>JAGTXR010000065.1:0-1200000 GCA_022606575.1 Glossosoma conforme | reverse complement strand
GGTCGGCCAGTCAAGGCTCTTGCCAGTTGGGAGGCCTTCCTTTGGAGTAATGAAATCCTCTGGTGCGATTTGTTGCCAGAGTTGGAGTCTCTCATTTTCAGGGCCGGATGTGAGAGGTTGTGTGGATTTCAGAAAGCTGCTTCGAGACTTCAATCTTGGTGTTGGGGGTATCTGATTATACAAGCAGTGGGACGGTTGGTTGATTGCCTTACGCATTTCTTCGGCGCATATGACTTTGCGTCTTATGTTCGGTGGTGCGATACCAGCCAAGGGGTATAGTTTAGAAATGGGTGTTGGTTTGATGCAGCCTGTGACGACTCTGCATGCATCATTCAGGGCAGTATCCACTTGATTACAGTGGGCTGATCGACCCCACACTGGTGCCGCATATTCTCCGGCTGAGAAACAAAGTGCTAAAGCTGAGGTACGAAGAATGGGTGGTTGGGCTCCCCAGTGAGTGTTGGTCAGTTTGCGGATGAGGTTGTTCCTTGTTGCAACTTTCTGTTTGGTGTTGCTGCAATGACGCCTGAAGGTGAGGGTGCGATCTAGAGTGACTCCGAGGTATTTTGGATGGTCGCTATGTTCCAGTACTCTACCTTCCCACGTGACACGAAGCTTTCTGTTAGCTTCCCTGTTTCTAAGGTGGAAACAGCAGACTTGTGTCTTTGATGGGTTAGGTTTGAGATGGTTGGTTTCGTAGTAATGGGACATCTCGTTGAGTCCCTGGCTTAGGATGTCCTCAACTTCTTCAAACGTTACTGCTTGTGCTGCCAAACCTAAGTCATCCGCATATATGAAAGATCAACTTGTATAGAAGTATTATTTAATATTGTTCTCAAATTAATAATTTATATTTTTCATTATTAAGATCGTCAACAAAAATATGTGTAAATAAACTCTTCAATTATTTTTAGCAAAAACTTATTTCTATCAAGTTATCTAAATTTCCATATTTAGTTAAATAAAATACATTAACGCTGTGTTTCCTAATTGAATTTATGCTAAATCACAAAAATATTATAAACATCTTGTCCAGTATCTCGCAATATAAATTTTGAGTTATATAATGATGAAAAACTGTATCTTTCTTATTCAAATTACAAGACTTAACCAGCATTGTAAGTATATAATATTTTGAATATTTAAAATAATAGTTTAATCGATCGATAAATTCTGGTGTAATTCTTTAATATCGAAATAAAAGTCGTCAAGTAGCAAAATAAAGAGTGCGTCAAGTGACTTGACAGTGGCTATCCGACGTAGCCGAAACGTGTCGTCCTATAAAAAAAATATGTGGAATAATTTCTAAGTTATCTTTTATTTTTATTTTGTATAAATACGAGTATATAGAATTTCTTAATGTATATTATCTGATTCGTAAATATACATGGTTTAGTATTACGTGATAACAGGAAAGAAAAAATAATAATATTAAGTACACGAAAAACTTTTAAATTTACGGTTTCTAACAAAAAGTAGTAGTAAATATGACGTTTATAATTTAAAAAAAAATAATGGTGATACACCTAAGCTTGTGTAAGTGGAATATTTTTGTGTTTTTCGCATAAAACTGTTTCACACGCAAATAAATCTGTATTGGTAAACTTTGAAATGAAAATTTAATTTACGTAAACACCCGAAAATAATTTTTAGGTAAACACACTGACAAAATATTAAAAGGGTTGCTGTTGTAGGGCGGCTGTTTGCTAACCTTCCACCCCAGTCCTTACTTTTCACCTTTCTTTACTCTCTCTGAGCACTCCTTCCAAAATTTCGTTCCCATTAAAGGTATTCCGATGGGAAAAATGGTGCACTGATTATTTACTCGGGAGCTGAATATTATTATCTGTGTATTTCAATGGATCTTTCCAAAAAATATTCATACCTTCTCTCAGAGAATAATTTCAAAATTCCATTGTTTTTTGTGCGAAGTACCTGAGTAATAACCCTGAAGTGGGTTCAATATGAGCTTATGTTTTCAAAACACTTAAAAAAGATTTACATTTTAAGTACAATTTATAAAATATATATACTCGTAAAAAAAGTATCATTCTGCTTAAAAAGATAATAAAAATACACTTACTAGATAATATAATAAAATATTTTAGACGTTAGAGCTACAGTAATCTTATTAAAGTATTTTTTCATTATTCTGTTATTTTCCTGTTTTCTGTTCTTCAAAGGTGGTTCGAAACAAACCCCGCAATATAAGCCAACCCGAAGAAAATTACTTCGTTAACTTGACAATTAACAGCACTCAAAAGGTGCTGCAAAAATATTTTTGAATTATCTTAATTAGTACTGTGGATACATCATCAGCATGTCTGCTCCCGTAACTAAAGAAAGAACGTGGATGGATGCCCGATGTATAAATCGCAAGTTAAAGTTATGAATTATCATCGGAGATCGAAAAGCAAAAAAAAAACAATATTCATCAGTGATAAATTTCTTTTATAACCCTCTTTTGAGAGGCAACGGCCATGATCCACACTTTGCAAGGAAAAATAGCGTCGGACCTCGCCGAGTGTTGTGTGTACCTTTGATCTATTAATCATAAGAGGGTTTTAATATCCATCTCTTCCGGCGATCATCCCCCGGGTCGGCTAAGTTATCGTACCGGGGGCATATTGGATGGATCAAAATAAATAACACCAGATACGAATCGGCGGGAAGGGGGGGCGACTAAAGGCCTCGCCCTCCGACGGACAAAATATATAAAGATAAAGATAGTTGTATCGACTTTCACTTAAATAGGGATAACAGGAGCTTTTGCGAATGAAGTTTAATGATTGCGAAACATGTACTCCCTAATTCAACGAAATACTCAACTGGATTATGATGAAGATATAATATCATTGATTTTATTCAGGTCATTAAGATGTGTTCATACAGAAGAATTCTCGAAATTTCCTGGAGAGACCATGTCACGAACAATGAGGTTCTCAGCATAATCAAGGAAGTTAGGCACCTATAAAGAACCATCTCAGAGAGGCGAGCCCGATGCATCGGTCATATTATGCGCCACGAAATTCTTCTTCACGACATTGTGGAAGGAATAGTTGAGTTGAAACTGTAGAGGGCGCCCAAGACAGGAGTATTTGCAGCAAGTGATCGAGGACATGAGCTGTAGCTCATGTTGAGCTGAAGAGGATTGCAGAGGATCTAGAGGAGTGGAGATCGAGATGCAAGATATTGTTGCTGCAAACCAATCCACCGGATTGATAGGAATATCTACGAAGACGATAAACTTAATTTTATGGATTTTTTAAATTTTTATAAGAATTTTATTTTATTATTTCAATATTCTAATCTACTTTTATAGATCATTGACTATATTACAATATTATTATTAATTAAATATACATATACTATACATAAAATTCTTTTTTCAACGCGTCAATCCAAGCACAAAAATAACGGCAGAAGCGGAATGCGAACCGCGGACCTTGGAAACCAACATACCCAGGTATTTATACCACTCAGCCGACTTGGCTATTGCTATGCCTAGACCAACTGACGTTGAAACTAGTATTTATGTCATTGTTATCATCGTATGATAGATGTCGCTATAGTATATATTCAAAGTATGTATATTTTTATTTTTTATTATTCAATCAGTCATCATTTATTCACAAGTTTAATATTATTACTTTCCGACAGTCTATTTATTTTTAGTAAGTACCACTCGGGTCTCGAACCAAACTATAAACTGAATGGATGAGAAACGACTACTTATAATTTCGACTCGGACTTTATAACCAATCATTGACCTGTGTTACTAATGAATAATTTTACCTTTTTGATATTGTCTCAAGGAGACATTATTATATGATTTTTTTTTAATTTTATTAGAACATTATTTTATTATTTCAATATTCTAATCTACTTTTATAAATCATTGACTATATTACAATATTATTATTAATTAAATATACATATACTATACATAAAATTCTTTTTTCAACGCGTCAATCCAAGCACAAAAATAACGGCAGAAGCGGGATGCGAACCGCGGACCTTGGAAACAAACTATGCCCAGGTATTCATACCACTCAGCCGACTTGGCTATTGCTATTGCTCAACTGCAGTCTTCCGGCATGTGATTAAATAGTGCTCAGTGTGATCCATGTCAAAACAACGTACGAAATATTTATCTATTTAATTATTGTTTTGGCACACGTCGCTTAATTTTCTTCTAATGATGACATAGTACTTATAATTAAGAAAGTATAAAACTAGTCTAATTATTTGTGTTTTTCACCAAAAACAGTCTCTTAATACAGTTCTAAAATGGGTTTCGAAAATCTTCGATGCCTGCGTTGAATCATGATGGAATGAGGAAGTGAGAATGCGGACGAGATATCCTTTACTATATTTTTTTTTACAAGACGCGAAGGTGGACTTGGTTGAGACAGATTATTGCTTTATGGAAGCCGCAAAAAGGAAGGCGAAGGTTGCCAAAATCTACATTAAGAATGTACTCGACAAAGCTGAGAGAGGCAGAGCTGATATGAGATGTGGCGAGGACCATGGCGGATGATGCTTTGTAAGGAAAATTTGTGACTCTCATATGTTCCAGTTAGGAGAGCAGACGTGGTTATCATAATGATGAATTGCTTCTACGTTGCAATAAAAATAGTCAATATTAAGAGATAATGACTTATTTTATTTGTAAGCATGTTTTGTCTACGTCAAGTGTCCATTTTTAAAAATTCTAGGTTCTAAATTATTACTTTTAGAAAAATAAAATAGGTAACATTAATGCTTCACTCAAAATAAAAAAGGTAAATCTCCAAAGAAATTAATAATAGGCAAGTATGTACACGCAAACACAAACCGATGTTTACATTCAAAAGAAGGTAAATGAATTACTTTATTATGAGCTTTTGTTCTTTGTTTTAACTAAATAATGTTTATAAATATTTTCATCAATAACGGAGTCTTTCGGAGAAAAATTGGACTTTGGGTCTCGCGGGAGACGAACAATTCAATTTCCCTCCCAAGGATTTCCTTCTGATCCTTATAGCGAAGTATAAAGGAATATCTATGCGAGCGATGTTCGAGTAATTTTTCTTCCTTTTAGGGAAGTTAAAATATCAAGGGAAATGATTTGACTTTTAACATGTAATATATTATCATCATCGTGTACTATTTTAATACACTTGAGAATAGAGAAAGTTTGTTTATCTTTCTTAAAAAACATATTCTTTCCTTATGTAAGCGAATACATATACGGCTGAACACATTTAGTTTTTGCTCCCGAATTTTATCTTTGGCAATATCGCGATCATCAGATCCGGGCGCGTTATGAGAGAAATAAAAAATAAAATACGTGGGAGTTGTACAATTTTAGGCGGGAAAAACGACCAATTGGCAGAGTGGTTTTTAAGAGGTCAGCTGAGCAAATATCGATGGGATGTTTTGGCAGTTTTAGTGGAATATTAACATAAGTATCATTTTTTATCTGGGAGTGCTTCACCTTCGATGCGAAGGCTATCTCGATGATACGTGAATCTTATAAAATACTGCCTCAAAACAAATTGCGTGTAGATAAATTATTAATAAATCTTACATGTTATGTTAAATACTATGGTAATATTATATCACCTAAGCGGTAATTTAAATATTTGTAAATTTACTAATAATGTATTCTGATTACTTACAAAAAATGATATTGTATACAAACATAAAAAAAAGCTCGTATTTCAGGGATGGTGATTAATTTATGTTTCAATTAATAAATCAAATAAATGGTCAGTGAAACGTTAGGTTATCTCATCACTTAAAAAAATCAATATCGATCTGTCGAATTTGCTATGATTACTATTGTTTAAAACACAAATTTTATATCAAAATTGACATTGTGACTAGTCGTAGAAATATTTTCTTTTCCTAATTTTAGTATTTAAAATAAATTATTTCACTTGACATTATTGAAACACTTGTCACTAGCATTCATAGAACTGGCAAACGAAGCATTGGCCGACCCCCTACAATATGGACTGACGATATAAGAAGAATAGCGGGAGTGACCTGGATGCGGAAGGCGGAGGATCGAAGAGGATGGAGACTCATGCGGGAGGCCTACGTTCAACAGTGGACGGACACAGGCTGATGATGATGATGATGATGATGTCTCTAGCATGGTTGACGAAATAACATCAAAAGAATGATATTTTATTGCTTAAGATTGAACTATTTTAAGCAGGTTTCAGATTTGTTTATTAAAGCAGTCAGTTAAAAATCTGCATTCCTTGTATTGTATTAAAAAAAAAAAAAAAAATATTTCAGATATACAATATATTAATATTTTTTAGATATGTTATTTTAATAATAGAACAACATAAATATACCAACGACTTATAAAGAATTAAAATGTAAAGAGAAAAGTGTATCTTATCATTAATAATTTATAATAATACAAAATGAGGAATCTTAATTTATTAAATGTAATTACAATTAAAAGTTTAACTAACGTTTTATGTACTAGTTTAATTTGGTAGGTCATTTAATTTGTTTGTAGGTAATAATGGTCTTTTATTTTTATAATATTTGAATTAAGAAAATGGATGGTATTTATGTTTTCTCGATAGTGTAATGTGTTACATTTCAAAATCCATTCTAAATTTTCAATTGTAATCCGGGGTCTTGTCACTGCATGCAAATCACCTGTAAGAGTTCTCGTTGGTCGTGATGCCGTGCCTCTTGGAGGGCAGCACCATGACATTGTCGTAGACCCAGTAGCTGATGGCGCGGGGATGAGCCTCTGTGTGGCAGTCCACGGTCACGTCCGTGCCCTCGGGAGCACCCACCAGCTGGTTGGGCACCCAGATCATCGGCGAAACTGAAAAAGAAAAAAAAAATCAATAACAAAAAAGAAGCCTTAAAACACTCTTAGGACCAGAGCGCCGATCAATCAGCGGACCTAGGTTATCTGGAAATGACTAAAGAACTGATGGCTCGGTTCATTTAAGCTATCTGAAAAAGGATATTGCGCGCATTGATGAGTGCTTCAACTCAATGTCTTTCTCAAAACTCTATATATATTTTTTATGATTAATTTATTTATCATAAAACAAATGTAGAAAAATGGTTTCGTGTTTTAATTTAAACTGTTACATGAAAAAATCGCTACGAATTATATTTGAAAAGTCAAAAAATTCCATTAAAAAAATTAATGCTCTAGGAAGATTGATTAGACATTCAAAAATGTGTGAAAACAACGGATACCCAAATTTTTGATAAGCAAATCCTATCTAGTCTTCTCTGAGATTGATGCCCATTTATTATTGAATATATAAAAGAAATCTCACAGCATCAATACATTTTGTAATCAAAGCATGAGTCGTAATAGTTTTGAGTTATTTCACCTTATTAACATTCCATGGGCGTAACTCTCGAAAAGATTGACTGGCGCGCGGTTCTGACGAAAGAATTTATAATTCAATAAATAATAAATAAAGAAATGAATTAAAGAATACTAGGTTCACGTTTTATGGGTGTTTTATGTGAGACGCCATTTTATTGCCCCCTACAAGTATGGCCGCCCCGGGGTGAGGTGTGAAGTAAAGGCTTTTATTGCGCCATTAACGACTCGCGTTGCAATCCTTCTTTATTCGCAGCATTTGCTGAACCAGTGCCTCTTGCAAATCCATTTTAATACTAATCGAATATTATAGCAGCCTTGTAAAGCTGAATTACCCCGTAACAATGTAACGCGTTAGTACAACAAAATATACACACATTACGCGAATCTGTTGAATCAGGTGATTTATTTATGAACAATGTGTAACGTGAGTCAAGTCACATACGCCTGTCAATATTTTTGTCATAAATATTGGCGTTATTAAGTAGATAGAGTTGTTTTAATGAAATAGTATACTTGTAGTATTCTAGTATGTTTATTGCGCATTGTTTTCTACAATAAAACTACAAGCCTGGCGTTCACAAATCGTTCATGGAGATTTTGAATAGAAATTATTTACTGGACTGCATTTTCATCTTCTGGATTTATTTATATAAGCAGATACAGGAGAATACTGAAATATGGTTAAAGTGATGCTGAAGTCTCATCTGAGGATTCTGTGACGCTTACGCGGTATATGGTTAAGCGCTACATATGAAATGTTGATCCGCCAGCGTCATAGACTTCAGCCCGACATTCATGCATCACCATATTATTACAGGAATTTAATATGAAAGGGTGATCTTCACGAGACGACTTTCGTCTAATTGAAATGAATTAAGCAATTTTCATTAATACTTTATTTAATTAAGACTGTCACGGGTGAGGGATTTTACAGCTCAGAAATCGATTAAAACTGTTTCTTTAATCTCGGTCAGGCATCGAACCCACGACCTTTGGTTTGTCGAGCAAACGCTTTGAGCATTGAACTTTACCCGCCGGCAAAATTTTGTTAATAAACTTCTATGATGGACATTATAGAAGAAAGATAGATATGGATAGAAGAGGATGTTGAGCATAGTTACAGTGAACTCTAATTATGATATTGATAAATTTCATAGCATACTAGTCACTAAAATATCAAGGCTATTACTAAGACCAATTACACGTCACTATAATTGTTTGGCGTAAGTTGACGAATAAATTGTTTAAAGAATACATAGCAAACCAAAATTGAAAAGTCTTTATTACCTTGATAAAAGGCTTACGAGTACGCTTTCAATTTCATCAAACGATTTTTTAATATATCTACACAATAAAAAGTACTCCGATAATTTGTCATGTCTAAAAATACAAGTGTAATTGACTTTAAATAAAATATATTTGTTTGAGTATTGATCTAATCGCTTTAAAAGCATGCCATTAAAATGTGGAATACTTGCCGTGTGTTAAATTATACTTTGGCTATCATAATTTAACTTCTCACTATAGGTTTATCTTTGTTATCATTTAAATTTGCCGGCGGTCATAGCTCAATGGTAAAGCGTTTGCTTTGCAAGCCAAAGGTCGTGGTTTCGATCCCCGATGGAAATTTAAAAAAAATGTCATTCATAGCCTATTAATTAAAATTGGTGGTAGACGAAAGTCATCCCGTGAAGACCACCCATTCATAGTAAATTCCTGTTATAAAAAAGGATGATTGCGTGAATCTCGGGCTGTAGTCTATGACGTTGGCGGATCAACACTCCACATGCAGCGTTTAGCTGTATATACATCATAGCATTCCACAGATGAGACTTCAGAATTGCCATCACCATCTTTCGGTATTCTCCTGTATGCGCTTACATAAAAAAAATTAAAAAATTATGGTACGTACTACTTCTATGAAACATATAAGTATGCACAAATATTGCATTCCTCTAACCCCATATTCTCGCTGACTACCGTTCTCACCTCAGTTAGTAAACTCGCTACACTTACAGCGTTGTGCCATTATTATTCTGGCTCCGTTTATCTTCGTGTATAATTCCTAAGGTGGTTATATTATTATTAAGCATAATAAAAGCGAGACAAACTGCCGGAGGGAAGACCACTGGGCAGTGCGGCAGAATGCAGTACGTTCAGTGATAAAGTATAGATTGTGCAGTAAGTGCATAGAGTTTGTACAGCAAGTGTATCAAATGCAGTTTGCAAGTGCAAGTAAACAGCAAGTAAAGAAAGTACATTTTGTTAAGTAAATGTAGCAAGAATAGATAAAAATACAGCGAGTACATTTTGTACAGTAATAAATATCTATTGATTTATAAAGTACGTAAAGATATTTGTTTACTGAAATAGTGATGTGTGTTCACATATACCTTGTTTTTAGTAAATGTAGCTAATACAATTTAATATTTGTAGAACAAAATTGTTTTTTTATAGTAGCTTTGTAAGTAGCCAAAATATTTAATTGGTTTATTTGTAAAGTGAAGCATATTTTTATTGATGTACAAAAAATGTATGAAAACATCTAATCCGATGAGTTTAGCAAGTGATATTTATACAGTAAATATAGCAAATATTTTTTTTACGTTAGTATGAAAAATTCCGTTTTGTATAAGATGCTTTCTAGGACGCTATTTAGGAACAAATAGTCTTGTTCCGGAAGCGTTGGGCTAGTCACCCAATCTTAAAAAAAAATATTTAAAAATCACCCAAATATATGATTCGGATACTACAGCAGCCTTTTTTCAGGTTCCTGATCTTCTACCTTAAAGATTGTCGGGAACCATATATTTTGAATAAAAATTTCTAGTCTAAAGATGTTTCGAAAGGAGGCACGGACAATGGTGACTAACAAAACTGAGTGGTGGAAATATGACACAAAAATTTTTTAGATAAACCAATACTGTCAGACTCATGAATAAATAACATGTCCTACATTAAACAGAAAATTTTAGTATAAATATTCAATAATCTAAGTATCTGCCATTCAGTTTGAACACCAGCTTATGACAGATTATAAATGACAGTATAAAAATATTTAAAAAAAAACATTTGTTTGTTAGGATTAGAACTCTAGATTTCTTACGTGACAGTTAAGCACTTTAATCTCAAATATATCCCTCGGTAGTTGCTTCACCGAATACAGTGTTCTCCCCGTTTTCCCGGCCCCTGAAATAGCCGCTTCCGCCCCGAAATACTTGCAAGTGAAACACTGCACGTAGACGTACGGCTTTAGTTAAGAAATAACGGCAACGGTGCAGCAGAGGAGGTGCCAGGTAGTTATAGAGGAAACGGATTATTCGAATACAGTTGGTCCAGCCAACTGGGTTATGCATCATCTGATAAATTAATTAATCCAACTTACATGAATTGTTCTAGTGCAATTTCTTACCAGACGCTATAGTGATGTATTACATTACAAGACTGAGTAATGACCGTATATATTTATCGTTCGATCATGAAAGCCAATGAACATAACATTTATTTCTATGCTTAATTCTCATCTTTAATCATTGTGTAGTGTACTTGAAACCCGTTTCCGTAAATAAGTAAAAAAACATTTGCGGCAGACTCTATGGTGACTTTTTGGTTTCTAAAAAGTATAGTTTTTTAGGTTGAGCCGCTTCTTACCGATAAATCTTTCAATTCTTTAAAATTATGAATTATCTTTCCCTGAAAGAAAATATTTTTTATTTCATTGCATGTTTTGATAATTTTTGCACTAGACGTTTTCTAGCTGGTAATATGTGATGTGTTTAGTAACAAGGTTTTATCAATATTTATCTTAAAGTTAAAATAAAATGTTTCTTAAATGTTATGTCAAATTTATTTATTCTGATTAAACGCGTTTTATCTCTCTAAAGATGTACTCGTATTCATCAACACAGCGCATGTTTTCTACGTCAATTGATTATATAGTTAAGCTTTTAAATGTATTGTTACGATTTTTTTTTATGTGCTCACACGAGTTATACATTTTATGTATTTTTTTTGACAGATACAGTTTCATCAAGTACCTTTTATAACCATATTCGCTCCTTTAACTAGAGCATATGTTTGCCACAAACTGCCGTCATAAGGTTATATTAGCCACCACAGTCCTCACTTAATCCCATGTCAGCTCTGCTTCAGTAATATTCTATGTATAGTTACCGACGGCCTTCCAGGACGGCGCAATCCCGGGGTCTTGAAGAAAATACAGCTCTACTTTGTACTGTCCTGCATTCGAAGTGATAAAATACATTTAATAACTTGAATATTACATGAATATTAGTGTAAATAATATGACGTCATGAAAATTAAATACGGCATGAAATACGCGGTATGTTTTGAAGTACAAATTATGAAATACATGTTAACGCTCCAGTGCACTAATTAAGCGCTCTGCGAATACCGAATACCGAATATCCACGCAATAAACACACTCACACACATACACAGCGGCAAAATATTATGCATTTTGGGTCGAGCTTGGCAATTTTCTAAGTGTGATTAATTCGCTTTCAACAGTTCCCGGTCAATGGGTCTTGGACGCTTCGCGGGGAACTCTCCCGCTGGCGCTGCTCCGCGGTCATTACTGGCATTGTCGAAGTTTATCCGGACGGAAATGCTCGCGCTTTATTAGAGCAGATTATGGGAATAATGTATCCAATAATACGAACGTGTCCCCTAGCGGGTATTCCGGTTTATTGAGGGTCTCTGGCCCCGGGCTATCGACCCAGCTAGACGAACAACTCATTGCGAAGCAGATTAACTACTTCTAAACGTCTCTCTATCCCTACGTATTATATTAAACTACTTATAATGGGAAAACATGAAATGCGAGCGTAAGATGTAACGGCTGAAAACACGAAATCTGTCTAAACATTATTACGTGGGTATCAATCAGCATGCTTTGTTTAATATATCGTCTTACAGGCTAAAAAATAACTGAAAAAAAAAAACAAATCATCCCTTAAATTTCCAATATTGGGATATATGACACTAATTTAAAACGGAAAGTATCTTTTTAGGTTATCCACTTGTTAAAACTATAATTTAGTTCAACACTAGTTTAGTATTTTTCATATTTTAATATAAATATTTATGGTTTTTCTTTCTTTCGAAAATGTATAACAGTAATTGCATTGACTGCCTGTATTTATTGGAAATTTTATGTAGTTTTTTAACGTAAACACAAACAGTAGAGTACAGACAGATAGTGAGGGAGAAATCTCATCGATGGATTTTTCGACACTTCACAAGCTAAGTGCTGCTTATGCAGTTTTGATCCCTCTTTATAATTAATGCATCATAATTTTTTAACAGAGTTTGTTTGTATAGTGTCAAAGGGAAAATTTTCGTCTACCACTAATTTGATGCATGGGCTATGACTGTCATTTTGTAGGTGAGGAATCAATTTCACACTAATCGCAGTTATTTATATAGCTTACAAACTGAATAAAAATCATATTTTATTTAATATACATCAGCGATTGAACCAACAACCTTTAATATGGTAAGCAAGTGCTTTATCACTTAATTAGGTCTGCCGGTAAGCTACCTATTTAATTAACTGTACATATTCATCTGTAAACTCTATACTGCATACGAGTTGGATATTTGTAAGATATGAGTCTTAGTCTCGTATGAACGGCAGTCATTCAAAACGTCGTAATGTTAATAAATCGTCCATACTACTCAAAGCTTGGTGGCGGAACCCTGCATACTGCTGCAGGACTAGAAGTTATATTTGACAGGCTCGCCGCATTGCTAGACGCTGGGAGGTGCCGCAACGCTATGTCGCAAAACAGCCACTGGGTTATGCCGCTACAGCGTGCTTACTAAATTATTACATCACAAATGATTAAATACTACAATTATAATGTTTGTGAATTATTGTGCACTGCATTTAATGACCTTAATTTATCTACATTAATTACATGGCGGAAATTGCAATTACATATTCGCAATACAACTAAAGTAAATGTATTTTTTACTACCTTTAGGTCTCATGTTTACATATTATTGTCGTATGTACTATATCCAATTATATTTTTAATTCTTAATTAAATAAATTTTATGTTTTTTTTTCATCTACCGCATGATGTGGCATATGGTCATCAAATATTGTCGCCTTAAATCTCTTAGTTATAAATAAATATATGTTTTTCTGCATCAAATTACACCATTGTGGCAATTCCTGTACAAAAATCGACTTTGTTAATTTTATTTAACCTAAATTATTATTTACACGCCTCGAAATTTCTTACATTTTTCGATAACTAAACACAAAACTTATCGCTTTCAGTGTTGATCACTTGACTTTATTTTTTATACAAGAAATGATTTTTGTGTTGAGCTGTTTAATATAACCAAATGGTATACACCTCGAGAACATTGTGCCAATGATCCGATCTCCTTAAAAAATCTGTTTCTAATAAATCTCTTAAAAGATGTCTCAGATATTATTTACTGGTGTCGCTTTGCGTCTGCGGACGTCTACTCTGGAGGTCATTAGGAACCGTATATGTTCCCAGATAAGCCTTTGAGTGCAGAAATGTCTTGGGACAAGGCATGGACATTAAAAACTGACAGAACTGAGTGGCGACAATTTGGGAAACTGGAAGAAAATTAAGAGTGTCTTCTTATACAGAGTTCATTTTTCAGCTTATGAAATCCGAAATAGTAATAAAATTTGAAACGGCATATAATTATTTACTGTACTTGAGAGTTATCTATGCTAATACTTTATTTTTATTTTCTTTATAAATAAAAATACCTAGTGCCTTTACTGCTTATCACGATGACATTTTGTATATGTGTTAATTGTAATCAAAACGTAACTAGGAAGGTTTCTGTATCATTCAAATCAATTTACAACTCGATCTAACCTTATTTTAGGATGAAAAAAATCTCAATTAACGCCAGGTACAATCCGCTAATTTTTAAATATAATGGAATCTTAAAACACTTTTTTTGACGAATAATGTTTTTTTGTTGTTTAATCGTATCACTCTAGTTTGTTCAAACAATACGTAGGAGGTTTGGTTTTACATTTATGCTCGTACCTAATTTAATATCACTCTCGTGGGCTTTCTTTGATTCGCAAACATTTCGTTGTGACGGCAACCTTTATCGCATGCACTGTAAATGTTATTTGAACCTCAACCTGTCAGAATTTCCCTTTGATACTCACATCACTAAACGCTGCTTGTGTAGAATTATATAATACATGCGAGTACAATTTAATACTTTGATTTATTTTTTGTGTCACAAAATGATACTTTACGTTTTGTAATGCTCACGTTACACGTGTACGATTTGTTTTGACAAATAAAAATTTGTTGTTTGATGTAAAGATCAAATTGGTAAAATTCTGGCTCAAAAAATTATCCTCGTATTATAAACGTAGATTCTTATTTCGTTTTGAATAAAAGCAATATTCTCTTAACAATAATATGGTATATATATTTTTTTCAATAAAATGCTTTTTTCTTTCAATATTCGATCAATATTTGGAACACATGATCATTACAACTCAGTTCTGCTAGCAGCTTTGTTCCAAGTGGTCTATGCGCACGAAGGAATATTTGAAAACATTTGGTTTTTGACGACTTTCAAAGAAAGAGTTTGAAGATTTGAGGAGACGGCAATAAGGAATATTTTAGGTCTTCTTCTTCGTGTAAGCGACGTCAAATTATTTTTGCCCAGTACCTAGCAACATCGATAGTCCGTGTTTTGCCCAGCATAAGGTCTTGAGATGTGCAGCATGTTGGGCACATGGATCAGGATCTTAGGTATGAAGTGGTCTTCAGGTCTCCACATTCGCACAATAATGACTCTCCCTGCCGAAGCATTTCCCACCACTCGAGGTTGTCCTTTGTTCTATAAACTCCGGTTTTAAATCTGAACAGGGATTTTCAGGTCCGCCAGTCAAAGTTCTTGTCAGTTTGGAGGCCTTCCTTTGAAGTAATGAAATCCTCTAATGCAACTTGTTGCCAGAGTTGGAGTCTCTCATTTTCAGGGCCGGATGTGAGAGGTTGTGTGGATTTCAGAAAGCTGCTTTGCGACTTCAGTCTGGGTGTTGGGGGTATCTGATTATTCAAGCAGTGGGTTGGTTGGTTGATGCCTTACGCATTTCTTTGGTGCATATGACTTTGCGTCTTATGTTTGGTGGTGCGATACCAGCCACGGGGTATAGTTTTTAATATTTTAGGTGAATTGTTGTTTGATGAAACTCGATAATTAGGTCATCTATCAATTTAAAAATATATTTTAATCTTTGGAATTGTGGGTTTCAGACTTAATACTTTATATTATAAATTAAGTATAAATATTACTGTGCAATATTACTTAAGTCTTAAAATTACAGATTATTAGTATATATAAATCGAACATTGTAACACGTTCATTTATTATTATATATTATTTATAAAATAATATTATTATGTTTTCAAATATCATATTTACTTGTTGATTCAAAACCAATATGTATTCAAATTATGTTTGTTGAAACGTCTTTAATCAATAAAAAATTGTTAAACAATATTTTTACATTACTTAAATATACATATACTAAACATAAAATTCTTTTTTCAACGCGTCAATCCAAGCACAAAAATAACGGCAGAAGCGGGATGCGAACCGCGGACTTTGGAAACCAACAATGCCCAGGTATTCATACCGCTCGGCGAATCGCGCCATTGCTATGCCCAGACCGACCTGCGATGAAACTAGTATTTATATCATTGTTATTATCGTACGACAGATGTCGCCATAGTATATATTCAAAGTATGTATATTTTTATTATTATTCTATCAGTATTCATTTATTCACAAGCTTAATATTATTACTTTCCGGCAGTCTATTTATTTTAGTAAGTACCACTCGGGTCTCGAACCAAACTATAGACTGAATGTAACTTAATGTAATGTAAACGAAATAGCAATGGCGCGATTCGCCGAGCGGTATGAATACCTGGGCATTGTTGGTTTCCAAAGTCCGCGGTTCGCATCCCGCTTCTGCCGTTATTTTGTGCTTGGATTGACGCGTTGAAAAAGAATTTTATGTTTAGTATATGTATATTTAAGTAATAATAATATTGTAATATAGTCAATGATCTATAAAAGTAGATTAGAATATTGAAATAATAAAATAATATTCTAATAAAATTAAAAAATAATTAATAATGTCTCCTTGAGACAATATCAAGAAGGTAAAAATTATCCATCAGTAACACAGGTAAATGATTGGTTATAAAGTCCGAGTCGGAACTATAAGTAGTCGTTTCACATCCATTCAGTCTATAGTTTGGTTCGAGACCCGAGTGGTACTTACTAAAATAAATAGACTGCCGGAAAGTAATAATAAGCTTGTGAATAAATGAATACTGATAGAATAATAATAAAAATATACATACTTTGAATATATACTATGGCGACATCTGTCGTACGATAATAACAATGATATAAATACTAGTTTCATCGCAGGTCGGTCTGGGCATAGCAATGGCGCGATTCGCCGAGCGGTATGAATACCTGGGCATTGTTGGTTTCCAAAGTCCGCGGTTCGCATCCCGCTTCTGCCGTTATTTTTGTGCTTGGATTGACGCGTTGAAAAAAGAATTTTATGTTTAGTATATGTATATTTAAGTAATAATAATATTGTAATATAGTCAATGATCTATAAAAAGTAGATTAGAATATTGAAATAATAAAATAATATTCTAATAAAAATTAAAAAATTAATTAATATTTTTACACGTTCATATGTGCTATACATGTATTCTACTATCAACTTATTTTACTATAATTTTTCGTACAATATCATAAAAATGGTAATGATTATTGCAAGAAATTAAGTTATTGAACCGATGCATTAAATAAAATAATTCTGCTTTAATACCTAATCTCAACGTATGTTTAAAGCATAGCACTGCTCTTATAAGCTTAGTCCTGTTTAGTTGAGTTATTATGAGTGAGTATGTGCAACGGTAATATTTGTTTTGCGGTTTCCTTCGCTCCCAACTCAGCTTTGTCCACAAGGTGTATACGTTACACCTGCAGTTTGTAGGGATTTACGTAAAAGAAAATATTTGCACACTTTCCGCTACGGATGTGCGGATCCTCACCTCATGAGACATAGAACAGTGAGCTATCTACAAGGGTAATACAAAGATCCAAATAAATTCAGTAAGAAATTGGTTGTTGGCCGAATATCAAACGTTTTTGGAATGGATCGTTCACAAAAGATCGTACTTGGATAGGTGACCGTGGATTGCTGACCGACGATCATACTAGGATGAGTGACCGTAGATCGTTCTTTACATTGGCTCACCGTTGATTGTTCACTAATATCGTAGAAAGGACGAAATATAGACGTTGGAAGAGCATTCCAAAGCTTGTTGGAGGCATTTAGGAAGGAACTTTAGAAACTGACAGTTCTTGGTCGATACACATTAACCGTATATAAATGTTCAGCAAGTCTACGACGAGTTTGACGATTGTGGGTGTTCCGTAAGTTTGTGAGTTGCGAAGAGCAATGATCGTAGTAATAACGGTATAAAACACTAAGTGAACGAATCTTACTACTGTTTTCCATTGATTGTAGATTAGACGTAAGAGTGTTATTGATTATCAAACCAATAGCTCTTTTTTGAGCTGCGTCAATTCACTTTAAAAGGTATTTAAACGTGGATCACTAATCGAGGATCATTCTTGGATGTGTTATCGGTGATTGTTGGCCACATCAAGGATCATAGTCCGATTAGTGGTCGCTTATAAAGGTGCAGTTTGACTGGTCAATAAGGGATTCGAATCGTTTTAATGATGGATGACCACTTATAAAGGTCAGGTTTAACTGCCCAAATAGTATTATTTTCCAATATTTCTTCAAACATTTATTAGGTGACCGTAGATCGTTGACCGCGAATCATTCTTTTATGGGTAACCGCTTGTTAAGTGCGTTTTGATTGCCCCACTATGTTTTTTTTTTAATTTTTGCTCAATACATTAGGTAACTATGGATCGTTGACCGTGAATCATTATTGTATAGGTTACCGCTTGTTAAATTGCAGTTTGACTGCCCCACAATGTTAGATTTTCTAACACATCTATTAAGTAACCCTGGATCATTTATCGTAGATCATTCTTGGAAGGGTGAAAAGCTGCGCTTTTTTCACCTCATGAGACTTACATCGGCAAGCACTCTGCAGGGGAAAGTAAAAAGAATGAATTGTTTTAAATAAATAAAGAAAGAAATTATCGAATTTCTCTCATCCGTTTGCTTTTCTCCTACTGGTGACCGCCGCTGTATGGCGTCGGCTTACTTTCCGATTGGTTCGTGCTCGGATTACATTCAAATGAAGCCGCTTCAGAACTTGTGTTCTCTTGGCAAATAAATTTCAATTAATCTAATGCCCGATTCGGTGCCGCTGCAGCAGGCAATTGGCGTTTAATCAATCAAGGACGATTGGAAAATTATTGAATAGTAAAATTATACACTTTAAAACTACTGAGTTGTAATTTTTATTAATCTACCGGTTTCGGAGACAACTCTACTTCACCAGGACAAACTTTAAACTAATCAAAATGCTGATCAATAAATCAATTACAAGGAGAGAATTAGAGGAAAAGGAAAAATGGCCATAAGAATTATAATTGAATTATATTGGTAGGAGAGCAATATGAATTTAAAAATGTTTGACCAATACAGAATATGACCAATTTTACCAACATCTTTTTATAATACATTTACTATTAGGAGTCAATTTCTTTAATCATATTACAATCATGAAGTGTTTGATGATACTTACAAATGATGCATTGGAAAAGTTGTTGTTTTGATAGGCCTTTTTAACGTAAAAAATATTACAAAACTTTTTTTATTAGTTACAGGGGGTCGTTGCCCACGTTGTTTGAACTGTTTAATTGCAAGACAATATTTATTTTAAAACCGGCCCACAAAATATGTAACGATGGCCGAGTATGTTTTATTTTTGTTTCGTATTAAAGGCAAATTTAACCAACATGGCCCAGAATTAATACTCCACAGACACGGTGATGCATTCTGCCCTGTTGATTTATAACTTTGCAATAATAAATATAATCCAATTTAAATCTAAATAGAGCCAGCCGTTGAACATTCGAACTAAAGTGCTGCTTATACTCGTACATTTCGCTTCATGTTTATTTATAGTTTTCGACAAAAATCAATTTATCTCCGTGACAATGGCTTAAAACAACTAAAATGGCGTTATTTATAACTCGATTATCATTTTGTTGAACGATTTTTGTGTATTGCAATGAATCAGCTTACTTTATTGTAAATATATATTAATAAATAAATCGAATTACTTGTGATGATTTATGCTGTCAATATCCTCAGTAATTATTAATTTAATGTTTTCTAATTAATGTGATAATTAAATAATATAATAATAATTGTATTTTTTCAGCCACCATACAAATAAGAATTTCATACATATAAAGAGAAAATGCAAGGTAATAAATAACATTTAACAATTTTAACAACTACTACTCCCCACTGGATGGCCACGTGAAGGCGCATCCAGTGTCCCTCCAACCGGGAGTTCCACCTATCCGCTCACACAGCGACCATTGCGTTGGGACTGCCGCGAACGCGCGCCCACAGAGAAGCGCAACGCTTTCTTATTATGGCATGGAATCCTCCGTCAACAGCCGATAATAACATAAGTAGAAAAATTCCTGAAACAATAATTCATTGTATACATTCAGAATGTACTGAAGTTGTTAAAGATAGAGGGACATATGAGGCGAGGACCATGTCGGCTGACAGAGCTTTGTGGCGGCAGATCGTGACAAGGAAAGGTTTCAGTTAGAGAAGTATACGTGGTGATGATGTTATCATAAGGAATTATGGCTTTTACGTTGAGTCGCGTGCAAGACATTTCTCCATATGTAGATATTTAAACTGCCGTTACAGGGGTAGTTGTCGTCAGGATTGATGATTAAACGGATAAAATGAGAAATTCGCCACACACGGCTTAACTTAAAAGCCATGATTCTTAATCTGGTCATGGAAAATAATATTAATTTTTCTAACATTACTTAAATTAGGTTAGCAGTGAAATTCTAATATTATTACCAGTAAACATACTTTTATGTACAACATTTAATTTTTAAATTTTTTGTTCTTTATTATTATTTTTTTGTTTTTAATTATATCTTTCCGTTTTATCACTTCTTAAAACATAAGATGCTAAAATTAAAAATATATAAATCATAGGTGTAACTATAAAACAATTATGTATTTATTTTAAGCATTTATTTTGAGATCCATTTCGATATTAAATAGATAAATATTTCGCATTGTGTTTTAACATGAATCACACAAGATATAACAATAGATATGATATAACAAGATATAACAATGGATGGATATATTACAAATTTATCTTTATTTCAAATTGGCATCTTATTTAATTAGTATTTTAACAGAAAAATTCATATAAAATATGCAATATGGACTTAACGAGTGTTTATTTCATTAAATGTTATTTATATGCCAATATATTGTCTGATTAAAGTATACTATTTGCTCTACAGGTAAAGTACTATTTTTAGCACAATCACCTATCATTTACTGTAGTTAAAGCCTTTAGTTGACTGGCTTATTATTCATATTATTAGACTCATTGTTTTTACACAAAACAGCAACAGCCTTTTGTGTTTGAATAACGGCACATAATTCTAATTTTAACAACTCTCACTTGTTAAAGAATTTTATCATAACAAGGATATAGATTACAATCAATGTGAAGCATGTCGGCAAACATTGTATACGCTATATAATTTATGTGTTTATTGTTTATCAGATGACTACTAAAGATCAGTTCAAGTCATTAATGTAATCCATCCATTGTATCGCTCGACTCGGGATCAGCTATCGGCTAAAGCTACGTACTTAATTAGTCCGAGGAGATTAAAGTTAGTGTCTGTGGTTAATGCCATAATTCAGCCGAATATAATACACCTAAACTTTATTTTCCAGTTTAATTAAATGGTTTATCTACAGCGTCCTACAACTGTAACTAAGATCTATGGTAATGCCTCCGAACCATGAAAACGTTATTACGTTAATGAATAATGCTTTGAATTAAAGAAACGCCATTTATTTTATTTTGCAGTCTACATTCTAGAATTCAAGTCAATGCCTAATTAATTATTCATAGTAAAATGCGGTTATTATCTGCTTACGCGTATTGATTAATCTAAATATGAATTACATATAAATTATGTAATTACATTAAAAATTGAAATTGTTATTGGTTTAATGATTTTTAGTACTTTGCGTTCTAACATCATTAAGCTCTATGAATTTATTAAGCGATTGAAAATATAATCATGTGGAATTGAAAGCATAAATTTATATTGTCATTTTTTTTTTATAGGTGGGTATATAAAAAAAAGATATAAATTTACTATTGTTATGTATTTTCTATACATTTTCAAGAAAATAAAAAGTTTGCGTTTCTTTACAATGGACTGTAACTGCCTCACAACGGTATCATACCGAAGGACAATCAAGTCACTTCGATGATGCGCCTTATTTAAATTATGTTAGTTAAGTTCAAAACTGATAAATCTAGTGGGAGTCCTGTTTGAACAGTTTTAGCCACTGTACAGAAGTGTTAAAGATAAAGAACCCGTGAATGATATTTGAATTTCAAAGGTTAAAATAAAGAAGAAATGGATGATAAATCTCTCACTGAAAATATGATCGAAAATAGTAAATGTGTTGATTTTTTAGTGACTTAATAGTCTTAATGCCGGAATTTTTTTCTCGAATTGTATCGAATTGTTTTTTTTTTAAACTTTCTTTATATATATTTTTACTTTTTCGCTACTAGCTTACGGGGAAGCATTTTCCAGCGGCTGCTTAAATAATTGCTTTTAGCGTTGCCGAATTTAAGTACGGTGCGTGTAACTTTCTACTGGGTATCTGAAAGGTGTTCAATTATATCAATTAATGTGATGGCTTTTATTCAAGCACCTCGAATGTCCGCCGATGTGTCACGTGTCAGAGGCTTGGCTAGCTGCAAAGTTTACGTCACAGAGCGCATTAAAATTCCAAAGTTATTATTACTCGTTGAAATAGTTATACCACTGAAACGTGGAACGTATACGTCAGCGTACCAATATAATATGTTTAAAGAACAGAATTTAGATTTATTGATATCAAATACAATGATAGGCACGAGGCGGTGTGCAGTTAAATACACAGTACCAGAAATGTTAAATTAGATTGAGTTGTCAAACTGACAACTAAATTACTGTCATTCAGTAGTTTCGAAGGATGCCATTATCACTGAGGTGGAATTGTAGGACATATTTGTGAAAAATAAAAAGAACAGAAGCCTCCATTTCTATTATATTAAATATCTGATCAATAAACACTTTCAATACCTTCAAATCCTACACGCAAACAACTCTTATAATTCTTCCCACAGGCAACATTTAGACGACATAGTTGAGTCAATGGAGAACAGATAAGATGGTGTGGCTAAGGTGTCTTATTAATAATTTCATGTGTGTGCTTACAAACGAATAATATATATTTTAAAATAATTTTTGTTGCTAAAGCATACAACAATAAAGTTATTTAATTAAGTTGAATATATGTGGCCATAATTATTATAGTGGCGTAAGTCAACAAATTGGAAAAGCAGGTATTCAATTATTTTGGTTTGCATTGTTGTAAACTAATATAATCTTCATCCAACATAAAACCAACCGTCCCACTACTCTTATACTCAGATACCCCCAACACTCAGACTGAAGTCGCGAAGCAGCTTTCTGTGATCCACACAACGTCTCACATCCGGCCCTGAAAATAAGAGACTTCTGCTCTGGCAACAATTTACATCAGAGGATTTTATTACTCCACAGGAATGCCTCCCAACGGGCAAGAACCTTGACTGGCGGACCTAGAAATCCCTGAAGAGATTAAGAGCTGGAGCTGGTAGAACAAAGGACAACCTCTAGCGGTGGGGAATGCTTCGGCAGGGAGAGTCACTATTGCGCGACTGTGGAGACCTGCAGACCGCTTCACACCTAAGATCCTGCTTCATGTGCCCAACAAGCTGCACATCTCAGGACCTAATGCTGGGAAACACACAGGATCGATGTTGCCAGATACTGGGCAAAAATAATTTGACGTCGCTGACACAAAAAGAGAAGAAAAGTACATAAATTGAAGAAAAAAAACAAACATGATTTTACGCAAAATAAAGTTGTCACTTTCATCAGTTTTCCACCAAAATATTATTACGCAAACCTCTAAATATGTCAAGACTATGGCAACATGACTTTTGCAACTTTCATAATTATGGGCACATAAAACAATAAATAAGAGTACTCGTACTTCAGCTCTGGAGGTTATCAAGAACCATATATGCTTCCAAGTAGATTTTCTGGAGCAGTTATTTCCTAGAACGGAGAATATTAGCTGACAGACCTAAAAGCGGCATTTGTGTTAAAAGTTTGAGCTTTAAAACAAATAAAAAATAATTAAATATTTTTTATTTTTATTAAACAGTTTGAAAACGTTGCTAAAGTTTAAAAAATCAACGACTTGATTATCAAACGACTCTCAACGAAAAAGAAAGATTTTTATAAAAACAGACAATGAGAGCAGCACAAAAAAGGAGCGAAAAAAAACTTTGTCGGGCACAAAGTGATATTATAACATCAATTACAACAGTAGTGTCACTCTGCGTCGTCCTAGACAATCGTCCACTTTAAGTCTACGCTTCCACGGAGCTACGGAGCTACGCCGTTACGGCACTACGGCCCCTCCCCTGGCGCTACGTTTACGTCATGTCAGATGTATACAGCCTGGCAGATTGTGTGCGGTAATCCCAATAGACACCTCAGCAGCACACAGGTTGTTAAACTGAGTGGCTGTCTAATGTTCTTAGTTTTAACCCGGGGCAACTTCGCCAACTCGCGGCGCCTACCACTTTTATATTATTACTGCTGCGCGTGTGTGCGAGGGCGATGGAAACTTTGAACTCTATGCAAATACATACATAAACGTCTTTAGGCTTTGGCGGTCGCGATATATGTTGTGCGAAAGTTTTTCGAGCGCCGGAATAAATGCTTTTAGTTTTTTTCCGCGCGTCAGATTGACAGTGTTTCGCTGCCGGGTTTTTTCAGACTCTTTTTTTTTCATGAAATGATGCATGACAATTTATTAAACTGACTTTAATTAGTATTATATTTTGAAAAAACGCTTACTTTTTTTTATTCAAATTATACAAATGATTAAAACACGAAAAATATAATTATTCGTATATTGTAAAATTAACTCTAAGCTGTATTGACTCTTAATTAAGTGATGAATATGACAACCAAAACTCGCAATAAAAAAATATTGACCGTTTTTTTGATGACAGGAGACTTAAATGTAAAATAATGTTTTTTTTATTACTTACAGCAACCGCCTTTAATAATTGTCATAATGAAATAAACACGCACTTAAACAATCGTTGCCTTGCTTATTTAAGTCACAAGCCCTTCGCAGTTCTTGAAGGCTTTCGAAAGCTATACAAATAATGTACTCGACGAACCTTTGTGAGAGAGAGTTTTCTTGGAATGAGACTTAGTATCATTGATGGCTAACAGAGATTTATTGCGCAGTTTCTAATGATAATATGCTCCAGATAGGAAAGCAAACATGGAAATAATGATGATGATGAATGAAAACGCTTCGAATACTACCATTGTGTCAAACATGTTTGCCTGAGTTGTATGTGATTTACTAATTTTTTTAAATACTTGATATTTTAAATGTAGTTTAATCATTGATACGTTTAAAGTAATTAATTTAATCAATTCAATTCAACGTAAAATAAACATAAAAAGCTCAATTCTAATGTTGATAAGCCGTTATAAAAACGTCGGGAAATGAACGAGCCTCCAACAAAAGACCGAACTAAGCAAATTAAGGCTCTCATCCGAGATTTCGACAAACAGTCGTCGACGAGCTTATTGGCGGCATCGGCGCTTTTGTCGGGGAGGCTGCGCGCGACAGCCGTCACCCGGAGATGATCTGCTAGGGTGAGATGGGTATTTTATTCGGTCGCCGTACAAAGTGGTCGGCTCTTAAATAACAACTTGTAGTAGGCGGCTCCTTTGTCTCTTAGTGGGCGGGTGGGCGGATTTGACGGACTGTCCAGCTCAGACCCGCCGCCCACCGCAGTCACCGGACTCTACGGCGGACGCTACGGCCGCTCCTTATCCCGCTGTCTTCCTACATCAAGTATGTCAGCAGAAATATTAATGCAACAGAACATCTGGACATGTCCTGCAGAAACGTATTTTCTCATTCTTTTTTTTAACATTTACGCATCGTGTTTTAACCATTTTGATGTGAATATCTTGTATTATTTGTACTAATTCAAAAACAATGGCGTACTTTCATGCTGTAACTTCAATTTCAATTGTTGTTTAATTACTCAATTTTAAAATCGATGTACTATTTTTATAATGTGATTAATTTTTAATGTTTTAATGGGTTCGATCCCCTACGGAGATTAAAAAAATATTCGATTTCTGAGCTGTAAAATACCCCCATTTGGTGTGTATTTAATCCCTCAAATCCCTCCCGTAAATCGCCAGTCATAGCCTATTAATTCAAATTGGTGCTAGACGTCCCGTGAAGACCACCCATTCAAAGTATAAAGGTGTAATAATAAGTATTTGTCTCATAATAAAAAATACATATGTATGCATTATTATTTCATTTAGTTTAAATACGTGGGATATTAAGGGTGTCCATCAAATGTTTAAGCTTTTCTTCTATTTACTATAACTAATCCATGTGGTAAGATTCCTGGTAAACAGTAGGCTGCTATAAATTGTCTGATGGTCTACATCATGTATGAAAATAACCATTTTTTTCATGTTGTCTTTTTGCAATTCGTGACTTATTTGAGTTGCTACTTAGTCTTGATGTACTATTGCTGTTAACAATGATTTTATGTTCGTTTCCTTCTAGTGGTCTATCGAATATTGTTTGAATTGAAAGAGATAAATCACGTTACCATTTATTGTATATATTAAAACAAATCATAAGCATGTAAGCTAACAAAAAAATAGAATAATTAAACATAATTTACTTTGTATTTAATTGAAAATGACTTGATTTCTCGGCAAATTCAATTCCTTTATTTTTAATATTAATTAATATTAAGCGATTGAAAATATAACATACAACAGTTATTCTGCGTTTAAGTGTTAAATAAAACAGCAATGAAAAGGTACGAAAGAAAAACAAGATAAATAAATGATGTTTTAGTGTCCCTGAACTACATACATTATGCGTCGTGTTTATACGGACTGTGTTTAAACGGAGCTTAGCAACTGGAAACTATCTACTTTGCTAACAAATTTATACAATTGTCTGTATCGGCAACTGTAATGATATTCTATCCGACAACTTTACACGGGATTGAACTAAATCAATGTTTTTTTCTGATTGTGCCGAGTGTTTTCTTACCATTTCATTAAATTTATTCGATCGGAAGGATCAAAAGTTCTCGGAACCCATCTAATACCAGAAAATACGTAAAATAACGTGAATATAATTATAGTACGTATTGATGTTTTTCTTCTTGTTTTAAGAGACTTGAAGTATATCAATTACAATGTTTTTACGATATATTTTTTTACAATTTCTTTTATAAACCATTCAACCGTTTCCATTAAATGTGTTTTTTTTATTTCATCATTTAACTTAAATTATTATATTATTTTAATAATGATTGATTTTTACTTACATCCAACTCAAAAAATACAAGTCGTTGCATGAACGATTTTCATTCAAACATTTTCGCTTCCTAGTTAACGTATGGTTATCACAAAAGCATGCATATCGCCGTGGTTCCACTTATTTCCATTGCAACTCTGCCTCCTTGAGCTCCGACGAGTACATTTAACGTAGTTACCGTCGTTCTTTAAGAATCGCAACAATATATCCCAGCCAGGTCCATCTTCATCTTTTGATCTACTAGTAGTAACCGAAGGATATACTTTAAAAAAATTCAAACTACCATGTCCTTATTATGCTTAAGCATTTACTTCTCTCCAAGCCTATTATAACGACTTTTCTAGTACCACTATCATAAAAATCGATTTTATATATTATGACAATGTCTCCTTAAGGGCTTAAGGAGATAAAACATGGTCAGTTATTAAACAAATAAACAATAATGTTAAACTTTTTAATAATAATAAAATAACATTAAGGTTATCAACGGACAATACTTGGTGAAACTGCATAATTATAATTTTAAATTAATTTTAATTAAAAATTTAAAAATTGATAAATTTAAAATATTAATCAAAATATACTATTTTATTTTATTATTTTTTAAATTAAAATTAATTTAAAATTATAAAATAATAATACAATTTTTATACTGCAATTTCACCAAGTCAACTAATATTCCGTGACATATGAGTATATGGATTCTTTATTTTTTTTGGCTGATTAATTTTGAGTGAACTTCGAGCAGTAAAATATCGCAAATATTTAACAATTTTGGTTCGGCTCGATAGAATAAAAATTATACTGTCAATATGGTGTGAATTTTTTAAACCATTTATTTTGTTTAAAACTAGTGTTTGAAGTATAAATGTACTTATCTGACCTTTTTTCATATATCACATTGGTTCTTGTATCCTAGCTATCAGATGATGCATAAAAAACTATTATATTTAACAAAGATTTATCATATAACTCCATGCACGTGGTGACATTGACGCATGTGGTATACAGAAAAATTGCTCCTGTGACGAAACCTCACAATATTTACTTACATGCTTTACAGATTCCTGTAAATAATATATAAGGGGTTGATAAAAATAATGACTGCAGTTCGAATTTCCTACCGTAAATGTCTCAATGAGTACTTAAAGAAGCAAAACGATAGATCACATCTACCAATGTCAACGGTAGGGGAATATAAGACGACATATATCGGCCACCGATGCGAAAGGGTTAAGTACCCGGTGTGCAAAAGACCAATAAATTACTATTGTTTAGCTGCCACTTTAATTAAGTAGGTATTTAACATGTTTTGATTTGATTTAACAGACTGTGCGTAGTTAAAAGCATGTTTACATATATCGATCTAAATAGATCGAAACATGAACAATTTTTAACGCATTGTTTAAAATAGCTATCTGACTTATCTTTACTTTATATTCTATGACTTGAATATTGTTGCAAATATAATAGTGTAGAAGTAATCCAAATATCTATTGTTTTAGGGTTTGGACCTTTATATTAATTCATACTAGAAAAGGATCTAGTTGATACGATAAAAAATCTGAAAAATTTCCTTCTTGTACATTTGTTTTTCTTACTTACAATTTGAATAACATATTTTTTTACATATATAATAAATACTCTTTGAAATATTCACAACTTAAAACTAATATGTTTTATTATTTTCGTATGTAGCATCTACCCTTAATGATTGAAAGTTATAAAGCCCAAAACATACTCTTGATGCGTGTATAAAAAAATATATGTGAGATATTTTATTTGAGTTCAAAAACTAACATTAAATATATCACCAAGCTTTCATAGAATTTTGCATGTTTTTCTTTCGTTCGCAAAATAACTCGACAATCCGGCAGAGGAAATAAAGTGACAGTAAATTTTCACAGCATTTCCAACTGAATCCGGTTGTATATAAGTTGTCCAATATTTGCGGCCCAAATTGACTTCCAACAAATAGCTTTTTATTTGTAAAGTAAATACGTTTTCAAAACGGCCTCCATTATGGGGAGTATATTAAAGGATACATGATTGTGTTCCATTCGTTTATTACTACATTAACACCGCAAGAAAAATTAAACATGGCGATTATTATGTTTGTTAACACGTGTTTAATTGAAATTACAAATACGCATTAAACATTGTTGAGTAAATTAATTAGAGATATGAAAAAAAGAATAAAATGGTTTTAAGCATTGCATAATGTTATCAAAATAAAAATTAATATAAAATATCTTATTAAATATAAATGAAAAAAAGTCCTTTAAGAGTGGGTTCATTTTATTCACCGTGCTTCTTAGTCAAGAGTGTCACAGTTATGATGATAACTCATGTGATATTTTAGATGTCAATTGAAATTGCGGCTTTTGGATAGTGCCGTGTGTGATGATTTTTTCATTATTTCGATATTTTGACCACCGTTACGGGGATCATGTGTAGGATTTATCAAACCTGAAAAAAACGCTCTCCCACACACGACTCTACCCAAAAGCTACAATTCAAAATCTGGCCCTGAAAAGATGCGCAATAGTGTTTATATGTTTTAACACATTAAATTTAATTAACCTTTTATTTATGCAATTTCTCAAAACACGTCTTAGAGGACTTGCGGATACAAATTAACACGATGTTTTTATTGAAAATTCAAGATGCTACGTTTATTTCACACAGGTCGAATTATTAACGTTTATTTGTTGTAACGTTATTTTATGATGTCTCATATGACATACAGTAAACACTAAAACACATGCTTTTATTTATTTGTAAATGAGATTTTTCTAGCGTGTATTTGCAGAGATTTTTCTTCCAACGATCCTTTTCTTGTTTTGGGTTGTACCTCATCTTAGAACAAAATGGACCATGCCTCGTAAGCATATCTTATGAAAATGTTATAGGACGGTTGACGGTAGCACAGCTATTATTCACTTCTATAATTGAATGAAAATCGTCATATCAAAATAGGGGATGTTTTCGTTATTTTTTACTTCATTTTATTTACTTTGTACTTCAATTAATCTTATAGCCACATTTCTGTGATTCTCAAACATATTCCGTACAATAAATCCGCAAGAAGCGCATCAGACACAGTGTACCCATCTGCTCTGCGGGTCCAGGGAAGGTGCTCTACCTATTAATAACGACTTCGGCGACAGGTAAAGCGACCTTATCTAGGGTCCCGGGGCCAACGACGCCATCTATCTCGATTCACAATCCTTTGAGCAGTCACCTTCGCTCTCGATCACTTTGAACTCACGAGGAATCGTTTTCTTGGTCTGTTCTAATTGTTTTTTTCCTCCCGTCTGCAATCGATGACAATAGGGGTGAGATATACACGAGCAATGAAAAATATTTTTTATAAAAACTAATTTACAGTCATTTGTATGCACGCTTTTTTATTTTTAATGGATTTTTTAATTTAACGGTCTCTTTAATGTTGCTATTATGAATTGAACTTCTCTTAAGACTTTAGTCCCAAGCCTTGGTAGCATTGAGTAACTCATCCGATCTTATGAAACCTTAAACGAAGGTTGACCTATGTTGCTTCAATATACAAACAATGTTAATAATACTTTTAAATATTTCGTACGCCATAGTCATGTTTATTTAGTATTTATTTATATTTTAATTAAAATTTTAAAAAATGAGGTAAATTATTTCATCCTACGTTGGTCAAAAGACATTTCTCTTGTGAGTAATTGCGTATAAATAAATGTATCATTTACTTAAAAATAATCAAACTATTATGTATTAATTATTTATATGAAAAACAATATTATAGATCTAACGCCCGTATGGAGAAACGTTGTTTTACGTAAGCATCTTAAGAATTCTGAATACAAATTATCAAGTCATTTAGGTCGGGTTTTAGTCCTGGGAGTGATAAAATATCAGGTTTTTTTCAATTGATACTGATTAATTAGTGGAATCAATTACAAAGTAAAATTATAAGAGAGGCATATTTTTTCGGATATTTTTGATCAAACATTCGTCGCGTAGCTAGCAATAAAAGTGAGCGAGGAGGCTTGCATTACGCCAATCGTATTAAATAGAAATACCCCGAAACGCAGAGCCAGCGGAAAATGGTTGCTTATAATAAAACTAACGGACGCGGTTATTGCAATCTCGTTAATCACACTAATTGAAATGTAAACAAACTCGAACCATTGCTAAAATGCAGTGCGGGGCGGCGAACGAAATGCTTTGTTTAGTGGAAGTTATTTAAAACGATCTTTCTCAATTGTTTGTCCAATCAATTGATGTTTCTACGTACGCAATATGTATCAAAGAAATAAAGTAACGCAAAATTTAATCTTAGGGGAGAACTGCCCTTGAGAACCAAATGGGCTAGGCCTCGAAAGCATAGAGAAATACTCGATCTCATTAACCCTTGCTTTACGTTGATATGTACTTACTACAACTTGACTCTAATGATGAGAATATCCATATGAAATATATAAGATACTGAACTCAGAATTTTTTTATTACTCTGTAATATTATTTTATGCCCGGTTCCAACAAGTATCAACTTGTTGGAACCGGGCACATACGCGGCTTCGTGAACGTTTCGTCAGTTTGAATTGAGCTGCGCACTGATCAATATGCGCGCTGAATTTTTTATTTAAATTATAAAGAATTGTAACATATCATCTTCTACCTAAGTCAATCGATGAAATACATAGGAGATTTTTTTTTCCGGCTTATAAATGACATTTCCATATGATGTAGAAAATACATATCATCGTAGCTCTCGGGTATTTTCCAACAGCAAGAGGAGGGTTAAATTACTCATGAAAATGCGCACACCAAAACTGCAATGGACAATCACGCGACGTCATTAAAAAAAAAACATTGACACATATTAAACAAGATAATATAACTGATAGATAAATAGCTTTTGCTTCAAAATTTATATTTAATTATCTTCATGAATAGTATATATTGACATCAGCATGATATAACCCTCGCTGACTGGTACCGAAAACCTCGATATACAATTTTTCGTCTTTTATTTCTGTTCGCTTGTCGTACATGCATGTGTCGCCATATTGGCATTTCGGACATGTCCGGTCACGGGAGTGATGTTAGTTATAGAGATCACCACTTGCGGCGCTGGGTGTGACCGACCACAGCGCGGGCCCAGTCAGTAGTTGTCCCCTGACGGGTGTCCGATTGAGGTTGGCCCGGCCTGAATGCTGTAACTAAGTCCGGGCCAAAAGCTTGTAAATTTATCGAAATATATATATATATATATATATATATATATCAATGTGCTTCAGAAAAGTCTTTGTGTGGTGGCATAATGAGGAGCAGATTAACAAATCTGCTCCTAATTATGCCACCACGCGATTGAATAACGTATTTTTAAAGACGGGGGATGTCATTATTAAATACATATTCCTGAGTTATTTTATCATCAGAATTTTAATTGGTGATATTCACATATTTGCAAAACCACACTGATACTAATTTGTGTTTCCTCGTACATGTAAAAAAATGCATACTTTAGGGAAATCTAGCGAGCAATGAAAAACACAAAGCTATACGAGGAATAAAAAGAATTAAGATAAAATTATAGATATCCTGTTTCTTCGATGGTTGACAAGCTCTAGAATCCATTTAAGGAAGTTTATTCACTTGACTACTCAATAATGCGTCACTTTAGTAATTGATACAGAGCCAGAGCAGTTGCGGGTCCTCGGTTACCACGTAATTATAGCGTGGCGCCCCGTCGGGTTCGGCCCCTCTACCGACAAACAAATATCATAATTAATCACGCCCTGCAGCCGGCACTGAACCCGAGCCTAATTGAACGGAAATTGATCAAGTTGAGTGTCACGTTATTTCTTTGGCGGCGAATGTTTTATATTAGCGGTAAGTGTAGGGATTCGCGACAATTCAATGAAATTAGGGCCGCGAGTAACGAGATTGCTCGTTACGCGTGAAAATCGCAATCAAACAGGTGTTAAAGAGTGTTTTATGACGTTTGAATTCAACTTCAGAACACAGAAATTACAAGCTAAACGTGCATGAAACATATCCCCTTAAATTGAGTAAACAAGATCTATAAGACTACTTAAAAATCTCATTTTATGTTTTTGCGATACTGTTTTGTAGTAAAAAATGTACTCGCATTCGATACTAATTATTATCAAGTGATTATTTTTACAACATTAGATTTATTGATTTTGATCATTCGACAGGGTGACGATATCTTTATTTGTTGTAGATCACTTTTTTCTATTTCTTGAATAAAATGAAGTATTTTATTAAAAATTGTTGTAATTTAATAACAGGAAATATATATATTAATATATGGATTTTTTAAATATTTATAAGAATATTATTTTATTATTTCAATATTCTAATCTACTTTTATAGATCATTGACTATATTACAATATTATTATTAATTAAATATACTATACATAAAATTCTATTTTCAACGCGTCAATCCAAGCACAAAAATAGCGGCAGAAGCGGGATGCGAACCGCGGACCTTGGAAACCAACTATATAATAAAAAAATTAAAAATCCATATAATAATGTCTTCTTGAGACAATATCAAGAAGGTAAAATTATTCATCAGTAACACAGGTAAATGATTGGTTATAAAGTCCGAGTCGGAACTATAAGTAGTCGTTTCTCATCCATTCAGTCTTTAGTTTGGTTCGAGACCCGAGTGGTACTTACTAAAATAAATAGACTGTCGGAAAGTAATAATATTAAGCTTGTGAATAAATGATGACTGATTGAATAATAAAAAATAAAAATATACATACTTTGAATATATACTATAGCGACATCTATCATACGATGATAACAATGACATATATACTAGTTTCAACGTGAGTCGGTCCAGGCATAGCAATAGCCAAGTCGGCTGAGCGGTATGAATACCTGGGCATAGTTGGTTTCCAAGGTCCGCGGTTCACATCCCGCTACTGCCGTTATTTTTGTGCTTGGATTAACGCATTGAAACAAGAATTTAATGCATAGTATACGTATATTTAATTAATAATATATATTAATATGCTTATATAAATATTTTATATACATCTATTTCAATTTACGAGTAATATTCTTCTTTTTCCTGTAAGCACGTATTTGGAGGCATATATTGCTCCGTCAGTCGATCACCATCCAAATGCAAGTAAACATTATAGTGGAACAAAATACGGGTAATGGTAGCTGACAGAACGAGTCATCATAAGCATGTTTTCATCTTGCAGGGGGTCGACCAACACTCCGTTAGCCAGTTCTTGAATGTCCCACCAACACTTTTTTTCCCCATCGACCGCTGTCCTTTTGATAGATTTAGTATGCTTATTCTTTCCGTATGTTGTAGCAATTTGTAGTTGTTAAGTGTTCCTCAAATATGGAAAAAATACATTTAAAGCATGATCATTTCTAGAAGCAGCTTAAAAATGAGCAAAAGAATAAATAATGCATATCATTATTTATTATTTATTATACGAGTACATTAATCATATTCGTGCAACGTGAGTCAATGTGAATAAAATTGTCCATTATTTTCGGTAAACAACATTATCATTTTTATTTTTATTGAAACAAGTAATATATGCAAGTGAAAAAAATATATTTATTTATATGAATTATTGCTAGCTTTTCAAAGTTAAAAAAGAAAACATAATTTTTCATTAAGCAACGTAAAATTTTAAACGAAGTCATGTTTGTAAAAGCTTAGTTGAGGACGGTTTATCAACCCGTATCTTATTCTCCTGAGACAAGAAAAGGCAGGGCTTTGACTGACTGTACAGTTTATAACAGAAGATGGAATTTCACAGTACTCACAGTTATATGTAGTTGTCCTAAAGGTAGCATAGCTTCTAAAAGTTTTGACATTGAAACTAATTTAGAGAACTTGTTTTTATTTGAAAAAAAAACTAAATATTAAATAGATTATTTAATATATCATACCATGTTTTAACATGGATCACTCCAAGCACTATTGATTGATGTTTATGCAGGAATAAACAGTGCTCAGTGTGATTCATGTTAAAACAAGGTATGAAATACTGATCCATCTATAAATATTTCTGTTAAGACATGAACGTATAAACTTAATTAAATTACGTAGCGATGTAATGTACATCCCAAAATGCTGATTAAAAATATGTACAACTTTATATAATATATAACAAAAAGTTAATAACATTTAGTTTATAGCTTAGAAGTGACCAGTTGGTAGACTAAATAAATAGAATGTCGGTAAAGGATACTTATGAATAAAGTTAATTGATCGAATCTTCATAAATATATCATATAATTTACAACAACCGCTATATATAAAATAATGCGTATCAATAATACAATATGTGTTAATTTTTCAATTTAGAGAGACAAGTGATAGCGGGCCCACGCTGTATGCAGAAGGAACAGTGAATCCCAGCGTTCGCCATTTATTTTTTATCCAACTTTTCAATAAGACTAATTTCATATAAGATGATATTTGCTGTGAATTTTTATGTACAAATCATTTTGTCATATGGAATATACTTTTAGTAATTTAGTGTTTAAATATGGACTTATAAAATAACACAATTTGGGAATCATTGCCTTAAAGTTATTAAAATTGTGTACCGCAGCAGCTTAGGAAGATGGACGATGTGCGACGTACTATACAAGCGAGAAACATAAATAAATTAACTGCATGTGGGTATTCTTCTTGATAGCATGGACCACCGTACATATTATATATTTCTACTATTAGTACATATATACTCGTACGAGTACAGCAAGAATGTGGGGAGTTTGTAAGCACTCACGTTCGCTTAGTATGCTGCCAAGAGACCAGGGACCTCGTCTATGTATGGCGAATACAAAGTTTATTTTGACCTGGTCACCTATGTACCTTCAATATCATATATGAAAAGATCACCACACTAGTACAAATATAATATGATCGTGAATCCATTTATGACATTCATTTCACACACTGATGAATGCTAAAAAAAATCCTGACTCTTTTATATAAACACATACAGGAGAATACCGACAGATGCTGATAGTAATTTTGGTCTCATCTGTGGAATTCTATGACGCTTACCATGGTTCATATGGCTTAGCGCTGCATGTGGAGTGTATATCCGCCATTGTCATAAACTACAGCCCGAGATTCACGCATCATCCTAATTATCACAGGAATTTACTATGAATGGGTGGTCTTCACGAGATGACTTTCGTCTAGCACCAATTTTAATTGATATGCTATGACTGGCATTTTACGGGTGAGGGATCAAATTCACACCAACCGTGTGTATTTTAGAGGTCAGAAATCGATTAAAACTCTTTTTTTTTAAATCTCTGTCGGGGATAGAACCCACGACCTTCGGCTTGCAAAGCAAACGCTTTGACCATTGAGCTATACCCGCCGGCCAGTCGTATCTAAATTAGATTTGTAAGTTTAGTTGTTATAAAGCTACGAATTGTTACATAATTACTCACATTCAACATCAACAATGATGCGCTTGGACACAGATGGTGGGACACCGTTGGTCGCTATGCACAGGTAGGCCCCCATTTCTGTGCGACTGATTCTCGCTAGATTGAGCTGCTCTCCTTCGTGCATCATCACTGAAATAAAAAAAAAAAAAATTCGTCATTAAAAAACCTGAAAAGACCTGATGATGGCCAGAACGCCATCGACGTCGCCCACTTCTGGGCAGACAGGATCTGACCCTGTTGCTTCCGACACGATTATATATATATATTAAAAAATTAAATTGCTTGAACAAAAAATATCAAGGCATTTTGTAATTTCAATGAGACGCTGATATAAGAGCTTTCAGTTCATAAAGCGTGTAAAATTCATAAAAGTACTTCAAAATTTATTTTTTTGTTTACTAGATTTCACACATCTCACACTCACGTTACATTGTAAGACAATTCAATTCTTTCAAATTCTTTATTTTTTTCCTTTAACAACATTATAAAATATTTTACATTTTAATTCATTAATAAAGTACTGACATATAAGTGTGGCGTTGTAAATGTATTGCCACATTTAGTGTCAATGATCTCACACTCAGAACAAGTGTCGGGATACTCAACGCAAATAGTTGGACTTGTTACAACAAAAACCATGTCATAAGTATATCATGGTTAACACACGAATAACACGGCATCATTGTTACAAAATCAAACTTCAAACATTTTGTATGATGCATCGTTGGTGATGCACTCGCTAAGATTATTGTAGATTAACATTAACGCCTATAAGGTCCACCGTTCTATTATAGCAAGTGAGGCTAATGCATGTTTTGAAGCGAAATTACTCGATAAAAATACTTACACAATACAGTAGAGTTAGATAAGATATGAAAAAATATAGTTTGTGTTCTTGTAGAAAAACCGAATTTTTTTAAGGCTTCTAAATGTTTTTATAAACCACAAATCTACTTGGCCAATACGTTTGAAATGTATAGAGAGTGATGCTTTCTGTTAACATCAATAAAATTAGCCTTCTTAGTTAATTATTTTATGAGAAACTTGAATACTTTAGTTTTAAGGAATAATTGCATGAGAATATTAGCGTTTAATAAGAAATATTTCGTATTTTGCCTCGCCACGCACGGATAAACCCAATCCTTGTGTGGTGAATTCTCTCGTACTAACATTTCGACCGCCATTGCAGAGGTCTTCTTCAAGATTGATGACTCTGTGTCCTGAAGAAGACCCCTGCATTGGCGGTCGAAATATTGTTACGAGAGAATTTGTCAAACACAGCTAAACCCAAAAACTACAATACCAAATCTGGCCGTGAAAACCTAAGAATTTACCTAGGAAGTTATTTAAAAAAATATTTCAGTAAAATGAGTGATTTACTATGGCATGGTAAAAAAGTTGATTTAGTAGGAATTGTCAACTCGTTATTTATTCATCATAAATTGGTAGGCAGAATTATTTATTTATTTAAGATACATAAAGGTTTTCGTAACAATGACGTAAAGAAATTTAGAAAACTGTCATTTATAGGTAATAAGTATATAAAATTTTCTACGTTTTAAGAGTAAGCTTTTTTTTGGATAATAAAGGGTCCGCCATCTAACGTTTTTTTTTCAACTAGTGCTTATTTCGTGAATGGTAACACTTAGCTCATTTTTTATTTAACAAATAATTAGTTTTATCCTTCCGCTAAACGAATATGGTTGTGTATACGCTTGAACAACGCTGGGAAATATTGCGACATTACTTTGAAAATCAGGCCATTTTTCTTCGAAAATGAGCAAGGAGTGGCCGTTACAGTCAATGGCGATCGTTATCGGGCCATTTTTGTTCACAAAAACTGAAGAGGACGATATTGGCAACATTTGGTTTCAACAGGACGGCGCTACGTGCCACACAGCTGAAGCTACACTCGATGTTTTGTGCCCCATTTTCAAAAAAAAAAAGTTATTTTGGCGGACCCTTTATAAGTTATTATATATTATATATTGTTGGATGATATCAAATATTATATATAAATATAGAATAATCATCGCCCACACTTCAGGATTAAGTTCAGTCCATATTGTCTCCTTTCTCCCTAGGCAAAGCTCTAATACGTTGGTTTATTTTGATAATATAATCCGCTTAAATTATTACATGACATTCTCTGAATAAATACATCCATTAAATTAAAATAATTTAATTATTCAACACACAAAAATATATTCTTATTATACTTACAAGTATAACTAATTATCAACAGATGTTTTCGCACGGCAGATACGTGAACTAAACAAGAACTAAAACAAAAATCAACGGGAGCACCAACCAAAATAATTACGTGAATCTTTGATGGTTTTTGTGATTTTCAAGACACTTTTTATGTGCAAATACACTAACAAATGCACATTTTTTTTGTACAAATATACATACATATATTGACATCAGCATGATATAGCCCATGCTGACTGGTACCGAAAACCTCGATATACAATCTTTCGTCTCTTATTTCTCTTCGCTTGTCGTACATGTATGTATCACCATATTGGCATTTTGGGCAAGTCCGGTCACGGGTGTGACGTTTGTTATATAGATCGCCACTTGCGGAGCTGGGTGTCACAGAGCGTGGCGCCCGGGGCAGTCAATTGTGTGCCGACGGTGGTAAGATCATATTGTTGCTGGCCCGGCCTGAATGCTGTGAATAGGTCCGGGCCAGAAGTTTGTAAAGTTATCGAAATATATATGTCAATGTGCTTCGGAAAAAGGCTTTGTGTTTTTAATCTGCCCATCATCCTGCCACCACGCAATTAAATAACAAACTTAGAGAGTTTATGTAAGAAAAAATTAATAAAAAAAAATGTGTTTTGTATTGATGGCAAAAAACCTTGATTATATTAATGCAAAAAGGTTATATATTATTAAAATATTTCAAATTACATTTTACCGCAGACACGTGCTTGCTGCATAAAGTCTTAGTTTTGTAAGAAATATGTACTTCAATATATTTTACACAAGCAAATGAGTCATTGTGTATTTATGAAATAAATCAGTATCTTTAATCAAATTACGAATTATCATTTAAAATTAATAAAATAAATACTGTTTACCTCGTTTTATCTTAAATGAAATGGTAAAAATATAAATGACGAGAATAAATTTAAAAAAATATATTGTTACCCTGTTTTTTATTAACATGAAGCGTTTGGTCTACACCAGGAGTCATCAACCTTTTTATGCCTAGCGCCCACTTTTGCCTTATTTTCATGGTGAAATTTCCCTACCGCCCACCAACCTCGCTATATTTCAATTCAGTATATTGGTGGAAAAAAATCTAAAAGGAATGTAGGAGATTTGAAAATCAACAAAAATTGCCCACCGCCCACCACGGAAGACCGTATCACCCACTAGTGGGCGGTACGGACCAGGTTGACGACCCGCGGTCTACACAAACCTCTCCCAGAAACAAATGTCTACTTCTGGTAATAGACAGTGGTTATTTTAAAAATTATTCCTTTAAATCTAGATCCTTTTAGTTGTTCTGATTCCTTCCAATCCGCAAAAAATTGTATTTTGTATTATATAAGGAATTTAAAATGTTTCTAAAATATAAGTATCTGCTACCAATATATGGCATAACTATATTTACCAAAATAATGTATAATAGTTGAATCACTTATTTCACATCTTTTTCTTTGGCAAATTTATGATTTACTGTTATGTCAGTTGATACTATATATGCTTGTCTTACCCCAAGTACTACCACCAAAACCGACTACAGCCAAACCCAAGCAAGACCCAAGTCTGCGCCTTTCATCTCAATAACAGACTTGCCAAGAGAAAGCTGCACATTACCTGGAACGACTTGGTGTTAGAGCACTACGACACACCTAAATACCTAGGGGTCAAGCTGGATAGGACGCTCATTTAAAAATTAAGCAAAAGGTGTCCACCAGAAACAACCTACCCAAAAAAAAAAAAATGCTGCGCCAGTATGGGCGAGGTCTGCCCATACCAAGAAAGTGGATATTGCTCTAAATGAAACGTGCCGGGTGGTTAGGTGCCTACAACCTACCCCAATATCAAAGCTATATCAACTCGGGCATTGCCCCACCAAACATACGGTGAGAAGTTACTACCAAGAAGGAGCTCACCAAAGCAACCCACGACGCACTCCACCCTATGTTTGGGTACCAAAAGATAACCACACGGCTTAAATCAAGAAGAAGTTTCCTACAGTCGACAACGGAACTGGTGATACCTGAGGCCACCCTGCGGCTAAACATGTGGAGAAGCGCAACTGAGGGAATACTTGACCAAGGGTGGAATATATGAGGTCCCTTAACAGACTTCGGACCGGAGTATGCAAGACAAGGACACAAATGTTTTACAGCGGACCGACTGAATGTGACTGCGGCGTGGAGCAGACCCTGTCACACCTTCTGGAGTGTGAGCTGTGCCCGAATAGCTGCACCCAGGAAGACCTGATGATGGCCAGAAGTAACGCCATCGACGACGCCCACTTCTGGGCAGACAGGATCTGACCCTGTTGTTTCCGACACGATTATATATACCCCAAGTCATGTCTATGCTCAAAGTTTTGTAATGTGCATAGTCACTGATGACCTCCAGGCTGAGAGCTAAAGGCTTTCGGACATTATTTGTAAGCATTAAAACGTTTGTTAATCAATTTTTAAGAGATATGGTCATTAACTCGACGATCGCAAAATTATAAGCTTTTGGTCGTAAGATGCGCCTCAAACTAAATAACAACATGTCATATCCTTAGTAGTGTATCTGCGCCCAATATTTTAAGATTACAACATTTAGGAATGAAGAACAAAAATCCAAAATAATAGAAAACATATAAATAATTTAAATTTCACGCATCTTTAGAATATTACAACAAAAAATAATGATACACAATTGATATATTATTATGTAAAAATATACAATAATAAAATAGAATAATATGTACTTCCACTAAGCAATATGGAATACAAATAATAGGCACTCGTAAAAGATGAGTAATTGAATTACAAAATGGATACTTTTAACTTTCTATGTTCGGGGGAGAAATACCTTGCTTAATGCCCTATTTTAAAAAAAATAATTAAAAAGGCATTCTTGCGAACTTATATTTTAATAGTATATATATGATTGTAACCGTTTGGAGTAGAATATCATTCTAGTATTACCATTAAGCTCCCATACACTCTCCATCACAAGTATTCCGCCCATAAAATCACGGTCGTTAATGCACTTCTATGAAGGCTCTGCTCCTGCACTAACCGCCTGTAACGGCCACCCAAGTGGAGCAAAAACTTGCCCAGAAGTCTGCAGGTGACCTGATAGGCGGCAATCACATCCCGCCCCCGCCCACCAACGCGTAGACCATTGCCTTACGTTGGAACACAGTATCAAAAATAAATTTTATCTAAGTACAATTTTTTATGAGAAAAATGCTATTTGTTAAAGTCGTGCCTGGACAAAATAAAAAAAACTGATTCAAATCTTCTAACCTTGTTTTAATATGAATCACACTAAGTACTGGTTATACACTTGCTGGAATACCCTTGGTTTACCATTAATTATGTGATGGAAAACTAATGGATATATTAAGTAAAATAAAAAGTATGATAACATTAGGAAGGTATGTAGGCAAGTAAGGAAAAAGGGGATGAGTCAAGCTTAAAGGATGTTAGAAAATGATTTAGACCTGTGTTTGCTACTCAATAGTGTTCTTACGTTTAAAAATATAAATTATACACTTGTATTTATATAATAAACCGTTTAAGATTAGCCGAAGTTCTGTGCAGAATATCAAAAAATAAAATAGTAAAATTATTTCGATTTTTTCGATCGATATTTCTTGGTGGAATTCCATAACAGCAGATATAAATTATTAGATTCTTTAGAATTCATTCATGCACTTGAAAATGGCCATCCGATCTGGTTGAAACATGGTTCTGTCGTCAATAAAAAATGTAGAATAAATTCTAAAGAATCTTTTATTTTATATCTGATAAATAGTAATATAAATATCAAAACACTCAGGAGAGAATCTGGAAACCCATGGGTAAAATGACGAACTATCACCAAATTACAAATCATTTAAGTAATATTCGTATAGCGCATTAACTGTAGTGGTTTCATGGTTCTATGGTCATCATATAAAATGAAATAATATACTCTTATACATTCGCGATTCAATTTTTATTATTTGACTGATTTCGGAGGTAACCCTCCTTTATGAAGACAAACTTAAATCCTTAGTTATCCTAGTATGAGAAAAGGCAAGGATAAGTAGTATAAAATAAAGGTTTAAGTACACCACCACTACTTGAAAATAAGTACCATTTGTTCTTTAATGTGATCAGATATTATTAATGCTGCAACCAGATGATCACTTTGCAGTTATTTACTCTACGATATTATTTGTTATTATATGATTATATGATATTAAGTCCGATTTAACCTAGACGTATCACCGTATTAATGTTCAAAACATTATTATACTAAACTCATTGAGAGTATGGCAAGTACTGTATCTGAGCACGGAGCCTCCGACTTGCACAGAGAGTCGCTCCGGTCGTAAAGCCGTTAGGCGGTCATTCAAACTTTCCCGGGTCATAAAATTGAATCACTACTCATTTGCCCCATTCTTCCCTCGAATGGGATGTTATTGACTTTCCCCGCCCGCTGCAGCCTCCTTTTCCGACAAATTTCCCGATCGTTCGAACTCTCACCTTGTATCAAGACCGACTTCCGCTCCCTCACGAGGGCTGGATTTATGTGCGTGCGTTTTACTCCGGCACACTAGTACTTCATGGAAGCTTCCACGAATAAAATAAACATTTCACCCAACAAAAAAAAACAAGTCTCGTATAGTGTATTTTATATGCAATTTACTACAGTAAAATTCAATGAATGCTCGTTAAATCATAAATAAGTATTAATTTCAGAGATGTTTTGGTCGATAATACTTGCTACATTTTACAATTTGATAACAGTGAAATAAACTATAATTTTATATTTCTTGCCATGCTTCATATGACGTCAACATGATTCAATCTAAAGAAGATGTTTTCGAGTAATTATTAATAATGTGGTTTAATTTATTCAAATCAAGGTTTTAAATCAAACTTTGAATAAATAAATAACACATAAATTGTACCATCACGCTTCCACCCACTGATGGGTACAACTTTTCTTCATCGATTGCCAATCTATTCAGTTTGAAACCTTCTTTAACCAATCTTATCCCGCATTATTGTAGACTGTAAAATTGTCAATTTAGTTGTATATTTTATAAAGTATTATTCTTCGTTGTGATATTTTAAACTGATAACTTATTGATGTTTAATATTTATGTAAAGAAGAGTTTTTATTTTGCATTTGAGCATTTTTTAAACTTAATAAACAAAAATACGTTGTTAATTATTGTTCAGAACGTTATTTTGAACAGAACTGTGTTGTATTAAACAGCAAAAAGTCTTTAATAATAATGCTTATAATTTTAGAATTAATTTTAATTCAAAAATTAATAAATTATGAATATTTACTTTTGATTCATAATTTATTTTAACGATTACATGTTTTGGCCTTCCTGAAGACCATCTGAATCAAAATTAATTCTAAAATTATAATTATGTAGTTTCACCAAGTATTGTCAGTTGATAACCTTAATGTTATTAAATAATGCTTACGCATCGATACGGAGCATCGACCGTCCTATAAATCTACCACTTTATGTGGATTGATGGGATCAAGGTCCAAAAACGGTATCGAGGAATGTGCGGTGTATGACATTCAATGTTTTAATTAGTTTTAAAAATGTTTACTCATGTTTTAAACGAGGGTATAAAAAGGGTCTCTTATCAAATAAATTAGTATCAACTCAATCCCGGGCTTTGGATTTATCCTCAGTGCCGGAACCTTGGTATTCTGGCATCACCATTTAAGCTGATGCCGTCATTTCGGGACCGTGACCTCGGTTCCTGATCAATTATATTTTCACTTTTTTTATTTTATTATAAGAAAACAAATAAGTGTTTTTAGCCATTTGGCGAATTCAAAAATATGTTTTATTTAAAGCCTGCATTTCTTTATTACTATAGAATTGTAAAAATATTTGATTACAATATAATACAATGCTACCAATTTTTTCGCTCACATTTTTGTTTATACACATGTCACAATAAATTTCTAGATCCTTTGACCAATTTACATGAAATTTCGCGGCGAGAATTCCGCACGGGACACAGAAGACCTCAATACAAATGTGCATCACATTGAATACCATCTGTACCAATTCTTCTCAATTGCACTCTTGTATATTGCGAACAATGCAGTTTCTACTTACAAAATAAACATGATACAATGTATACGCCCGTACTAAGTTTCGTTATTTTACATTAAGATAAATTTCTGTGCACAAATTTTTTGTTAAGAAAAAGTCACATTTCTTGCAAACAAAATAGAATTTTTTATGTTCGTTTTTATGTTTTTTTTCTAATAGAACATGGTTATATTAAAAATTTAAGAATTTGTATTTTACTAAGACAGGAATTAAATTAGATTTAAATTAGACTATCTTATATAGAGCGCGACCCACCATGACCATTACTTCCACCTACTGTCTTGAGAATTTTAAGACGTATCAGTGATACGTATCATGACAGATGGCGCTTTGTTTCAAATTGCATATAAATATTTTATACCACTAAAATTTGATCAAATATAATTTATTCACGTAATTTATTCACGTAATTTATTCAAGTATTTCATCGTACAGTTTTCAGCTGAGACTTTGCTTAAGGAGTTTTTCTTTGTCTTCAAAACCGTAGTTGTTAAATATTATACGACGAAAAAGTGTATGTTGTAATTAAAATTATAAGATTCTCGCAAGAGTCAAGCAATATCTTGGTAATGATAAATTACGGCAATAAGGCGTGTGTTATCACAAATAACGGTGTACCGCATAAATAACAGTTTAAAGGAGCGCATGACATGGCAAAAGAACACTCGAGATTTATCTTAAAAGTTGAGCTGCTCGGTTCCAGGAGCTCTAACCGGCGCCAGGACAAATGACAAGAAATTATTGCGAGGGAGGAGGGTAAAAACCAGTAGGCGAAATAAAAACGGGATGTATGAAGCTGTTACGGTCGGGGAAAGAGTGAACGACGAGCGGCTTATAAAAAACATACGTGCCCTCCAAGAGTGGGAGGTCTCCTTCTAAGCGACAAAAAATGCGTGTAACGTGACATAGGAGTCGCAGTGCCTCTAAACTTTTACAGCGTTTCACCAATGTCTTTCTTAATTACGGTTTAAACAATTATCATTTATATTTATTCGATTTATTTCTATATAATCATTTTTTTATATAAGCACATACAGGAGAATGCCGAAAGATGGTGATAGTAATTCTTAAGTCTCATCTGTGGAATTCTATGACGCTTACCATGCTGCATATGGCTAAGCGCTGCATGTGGAATGCTGATCCGCCAACGTCATAGACTACAGCCCGAGATTCACGCATCATCCTTTATATTACAGGAATTTACTATGAATGTGTGGTCTTTAAGGGACGACTTTCGTCTACCAATAATTTTGATTAATAGGCTGACTAAATAACTTCTTAGGTTTTCACGGCCAGATTTGATGTTGTGGCTTTTGGGTTGAGCCGTGTGTGGTGAACTTTTTTCAACCAATATTTCGACCGCCATTGCAGGGGTCTTCTGCAGGAACTTCAACTGAAAACTAAATAAATTATTAATCCTGAAGAAGATCCCTGCAATGGCGGTTGAAATATTGGTTGAAAAAAATTCACCACACACAGCTCAACCCAAAAGCCACAACATCAATAGGCTGACTTTTTACGGGTGAGGGATCAATTTCACACCAACTGGAGGTATTTTCTTAAAGCTCAGAAATCGATTACAAATCTTTTTTTCAATCTCTGTCGGGGATTGAACCCACGACCTTTGGTATGCAAAGCGAACGCTTTGACCATTGAGCTATACCTGCTGGCATAATAAGATGATATAATTAAATGGTCTTTAATCATGAATGAAGCAGACAAGCATATGTTATTTATGGTAAATCTAGCTAGATTTAAATATTCTTCTTAACTCTTCCACGGGTTCTTTCAAATTTAAAAATATATAAACAATGTTGGAACCATTTTTATTTATTACTAAGCTTCTTCTATAATATACGCCATCACCAAAAATGTCATTTAACAATCTAAATGATATTACAAACTTTCCAAGATTGCTGAATCATTGGTGCTCTGCGAAACATAGATTAAGAACCGATATAGTGTACAAGGGCGCTAGGGGGAGAAATTCGCGAAGAAAGGGCACAATGCGCTATCAAAGGCTGTTGACAAACATCCCCCGGCGTCTTGACTAAACTCTTTTAACACAGGCGAAAAAAATGACAATGTCCTTCCGTGTTTTATTCGCGATGAAAAGGTGGAAAAAATATTCCCGTCTCTTATGTTCTCTTCTTGCAAAAAACAAAAGGTACGTCACATCTTTCATATACAATATGTATTTTTGTTGTAATTTTATTCAGAATTTAATCCATTGCTGAAGCATATTATTGATATTAATTTCTACTTTCAATCTTTCTAAAATAAGTCATCCTCTCATAACAAATCTTAAGTATCTCTTATAAAGGCATTATGTATAACGGAATATCGAACGTTTGTAGAAAAGGCAACTGAACTTAAGTTTTTTTGTTAATGTATGAAACCAAGTCTTTGCCAGATACATATTCTGTAGTAAGAAAGCGTCCCAGATTTTTCTCTCTCAATATTTCAATATATTTTTGTATATTTAGTATCTTTTAAATATAATTCATGTATCTATTAAGCTATCAATAATGCGTAAATTTGAGTATTTGAAAGATAAGCTCAAAAATCTCGACACCATCTGGCAAATTTATATGCATATTAAAAATGTTAGATACAAAGCTATAAGTTCAAGAAAACTTAAGCAACCAATTTATTTTTGTTATAATAAAAACATATTAAAAATATATCGTGGATTTTTTAATATACAAAGCAATTTATTTAATATATTTTACATTTGTTAAACAACGAATAAAATAATATTCAAATAATTCAAAACGTCAAAAATATTATGGCCAATAAATATTTTGCGAAAATTATATGTCTTCACTTTTTGACATAAAATAAAGTGTGATTTGTACCATTTTATTTATTTCCTCGCCACGTGCCATCATCCCATTTGACGTCACTAGCTGGGATAACCCTTCGTCATGCTTTCAGTTTAAGATAACGGCACATTTACATCATTTTGCGGCCTCCTCTAAGATTACATTTATTTAGTTATACATTGTCTTGTTCAACCTTACCTCCCTTAAAATGTTTTTGACAAAACTAGCAGCACTGAATCATTTGCTTCATCCGATTCACGCATTTTTTACCTACTTTGACCAATTCTGTAATATATATAATTCACTGAATCACATTTTATTTGATAATTTTTTCCAATTTTCAATTGCAAATATACTTTCACGTTTACCTAAATACAATAAGCGTTTGGGAAACTGACTAAAGTATTCAAGAGTAATATGTCCATGAACCTGAAAAGTCAAGTAAACGAGCAGTGTTGCCTACCTGCGATGATCTCCATCATCCATTTGATTACGCATAGACGACTCTTTGCGTGACCAAATTAGGAATCTATAGATTTGGTGAAGAATATAAGTTGCCGACATACCACGTGTAGTTTCTGTCTGAAAATGGAAATAGGTAATCGTTATATCTCTATAACTCATTTAGGAGAAAAATTTAAAATGTGGCGACCATATAGATTGACAATCAATGAAGTAGATCATACTGGGTACATTCTTACGAATAAAAATATAATACAATATTATATTAAATATTGTTTACTGCTTAAAACTAACGAATGGTGTACTTTTTTAACTTTATGATTAAGTTACTTTACCTTGTTTCGGCTGAGTATATTTAAATCCCAATTTATATTATCTATATATCGTAATGAATGGTCCAATAGAACTTCAAACGTAGGGAAATCATTATTTTATCATGCCAAATTAATTAATTCGTAGGTTTTTAATGTTAGAATTGGAATCAAGACTTTTGATTGACACCTGCAATGGTGGTCGAAATAAAGGAGATTAGTAAAAAAATCCACTACAGACACATAACGCAAAAGGCACAATTCTTTCATAATCAGAAAAACCTAAATATAGATGTTTCTTTCACATATTTATCACTGTTGTCAATTTCACACAGTATTGTACGTAATGTAAATTAAACGTTCAATTTACGTACACTATTTACTGAAAAAAATACGAATTAGTTTAACAAATCATTTCGTTTCAAAAGTATGCAATGTATTCTTGCTAAGTGTTCTCTAAATGCCTTTTACCGTTATTAAAACTTGATATTCTGTTTTAAGAAGATAGCGTTTTATTGCAATAATCAAATTAGAAGTTGGCGCCGCAAGCGAAAACAAGTCTGCGAGCGCATATTATTATTTGTGCGAAAAAGTTTGTGCGAAACACAAAATGTGATTCTAAACTCAATTACAGAGTTAATAATAATGCGCCCCCGGGGTGCAAAGGGGGGCGCAACGCTCACAAAGGGGGGCGTAAGCATAGACGAGGATCAGGGGGCATCAAACTATCATATTGTCTATTTTCAGCAAGATAATGTCAATTTGCACTCAAAAGTAAAGTTAGAAATTATTCATAATACGAAAATTATTTTCCATAGCGATGATTCGAGTATTCTTACTTTTTTAAAGAAAAAATGGAAAATTATTTTTACTTTCTGTATTCTAATTTAAGTCGTCATCACTCTAAATTCACCATTTTCTTTATGTCATTTGTTTACTCACTTCATAGAATTATGTTTCTACACGGTCTAGTGTATGGTTGTTACTCCATAACTATTATGATATCAAAGGAATAATCCTGGAATTATTTTTTGTTATTTGTTTTTATACTTTCACATAACCAAACCCCACCTTACCTTATTAAACCTAACCTTGTGTGTAATTATCAGAGTATCCCACTTTTTTCCTACATAATTGTATTTGAAAACAAGTACACTGATATATCCCTCTCATCTGTTCCATACTTGGAACATATGCTTACCACAAATCGCCACCACTCAGTTCTGTCAGCTGCCATTACCCATTCATCGTCACGATATCTGCATCAGAAGGGCTGCCTGGGAACATATATAGTTCCATTATAGCAGAAGTCCGAGAACTTGAAGAGCTACTGCAGCTATAGTATCCGAGGTATAATTTTGTTTGATTAGTTAATCGGATTTTTTAAGTAGATCGGATGATAAGCCTGCCGCTCTCAAAGCTTGAAGCATTTGGTCATGAAAGGCGACGCAACACGATATGTATGTATTTATAAATGTGTTACAGATATAATATGTTTTTATTTGAGTCGACTATTAATATTTTCTACAATGAGGTCAATGCTTGTAAAATACATTTTCATTACTGTTCAATACGTTAAAGTATATAAAATATTATTATTTTAGTACACACAATTCGAATAGTAAATGATTTTTCGGATTTAAATTAATTAATTTAAGAACTGTGAATAACACTCAGAGAGCATGGAGAAAAAGATAATAAACTTCAGAGTAACCACAAACAATTCAATAAACTGAATCCATAAATTGAATCCGCCAATTTCATTATTACAAACCCAGCCAACCGAGCATCTTAAGGGATTAAAACCCGAAAAGTTATTCCGAATCCCACTATCTTCAAATGGGCTTTAATACGAGAGAGAGAAGGAAGCGATTTTCTTCGACGGGCAATGCACTGCTGATCGTATCTTAGACTAAGAGAACTGCACAGCCTGCAGGCAACCCCACACCCCCACCGGGCAGACTAACGCTGTTTAATTAATTGATTAATTGAAACGATTTTCTTAGGAGCTCCTCTATCTATTGTGCAGCCAAGCAGTGGCTAAGAACCCCTCCAACTGTATCCTTTGTCCCTTCACAATAAGGAAAACTTACTCTAACGCCCCCCACGCGCGATAAACGCAACTAGTTTATTAGGCGGCAGATACAATTGTCATTTGAGTTATAAAACACATTTAACTACCTCAATAAAGCCCGTCATTCCAACTTTGTACAATTTAATTATCAGTTACGAAGGAACGGCGCTGTAGGGACTTGTTAATACTGGGACACTTCATTAGCCGGAAAACTGATTTGTGAAGCCAGATGCTTGTGTCTTGCTAGGATGTTTTCCTAACACTTGAAAACTTGAGAAATCAGCGAATGCAAATGATTTATTATTAATAAACACTTGTAGACACACTGGATTGATTAATCTAATGATATCGTTAATGTGTACTATCATGATGCGTAAATAAAAAATATAACAAGGCATTTTGGTGAAACTTAATAATGAAACACCTGTATTTATTTGTTTAGTAACTAATATCAGGGAGAGTAAGTAAAATCAATTGGAAGTAAATAAAATCAATCGGCAGTAGACTTAATAAATTGACAATATCCACTGTTGCAGTTTGAATGTGATCAGTTATAAAACTAATATGGCAGTAACATATTCAAGATTGGTAAAAATTAATGTAAAATTAAAGAATAACTAACCTAAAATAAAAACCTAACTTAACCTAACCCAATATATTATTAATTACCATTCATTAATTATTTCCTACTAATTTATTATGTTTCTACGGATAAAAGATAATTTTGTACTTACCTTTTAAGGTATTTATTACTGACGGTAAAATTAGAGTTTTAAGTTTTCAAAATTTTTATTTCACAAGTTTTAACATTAATATGTTCTTATAAATTAAAAAAAACTTTCTACAATCGAGACCACTCTAAATAAATATTACCAAAATTTTATGTCAATGCGGTGTTTAATTCTAATGAAAAACGAGACAAAATCAAATAAATAATTTACAGAAGAGTACCCGGAAGTAAAAGATTGATTTAACCATATACACTGTTCAAATTGGTATAATGGAAAATCATGAATTTGATATGTTCCTGGAAAATGTTTTGTCAGCAAAATTGTTATTAGATTATGCGCAGAATAAACTCAGCTAGAATGGCATAATAATGTTGCTGGATTTTGAGTGATACGTTTTTAAATCGAATCACTTTCTAATTCACATATATAATATTAACCTTTGTGCATATTTATATTAATTTGAATAATGATATACAACACGAATATTAATTTATTTAGAAAATATTTTTAATGACTGTATTAAAATTAAGAATATTTACTTAAAAAAACGAGTCCGGAGTGAAAAAATAAGATGATAGTGAAAAACTTATGCGGTAGAGAATATCAAGAAGAACATTCTGGGAGTTTCTTTTTTTCAGACCTCTGTGGCGGTATTTTGTTAAAACTATATGCTTGAGTTAAGGGAGCGAACATGGTGTTGATGTAAATATGAATCGATCTCCTTAAAATACTGAATAAAAAACCAACCAAAATATGCCCCAGGTACTACAGCGGCCATCTCTTCTATTTCCAGTGGAGGTCATCGGGACCCACATAAGTTCCCAGGTGGACCTTCGAACACAGTTATTCTAACATTGATACATATGTCATTACTTATAATGTATTATATAAGAGTTATTTACAATTAATTTAATCTAATGTTTGCATATCGTTGTCCATTGATATCCAATCATGTTTGTTGAGTCATTTATTTGAGACTTTTAATGAGCTCTTAAAAAAGACAAAATTAACTTGAACAATAGCTAAATGCAAAACGTTAAGAATGATAAAATCTTGTGACATAGTGGTTTTTTGGTCCCACAATCGGTATCTTTAATCAACACGATAGGAGCACTTACTGAAATAATTTGTACAAAGTCTGCTCTCAGTAAATAAAGCAACTAAATTTACGCGATGCAATATAACAAGGTTTGTTCTATTTCCTGCGAAAATTGCTTTGTTTCGCATATCTTATTCATGGCCACGTGTTGATGGCCGGCCGGGCGCAAGGTCCTGCGGAAGAGGGGAAGAAGCGCCAATGAAAAGAATTCGTAGAAGAAGCTCGTGTGAAATTCGTATTTAATTCATGGCTGTCGACGCCTGACCCTAATACCGGTACGGACGGAGCTTTCGAAATTCTCCTGGAGATGGACTAGAGCTGCTTTAGAATTCAGTTACTCTTTAAACTGTACATGCCGACATTGCATTGAATCGGAAGCACTTTCAGTGAAATAAAACGGATGGCTCGGCTTAGAGGCAACTCTTTACACACTGAAACATAATGTTTTCAATCTTACTACCTTTGTGTTTTTACTTAATTATATAGGTTTCTTAGTATGTATTATAAATCATTTAAAAATACGTTGAATTGAAATGATTTTATTAAATATCGTCATCAGTCATGCTTACTCATTACCCATAAGTACGAGTATATATTTCCTGAATAATCGCGATGAATAACAACATATGTACTAGATTCTTAAACATGTCGTAATTCCAATTTTATTTCTTAGCTACCGGTAACCATAGCCTGTTTTTTCGATTAATCGAAGCAATTGTAGACACGGAGTGAACGTGGACGTTAACTGCTTAACCCTTTCGCATCGGTTGTCGGCATATGCCGTCATAAGATTCCCCGACCGATGACATCGGTTCACGTGATATATCGCTTTGCTACTTTCTTGAAATAGTTTTTTGTGCATCATCTGATAGCTAAAGAATACAAGAACCAATGTGACATATGAAAATAGACTAGATAAGTACATTTATGCTTTAAATACTAGTTTTATAATTGACAACATAATTTGTATTCAAACCGAGCCGTAATGAAAGGGTTAAATATGCCGTTTGTCGCTAATTATGTTGATTAACCTCATAAAAATAAATGGTCTAGCTCACATGTGCGTCTAATTAATCATATGACATCATTAAAAATGTAGAATAAATATAATTCATTTTTATCTAGGGTATTACATTTGCAATGTATTCAATCCCCTAGGAAGCCGTCAGAAACTTTACGTGTGTCGAAGTAGAGCTTTGAGGGCAAAGATGACTTGAAAGAAGACACAAATAATATAAGCTGACAGAACTGTGCTGTAATAATTTGTGCCAAACGTGTGCTCCAGGTATTGGGTGGATATCAAAAAATAAATACAACTTCATTTGGATGCGCACACTAAGCAAATAATCTGACTCATAAGTCACTGAGCCATATCTACACTTTATGTGGAGCATATAACCCATTACTTAGGAATTATGTATACCATTCGATCTTCCATCTCGGGGATTGAACCCATGACCTTTGGCTTGCAAAGCAATCGCATTGACCATTGAGCTATACCCGCCGGCTATATATATTTTATTCAAATAAATATTTATACAAATTGACAGTTTCGGCGCGAATGAAATTTGTTATGATAGACTTCACTGTTTGGCGAGAGCGCTCGGCATCAACCCAAGCGCCCCCTGAAGATAATAAATAAAAAAATGGAATAATTTGAATAAGCATAGCTTCGCGCGCAAATGCATTTCAATTTATATTCCACGAAGAAACTTTTAAATTGAATGGCGCGAGATGCGATTCGCTGAATTCTTCCGACGGAACAAAACGCAGTCGATAAGTGCATCGCGCATTACAATAAATATATACATGAAACTAGCAGTGAATTTTCTCTGCGAAATGAGATGTCTCGTACTATTGTTTTTCTGCTTGTAAAAGAAATGAGCTTACGTGAATCGTCTATTCCGGAAACTGGGTAATGAACCGATTGTCTCCGGGGAACTTTTCAAATTGAATTCAAACAAACCGTAAAACTATTTTAACCACCTTAGTCATTGTTTTGGAAGAAAAATGTCACTATGCCGCGTCCGCGCAACTGCGGGGATGTGTCGATTCCCAAATAAACTTCCATCAATAAATATATCTACGAAAATAAATATTTTACATTTCACTCATTGTAGTTTCTTTAATAATAAGGCAATTGCTTAGACAAGGAAGAATAATGAACTATTAGTCGTACTTTTGACGTAAATATTGGACTTGATATGATTGCTCAAAGTGTACAAAATATGTTATAAATTGTGGTTTAAATGTATATTTATATTAAATAAATAACTTTTTTTATCAATATTGAATGTTTTTATTAGGTAAAATATTTTCATTACAAAATAAATACAACATTAATGACAAAAACTGAATAAAATAATGTTGTATCTAACACAGATGTACTTGATAAATTACGTTTCATAATAAAAACAAGGATACTTTACAGCTTATACTGCTCAATATCAATGTATCATTTTCACCAAAAAAGTTGGTCCATACATTGTTTAGTTATGCTGCTATTTTTACTCAACGGTAATAATTGATGTCGTTAAAAGCATGAATCCAAAATATTTTGTTGCCGCGGTATAAATAAAAATTCAATAAAACCATTTTGACCTTTTGCGAAAATCAAAAGTCACATTGCACAAACAATCAAAAAGATACAAATAATATGACTAAAAGAATAAAGCGACAAAAAAAATAGAGATAAAAAGAAAATGCATCACAAAAAATATTGCACCTCACGAATGGGAGTTTCTTCAAGCCTTCCACTATGACAGTTAATGTATTTATGTTTCCCAATTGCCACGCAAAAGATAATTTTCGGTATATGTATTGGCTATTACATTAATAAAGTATTCAAGCTTTCTAATTAACATTATTAAGCATTGATTTTATTATATACTTAAAATGTTAGAAAAAAACATCTTGCATTAGGAAATAATATTTTTTAAATTACTTTACAGTATTATTAATTAAATATACATATACTATACATAAAATTCTTTTTTCAACGCGTCAATCCAAGCACAAAAATAACGGCAGAAGTGGGATGTGAACCGCGGACCTTGGAAACCAACTATGCCCAGGTATTCATACCGCTCAGCCAACTGGGCCATTGCTATGCCTAGACCGACTCGCGTTGAAACCAGTATTTATATCATTGTTATCATTCTACGATAGATGTCCACTCAAGTCAAGTACCACTCGGGTCTCGAACAAAACTTTTACTTTACAGTAATTTAAAATATTATATTTAATGATTAACAGTTAGACAACGGTACCAATTTTGAAACAAGGTAAAAAGCGTTTTCTACATTCAAACACTCGCTGTAAATTCACAATATTCGGATCCAAAGTACAAACATTCTAACAAAAATAATGGTTTAATGACAATAATGGTCTAACAAAATAAATATATATGTATTAATTAATATATATACTCACAAGCTTGATATAAGATGTATACGTAATGTTATTTCTTCCACTATTTATACAAGTCTCTTCGTTGTAACGGCAGAAGGTACCATGTCTATAATATTCACCACATATATCAGAAATATCTCCATATGTCATGAAAAATGCATAACTCCACATATAAACTGAATAACAAATTTTCGTATTTGTTATTGTCATTTTCACCACTTCTTTCTGACAAAAAACTGATAAATAATATATATTATTGAATATCGGATATTTTATAGTTTTGGTTTTGGAGTAGATAAAACTAAGCTTTTTAATTGTGATTATTAACGAATCGTATTAGAATTAAAGTAGCTAAAATAATATAACATACTACAAATCAATATTATCACTAAGCGATACTGGAAGTCTTCTATTAATGTATTGCTATAATTTTCGTAATAATTTCATGCGGAATTGATTATTGCTTCGCTGAAATGTATTCATCATGAATATGTGATGCGAATACTAAAATAATACGTATAATTCCGAAATACAAAAGCAGCCAAAGAAATATTGATGTATTTTATGGCATAGAGCATTACACCCTTCAATTGAGCGGCGATAAATAAAGCTTTGCAGACGATAGTGTTTTATATTTACTGTCAAAACGAGACGTTCGTACAAAGCACTGGAAAATATCAACTTACAGGCACGCGAGCTTGGGAGTAACAAAAACAATGAAATTCCATACTTCTATCAGTGTTTTACTTTTGTTTGATCTGCTCAATAATACCCTCAAAGCCGAAGAAACCTTGTATCTCAAATAAACAAGAAAAGGTATTCGATCGATAACAAAGGATTATTTATTTATGTAAGTTTATATTTAGACGACTATAAAAGTAGTTAAACATTGTCATTTCAGACAACCACGTTGTGTGCCAAATGACATACCCCGTTTTTAAGGAGACAAGTCGAGGGTTCGTTACGTGGCCGCTTGAAGGAAGGATGCAGGAGCAGGTCGCAAAGCATAGGACCTGTTTTTGAAGCACAATTCGCATTTATTTTTATTGAAGGCTTGATTTCCCCGTCCAACCTATACATGACGTTTCGCCGGCCGAACAGGGACTGCCGCGCGACACGAGTGGCCCGCAGACCGGAGCACTGTGACATGTGGCGCCACAAATATTATCGTGGCCAATTCACAAATTAAGACAGTTGAACCAACATGAAATGTAGCAACTGTCATAACAAATAAAATGGCGTATGCAAATTCCATGTAATTTTATATAAAATAAAGACTAATATTATTAGATGTTCATGTCAGGCTAGCGAACAAAAATAAGAGACAAAAGATCGTTTTTCGAGCTTTTTCGGCTTCGGCCTAAAAGAGCTATATCAAGCTGATATCAACATGTTACGAAGAGAAGAACTATCACTGTTACCACTAAAGACATGATACAGATAATTTTAGATTATCACTTGTATTACCCTTCTTTTGTACGGATGTAAATATTCATTTAACTCAGAAGTTATCCACATGATAATTTGAAATACGATATACCCGTACTTGCACACTAATATATGTTTAAAATATTTTTAATGAGTTGTATTTTAGACTTTAGGTATGTATTTATATTACCTGCAAGCATGGTTATTTGTGGCATTCGTATATAGTTTTTTTAAGATTATTAAAAAAAAATAGTAGCATGTAGAATAACTAAATAAGAGTAGCTCCGTGTAGCTCTCATTAAAGCGCGTCTTATTCTTACGATATAATTGATGTAGTTCAATAGCGAAGGACTGTCATAAACGAGTAGGTTATATTATTATGAGTACAAGAAATAGTAATATATTTACAGGTATTAGTACTTTTAAGTATATCCTCTTAAAAATTTAAAAAAGAAGCTGACACATACATACTCGTATTACGGTATTTAATGAGAAGTTATTTCATATGTTCATTAAAGAGATTATGCCAATGTAAAATCAAGAAAAAATATCTTTATCACTAATATTATTTTACGATATTAAATGATTTTAAGCATTTTCCGTTTTCAACTTTAAAAATCAAATCAACCCACATAATATCATAAGCGGTGTTATAAAATCGCGTAATACTAGGAGGGGATATTGATGTCTGATAAATGATTAAATTATGAAAAAATCTCTCCGTCATTTTTCATTTGCGAAAATTCACTTTCATCGCCTCCCGCGCGGGAGTGTCAATTTTCAGTTTTTCAGTTTTCTTAGGCGGATGCCTCACAGTGCAAGCGCGCTACCTCCCAACCCCCGCCCATCGCCACCTATGAATAATTTATGTTCGAGCAGAGTCGTGTTTTCACGAAGGGGTAAGTCGCCTACCTATTTTGCAAACACACGTCGAAGCAAGGTATACACTCTGTTACAGAAGAAAAAAAGACGTGTCGAAGCATTTATCACATTAAGCGTTATTTATTTAAGTTGAGACGATATTTCATGTTTTCTTTAAATCAATTTCTCGTTTGGTCTTATTTTGGCAGACTTTCACATTCACCTTAACTTTTTCACACACAATATTACCTAAATGGAGAGTTATCTTTTACGTGCTACTTGAAAATAGTGCTTTGTAAAAAATGATATTACTTATTTATTTATTTTTTACTAGATGATTGTCTCTTTTATACATTTTATTATAAAATATAGCTTTATTTATCGTTATCACTTGCTTTGAGATCCATTTCAGATGGAAAAAAGATTATATTTTTTACCACATTTGCGTTTAATAGTAATTCTTTGCTGTGTGAAAAAACTAACAAAGTCATTAGTGGGCGCGAAACCGCGATTTTCATTTCTCTGGAGTAATATTTCGACCGCCATTGCTGGGGTAATCTTTAGGGTTGACAATTTGACAAACAGACATCGAAGCAAGGTATACATTCTGTTACAAAAATGTACAACTCTGAAGATGACACCTGCAATGGCGGTCGAAATATAGCTCCAGAGAAATTTTAAGCACGGCTAAATCTCTAATCTGGCCGTGAAAACCCACGAAATTATTTTCTATGATTAACACCTTAACAACATGATATTTTTTATTTCTGATCTTGATTATTTTTTATTATCATGACTGTTTTAAACAATAACGTCACGGCAGTTAAAAATAAATCACACGCACTGGATTTGATAACGTTCCTTGAAGGAAGCAAATATTGTCCTGTACGTCTACCCTCATTACTTTGGATAATCGCTTGTTTGGTTCGCTCATACAATATTGTTATCATAAGATTACGTATATAGAGGGTGAATATCAAATGCGTTTTAATTTGTTTGACTGCGTATTTACTATTGACATATCTCCTAAGTCCTTCAACTTTGCTGTATTTATTTTCATACTAATTCACAGTTTAAATTTTTGTATTTATTAATTCCATCATTCCATATCTTTTCCATAGCTGGATCATATGCCTATCACAAGCTGCCGCTACAAAGGTTTATCTGCCGCCTTTATTTTTGCCTCATACAATGTCAGGTCTGTCTCCCAGAGCTCCACCGAATGCATTCTAAGAATGCTTTCCTGCGAACGCAAAAAACATGTCCCAGTCAGGTTTATCTTCGTGTTTTGACCGATTGTAAGATGGAAGGCAGTGGAAAATTCGCCCTTTCATCTCGTCATTCTTAACAAAACCATTATACTGCTATTATTCTACATAAGCAAATGGTCTCCAAACCCGTTACACGTTTGCATTGCCTTTTAATGAGGTGTCAAGATTAAATAATAGTTGGGCTAATAAAAGCATTGTATTTATAATCTGCACTTTATTTTGATCGAGTATATATTACATTAAAATACACAAACCTTGACAATCTAAAGGGAATGATTTCGTTGGTTAAAACGTCAATATTATTCATAGTTTTATATATATTTTCTTATTGCCGGTGTTAAAATGTTATTTTTGAAAACAAACGATTGCAGTAATGTAGGGAATTTTATTTCAGAAAACGTGTCATTATTTTATCACACAATTTTGATGCTTCTCATATTATTATTACAAAGCATCTTCATTTACGTTGTTCATATATATTATAAATCAGTATGTTCATGTCTCTCCCGCGTGTTCACAAAAGTTTCCAATATAAAAATGATATATTGTTAAACAGTACGAGGTCTAGATGTCACTATCGAATTCCCGGGTCTCTGATGAACATTTTCTAAGGAAAATACTAGCGAGAACGTGCCAACATTAGCATGACATATTTTATAAGCCTAATATATAGTGTATACGTGAATAAGGTTATTTTTTCTTCACTTTTAGTATGTACATTTTCAAGTATAATATACTATATATTACTCGTATTTAGTAGGAAACTTATATTCGTGTCTAACTTATATAATATCATCAAGTCAATAAAACATTCAATATTTTTTTATAAAAATGTGCGTTTATTAGTTATTTCAATTATCAGGACTGATTTTGATATAATAACTTGCTTAATTTACTTTGAAATCCACTTCAATATGAAATACTGAAATATTTATTATTGTAATGTATCTCAAATTAAATGTAAAAATATAAATACCTTCTCACTTTGTTCCTTCCTTACATGGATCACATTTAGTACTGTTTATTCACTTGTCGGAATACAATGATTTTGCTTTCGATGAAAGCTTTATCAGTTCCCAACAGTACGTTTATACATGATTAAAAGCTGATGAAACGTTCATTGAATGCAAAACCACGATATTCTAGCAAATAAATTAATAGTGCTTAGTGTGATCCATGTTAAGACAAGGTATGAAGTATTTAACTATTTAATATAATGGAAGTTAATTTTCTTTCTATTTAATGGCTTTAATAGTATATGTTAATTATAAAAATGATTTTCGTATTGAGATACACATACGAACATTTGTTCCATTACCTTTTTAAAAGAATGCAAATTTTTTGGAATATTTTTAAGCATTCTCTAATTTTATGTATGCTTATCATTATTTTAACAATTTTTTCACATACATACAAATTAACAATAACGTCTGCTCCTTATTGTTCTCTGATATTGATGAGAGACATGTCATAAGAGGATATTTGCTGTCATTTTCTATACTATTAAGCCAAATTGATATACTCCTATATCAATTTGTTATCAATCAATATTATTCTCAATTGAAATATTCAAATTTTACGTTTACTACATATACGCATTTTATTAAATGTGATTAATAAATACGTGTGTATTTTTTATCATCTTTTATTAATGTTAATGTATTAGGATGATTTGTGGGTGGACCACTCAAAGAATAACAGTCATGAAATCCAAAGATATGATAAGCCGCCCTACACGGGAATACAATCTTGCCACATCCCTAATACCTTTACAGGATGGCTATAAAATATTCATGATTTTCGGCTTTATGCCATGTATAGGCAGTGTTACGTCTACGTTACATTCGAGATTAAATACACAAGTGAACAATACCCCAACACCCAGACAGGGAACATCACCCACTTTGCTAATACATTTAACAAAATTGCTATTAAGTTTAAACTAATCTTCCTTTATTAAGCGATATCACAACACGATTTCTGATTTCATTATATGAAATTTAATATCATGGTCTTTAATTTTTATTGCTTATATTTATAGCATTCTCTTTGAGATCCATTTCAATATTAAAATTATAAATAAATATTATATATTTTTTCACATGATTGACACTGATCACTGTATAATTACATAGTGCTGGATAACTGCAGTTTCGCCTTCAATGAAGACTTCATCAATTCCCAACCTATATAATTATACTGATTAGCATATAGTTTATAAAAATAAAGAGAGCATGAAAGAAATTAGAAATACAGGACAGGTGGAGCTTAAGTGAGCTACGGTTGGTGTTTAACCTGTGTAAGTAAATGACTAGTGTGGTTATATTTAAAAAATATTGTTGATAGACTTTAATATATTAAAAATAATGATATATTTATTACCTCAATTATTTAAATTTCTAAATGAGTGGTTATTTATTTAATATAATGGTTTTAATTTAACTCTGGCTCTCTAAGCCTTTGAGACTGTCTCAAATAATGCATACTATGTAAAACGTTAAGGTTAATAATGGAAATTCTTGGCGAAACTGGATTATTTCATTCATCATCATCATCATCAGCCTGTGTCCGTCCACTGTTGAACGTAGGCCTCCCGCATGAGTCTCCATCCTCTTCGATCCTCCGCCTTCCGCATCCAGGTCACTCCCGCTATTCTTCTTATATCGTCAGTCCATCTTGTAGGGGGTCGGCCAATGCTTCGTTTGCCAGTTCTTGGGCGCCATTCCAATACTTTTCTTCCCCATCGACCGTCGTCTCTTCGACAGATATGACCTGCCCATTGCCACTTGAGTGTGCCTATTCGTTGGGTAGCATCCACTACTTGAGTTCTTCTGCGTATTTCCTCGTTTCGGATTCTATCTTTTAGCGACACTCCGAGCATGGATCTCTCCATAGCACGCTGGGTGACTTTTTATTTTATGGGTAAGACTTGCTGTCAGATTCCACGTCTCTGCGCCATAAGTTAATACAGGGAGGATGCATTGGTTAAACGCCTTAGTTTTAAGGCATTGCGGAATTTTCGCTTTAAAAATGTACTTTAGTTTTCCAAATGCTGCCCATCCCAGTTGTATGCGCCTGTCGATTTCTTTTGAGAAGTTATTTCGCCCTAGTTGTATTACTTGTCCCAGATAGGTATAGTCGTTTACAACCTCTATTTCTGTTCCTCCAATGGAAATAGGATCAAAGGTCTGTGAAATATGACTATTAATCATGGCTTTTGTTTTATCCATGATTATTTCATTTGTTATTCAATATTTATTAATAACTAATTAAATGGTTTTTGTTATATTTCAAATTATTTATTTAAAATAATTATATGCGTTCCGAACCGAACGGGTCCATTATAAAAAATTGACAACAGCAGCCGATTATGTGAGTAAGGTAAATACATACAATGGTAATTACATTTTTACAAACATCAATCAATACCAGTTAATACGAGTGCACTCTATGGCGCTCAGCCAGGGAGGCTGGACGCTGCATGCAGGAAACGTGTGTTGTGTTCGTGTTTGTGTGTAGGTTGGGGAGATTGCAAGTGTATATTTATCTGTTTCTTGAAGAGATCCAGATTGTAGGAAGGAGGAAACATAGACGCTGGAAGAGCATTCCATAGCTTACTGGTGGCATTAAGGAAAGAACTTTGGAAACTGCCGGTTCTTAGTCGACACACATTAACCGTGTATAGATGTTCGTCAAGTGTAAGACGAGTTTGTCGGTTGTGGGTGGGTGCAGGAGGAATTAGTTCTTTAAGTTCCGAAGAGCAGCGACCGTGGTAAAAACGGTAGAAAAGACTAAGAGAACCAATCTTACGCCTGTGTTCCATTGATTGCAGGTTAGACGTAAGAGTGTCATTGTTTATCAAACGAATTGCTCTTCTTTGAACTGAGTCAATTAAGTTTAGAAGGTATTTTGGGGCTCCAATCCAAAGGTGACTGCTGTATTCAAGGATAGGCTGAATTTGTCCTTTATATAGAAGAAGAAGTTGTTTATCGTTGAAATACAGACGTGATATATATAATACACCTAGTTTTGTGGAAGCCAGACCGACTTTATACTTAATTGACTCGTAATATTTGGCATTATTCGAGATTGAACATTGAACATCCTCCCGTAACAAATTATTCAGCACTAGCGATAATTTTACTAATTCAGTCGGCTGGTTCGATGCGAGTTTTCTATTATCGGTATCCGAGCACTTGAGAAAAACATCCAAGCCAACAAACTCGGTCCAACACAATGGCTCTGTACGCCGACTGTACCGAGAGCCAGAGACTCCCAACCGACTATACTCGCATTATATATACACACTCGTACATTTTACAATAAGGCAGACTCTCTCAGAAGTCTCAACACTGCGCTGTATGTGTACATTTTACTATGAGTAGAATTCTCTGTCTCAACCAACTATGTGCGAGTTGCTATAAGGGCAGATGTTCTCAATTGACTTTGTGTGCTATAAAGGCATGACTTGTGGCAGACTGTGGTGAACGCTAAGTAAATCAGTTGCTCACTGTCGATTATATGCACTGTAATAATATCAAGCTTGCGAGATCACGGCATATATACTCAACACTAATAACTCATAACTAAATTACCTTGGCCACTTAAATGCAATTCAATGATGATTTGTAATTTAATTAAAATTTCAAACATTTTCAACACTAGATAATAAATCATGTTTTTTTTTTTCTAAAAATATGTTTATTCAACAAAGGATAAATACATTAATCAATAGCATAAATTGGATAAAAATAAAAGAAAAATGATAGGTTTCGAACCAATTAACCACAATGTCCAATTCCTTGCTTAGTTTTGGACCAATCTTTTATATAAATCTTCATTGGCTTATTAAGTGTTAAAAGTACTGGAAATATATTATTTAATTTTAAAAAATATATGTTCTTAAAAAGAAAGTACAATTATTTAAAATTCATCCCTTTTTACACGGCTTAACAATCATTCAGTTTGACAAATCAAAGTCCAGCCATCCTGGATGAGCGTCATAGAGTCCTTGGAGGATTAAATTCCTCTAATTGTTATTACGTTTGTTGTGTACAAAACTTATCAATTTTACAATTAACCAATGAAGCGCGACATTCAGGAAATTAAATTCATTTGGGTTGAGAGAAAGGATTTTTGAGCAAATTTAAGTAGAATATAGGTATATTAACTGATGGACATTGATTAATTGAGACAACTCGTTTGCTAAATTAAATCTGCAATTGTTGCTTTTGAGTTGAACTGTGTGTGGCCATTTTCTTCTAACTGATATTTCAACCACCAATGCAGAGCTTATTCTCAGGTGTGAGATTTTATCACACAAATCTACGAAGTAATTTCATCATAAGTTTTATTTTCAGCACTGATGAACGTAGGCCTCCCGCATGTATTTTCATTCTCCTCGATCCTCCGTCTTTCGCATCCAGGAAGGCGAAGGATCATAATGATAATGAATTTATTTAAGTAAGATTATTTGTGGTTCTCGCGTTTGTATTGATGACGTTGTCGGATGACAATGTTATTGCAAAAATTGAGAAGCACTGCTCCACTGCGACTGTTGCGCGGATCCTGCTTTGGAGAAGTAAACAATGAGGCAAAACTAGCGGAGAGCCTGTTTAAATATTTAGTGAGAGACGAGTTGCCTTGTCCCGCGATAGAACACTGTATGCATCATAATTTATAAAAAATAGTATCTTTATAACGGGAGCTGGATTAATGCTCGGCTTTGATGTTGGAGCTGGGAAAGTGAACAGAGACGGAGCCTTTTGTTAATCGTTCGACATTGTTATCCCTGAATGTATTTGCTTAATTTCAAGACTTGTTTGTACAAATAACATGATGCAATCTGAATATTTAAAAACAAATGGCGCCTCAGCTTATGATTTTTAAGGTTAATGGGTCTTCTTCGTAGTATCAATCCGGTGGATTGGCTTGCAGCAACAAAATCTTGCATCTCGATCTACACTCTTCTCGATCCTCTGCAATCCTCTTCAGCTCAGCATAAGAGCTTCAACTCATGTCCTCGAACACTTGCTGCCAATACTCCCGTCTAGTGTGGATACATTTCAACGGATAAAATCGATAAATATAATATATGATCATTACATTTATTACATGACACGCATTACGCAACGATTTCTTAATATTCAAATAATTTGCAATGCTGATTTTATAGACTTTATTCGTGGTTTTAGTTTTGTTGCAATTTTGTTTAATTGTAATGTTTTAATATGATTTTTACTATTATGAAAAAAGGTATCTGTTAAATATAAAAATATAGTTATTACAGAGAGCACTCAAAAGTTCAAGTCCCATTTATGGACTATATAACGTTTAGATGGGTCAGCTAAGCATTGCGAATAGGCATCATGTGCGACAATTCAAGTTTGTGTGTCTTGGGTGATGATCGCAAATTTGTATGAATCTTCTTCTTAAAGACATTTTTATTATGTGAGTGTGTTTTATGAGCGCCCATAATTTAGAAAGTGGCGTAAGTAATTTTTCTTTCGTTTTGAGATATTTAAAGATTTGTGTTTTGATGTGTGACGAAAAACCAATGAAAGTTCTAACTCAGAATGCTTAATTTGCAAAAAATTCTTAATTTAATTTTTTTAAATGTATTTTAGCTAACTATTACACTAAGTTTACAACAATTTGAACTTAAATTGATGAATAACTCCTTTTTTTTCAATTACTTAACTTACGCTATTTTCTTAACTATGGGAAAACACACTGATTGCAGTAGAAATTCTTAAACGCTATAGAAACCGAAGTGTTGCTGTTTTTAAATAGATAACCTTATTTTACTTGATGAATTACGTTATACAATTATAATTTACAGAAACGAGACAATTATTTCGTACACAATGCGCTCTGTCTCGTGAATTTACTAGTAAATAATAATTTCAGTTCATTCTACCTGTTGTATTAAAGAAAAAGCAAAAGAAAGTCCTGATCTCACGTGGACAAACATATATGTATGCTTACTTGAAACGGTTCTACTTTTGTATTTGTTTAATAAATAAATATCTTCATGCACAGTCTTCAATTTCATTTGTAATATTGTATCTACGTTATTTTCATTCTTGGGAGTCAGAGGTAAGGAGATGTTGGTGCCCTCCGCGGCAGAGAAGAGTCCCATACCCGACAGCCGTCCGAGAGAAAACAAGAAGAAGAAGAAACAGTAGACGGTGATAAGATTCCCAATATAGCGAAACAGGTTTATTTAAATATTGTAGGATCCAATTCGACTGCTCGCGCGTTTCGTTTTACGAATATTCCCTGATAGAATTATGCCTCTTCTCATAACAGGATGTGAATATGCGCAGACAATCCTCTCGCACGCCATACTTGAGCTTTGGCACTCCGGGAGGGAAGAAAGAAATGAACGTGCCGGTATATCCACGTACACGCTCAAAATAATGTTATCAAAAAATACATGATATTTTTCTAGCGCGACTGTGTGTTTTCGTTCAATTGAGGAGCTTAGTTTTTTTTAGAGACGAAATTTTCTCGGCGAGCATATTATTACTACAGACAAGTCTCTCATTACTAATACGTGACTTCTTAAAATAAATAATATTGTCTAGGAAAAGCCAACAACAATTTTTTTTTATTATTATTGGCCTTCCTATCACACAGGACAAACATCTGAAATTCATCGATAAATGATAAATTAATGATAAATTCATCGATAAAACACAGAATGAAGCTATCATCGTCATTATGCTTTATTATTTACCTTTTTTTTAAAGCAATTAATAAAAGTGTATTTAAATTTTTAACCCTTTCATTACGGCTCGGTTTAAATACAAATTTTACTTTTGAGTATAAAACTAGTATTCGAAGCATAAATGTGTACATATCACATTGGTTCTTGTATCCTTTAGCTATCAGATGATGCATGAATGATGCAAAAAACTATTCTAAGAAAGTAGAAAAATGATATATCACGTCAACTGATGTCAACGGTCGGGGAATCTTATGACGGCATATGCCGACAACCGATGCGAAAGGGTTACATAATTTGAAATGCAGTTAAAAAATTATTATTATTAATTCAAAATAATTTAACAATATTTATACAGTTTCTTCAATAATTGATCGTTAATGTCCTTGGCGTTAGTAAAATAATAATCTGAAAGATTTCTATCCATCAAGTACTGGGAACAGATTTTTCAATTAATTCATCACCAATTAACTTAAGGGAAATTTAGCATGCTAATTGTGAAATTACACAAATCTTGACTGTGATATCAGAAATGCAAATACCCTCCTGAACTTTTGAAACAGTAACTTTTGATATTTAATTACATCTGCGTTAAATATCTTTCGTCCAATGAATCGAGACAATTTCCCAATAAGTTGAAAGCCGAAGTTTTGTTATTTACTCAATAATCCCAGTTGAGGACGATAGAAGATTTAAAAAAGCGATTAAGTGCTAAGCAAACGTACGCGCAATTAGGTGAAGCTTTCTATTTGGATTGGCATTTGTAAAAAGTACCTGTCAAAGTAAAGAAGACCGGGATCTCAGGGTGTAATTAATAATCATTAGTAAAGGTGCGTGCCGGCAGAGGGCCGCGACCCCGCCTTACGAACACCTGCCTCGGAGACTGACAAAATACACAATAAAGAACAAGACGTACCTACATTTTTTTAACGGCAAGAAATGACTCTCAGTGAAAGTTACGGTTTTCTAAATATAAAACAAAGATTTATCTATTATTAAAGAAACTATTTGTGATTGACTAAAAAAAGGCTATTAATATAAAAAAAATCTAATGTACATTTTCTCTTAAAAATAACTACAGTCTGTTTACTTTAGTTGTATGTTAACGATAATTCTTTCTTATAGACTTCAACGTGTCCAGTCAAGAAACTATGATATATTCAATGAAAGCTTCATCTGTTCCCATCGCGTAAATACATTCTGATGGGTGAAGTGTATTATATAATTAGTAAGCTATAGTAACAATAGGAAGCTATGTAGGAAATTAAAGATGGGAGTATGGGTGGAGCTTGAGGAAGACCTGTGTCAGTATGAATGTGGTCAGTTATAAAATTAAAATGATAGTAATATATTAATTATTGGTAAAATTAATGAATAATCAATCATCAATCACCATAAAAGTAAAATGTTACCTAACCTTAACTATTATTAATTACCATTCATTGATCATATCCCACCAATTTTTTTATTCCTACTATCGATTGATATTTTTCTATGCCAGTTGATTATTTCTTACTTACCTCTTTAGGTATTTATTACTGACCGTTTATTAAATAATTACTGCTTATTAATTGAATTAAATACTGCAAAAAAAGCTGCAAAGACATGTGTACTTGTATTACATTTATAACGTTGAATACTTACATTAATGAAACATGAAAAATATTTTGATATATTTATTATTACCATCGATTAACCATACTTGTGGACTAAAATATTTTAATTAATTATTGATTTAGAAAAAAGTTATCTTTCGTGTACCGTAACAATACATTGAATTATGTACAAACAATAATGTAAACCAATTATTCTTCAATAAAATAAGCTTTCAATAATAATTAAATTAATTTTATTTAAAAAATCAGGGCATACAACATAATCTAGTAAATATATATATATAACATTTAATTGGAATATCTCACACACGAGTATCATTATATCAGTGTATTCAAATAATTTATATGATATATTTTATGAAACACGAAACGTAATTCAGCTTAAAAATAAATATAATCATTATATGCGTGACGTAAATATTACCTTAAATTACTACAGTAAATTATCATTCGCCCCACGAAGCTTTAAAGCTTGGTTCACGGAAGACTTGATGTTATCTTTGCGAACAATCTTCTATGATGACATTTTCTTATCTATCCACCTTAATGGCTCCGGCGTCTTCGGTGCAATCGAAGACAATATCAGCCCCACGTGTCTGTTTAGTTACTAGTCTTAATGTTAATTATTGATTGTCGATTAGCTTTCAATCTCACGTAGAGTGAATACATCATATTATACTTTGAATATCGTCTTAACGTTTAACATTTAATCTGCATATTATTTTGTATTACCTATTTGTGTCTTGCATAATGGCTTGGGTAATTTACCTGTTGATTATTAATTGATTTTATTGATTAAAAAATATCTTTATTAATAATTTGTTGAGAAAGTGAGTGAGTGAACAAGGCAGTCTTTCATACTACAATCGATAAAAAAACGAAGATAGACCTGATTGGGATATATACTTTGGCTGCCAGAGAAGAGCATTAACAATAGCTGCATTTTCTGAAGCCTCCGGACTCGCATTATTCTGGAAGGTCGTCGGAAACTATACATAGAATTTACTCGGTAGATTTGCGAGAAGCAGAGCTTACAAGGGGTGAGGCGAGGGCCATGGTAGCCAACAGAGCTCTTTGGTGGTAGTTCTTGAAGTAAGGATTTAGCATAAGGATGCTCTATTTCAAAGAGGGGATATAGTAATGATCGTTTAAATAAAAGCAGTTTACATGATGACATAATTAGTGATGATTCAATCATGATTGAATCAAATTTATGAATGCTTTTGTATTTGCACAATTACATGCAAATAATTAACATTCTCTCTGACAATCAAATAAAATGCATGTTTGATTTTCTTTTCAGTATATAACAAATATATGTCTTCATAAATAATAGTAGAACTTACACGACGTTTTCAAGTAAAAATAAATACAATTGGTCTTTCATTCGTATCTTATGTTCCTATATATGTAGTCAAAAATTTATTGAACTAATGTAATCTGAACTAAGTTTAACTCATATAGTCTTATTTACAGCTATAATCACTGTATAAAATTCAATAGTTGATATTTAATTATATACAGTCTACTTTTGTTGTTGGTTTGTTTTTATTTTAAATTAGTTTACCGATAAAATTTGTGGTAAAATATGAAATTATATTCGGTTTTCGCTTAAACTATTATTAAATTACCGGTAATTGACACACGGGTTAATTTGCAATCCAGGTAAATATGTAAAAACAAATGAGTTTGGATTCAGTTATTTTAAAATCATAACATTATGTTTTCCAACCAAATATTGGAGCGCATATGATTTAATTTACAAAACAGAAAACCTCGGTACTGTTTTATTAAACCAAAACATTTTTAACAATTAAAAAAAACATGTAATAATACTTTTCGTGCTATGTTTTACATCTTCAAGCACTAGTCAAAGTGTAAGCAATATATAACCATGAAGCTTCCGTAAGTAATCTAAGTGAGTTTATTTTTTGGTCGAATTTGATTATTTGGGAAAAAAAATATTGAAAAGTAATATAAATAAATAAAGAAAAATTTAATAATGCAATAAAAAAATAAACACAATCTATAAAATATTTACCAGATTAAGGTAAACATATTTAATAATGCTTCGAGAGCGTCGGGCTCATCATTAGGTTTCCTTAAGATCTCCGATAAACAAATTAATCGAAATTGGCCTCAGGTACTACAGTTACTTCATTTTCGCACTCGGACTTGAGCTCTGGAGGTTGTCGGGAACCGTATATGTTACCAAGTGACCTACCAAGGTGCAGATATGTCCCAGAACGAACAATGTAAATTGGCAGCTAACAGAGGTGGTGGCAATTTATGGTGACCATATGTTCCGGATAAAAGATATAATCTGAAACGAGGAAATACGCAGAAAAACTCAAGTAGTGGATGCTACCCAACGAATAGGCACACTCAAGTGGCAATGGACAGGACATATCTGTCGAAGAGACAGAAATGTCGATGGGAAAGAAATGTATTGAAATGGCGCCGAAGAACTGGCAAACGAAGCAAGACGGACTGACGACATAAGAAGAATTGCTTTAGTGCCCAGGATGCGGAAGGCGGAGGATCGAAGAGACTCATGCGGGAGGCTTACGTTCAACAGTGGACGGATACAAGCTAATGATGATGATGATGATATGTTCCAGATATGGAAAGGACATAGGAAGAAAAATGCTCTAAAAATTGAACGGCTTTCACAAAGCAACCAAACATTTGGATGCCTTTCATACTATTTTACTTAACTCTAATGAAGTATGAAAATAGTGGAGGTCAAAATATAATGGTAAAAATCTTATTTAGACAAAAATTATATTATTTAAAATTGACCGTTTTTGGTAGTTGTTAGTTAAAGACCAAATGTTATAAAAGTGAAAATAATTTTGGTGTGCTCGTAAAAAATGATTAAAGATGCGTACTCAATGATTTAAAAATATATATCGGTCCCGAAAGGGATATTTCATAATATTATATTTGAATAATTTTTACGAGCAGAGTGAGAGATTCTTTTTATTACAATTTTATGAAAATACGAATATCACACTTTATTTTGAGATTCCCGAGGAAGTAATTTAACTTTAGTGTCGGTAAAAAAGTTTTAATGGATTTTTTATCAAGATGGTTATTAAAATATTGCAGTCTGGGTAAACTGACGACAATAAGATGTACCGACTGGGGCGGAGGTTCCGACGGGGAACTTTCAACTCTCTGAATTTAGAAAATATTTTCTTGTGAAACTTCACAGCCACTATGACTTGTGTCGAAAGAAACGTTATTTCATAATATATGTTACCCGCTTTAACGAGAAATCACTTCTTCAATTTATTTTAATTTTCCTTTTATATATAATACCTTAAATTTATATTTATTTTTACACTATTTCGTATTTACGTGATTTACTCGTGGTTTCTTGGTGTTTTTAAGCGATATTTTTATGTACTAAATTATATTTATAGTTTGATTTATTTATAAATATTTTTGCGTTGCTGGCTCTGATCATATGACTACCATACTACAGAAAATTGACTTTCAGATTATTATGTATTTATAGTTTTGACTCTAGACACAACTATTTTGTATTTAATTCATAATCTTAAACATGTCAACTTCCAAAACGAGTATAAAGCTTATTTAAATCTTAATGGAACATTTCCATAACGTTCGCTTTCTTTAAAGTCAGTTCCAGAATTTTTTCTCTAATACATTCCAAATATATTGTATGCACTGACATCCCCCGTCTTTAAAAAGACGACAAGACGCTAGCTCGTCACGAATGGATACAGGAGCAAATTAACAACACAATGAACTTGTTTTTGAAGCACAATTCGCAATTATTTTTATTAAATACTTGACTTTTCATCCGACCGGTATGGCGTTCGCCGGCCGGACGAAAAGTTAACTGCCAACTGCCGGAACACTATGACATCCAGCGCCGCCAATACGATCACGGCAAAAAATCAAATTAAAGATGATAGTTGCACCAATATGAAATGGAGCAACTGGCATAACAAATAAAATGGCGTATGCAAACGTCGTGTGATATTATATAATTAAAACTAACATTATTGGTGTGCATGTCAGGCGAGCTTCGTTTTTCGAGGTTTTATGGCATCAGCCTAAAAGAGCTATATCATGCTGATATCAGCACGTATAATGTACTCACCCAGTATATTTTTTCCATATCTACTGCTTAGCTAGAGCATATGGTTGCAGATATTCAAATCATATGAGTGAATATGTGCCGTTTTTGCATGTTTTTACACAGTCAAAATAAATACATTTCCCTACATATTATTATAATGAACGTATTTTCATGCAGGTGAAAGTAAATATTTGATACTTACGATAACTATCATTGAACATGTAGATACAATTGTTACAATTAACGACACTTTTTTCCGTGAATATTTAGCAATCTGCAATCATTAAAGAAAGTAATGTAGCCACCGAATCTACCTATCAAATATTTTCTTAACTCAATAATTTCTTTTTTCGATATAAGAACTGTTTCTCGTGTATATTGAACAAGACAATCTACATATCAGACGAAAAAAAATAGTTTCTATTTTGTGAACTACTATTATTCCAATCATACTGAGCTCTTTCTGAATATTTCAGTGAATTTCGCTCTGACGTATGTAGTGATACATGATTTGTTTTTTTCATATTTGTTAAATTCAGTTACTTCGTGGTTTGTCATAATAAATAATGAAATAACACACTTTATAAGACCACTGAGTAATATTTTTTTAGTCTATTGGCTTCAGTTAAAACTTTCCGTCGTCCATACAACCTTTTTTTACATTATTATCATTGATTATTTTTTGTTTACACAACAAATAATCAATGATAGAAAGAGGAGTAGGGAAAAAGAGCCAGTTAAGCCATCTGTACGTTGACCAATTAAACGATTTCACAGGAAACGTGTTAATAAACAATATGGCTTAGATTCGGAACAACACAGAATGCGTTTTTTTTTTAGAGAATAAATCAATCTTAAATGTTAGTCTTACCTTTTTTCCGTCTATCCACAGATATGGTCATCCCGTCCTCGCGTCTCCACATGATCTTTGGTGGCGGGAAGCCATCAGCCTTGCAGTTGAGACTGATGTTCTGATTCTCGCGCACCGCAAGCGTGGACTGCGTGCTCTCGTTATCCAAAATGTTCGGTGGAACTGGTAAAAGAAAACAAACCATCGAATGAAACTCATATATCATACAAATCCGGGTAATTTTACAAATTCTTTCTAATTTCTTCCATTTTAGCTCCCTACATTGAAAACATTTCCTCTTATGTATCAATATTGAAATATCTTGTTATTTACTTAAAACTATATTCTCTCCCTTTAAGAGTCACAACCTTAAATAACACATACTAAAGGCGTCAGCCATACAAGGTACATTTTGTTAGGGAGCATTTAGTAATTGCTGCTATTGCTTATGTTCTTCTAAATAAAACTTAAACTACTTGAAACATATTCTCATCATAATCTAACATTTTGGACAGATTTGAATAGTCAAACGTTCTTTTATGAAAATATACTATCTTTACAGCCTTTTCAAAACATATTTAGTTTGTCATTCTAGCATACCCGTATTTGTGAATTGCCTAGTTTTAGATTTTGTTCAAAATTAAATGATCATAAACGATATATGTAAATACGTTTTTAAATATATTATATTTACTATTCTACTACATATTCAATCTACAGTAATAGCAGTGTAACTCTCCTTTAAAAGTAGTATCATATTATCCTATTTAAGACGTTCTTTGTTTTTTTTTTATGTAAATGCATGCAATAAGAGCATAACCGGTCAAGACCAGCGCACTCTATGACGCTCAGCCAGGGAGGCTGGACGCTGCTTGCGGGAATGTACTCGTAGTTGCCACCTTAATACTTTAAAAATTAACCCCACTGGAACGTTCAAATGCAGTTTACAGTAAACGAAACAAATACTCACATTATAAGACTATAAACAGATGCTTTTGTGGGTTTTAATAATAATGAGATGATAAATTGTGAATTGTAAGATGAATTTAATCAATTTGACGATGCCGCGTAATGACATTTAATCGTCAAAAAATCTTAAATAAAACATATTAAATTTAATAAAAAACTAATGTCATATGAATTAAAATAAGTCTTAATTTAATGAAAGAAAAATGAAACATTATATATATTCAGATTTGCATATCCATAAATGCATTTTGCCTATTTAAAATAAAACTTTAGTAATAATTATATTTTATACATGTAAATTTTCACAGTACGATTTATATTTACATAAACATGTTTTTTTATTAATAACTTAATTTAATGATTTAACTCTTCTGTAATATTTGAACGATTTACTATAATTAGTTATGTAGACTTAAATACGACAATTATACAGGACACAAATTACATGTTTTTTTTCTATTTACACTTCAATCATACTTATTTGAAATTTATTTGTATTTTCGTGAAATGGACAAACTATTTGAATCATAATTTATCGTGAATAAATGAACACCTGAATCGATACGCCGGTCTTTTTATAGCCCAGTTAATATTATGGTCTAGTGTCGAATAAAGCTGGCCATATGGCCAGGGCTGGTGCGCGGCCATTTCATACAATTAACTACATATATTACATACGCCATGTTACAAGGGTTCCCAACCATTTAGACGCAAATATTTTTGTACCCTTTGTTCATGTCAAATGCGCTCCAGGTAGAAAGATAATTTTATAACTGGAGCATATGACAGCAAAAATATGTCACCACAAAGTTATTTAAACTTTAATGTTCATGCTTTTTCCTACCGGAGTTCCACTTGGGTACATAATGGCTTCTAACAGATTGCATGACGAGAGCTTGGGACAATAAAGAGAAGACAACTGAAGTATCCTTCGTCGAAGTAGGTATATTAATGCCAACATCTTAAAACTATATCATTGAGACTCACTTTTAATATATGATGTTAACAAAACGACCATTAATTATAATTGTGTTTATTTGTTGACCATTAATTATGATTATTGAAATATAACAGATATTTTATTTGTAAAAACGGTATTTAACAAACCATGTTTGAGGTGTATTTATTGAAAAGCATTCAAAAGCTAACAGGAAGCTTTCAGACAGAATTTTCAAAATCAAAGTTCATATTTGTAATTTTTTCAATGTGTACGAACATTCAAAAAGCCTACGATAAGTTTTTTTATGTAGAAGTGAAGTAAGGATCATCATCATCATCATCAGCCTGTATCCGTCCACTGTTGAACGTAAACCTCCCGCATGAGTCTCCATCCTCTTCGATCTTCCGCCTTCCGCATTCAGGTCACTCACGCTATTCTTTTTTTGTCGGCAATCCATCTTGCAGGGTGTCGGCCAATGCTTCGTTCGCCAGTACTTGGGCGATATTCCAATACTTATCTTCCCCATCGACAGTCGTCTCTTCGACAGATATGTCCTGCCCATTGCCACTTGAGTGTGTCTATTCGTTGGGTAGCATCAACTACTTGAGCTCTTCTGCGAATATCCTCGTTCCGGGTGCTATCTTTTAGCGACACTCCTAGCATGGATCTCTCCATAGCTCGCTGGGTGACCTTTATGGTATGAGTTAGACTTGCTATTAGATTCCACGTCTCTGCGCCATAAGTTAAAACAGGGAGGTTGCATTGGTTAAACGCCTTAGTTTTTAAGACATTAACGAATTTTCGCATTAAAAATGCACTTTAGTTTTCCAAATGCTGCCTATCCAAGTTGTATAAGCCTATCGTTTTTTTTTTGAGAATTGGCCAATGTAATATGTATCGGTAAGGAAGTCTTGATGAATTAACTTGAAGACTATATCCTAAGTATGAGTAACACTCACAACTTGAAGACTGTATCCTAAGTATGAGTTACACACTATTTCGGTATTGTTTAGTAGAAAATTAAGAAAGGTTGAGTACCCTTGGCACACGGCATACTAAATTCTGTGTTTATGTACTAGCAGCCGGGTGTCTGTGCGGTGACAATAATTAAAATTTGAATTATTTAACTAACGCTCCCCCTCAGCTTTATTGTACTAAATCTAAATAAACGCAGCAGTTTGCATAATAAACCAAATGTACTTCGTCTTTCCACATTAATTACATTTATTCAGGTCAATTTTAGCCACACGAAAACCAAAATATAATTTATTTCTAGTTTTTATTTTAAGGACCATATTTTTCGTTTGTTTTTCTGATATGCATTGTAAAATAACTTCGATAAAATACTTGTTTATATGTATATGTATATATCATTCAAAATTAAATAGATCACATTAAACTAGAGCACATTCATATGTTTATTTTAGACATTTTTGATATTTTAAAACTTAATTTGCTTAGTATATTTTTCAATGTAACCAGGTGCGTTTCGTTATTTGAAAGAATAACAACACTCTAACATGTATTATGAGATTTTTTTACAACCTTTTTTAAAAGCCGTTTAAAGCATTTAAAACCAAAACATGTATAAATTGAGTACGCATTTGTTGCAGTGCTTAAACTTTCATGTAAATATTTCAAATAAGAATTTTATTTTATTTTGAATTTCGCTAAGAGCTGTTTTACAAAATGCATGAATTGTTAAATCATGAAAGGGAGCTATGAAAGTGTAAATAAGTTAACATAGGATTCACTTGAAAGAGATTCATTATCGTTTTACTAGCCAACATAGATATATGTTAGGTTGCTTTGTTTTGTCCAAGTTTATCTTTAGACCAATCCTACGGGACGCTCCGTTGCGGTTGCATAACATTACTTTTGGAATAAAATTAAGCTTTAAATTTTTAATGGTTAGTCGTTTTGTAAAATAGAATAAAATGCCATTAAACTTTTTTTATACACTCTGTCACTAATTGAATAACTAATTTAGAACCAAACAATGAAAACTATATAATCATTGACTGGTAAACGAAGAACTGACATAGGTCTTTGGAATACCAAAATGGCCGCTGTTTTGAATACTTAATTGAAATAATTTACTTGCGGACCCCTAATTAAAGAAAACTGATGTTTTTTAAATATTTTTAGCATTCATTTTAAGACCCATTTTAACATTTAATAGATTTAATACCTTGCTTTAATATGGATCACATTAAGCACTATTTCACTTGATGTAAGAATGCAGTTTTGCGATCTATTAGATCTTATCCAATTCCAATGCGCACAAACGTCCTACTGTGTAAATGAATATATACTGATGTAGAAAACGTTTTACTATAGTAGTGTGTAGAATTGGGGATAAATAGATACGATCGATGAAAGTAAATGACTAATAAATAAATACTTTCACTAGACATAAGGTAAGGAGTTTGTAAGTAGGGTTAGTTGGTGTGATCTATGAGTGCATCGAAGTTGCAATTTAAAAAAATATTAACAATATTTTGTCCTATAATTTCTCTCAATTTTTCGAAAAGGTAAGCTGAGTACAAATATTAAAAATACTATAATAAATTAGATGGATTAAATTTTGAACAAGTTGTAGTCATATTTTAAGCATTTGTGGTGGTCATTGCAATAAAAAAAATGTACCAACTGAATATTTTATAAAAACAAATTAAGTATTTATCATTACCTACCTTAACAGATTTCGGACCGGAGTATGCAAGACAAGGACATAAATGAAAGGCTGACAGCTTTACAGTGGACAGACTGAATGTGACTGCGGCGTAGATGAGACCCTGTCACACCTTCTGGAGTGTGGGCTGTGTCCGAGAAACTGCACCTAGGAATACCTGATACTGGCCGGGAGTAATGCCATCGACGTCACCCACTTCTGGGCAGACAGGATCTGACCCTGCTGTTTCCGACACGATTATATATATATATATGTTAGCTGACGAAAATACATCTTCAATAAAAGTGGTATTCTCTCGACAAACTGATAAGTAGAAACGAAAGATGGTAAAGTATATTGATGTACTAACCAACGACTTGCAAGTATCCAACTTGGCTGATCATGGGGTTAGTGTTGACCTGGCACATGTAGTAGCCGCGGTCCTCGCGCTGCACCTGGCTGACGTGCAGCAGCCACGTCATGGCATTATCATGAGTTACGCTGAAGCGGGGCAGCCGGGCGATGACATGCCTATGGATGGTCAGTATCATCTGACGATCAATGTGAATCCATGCCACCTGTAAGGAACAAATAATAAATTATTAATAATATTGCTTTTTTGTGATAATAGAAACAAACGTCACGAACAATGAGGTTCTCAGGATAATCACGGAAGATAGGCACCTAGTAAGAACCATCTCAGAGAGGCGAACCCGATGAATTGGTCACATCATGCGCCACGATGGTCTTCTTCACGATATTGTGGAGGGGATGGTTGAGATTAGAAACTGTAGAGGGCGCCCTAGACGGGATTATTTGCAGCAAGTATTCGAGGACATGAATTGTAGCGCTTATGCTGAGCAGAAAAGGGTTGCGGAGGACCGAGAGGAATGGAGATCGCAGATTGATGCAAGATTCTGTTGCTGCAAACCAATCCACTGGATTGATACTACGAAGAAGAAGAAACAATAATTAGTTAATAAAACTGCATCGTGGCATCTATTAAAAGATTATTTCTAGGTATACTAAACCGTTTTACGGCACTTCCTGGTTTAAAATGAATATTTCAAAACATTTGATGAAATTCTAAAATAAATCATGCCAGAAAAAGTTTGGTAAGGAAAAATTAAATCACGTAAAAGGGGTGAAGTCAATGTTTTCAAAGAAAAAAAACATATTCTTATAATGTTGCTTTATTTGATCCAAAACTTATTTTAATATATCTTTCAAACGCCGGATTTCTTTCAAATGAACTAACAATAAAGGGCGGTGTTTAAATATATTTCAAAGAAATTTAATAAAAAAAATATTGGATATGGGAAAGGTGTTCAACCAGCCTCCCGCTTTGGGAAGTCGGAGAAGGAGCAAAGAAAAAATACTTTTGCACTGTGGAACGTTTTCCAAATAAATGCGAAAAGAAGCCATAAATCCCTCTTTGAAAACAGACAATGAGTTATATCACCTTAAAGTATACAGATATATTTTTGGTATCAGTAACTCTTGAAATTTGCAACAACTTCAAATGTTTACAAATTCACTTTTGAGTCTACTGTAGTGTCATTCACTTTTCAAATGAATCGAAATCAAGCAAATCATAAAAATACTATTTATTTTCATGTAATACTTTCATTCTACACTCGGCTAAGAGACAAAGGTTGACTTGGCTGGGACATGTACTTCGGATGCTGCAGAAGAGCATAGACTACACAAGCCCTTTTTTTTCAAGCCCCCGGGATCGCGCCGTTCAGTAAGTCCGTCGGGAACTATGCATATAATATACTCGACATAGCTCCGGGAGGGCTAACGTGGGATGAGAAAAGACAATTGTGGTGCCTGACAGAACTTTATGACGGCAGTTCGTGACGACCGTATGCTCCAGTTAGGGAAGAATACGATTTTTTAAATAATGTGTATTTATAACACAAAACAATTTGCAATTATGGCTTTTGGGTTGTGTTTTTAATTTCTTCATCTCTCCAATATTTTGATCGTTGTTACTACCTAAAGACACCAATTCATTATAAATAATCATACCTATACCTAAAGATGAATCCTCGGTAGTCAAACAGGAGTCAAAATATATGACAGAAGAAGAAATTCGCTACACTCGTCGCAACCCAAAAGCCACAAATCCAAATCTAGCCTTGAAAACTTACAAAACTACTAATATATAATATTTATAATGATAACTTCAGCGAAATCTTATAAAACGAATATCCGGTAAATCATGTTTGCGAAATTTTACAAAATACCATGTATTATTATATTTTCAGTTAATTAAATTTAAATAAATAATAGCAAATTAAAAATATATTGTTTTATTTCACATTTATTTTGCGTGTTGTTGTTTTTTATATGTAAACGCATGCAGGACAGCACACCCGGTCAACACCAGTGCACTCTATGATGCTCATCCAGGGAGACTGGACGCTGTATGCGGGAAACGTGTGATGTGTTCGTGTTTGTGTGTGGGTTGGGTAGATTGCAAGTGTATATTTAACTGTTTCTTGAAGATATCGAGATTGTAGGAAGGAGGAAACACAGACGCTGGAAGAGCATTCCATAGCTTACCGATGGCATTAAGGAAGGAGATTTGGAATCGGCCAGTTCTTGGTCGACATATATTAACCGTGTATGGATGTTCGGCAAGTGTAAGACGAGTTTGTCGGTTGTGGGTGGGTGCAGGAGGAATTAGTTCTTTAAGTTCCGAAGAGCAGCGACCGTGGTAATAACGGTAGAAAAGACTAAGAGAACCAATCTTACGCCTGTGTTCCATTGATTGCAGGTTAGACGTAAGAGTGTCATTGTTTATCAAACGAATTGCTCTTCTATGAACTGAGTCAATTAAATTTAGAAGGTATTTTGGGGCTCCAATCCAAAGAGGTGACTGCCGTATTTAAGGATTGGTCGGATTTGTCCTTCATGTACATGTTTAGAAGACGCGGTTCATCTTAAGCAATGACTCAAATTGACAAGGACAGACGAATTTATAGGCAAAGAAATTACAAGTATTAATTATAACCTTAATACACACAGTTTCACAGAATTGATTTCAAAATACTCGTTTCATAAATACTCGTTCCATAAATACTCCTTCCATAAATACTCGTTCATCTCATCTCAATACGAGTATGTATATGTTATTACTGTTACAATATGGTGGTGCAATAAATTCATGAAGGAGGTGGTAGACGATATTGTTCTGGAACTGTCATCTCGAGTTGATTTCGCGCTTCACGGCTGAATGATCAATGCCCGAGTCCACATAAATCACGGTGCATGATTTACGAGTTCCCCGACTGCTTTCTCCATTACTTTTCCCTCCAGTTTGGATTTATCTATGACCTCGATCTAAGTGCAGTTATATATACAAGAACACACATCGCATATTAATCATCCAACGACGTCAATATATGGATATTGGCAGAAACGAAAGATAATATTGCTTTCCGTTAAGAAAATATTTACCCTTTAGCATTAACTAAAAAATAAAAAAAATATTTGAAAATCTTTCTTCGTAATCAAACCGGTGGATTTGTTTACAGCAAGAAAATCTTGCACCTCTATTTCCACTCTTCTAGATCCTCTGCAATCCACTTTAGCTCAGCATAAGAGCTACAACTCATATCCTCGAACATTTGGTGCAAATAATCCCGTTGGGCGCCCTCTGCAGTTTCTACCCTCAACCATCCCTTCCACAATATCGTGAAGAAGACCATTGTGGCGCATGATGCTACCGATCCATCGGACTCGCCTCTCTGAGATGGTTCTTACTAGGAGCCTATCTTCCTTGATTATGCTGAGAAACTCATTGTTCGTGAAGTGGTCTCTCCAGGAAATTCCGAGAATTCTTCTGTATGACCACATCTCAAAGACCTCTAGTTTTTATAAGCACCATGTCTCAGTGCTTAAAAATCATGATTATCTATAATATATATATTTATAAATATTAATGTGCTTACGAGAAATAAATGACAAGGATTATATTTTTTGAAGAGTTGCTAAAGTATTGGCATTAAGTAGTAGTTCGAATTAGAAGCTTTAAAACGATTTTCAATCACTGATTTTTTGACAACAAATGTAACTGCCCGAAATCATGGTATTTGTTTTAGTATGTATTTTAATATTGATAAAGTATAAAAAATATCAACACTTACTGCTGGGTTTGTTAAATTTTATTATAAAAAAAATTGAAATTGTCATTGTAAATTCTAAGAAGATATTTTTAAATATTATTTTTAAAGCAATAAATATTTATAGCTAAAATCTAATTATCAATAAACCATATACACAAGTATACAGATCCAAAGTAAACAATATATTTATATTATCTTTGGTCAAATAACCAGTGAAAAACATTCAATGAATGTTAAATTTCTACAAATTTACTACTACCTTATTTCACAAAAATAATCTAGAAATCTATAAGCTGATAATTTGTATTTATTTATTTCACAACAAGGTGGTGAAATAGTGCAGCGGTCAACATTCGTGCTTTGAACAAAAACTATGTTATTTGCACATTTTAATCTAGAGTCTGTCGTTGTTTTTTCTTTAATTTAATTACAAAATTAATGACATTAATTCAGTTATTTTTCGTCGATCTATATGTGTATAAAAACATTTTTTTAATTCGCAAAAAAAAATGTAATTTTTTTATTATTTGCAATTTTGATTGAAAATTTCCCTTATCCAATGAAGTTACAGTAAATCCTGTACGTCATTATTTATTGCCCACACGGTTGCCGAGCGTTAAGTCATAATAATCCTATTAGTGCTCAGGAGATGATAAGAAGGCAAATGTCCTCGCAAATTTCCCTTTGACGTACATTTTAAACTTCATCTTTGCAAATATTTAATATGTTAAAGAGATAACATATTAAGAAGAAAAAAATATATATTCACATATTACTTTTTTAAGGGTTAGTTATTTAGTCATCCTTAATTCACAACGAAAATAATTTAAAAGTATTAAACCGTAAACCGAAATAATACATTACATACTAATTTATGAAAATTATGTTTTTAGTCTAGTATTTGTAGCTAGTATTTACAATCTATAATATGTTATTTTAAACAAATTTAAAAAGATTTTCATTTAAATCGCTCGGTAAGATATTTAAATGTGCATTCATGGAATGTATTGCTCCATTTTTCATATTAATAAATGTTCCGAGGCAAGGAAAGTAAATAGATTTCCAGTTGGGTGCATATAGAAGTGAACACAATATTGCATAACAACGGGCGCGTGCTCCTTTGGGTCACTACATCTACTACTGTACGTATGCTTTGTATCCAGAACAGTTTATGCGATACAAATACTCCACCAAATACCATTCAAAGTGTGTTTCGCTTACATCCGTCTCTTTTATTTACAGCCGGCTGATAAAGACAAATCGTTAAATAAATAAATAAATAAATAAATAAATATATATTTAAATATAAATATGCTTAAATTCCGATATAAGAAGAATAGCGGGAGTGACCTGGATGCGGAAGGCGGAGGATCGAAGAGGGTGGAGACTCATGCGGGAGGCCGACGTTCAATAGTGGACGGACACAGGCTGATGATGATGATGCTTAAATATTATAAAATACTAGCATACGTATAACTATTGAATATTTATATCAATATTTACCGACTGTTCAAAACGTTATTTTGAACATAATCATTTTGTATTAAGCCTCCAAAAGTCTTAAAAGTAATTATTATAATCAAACTCTTTGTGGAATCTGTCAATTCATACAGTCGCATCGACACGGAGCATTGACCATCCCAATAATCTGCCACTCCATGTAAATTGAAAGGATCAAGGTCCAAAACTACAGGTTTCGAGGAATTTGCTTTCAACTCTTCGTTCAACTCCGGTCTTTTGATTTATTCTATATGCCGGAACCTTGTTATTCCGGCATCACCATTTAACCTGATGCCGTCATTTCAGGACTGCGACCTCGGTTCCGGAACACCAAATTATATTCATATATTTCGAGTAATGTTATGAATATGTTTTCGCTCGTGGTTTAAATCTACACATCTACGTATTTTTTTTCGAATTTGTTAATTAATATATGTATAAGTTTTTGAATATGCTCTCAATGATTATAATTAAGTATTTTTTTTACTTGTGGCGCATTCTATTTATAAACAGGGAGCTGCATAGCGCCTTAAAAAAATAAGAAATGTCTTTTTTTTAAAAACATCGTACTATCATCGAGCGCCTCGACTACGATTAGATAAATGTGACATTTCCATTCCTTTCTCGTTCATTTGAATCTGATGAGCAAACCATTTGAGTGTCAAAAGAGGATGAAAAAATGGTATTTTTACATAAAATTTGAATAATTAATATAATTTTCTAACTTTTTAGGATATTATATTAGAATATGTTATTTGTTTGTTTCATATTTTGAAGTGCACCTCGGAAATATATAGAAATGCAACCCAAATTATCATTTTTGTATCTACCATAATATGTGTAACATTTAATATTATGGTACAATATCATAAATATTGTAAATATCAAGCTCGTCGTAAGCCTAGCATATTATTATAGTGATAAATGCTTTTTAACAATAATAAAATGATGCTTTCAGTATCATTTCCATTATTGCCACCATTTCATAATTTTTCACATACAAGCTTTTTAAATATTTTTTTCAATATTTTCAGCCTTCACTTTGAGATCCATTATAAATAATAAATATTTATTTATTTAACTTTAATTTACTTTTACGAGTTAGTCGAAACAGCAATCACCTAAGCGGAGACACATATCTTACGTGATTCATGTAAAAACAAGGTAATTAAATAAATATTTATTATTTTTAACTAATGTTTCATAACACTCTGATACATAACTTTTTATTTTATAAATAGAGCTAAAAACGTTAATTTATTGTAGATATATGTACTTTTAGACTCGTATCGTATATATGCATATTTTTACTCTTCCCTCTTCATTCATAAATAATGTATTTTTAACCACTGCACTCTATCGTCGACTCCCGGCCCTAACTCTTGGCGTAGATCCCGAACTCCGGGTCGTTGTAAAAACCCCACTGCAAGGAAGCGCCGCTACCCCAGCCGCTACGCCGGCCGCTACGACGGTCCGATAGACCGTTACGGGTAGCAGGTTTGCGCGACGTGGTCTACGCGATTCCCCAGTCTGGTTCGCGCTATGTAAAGGCAATAATCTTGAGACGGGAGAGGGACGATCCCTCCTTAAGTATTCAAGCCGCATTCGGCCCGAAGCTACCCCGCTTACTCACTATAACGAAAACGAAAAATAATATATTATGGATACTGATCCGTCTCTAGAACTGTTTGTTCGGAGCGCCCCGCCGGAGAGATGCAGAGTTATATGCCTTAAATTAAAGACTTTTAGAAAAAACGAACATTCTTGCGTTTTATTTGAAATAAATTGTAAGGCAATTAGGACTTTAAAAAAGACTGTAATTTAAAATCAATTAACTGCACCAAGATTGATATGCCTTCATTGTTTTTTTTCTTTACTTAATGCTTAAGTTTTTGAAGCGTAAAAATCTTGATTAATTCAACAAAGTTATTAATTATTTAATTGCTTTTAACAAGTACGTAACATTATTTTTTTTGCGTAAAAAGTTAACTTTTTAATTCAATAAATATTTCAATTTAATTAATGAACAATATAATAATACAATTACTATTTGGAATTATTTTTTAATATCTATATATATAAAAGAAAGTCGGGTTATATTTGTTTTTATAACTCAAGAATGGCCTAACCGACTTGGCTGAAAATTGGTGGAAAGGTAGCTTAGAACACAAAAACGTCCATGGTATACTCAAAATTGATTTGATTAAGAAAAAATTTTGAACATTTACGTAAACATGTTTTCATACAAGACTATTGTAACTTGACAGCTGTCAGTTAAGACGGTGTTGCCATAGTCAGCAACATAACTAAAAATGACGCAATAGTAGGTATTGTAAGTAAGTACCTACGTAAGTTACGGAATATTTTGAAACAAAAAAGAAAACAAAAGGTAGGAAAAAAAGACAAAAACAAAATAAATATTAGTGAAAATATCAGTTTAATCTGTTATTTGTTAAAAATGTTATAACAAAAAGCAAATGGAAAGGCATCTTCTTATTCTATTGTGTTATTTTTATTTTTTATTATTTAACTCAAAAACTGCTGAACCGACTTGGCTGAAAATTGATGGAAAGGTAGCTTAGAACCCTAAAAAAAATTAAAAGATACTCAAAATTGATTTGATTAAGAAAAAATATTGAACATTTACGTAAACATGTTTTCAAACAAGACTATTGTCATTTGACAGATGTCAGTTAAAGAAAGTGTTGCTATAGCCAACGCCATAAGTAAAAATGACGCAAAAGTAGGTATTGTAAGTAGGTACCTACGTAAGGTACGGAATATTTTGAAACAAAAAAAACAAAAGACAGGAAAAAAAAGTCAAAAACAAAATAAATATGAGTTAAAATATCAGTTTTATCTTTTATTTGTAAAAAATGTTATAACAAAAGGCAAGGAATCTGACAACTGATATTATTATTGTCTATGGTTACATAGATATTTTGAAGTCTATCGGTTGACGTTTTGTTTCAAGAACTTCCGAACTTTCTGTTAGCTTATTGTGCCGATATTTGCGACCAAAACGATCGAATCTTTCACGAAAAAGCCATCATGGAACTAGGGATTGAAACATTACGAATGTAAGGCAGTGATTTGGTGGTTTTTGGCATCCTAACCTCGAATACCAACGATGAAATTGCAGGCTTTCAAGTTTGGTACAAAGCGATTTGGCGTATATTCGCAATCCCTTATCACGAACTTCATACTGCTATTGTGCATTTGGCATTGCATCTGGAGAATGGTCATTGGGTATATTTCACGGCTTCAAATGTTGTTCAACGTGCTGAGACACCTCCAGCGACAACATTGACAAGTCTCTTTACGATCTGCCAAAGCGATCCGTTTGCACGAACTCTAGAATGGTCAAGGATTTAATCCGACATTCAAGGTATTTATTTATTTATTTTTGTACCCACACACAATCTAATTAACAGAATAACATACTACACTTATTACTTTGAATTATTTATGCTAACTCTAAAAAAAAGTGTTTATAAATCAGTAATTCTGTCTTTGCTTTTGATTCTGTAGATACTCGCGACCAAAACGATCGAATCCTTCACGAAAAAGCCATCATGGAACTAGGAATCGAAACATTACGAATGTATGGCAGCGATTTGGCGGTTTTTGGCATCCTAACCTCGAATACCAACGATGAAATTGCGCGCTTTCAAGTTTGGTACAAAGGGATTTGGCGTATATTCGCAATCCCTTATCACAAACTTCATACTGCTATTGTGCATTTGGCATTGCATCTGGAGAATGGTCATTGGGTATATTTCACGGCTTCAAATGTTGTTCAACGTGCTGAGACACCTCCAGCGACAACATTGACAAGTCTCTTTACGATATGCCAAAGCGATCCGTTTGCACGAACTCTAGAATGGACGAGGATTTAATCCGACATTCAAGGTATTTATTTATTTATTTTTGTACTTACACACAATCTAATTAACAGAATAACATACTACACTTATTGCTTTGAATTATGTATGCTAATTCTTAAAAAAAAAGTGTTTATAAATCAGTAATATTGTCTTTGCTTTTGATTATGTAGATATGTTAGATGGATGTTAGCTTTACATACAAAATTAAAAATCTATTGTCTTAATTTCAGGTGAAGAAACTACTAAGAATCTAAGCTCGATGAATTATAACGCATATCGTTTGACGATTCGTCGAAATGCTGACAAATACTTGCTGAAGTTTCGTCGATTACTGCAATAGAATTCAACCAGGCCAAATATATGATATCATATGTACCGAAAAATTCAACTTAATAAAATCCAAAATCTGCTCATTTATTGCCTTTCGGGTGAAACAAAGTTCACCGGGTCAGCTAGTAATTATATAAAACTCATACTTCTAAATTTCAAATAATATTACATTCGTTTATCATCTTTTGAAAAATGTAAAAAAAAATGTAATCAGAAATATTTTTTTTAGTTAATCCCACAACAGTTCTTTGTTATAATTTCCCACTTTATTTAACCATAATTTTGGCAACTGAAATAAAAACTTAGTTATTTTTTTCATATCAACTCCCATACCATAGCATATGGTCGCCATAAATTGCCCCCATGCAGTTCCTTAAGCATTCATTGAGAACATTACTGTTTACGAGTTACATCTGCACTTAAAACACGACTGAATAAGTATTAAACATAGCTCACAATGGTCTCCGGAACGAGAGACATATTTAAGCATTTATTACTCAGCATTTTTAACAAGCCCATTTTGAATGATTAGCTAGACGCTTCAAGGGACTGTTTCATTTGTTCCCAAGTAGCAGTTTAACCCTATTTGGTACATTTATATTTAATTCATTTGATACATTTCTTTTAAATTACCAGCTAACTTTAACCACGGGGTGCTGTGCGGTGTGAAAAAATCACATTTCACCGCAAGGAAAAATCAGCTTCAACCTGTCGACCCACATCACAGACCGACCAAAACATTGAATCAGTGTGAAGTCACCGACCAGCATCAACTACGAACCTTTCAATATTCAACGGGATCTAAAGGGTGATATTATATCAATATCCTCTTTGTGTTCCAGGTCAGATATTTTTACATGGCAAATACTGATCCAAAAGTAAAGACCGCAATTTGTATCTGCATGTCCCGACCAATAAAGACAAGTATATATTACCCACCATTTAAATGTGTTCTTAGGGACTTTGGCTATATAATCGATTGTTCTTGAACATTTTTTCCACTGTTGAAAATGCCACGTAACAGGCGAAAAGCGTTCAGTTTTTTAAATAAAAGTTACATAAAACTAAATATTTTAAATTAAATAAAACCATAATCACTAATTTTAGTGAGAATAAACTTTAATTAAGCTTTAGATCGCTTTAGACTATTATATCGTTATGAATATTTAAGCATTGCATTTTTTCACAAATTCTAACAGCGTTTTACGAAATATCCATTCTATTTAAGATACTTTATCATCATTGCTATAATATTATACTTTGATTTATTCAATAAGTGTTAGTACTAATATGTTCTTAACTTATTTAAAATTCATCACACGTACAAAACTCACCGTAAAAACATCCAAACATGGGACTGCTTTAAAAGCGGTATAATACCCTTTCAGAGATTTATCAAGTCACACCCACAAAACGTCGACACCTTCAAGTCGCAAACTACGCAAAGATAAGGAGCCCGAACTACGCGGCCAACTTTACGAATCATTCAATAGCCAGAAGAGACGTCGACATTAAGCAAATAATATCACACAGTAAGTTTCATTTAGCCGGATCCGGCCTATTCCCAAGCCTTCCACGTCCGCCGCGGGGTTAAATCTGTAAACTTTTCTTCAGCGAAGAAGCCTTCTAAGGCAGGGTACGGGAAGGCGCAGGCAAGCGGTAGCGCCCACCTTTCCTAGCTCACAGATATTTTTCGAGGGACGGTTATTGCTTTTCGACGATGCCCGAGCGGGATACCGTCCCGTATAAATTACTATACGTCTTCTAGAAGATATCTCTCCTATATTGACGACTCCATCCGGTCTCTCTCTTGGTATATTAACGGTCGCGTGAATTCGGCTCCGCGGTGAGATTTGTAACTTTTTTATAACCGGGATCAGGCGATAAAGTTTTGTGAACGAGTCGTACGCGGCTCGGGTGAGCAATGAGCTGCTGGGCGACTACTTAATATGGACAAAATGAAATGGATAAGAAGAATTACACTTCTTTATCGCTTGTTTGAAGATATCAAATAGATTATTTTAAAGGGCGTCAAGTTTCCTTCTCAAAGTTTGTTTGACTTCGGTGTTTAGTTCACCTTTCAAGAGTTTTTACTGAAGGTTTACTTAAGTACTGAAATTTCTAATTGTTCTTTTGTAGAAATAATGTCATTTTCGCCTTTGTTTTTTTTTGTCGGTTTTAATAGCTCAAATTTATAATTTTAAATTATCATATTCGAAACATATTAGTTACAATATAATTCTCGTTATTTCTATTTTGAGCATTCACTTTAAGATCTATTTCAATACAAAATACGTTATTATTTCATAGCATGTTTTAGCAAGAATCACACTGAGCACTCTTTTACTTGCTTGAAGAACGCAGGTTCACCATCAATAAAGACTTTATCAGTTCCAACATTGTACGTTTATACACGTTTGAACTGATAAAGCCATCATTAATGGCGAAACTTCAGTCTTCCAGCAAATGAAATAGTGCTCAGTGTCATCCTCGTGAAAACAAGGTATGAAATACTTATCTATTTAATTATATTATTTAAATTTTATTTATGAAGGAAAATCATTAATTTTCACTTTTTATGTGTATTTGATAATTAAATATTTCCCATTAAATATCTATTACAACATTAATTGTGCTTAAACATACTCCTACTTAAGCAATTGATATGCAAATACGAGTACACGCACAAACAATTAGGTGGATATAAGACTGGAATCGCAAATAGTATATCCATGTCTTGTTTTTTGCACTCTACGTTGACTACTTAACCATTTTACCTACCTCATCGAATCGAAAAATTATCATCATTCGAGGCTCATTCTTATGCAAGCCGTTCCTCGGGATCGCTCAACTTTAAAACTAATGTTTTATTCATTTAGATTAAACTTTGATGACAAAAATTTGTTGACACCTTTCTTGTTTAATATTCTCAATATTTTTTTTCTTTAAATTGTTGCGAACGTCGAATTTTGTAAGGCTTGTACCCAGTAAATGAAGCAGCAAAAACGATTTTAAATTAACAGGAATATTTTTTAGAAGAGGTATGTAGACACTTAAAAAAATATATATAATAACGAAATACTATTATAATATATTATTAATATTTTGCTCTCTTCTTCTTCTTCTTTTTTGGTAAATTAATAATGTTACAAAAGTATCGATACTAAGTGTAGTAAATCATATAAGTTAAACGAATAAATTTGTATATATTTTTTTTAATAATTATAAATATTTCTATTTGAACAGACATCTTTTGTTAGTCATGTGTTTTTTTTATATGAAATTTAACAGTAAAATAGTAAAAAAAAAACAAAAAAAAGCGTGAAAAACGCATGGCTTAAATGGCGGGGATGGCAACAGTCCTGAAAATAATATGGCAACACAGATTCTCGACCACGTTTTCAAATATCAACCACGTACAATTTCTATGTGTTTCGCTTTGTTATTACATAAGATATAGTGGAACCAATAACACTAAGGATTTTGTTTGTTTTCTTTCGCAATGAGAAAATATACGAAAAAAAATACGCGCAGAAGGGGATGAGAGAATCTTGAATAATATTTCTTTTTGCAATGGTTTACGAGATTACAAAAGGTGAAATTATTTTGTATTTATTTCTACATGAATATACAGTAAAAAATGTGCCTAAAAATATTTTTTAGAGCAGTTTAATAAATTAAATAAAATACTTCATTCATAAATATTAAATATAATAATCTTAAGCCTTCGTTTAAATTATATAAATCATAGTTATTTGGAAAGCAACTACGAATATTACTTTATTGTGTACTGTCTGGAACATTTTAACTATTCTGAATCAGTTAAAATATAAATAAAGTTTTCATTAAATTTTGATTAATATTTTCATTGTAATTTTACAATTCAATGAACGCACTAATCAAGTTCTAAGTAACCATCAAACTAATTCCAGGGACTTTAATGATTTTAGATAAACATTTAAATTCATGCTTAGAAAAAGGATTAAATATTATTTAACTAGATATGTAGCAGACTAGTTTTATATTAAAAAAACTACTTAAAAAATCGATAGTGAAAATACCAATACCTTAATGATGCGCACTAAATAGGAAAATCTTTTTTTTTCTACTCGTCTGTCATATAATTCTCCCCCTTGAATCGTTCAGGGTTTTATTAGCCGCTGATGGTCGATAGAATTCATTAACCACTCAATAAAATGAGAAACTGATTGCGCGAAAAATTCTAAACCGTATAAATGATCCACTTGCGCCTCTCTTATACTCTCCCCTCTGATACCTCTCCGCTATGCGACCCCTAAAGCAGGGGTCTTCAACGCGGTTGGTATCAACCCTCTCGGGGGATCGATTGAAACTGCGATGAGGTATACACGAATATCAAAGGATTTCTTTTGAATTTTTTATTTTTTTATGTTAACGCATGCAGGAGAGCACAACCGGTCAAGACCAGTGCACTCTATGACGCTCAGCCAGGGAGGCTGGACGCTGCATGCGGGAATGCTCAAAGAATCATTTTTACTACATGTATTAAAATCAAGTTCTAATTATATGTTTTTCATATAATTAATTGGCAATTTTATATAGTACATGCAAGTTTTAAAGTTGTAAAAAATACCTAGAACTTTTATTCGCTCCAGTTAAATAGTTAATAATTTTAAATGAGAACATTTTCAAACAACCTTATATTAAAGATAACATTACTGACAATACTTGGTGAAACTGCAAATTACAAATATTTAGTTTTGATTCACAATTTATTTATTATTAATAAATTGTGAATCAAAACTAGATATTTTTAATTTTTTAATTTAAATTAATTCTAAAATTATATTAAAAATGTTTTTTTTTTTTTACTAAATTCGGTCCATGTTTGGAGTAAATGGTAACAGCAAATTGCCGTTTCACAGTTCCGAACGCTTAGATTGTCTATGACTTGTCCCAGAATACCTGTATACTCGGAAGGTAACATGAGAACATAGATGGTTTCTGAGAGCCTCCAGGGCATAGACTACGGGTGTAGTACCAGAGAAATATTTAGATGTTCAATAATCAGCGTTATTTAAGGAGATCGCATGATAAGTCCGACGCCCCAAATCTGGTCATTTTTTTAACCAAAGTAGGCTCAATGCTTCCGGAAGCATTTACACAATTTAGTTTTTTTTTTTTTTAAATCAAGCTTGGTTCGGGCTTTGAACCAACTCCTTTTAAATGACAAACAAACGCTTTAACACTGTAGTATGCCGTCAGGCTAAAGTAATTATAACATTAATATTATTAATTCAATTCAATCCATTCCGAACATTACCTAACTCTTTTTCTTCAAGGGATGTTTTCTTTCCATTCGTTAGAATCCCGGAGGAAAATTGCTGCTCTCAAACATTCATTCCTTCTTCTTCGAGGTACAATTCACAATCCTGGGATTCTTGAATGTTTTAACTTCTTTTCTTTTCTTTCTAGATAAGTGCACCCGTGCTCGTAGCCATCCATTGTTTTTGATCCTAGTAGGTGCTTGTGGAGCTTAAAGCACTCAATTTGGTACAACCGCAATGGCACTACTAAATGACCTACCAGCACACCTCGATCCTTTTCTTACATCCTTTTCCTCTTGTCGATGGTATTGTTCTCCTAGATCTCTATGATCTTTGACACGTGTCATCTTCTTCTTCAGCTATGTTATTTTCATATTTTATTATATTTTGTATGTATTGTATATTTTTGTATGCTCTGTTTCTCATTTTGTATCTTTGAACTTCGGTTCTGTCTGTAATAAATAAACTAACATAGAGAAAACAAAAAAAAATACATGAAACGTCCGTCATTCAATATCAATATGCATTTGTGTGTGAATAAACGAGCATTTTGCTTCGAGTACTTTGCGCTAAGCGGTCGATAGAAAACTGTAGGTTGTGAATCCATGCCTTAAGGTTTTATTCTTCTTTCCGATTGCCCCCTCCCGCCGTCCCTCGCTTTACGACGGTGCCGGGTATTTTATTGCCATGCATTATTTGATGTTCCTCCCCGGTTCACTTTTATATTGCCTGGAATTTTCTTTGCCCGGATTCTCTCCCTCGCGATGGCTAAGGCCCGGCCGCGAATAAAGAATCGCACTGCGGATTGAACCAAGCTCACCAATCTGCGAGTTTGACGCAAAGGATTTCAACAAAATAATAAAAAACGTTTTTTTTTGCATGTGTTCTTGCGACAATGACATATTTTGTTGCAGACAATATATATAATACTAGCTGACCCGGTGAACTTTGTTTCACCCGAAAGGCAATAAATGAGCAGATTTTGGATTTTATTAAGTTAAATTTTTCGGTACATATGATATCATATATTTGGCCTGGTTGAATTCTATTGCAGTAATTGACGAAACTTCAGCAAGTAGTTGTCAGCATTTCGACGAATCGTCAAACTTAGATTAGAGAATTCATCGAGCTTAGATTCTTGGTAGTTTCTTCACCTGAAATTAAGACAATAGATTTTTAATTTTGTATGTAAAGCTAACATTCATATTTGTAGCATAATTATAAAGGGGTGAAGATAAATGATTTTAAATCGTTTGCCGGTTATTTGTCCAATTTTCTCTAAAAAAAACATCTTAATCTTGAAGTCTGTTATTTTCCTGGTAATAAGCAGTGTAATTGGTCATTTATTGGAAACCTAAAGCAAAACCAAGCACTGAAAAATGTATGTCATGACGGAATTAAAACTATGATATTGATTATATATTTATTGATTACTCACCATTCAATGGATTTTTCATTTTGATATTGAAATAATATCCATCTTCTCGTGCCAAGACATCAGTGGGTATTGCAACGTGTCATATGAACGACTTGTTTCAGATATCTGTTGTAGTTGCCCAGTATCACGACGTGTGTACCAGATAGTCAGATAGTCGTTTATCCGCTCTGATCATGACTTTGTAGACCTCGATCAAGTTCTTCCTCCATATTGTCATTGAAGTATATTTGTACAAATTTATGCTGTGCATCTTCGAGAGGTTGGAATGATCGATGGTGAATCTGTCCTTGTATCTACAGAATCAAAAGCAAAGACAATATTACTGATTTATAAACACTTTTTTTTAAGAATTAGCATACATAATTCAAAGTAATAAATGTAGTATGTTATTCTGTTAATTAGATTGTGTGTAAGTACAAAAGTAAATAAATAAATACCTTGAATGTCGGATTAAATCCTCGTCCATTCTAGAGTTCGTGCAAACGGATCGCTTTGGCAGATCGTAAAGAGACTTGTCAATGTTGTCGCTGGAGGTGTCTCAGCACGTTGAACAACATTTGAAGCCGTGAAATATACTCAATGACCATTCTCCAGATGCACCGCCACATGCACAACAGCAGTATGAAGTTCATGATAAGGGATTGCGAATATACGCCAAATCGCTTTGTACCAAACTTGAAAGCGCGCAATTTCATCGTTGGTATTCGAGGTTAGGATGCCAAAAACCGCCAAATTGCTGCCATACATTCGTAATGTTTCGATTCCTAGTTCCATGATGGCTTTTTCGTGAAGGATTCGATCATTTTGGTCGCGAGTATCTACAGAATCAAAAGCAAAGACAGAATTACTGATTTATAAACACTTTTTTTTTAGAATTAGCATACATAATTCAAAGTAATAAGTGTAGTATGTTATTCTGTTAATTAGATTGTGTGTAAGTACAAAAATAAATAAATAAATACCTTGAATGTCGGATTAAATCCTTGACCATTCTAGAGTTCGTGCAAACGGATCGCTTTGGCAGATCGTAAAGAGACTTGTCAATGTTGTCGCTGGAGGTGTCTCAGCACGTTGAACAACATTTGAAGCCGTGAAATATACCCAATGACCATTCTCCAGATGCACCGCCAAATTCACAACAGCAGTATGAAGTTCGTGATAAGGGATTGCGAATATACGCCAAATCGCTTTGTACCAAACTTGAAAGCGCGCAATTTCATCGTTGGTATTCGAGGTTAGGATGCAAAAAACCACCAAATCACTGCCTTACATTCGTAATGTTTCAATCCCTAGTTCCATGATGGCTTTTTCGTGAAAGATTCGATCGTTTTGGTCGCAAATATCGGCACAATAAGCTAACAGAAACTCGAAAGTTCTTGAAACAAAACGTCAACCGATAGACTTCAAAATATCTATGTAACCATAGACAATAATAATATCAGTTGTCAGATTCCTTGCCTTTTGTTATAACATTTTTAACAAATAAAAGATTAAACTGATATTTTCATTAATATTTATTTTGTTTTTGACTTTTTTTTCCTGCCTTTTGTTTTCTTTTTTGTTTCAAAATATTCCGTACCTTACGTAGGTACCTACTTACAATACCTACTATTACGTCATTTTTAGTTATGTTGCTGACTATGGCAACACCGTCTTAACTGACAGCTGTCAAGTTACAATAGTCTTGTATGAAAACATGTTTACGTAAATGTTCAATATTTTTTCTTAATCAAATCAATTTTGAGTATACCATGGACGTTTTTGAGTTCTAAGCTACCTTTCCACCAATTTTCAGCCAAGTCGGTTAGGCCTTTCTTGAGTTATAAAAACAAATATTACCCGACTTTCTTTTATATATATAGATATAGGATGGAAATTCGATAAGTTTTTTGTATATCCTATTTTAAGTTCTCGCAATAAACTTTAAGTACATCACTGCTCTTGCCAACTGCCATAGGATGAAGATAATAAGAATAATATATACTCCATACCATGTATGTTTCATGCCGGCGGGTATATCTCAATGGTTTAAGCGTTTGCTTTGCTAGCCAAAGGTCGTGGGTTCGATCCCCGATGGAGATTAAAAAAAAAAGATTTTTAATTGATTTCTGGGCTCTAAAATATTTTGGTTGGTCAAGGTTGGCATGAATTTGGTCGCTCACCCGGAAAATGCCAGTCAAAGCCATTTAATTAAAATTTATGGTAGACTAAAGTCGTCCCGTGAAGACCACCCATTCATAGTAAATTCCTGTAATAATAAAGGATGATGCTTGAATCTCTGTTGGCTGTAGTCGATGACGTTGGCGGATCAACACTCCACATGCAGCGCGTAAGTAAGCATCATATAATTCTACAGATTTGCATTAAGAATTACTACCACCATCTATCGGTGTTCTCCTGTATTCGCTTCTATAAAAAAAAAACATATATCATCACAATAAGACCGCAAATTAAACCGAGTGTGAAAGGTATAGAATCAAGAAATTTAAATAATTTTAAAGTCTTACTTCTTATTGTGAAACAACACAGACGAATGAAGATGCTGTCATTTTTTAAAAACCGTGATGTTTTTGATTTTCCAAGCTATTGGCTCATTTCCGTTTTACTTCAGAAAGCATTTCAAGTGTAACGGACTCTCGACGACGAAGATTTTAATAGACCCTCCGACGTGCTAATTGATTCATTATTTTTTTACTGAGTATGAAAAAGCTTTCGCGTATAGCTTGGCTTCCACTGGGACGGGAGAGGCGAAAAGTTCCGCCCAGCGCAGGAAAGTTACCCTACCGCTTACTGGGGTAAGGCGGCGCACAAAGGTAGGCGGCTGAATGTTGCATGCCTACTGACAATCTTCATGAATGGTCTTTATATCGAAGAAATCTGAATATCCCTTGCAAGATCCAATAATTTTATTAAGCGGTTGTGTCGAAAAAAACTAAAAAAATGACTATTAAAAAAAATATGTTAAATTGTAATTATGATGTTAAAATAGTCCATAACAAAAGTTATACGTATTTCTTGAGAACAAAAATATACTAAAAGGACTGAAGTCGAGAAGCAGCTTTCTGGGATCCTTACAAAATTCTCATATCCAACTCTGAAACTGAGAAAATCCAGCTTTCGTATCAAAAGATTTGCCAAAAGAAAAGCCTCGAACTGGCAAGAACCATGATTATCATTACTTGTAATTCCCAAACAGACTTAGACTGGAGTCGGCAGAACAAAGAACAATCTCAAGCGGTGGGGAATGCTTCGGGATGGATAGTTCTATTCTGCGACTGCGGAGACCTGCTGACCGTATCACACCTAAGATCCTTCCTCATGTTCCTGACCAGCTGCACATCAAGACCTAATGCTGGATAGCATACGGGCCATCGATGTTGCCAGAAATCAGGCGTAAACAATTTGACGTCGCTGACACAAAGAAGAAGAAGAGCTATGTACTAATGCTTGAATTTCATTTAAATGCTCTTCTTCTGCATCAACACACTTGCGAAGATGTGTCTGCAGCACATAGCACCTTGAAAGTCCTCGACGCAAATGTCTCTCAATAAGGTTGTCACATGCTTTTGAATGTATTATACAACTCTCTCTTGAGTCTCCCAATGTTTTTCCTTCATCTCTATCTTGAGTCAATGAAACAGATAGAAGCCACTGAGAGTCAAGTCGGAACTATAAGGGTGCTGGAAAACCACCAGGTTACTCCGCGCCAGGAAGTTAGTAACGATGAAAGACGCAATAATAAAACATACTCATAATAGACTATCTATCGTCCATTATAAAGTATTATGCTTGATTTTATTGTGACTTTCATAATAGTCCATGTATATTTATATTTATATTTATAGAAAACAACTTTTATGGCTTGTCGTTATTACAATTTTTTAATCATTTATTTGTTTAAAACAAACGATGTGCCATAAAAGTCTTTCATAGTAAACTATGAATAATGTATGTAGTATGTCAATTGTATTTATATTACATATAATATTGTTAAGTTCACTTATGCTTATCAAATCGTATGTACATTTTTAATTTCGATAAACTTACTTGTATCCAATAAAACTTTTACTGACAAACATTATTATGATTAAAATTTAATATATTGATCGCATGTTACCTGTAAATAAATAATGAAATCAATAGACAAGTATGACTGTAATAAATTGAGTGAAACTAAACAAGTTCTGTAACACAAGTTGGTATCGAGTAATGTAATTTATGTCCGATCGTATCGTACAACATATTAATATTATTACCTGTTATATTAATAGGTACCTTTATATGCTTCTGTCATATTAAGTGTATTCCTTTTGCACTCGAAAATCGAACGGATACAATAAAAAAATAAACAAAAATCAACCCAAAATAACGGCGAATATTTAAGCTTCGAGACGGAGGAGGGTTGTTTTTATCGAACGTAATGCCTAAAACGAATAATATTTACATACCATTCTTATACGATTACTTCAAACATCTTTTTTATGAAATTGTCTTCAGCAAACGAAATTCTCATTCAATTTATTCCGTATTTATCGGCTTGCACAGGTTTTATTGTAGCACATTTCGCATAAAGGTACTTCAGGTTTCTTTTTAGCAGCGCTCCACATCGGTTGCCTATTTCCTTCGGATTTGTCTATTTTCTTTTCAGAACAAAAAAAAAACTTTTCCGTGTGTTGTAACCGAGCGAAGATTTGTCACACTGTATAGGACGTTTTATCGGCGTGACCATTTTCTGCAAACATTTCACTTCGCAAAGAAAATATAGCTTGAGAAGCAAATTGAAATCGTCATAAAAAGCGCCGCAATCAAAGTTAAAAGAACTCAACCATAATCTATCACTTTATCCTATGAATGAATAAAATTTTACATCGCGTTCTCAAAAACTTTTTCGAAAACTCATGGATAAACTTTTATATGGCTACATAATATAATTTATGGAATAGGATTTTGAAGGCTTGCAAAACTTTCAATTGCAATATTTAACGTTATTTATACTCTTAGTTTTCATTGACTTTGAGAGTCATTACAAATATTACACAGATTAATTTCACCTTCTTTCAATATACATCACGTTTTCCATACTAAGCATACAAAGTCATATACGTATTCAATATTCTTTTTCTTCTTCTTCTTCTTCTTCTTCTTCGTGTCAGCCACGTTAAATTATTTCTGCCCAGTATCTGGCAACATCGAAAGCCCGTGTTTTTCCTAGCATTAGGTCTTGACGTGTGCCGCTTGTAAGGCTTGTAGGCACATAGAGCAGAATCGTAGTTGTGAGGCGGTCTGCAGGTCTCCGCAGTCACACAATAATGACTCTATCTGCCGAAACACCGCTCGAGGTTGTCCTTTGTTCTACCAACTCCGGTTCTTAATCTGTTCAGGGATTTCAAGGTCAGTCAGTCAACGTTTTTGCCAGTTGGAAGGCCTTCCTTTGGAGTAATGAAATCCTCTGATGCGATTTGTTGCCAGATCTGGAGTCTCTCATTTTCAGGGCCGGATGTGTGAGGTTGTGTGGATCTCAGAAAGCTGCTTCGCGACTTCAGCCTGGGTGTTGGGGGTACCTGATTATACAAGCAGTGGGACGGTTGTTTAATTTTCTTAGGCATTTCTTCGTCGCATATGACTTTGCGTCTTATGTTTGGTGGTGCGATACCAGTAAAGGGGTATAGTTCTGAAATGGGTGTTGGTTTGAGACAGCCTGTGACGACTCTGCATGCATCATTCAGGGCAGTATCCACTTGATTACAATGGGCCGATTAACCCCATACTGGTTCCGCATAATAATTATAGTAAAGTGAAAAGTAACAATCTATTTTTTATAATATTGTATATATATATGTTTATACTTATTTATATATATTATACTTGATTTCAACTTTTTATTGGAAGCATATACTAATTTTTTTATTCACACTGTTTATTTGGTCCATATGACTGCTGAAAATTTCTTTCACACAAGCTTGTCAGCTGTCATTATCTTTGCCTCATCTCAAGTCATCTCTACAGTCGAGTTTCCAACGAGAATTTACTGTGCAATGGCCTCATTGACAAGAATGGTTAAAAAAATATTTAAAAACGCCTAAATATGATCAGATACAAAATCTGCCCTCTCTTTCATCATCAGCCTGTGTCCGTCCACTGTTGAACGTAGGCCTCCCACAGGAGTCTCCATCCTTTTCGATCTTCCGCCTTCCGCATCCAGGTCACTCCCGCTATTCTTCTTATATCGTCAGTCCATCTTGTAGGGGGTCGGCCAATGCTTCGTTTACCAGTTCTTGGGCGCCATTCCAGTACTTTTCTTCCCATCGACCGTCGTCTCTTCGACAGATATGTCCTGCCCATTGCCACTTGTGTGCATATTCGTTGGGTAGCATCCACTACTTGAGTTCTTCTGCGCATTTCTTCGTTTCGGATTCTATCTTTTAGCGACACTCCGAGCATGGATAGCACTCTCTCCATAGCACGCTGGGTGACTTTTATTTTATGGCTAAGACTTGCTGTCAGATTCCACGTCTCTGCGCCATAAGTTAATACAGGGAGGATGCATTGGTTAAACGCCTTAGTTATAAGACATTGCGGAATTTTTGCTTTAAAAATGTACTTTAGTTTTCCAAATGCTGCCCATCCCAGTTGTATGCGCCTGTCGATTTCTTTTCTCCTCTCTTTAAGCTCTCTCATCATGGAAAGACGTTGAGAACTATTAAATTAAACATGAAAAGAAGCTTTTCTTATTGAAAACAACTTACAAATTTCAAATATGTAAGAACATGGCAATTGTCAGAATAAACAGCCAATAAACTAAATGAAACAGACATATAAGAAAACAATTTAAATGTGTTTGAATTGTCACACAGAAAAGCCCAGTTGCCCGATGAATTCACAGACAACGATTTGCGAAAACCGCGTTTTAAAAGTTGAAAAAAACTCCGCTGTTGAGGGGATATTTATAAAAATTACACGAGAATTTAAATGTAACAATATTGCACCTTTCCGCCCCCTTAAAAGGCGAGTAATTTAAAAAAAGGTAAACAACGCTAATGGAAGCTTTGTGTTTCTGGTGATGTAATAATTTTACGATTAGGCTGAGTGCATGCGTACCTAGAGAGTAAATCCCAGACCTCGGAAATGTTTACCGTGGAGCAAGGAGCTTTGAAGACGTACTTCCGCGCTTTGATAACAATCGCAGCTCTCTTAATTTAGGCATATTTTTGTATCATAAAAAACACATCTTTCGACTCTACCATTTGAGCTTTTTAACGAGTGTATTTTGAAGTAGATATTGTTTTTATGCCTGGTGTAAAATATTTAAGAATATGATTTTCATATGAATAAACTGTAATAACACTCGTAAGTGAAATGAATTCCCGAGTATTTTCTTGTAAATTTTAATTATTTCAGCATTTACTATATAAAGTGATTTTTAATACCATATCGTCATTCTAAAAACGCTTTGTTACCTTTTTAGGTAAAAAATTGGGTCTTAAATCTGCTTCTGAAGGATGTTTCCGTACATTCTAAATGCATAATTCCTGCTGGCTTTTCAGGATGAAAAAAGGCAGTTGTACTTTATGATCTCCTGCGGCATTCCAAGTTCATGTTTCAAGACATAGTACACCTCCATTTTTTAAAAGACTATAGTATACTCGTATTTACTCCCTTATGTCGTTATTACTCATAAGTCAAAATATCGTACCCCAGTATTCTATACAAGTTTTTAAAATAACATCACTTCATAACAATGAATCACTGTAATGTGCTTAAATAACACTTCTGGTGGATGAAGACTGGGAAGTCTAGTGATTTTTTAGTTTCTTATAAGGAATTTGCATGATTATAGCAGTAATGTGGCTAGTAAAATGTTAACACACATCAGAACGTACGTATACTACTTAAACGCTTAGGAGGTTAATTTTTATAGTTAAAACAATTTTATCTATTTTTTTAAATGTTTTTTACTATCATCTCTCACTTATTTAAAGTCTGTCATTAAGTAAGTCAAATAATGTAAGATGAAAAAAAAAACTTTGAAACAAAATCTTGTCGCAGCAGAAGCCGGATTTTATGTAAACTAAAATGCTTAGCAATGTGGAATAACTGGTTTTCTGAAGTAGGAAGAAGAATTCACCGTTAATGGTAAGAGTATGTACTGAAGCCCGGGGCTCCCCTTCATAATCTTCATATAAACCATGCGACGGGAAAACCTTTAAGTCTTTTGCACAAAAATGAATATTCAAAAGGTGGAAAAAAACATTATTAGCTACACCGCAAAAAGACAAAACAATAATATTTATTCTTTCAAACACAATGCAGACATTTAACGTTCAAATTTTTCAGTTGAAATAAGAAAATTAAACTTTGAAATTGCTCGTAATGATACCATCAAGAAAGTCTACAATTCAACCGATAATACATATTTTTGTCGATTAAAAATATATTTATCAATTATCTTATCAACAAATCGGAAAAAAATACATATAAGATACTTCATTATGAATTTGAAGGTAAATATTAGAATACTACAATCTAAAAGAGTGCCTGCGATAGTTTCCGTAAGGTTCAAGAGCAAAATCAACTCAATAAACACAGTAAATTGTAATCCAAACTTGTATAATCGTCTTATAATATTATATCAATTATAATTTAAAAAATATAAAATTATGAATATTTAGTTTCATTTCCAGATGCGGGAGGCGTATAATCGAAGAGAATGGAGATTCATTGGGAAGGAATTCGTTCAACAGTTGATGATGATGAAATTAATATTACCTTTATTTTGAAGGGATCAGACATATTTCAGACCTTATCAGGCTCGCACTAAGCATTCTTACTTTGTATATTATAAAAATCTACCAAAAACTAAATATGTATATCATTGAATTTGTTAACTTTCAACTGGAAATCTGTTACTTTTTAGTGAGTGATTTATATAAATTACAGCCTAAATTAGCCATCATTGAAATTTCCTGTTCCTTCTTTTAGTTGATGGCTTATACTCGTATCACTAAAGAGCATCATCTCGCAGGTTATTTGACTTTCTCTACGTTGGGGTGTAATAGTAATACTCTAGATGCCTCACAAGGCCAGCCTTTTTCACGTTACCTTGATGTGCAATAATCAACGTTTTACGGCCTTGCGTAGGAAAATTCTTAAACAAACCAAGCAAATAACAGTCTCCACTGAACGTTTCTGCGATTTTTTTATACAACACTAAATTAGAGCGAAGATAAAAAAATGTATTAGAATTTAATGTGGATTAGAAAATGGTTATTCTCGAGAAGGTTCAGATATTAATTTTGGTTCAAATATAAAATATATCTTAAAATATCAACACAACCTTTCTGTATAATTTCATGGTTATTTATTACTATTGTATGGATTCGTTAGATTTAGTTTTAAAAATGTAATAAAAAATCTTAACTCCGAAACTAAATAAATACTTAATTAACACGCATCTCTTCTACTTCTTATTTACACCTAATATACCAACATCTTCATGTTTAAATATTTTATTTAAAAAAATATATGTGAAACAGAAACTACTTTTCACACGTAGTTTTTCGAGTTTTCAGCTAAATGGTGACGCCGGAATACCAACGTTCCGACACTAAGGATATGTCTAAAGACCGAAGTTGAATTGGTACTGATTTATTTGATAACATATCCCCTTTTAAATATTACTGTACAACATAAGTAAGCATTCTTTATTTTTTTTAATTAATATTAATAAATTGATTTTCACCCACCGCAAATTCCTAGATACCTGATGTTTTTGGACCTTGATCCACTCAATTTACTTAGAGTGGCAAAATATTGTGAACTGTGTCATACCCGATTGTATAAATCGACAAATTCGAGCTAAGAATTTGATTATAATTTGACAATTAATACTTTAAAGACTTTTGGATATTTTATACAAAATAATTATGTTCAAATAACGTTTTGAACTAACACTTAAAATATAAAGCTAAGCATAACATATCAGCTTGGAATTAAAATTTTGTGTATGCTGAATATACCTCTGTTGTAAGTAAAAAAAACATATTGTTACATTATGCATACAAAGTGACTGCAAGCGATATTTTCTCCGTATTTTTTCTTTTTCGTGTATAGATTTTTTTCGTTTAATAAATTAATATATATTTCATTTTCTAGATTGTCATGATTTTATTCAAGTTTGTTTTACAATGTTCATTTCACAATTCTACCTCCTGAAAACTATATTTAATAGTCCTTCAATATATTCTTCGTAGGTATCAAATCGGTGTGAAGTTGTTTGATAAATGTGGCAATATAATGCCCACGTTAAAGCAGCTGTTCAATTCTGAGAATTTGACGGCTATCTTGAAAATTTATCTTATACCAACTATCGTATGAATGTCTAACGCAATGAATATTTTCCATTGAATACTATTTCAAATACTCAGTGGCGATAAACTTAAATATTACATTGTTATGAATTCTGTTTATGTTTTATATAAATACAAATTTCATTGAAAAATTAAAACAAATTTCTAAATATTATGTATCTATCTATATATCATAAAAAAGTTTTGTTTTTATGCTTTTCTATTTTTCAATAACTGAATATGTTCAAAACGTTATTTGAACATAATTATTTGTATAAAACATCCAAAAGTTGTTAAAGTATTAATTGTCAAATAATAATCAAATTCTCTATCTCAGGTCGAACTTGTCGATTCATACAGTTGGGTACAATATAACGGCATTGACCTTCACAATATTCTGCCACTCTATTAAAATTGAAGGGATCAAGGTCCAAAAACGACAGGTATCGAGGAATTTGCGGTGTATAAAAATAAATTTCTTATTATTATTTTTATAAAATACAGAATGCTTACTCATGTTGAACACTTAGATATAAAAAGGGATATGTTATCAAATAAATCAGTACCAATTCAACTCCGGTCTTTGGACTTATCTTCAGTGCCGGAACCTTGGTATTCCAGCGTCACCTCTTACCTGACGCTGTAATTTCGGGACCGCGATCTCGGTTCCACAACAGAATATATACAAAATTAAAATTGGACTTTTATGAAAATTTAGATATGTAAATCTACATTGGCTTATATAAAGTGACATTGAATTTACATCGTACGGTAAAGTAAATACATATAGCTTGATATATCACTAGTATCTGATTTTTATATATTTCTATTAATTATCTATATTTGTTTCCTAGCTGAATCAAATAGCTGCCATGAATTGCTACTACTGTTCTATCAGCTGTGATGATCCTTGCCACATACTGAGTCATCAATGCATCAAAAGCTACCAGTTTGCATACTGTTTATGGTAATTTTAAATGTAATATACAATGTTTGGTATAAATACAGATGGAATAAAAGACAGCTGTAAATGTATCATAACAGGAAAATACCCCTAATTAGAGTCGATGAATCTTTTTTTTATGTAAGCACATACAGGAGAATACCGACAGATGGTAGTTCTGAAGTCTCATCTGTGGAATTCTATGACGCTTACTTAGTGTTGATCCGCCAACGTTATAGACTAGAGTCTGAGATTCGCGCATCATCCTTTATTATTACAGGAATTTACTTTGAATGGGTGGTCATCTCGGGACGAGTTTGTTTGCGACCAATTTTAATTAATAGGGTATGACTGTCATTTTACGGGTAAATGATCAAATTCACACCAACCGGGGTACTTTAAAACTAAGAAATAGATTAAAACTCTTTTTTTTTTAATCTCCGTCGGGAATCGAACCCACGACCTTTGACTTGCAAAGCAACCGCTTTGACCATTGAGCCATACCCGCCAGTTTTGGCTACAACTCACTGTTCACTCGGAAATGGCTAATCGATGTAAATGAAACATGTCATCACCAATTAAAAAAAGGATAGAAAAATTAGGAACAATATTTTATTTAACACAAATCCTTATTTTCAAAAAATTTAATGAGGTCTAGCAAATCGCGAAATAAAATGTTTAATTCGTAATTGGAATTTATTATTTTCAGAGTTTGACATGAAGTCTTTTGGCGTTATACAAATAGCGCAATTAAGCATGACGGGGCGTTTGACGCAATTAATAATTCATGTTTTAATATCGAACCGATGAAAATATCACCGCAATAAAATTAGTATTTCGCATCCGCGCCGGCCGTACATTTCCGCGCCGCTAATGTCCATTCGATTCTGCAATAACAAATAATATTAAAATAATAAAATCAAATGCAGCACGAATTTATTCCGGCACGTAAAGGCCGTCACAACGTGCAGAGACTAATGTCGGTCACAACGGGGATGTAAATGAGTAATAATGTATTCTCGTCTCGTGTCAGTTCAAAGGGATAATAAAACGATTGGGGCCTCTTTTCATAAGCCCATTAGCACAGATGCTGTTCGGCCCGCGGGACTTTGGCTAATCTGCCTCTTGGGACCGAACGTTGCTGCCCGCACCTCTCGTCCTAGCCACTCTAGTTTCGTCATTTTCGATACTTTTCAGGATTAATCTTTACCAGTGTGTAGGGAAACTGCTTTTAAATAGTATTGACAAAATGTTTAAAACACTTTTTTATTGATATAATAAATCAAGTAAAATTTTGTAGAAACCACCGTGTTTTAATTTATTAATAGGTCTACCAGTTTCGGTGATATGTCACCATCGTCAGGACATAATTTAAAGCTAAACATAAATAAATAACAGGTGATTAGGGTTTCAGAGACAAGTGGAGGGGAGATGAAAAGTGTCTCAGTTTTCTGTAGACGGATGGTTGAACAGAGCGAATTTATGGGAAACATTTTAAGCATCGGGGTATTCTACAAGTTATTAATTATAATTTATTTTAATAAAATAACAGTAAGTAATTAACGAAACGGTAAGAGTTACTTTGTGATACACTGAGTCGTAAAAATTTGTAGCGTAATATTTTATAGTCTAATAAGCTATTATAAGGAAATATTGTATGAAATATTTTTTTGATATATAATAATTAAGGGCGCTTAAAGGTAAAAAAATAATAATATTCATTACACGTTTGTTATTTTTTCTTATTGATCTTATTATATATCTAATACAATCAATACATTTTTTTAATTTTAGATATTTGATTCCTTTCTTAAAGCAATTAACACAGTCAATTAAACTAATGAGGTATAAAATCTACATTTGGAAGAAGAAAGTGGATAATACTATTATCTAATCAATATATAGAGATATTTGGTTACAAATTTGCACAACAATAAATAATTTATTTATTTTATATTTATTAATGATACTAAATAGTAGATTGCAAATATTTATTCTCCCAATATGAAAAATACGTATTTACTTCTTGTGCAATAAGCAAATCATCGTATTTTTTACACAAAAAACCTTATTAATAAATGTTCTTATATGCCTCGTACAATCCAACCACTTTCTGTTAAAATCTATGGAAAATTGTGTAGATACAGAAGTCTTGCAGAACTTTATATCTAGAAATCTTCTATTAAATAAAATACCAATTTGTCAGCTACAAAGTGAATATAGAAATATGTAATATGAACACAGCTATTTAGCTTTCCAGAATTCCCAAACTAACAGCGACGAACAATGAATGGTCCCTGTAAACTAACTGTCCAATGATTCGTAGCAAACTATCACAGGGTGATCCTCTAGTACTCTTCACAGTTCCTAAGCCCTCTTGAAATGTCCCTCAGTTAGCTTACAGTTTATATTGTATTACACTACTCTAGTTCGTGTTCAGACTGTCGCGTGCCAACCGAGTCAAATTACAGAAACATTTTTGCTAAATAATGTAAGGTATTTATGTTTTCAATTGATAAGAAAGATGGAATCTATGCATTTTTAAATGTTGCATGCATTTATTATGCTCCACTTAAGCATGGTTTTTTTACATACTTTATCATTAATATTAATTATGTGTCTGTATAATAATGTTACTAAATTGTTTCATGAAAATAATACCCGGAATGCTGTAAAATTAAGTATTTACCATGTTTACAAGTTTACAAGATACGTAATAATCAATAAATTTGTTAGACATTTGAATTGAAATTTAATATTCATGTCATGCTTATGTCTTTGTAAAGTGCTTCCAATAATCTTACTTGTCTCATCCATACTTTTTATTGGTGCTATCTTGAAAAAGTAGTGTGATGCCATTCCATTTTCTACCACCTCATCGTAGTCCAATGACTTCTTTCATATTATCATCCTCTCTCTAGTTAAGAAAGGCAACTTCACGTCACCAGGATAGTTGTCGGATCGCATGGTGGCAGAATGAGTTACAGATAAACACATACATACTTTTTCAGAAGCTAGATATTTTAACGATTAACTTTACAAACTTCCGGCCCGGGCCTAGTCACTTGGTTTCAGGCACCGGGCCGGCCACAATCTGACACTCGTCGTGGTCGAGTGACAACTACTGGCCACTAAGCGATCGTAGTGGGTGAAATTGCTGCGCCGCCGGTGGCAATCTACAGAATTAATGGCGCACCAATGACAAGCAGCCATGTACATAACTAACGTCACACCCGTGACCGGACTTGCCAAAATGACAATTTGGCGACACATGCATGTCCGACGAGCGAACAAAAATAGTAGACGAAAGATTGTATATAGATCTTTTCGGCACCAGTCTGCAAGGACTATATCATACTGATGTCAATATCTAGTCTTACTCTTAGCTAATACTGTGATAAATGTTAGTTTAATATTAAAAATCAAACATAAAATTCTTGCCATAATAACTATCAAATAAAAATGCTAATAAAGATGCAAATAAAACTAATGAAGCACTTATTTAGTATAAAAATTATACCTCTATCAATAATTTGAAATGCAGTAGTAATATGTAACGTGATAACATTTTGAAAATATCTCTTATAGCTGTTATGATTTTGTGAACTGCTGCTCTTACTTTAGTTATATTGAATTAGAACCTGAAAGATTAATATTTATTTAGTATCATTCATTTAATACGCAGCTTTTTCAGGGATATTTTCATTCATTGGACAAGTAACGTGTAAGCAATCAATTACTTTTGTGCTGTAATTGGAATTCTTGGAAATAATAAAATACACAAACATGGTGGTAACCGCATTCTATTATTTGTAAAAAGGTCAAAAAATAATATTTTGCTATATTATTTTCTTTACATACATTATAATACATTTATAATCTTAACCCTTTCATTACGGCTCGGTTTGAATACAAATTATACTGTCAATTATAAAACTGGTATTTGAAGCATAAATGTACTTATCTGGTCAATTTTCATATATCACATTGGTTCTTATATCCTTTAGCTATCAGATGATGCATAAAAACTATTCTAAGAAAGTATCAAAACGATATATCACAACAACCAATTTCAAAGGTCGAGGAATCTTATGACGTCATATGCCGACAACCGATGCGAAAGGGTTAATGATATTCGTATGAAACTGAAATTATATCATGTAATGCTTGTAATGTTTTTTTTTAGAAAACTATTTACGAGTATACTCCAGTTATGAAAATGCATGAAATAAAAATCATTATTTCATACTAAGTAAATAAAATTAACACACATAAAGCAATAAGTGATAAAAAAAACGATTGTAATACATTACAAATATTTTATATATATATGTATGTTAATATTTCTAATTGGGTTAGTCATCCCTTAGAACCAAATTATCCAGGCTCCGGGAACAAAATCACCCATAATATACCTTGGTTTCTATGGCTACCAAATGTTCAAGTCTCCCGGCTTTAGCTCTGTAGGTCATCAGTATTTATATAAAATATATTTAAGGTGGACCAATGGTTACAGAGATATCATGGAACTAAGCATGGATATTATCCTTAGCTGAGAAAATGACTGACGGCAGTCTTTAGTGACTATAAGGCTCATATATGGAACGTATATTGGATGAAAAATCAAATAAACATGAACTACAAGAGATATGTTAATAACTAATGTGTTCATAAACAATATCGATATCAATTACTCGTATATCGAATCAACAAGTGCACAACATTAAAAATCTGTTACATTTTATTTATCCGTAATGAATTTATATTTTAATAAATGAAAAGTAATCAAAAACATTCAAATGAAGCTCGCATGTTATTCGTAAAACGAATATTATTCCGAGTATTTTTCAACACTCTGTGTGCGGAGCGCTCATCAAATGGGAATTACCCGAGTCTGGGAGAGGAGATGAGAGGAGAGGACATGTCCGCGAGTGAACCTCCACAAAGGGGCTTAAAGGGTTACTGCACCACGAGAGCAGAAAGATATTCGCAGGCATTTAGACAGATTAGTGCCACGGGAAAGCTACTGACCAATAAAAAAGAGTAGAAGAGCACACAATGCATTTCTGAATTAAATTTTGATGGGCTTTATAAAAGACTCGATGTATACATTTAGTTTATCAAATATATTTAATTGAATGTTGGATATATATAAGTAAATATAATACACTCGTAATATGATTCATAATTTACTTTGATACACACTTTTAAAATTAACTTTAATAAAATGTCGTGTTGGGTGTCGAGCTAATCATATTATTGCCTTAAAAATTGTAATAAAAACATCACCCAAAATGTTTTTCAAGATCATGAGACAAGGCATGAATAATGATAACTGAATGCACTGAGAGGTGGTAAATTATAGTAACTATGCGTTACAAATATGGGATATAAAAGTAATAATATATTTAAATGCATTTAAAGTATGTAACTTATTTGTCATCTGATTATTTAACAAAATTACTAAATTATTTAAAATTTATTGTAATTACTTTTTTCAATTGACACATTTACTATTAGAAATCTTTGACAAGAAATTTTCTTTAGTAGTATGCTGAAAAGCTTTACTGAAAAATATTACATTTTATTGCTTTATGTTGCGGTACCGGCATACCACAACATAATGCACTTCAACTTCACTTGCGCACAATTGAATAATGTCCAACAGCCCCGATTGAACCTCGCTGGCATTTAACGGAGGTCAGATTCCTTGAATAGATTCCGCTCGTGACATAGCCTGACCTCAGCCTAAGATTCCAAGCTGCAGGCTGGCAGAGACTGCGATTGCAAAACGGTGGAACCATTATATTTATCATGCCATATATTTTCCTCATATTGGCACATGATTTTACCACAAACCACTACCAATTGTTAAATAAAATATAATAAATTATTGCGTGGTTAAAAGTCTCCTGCATCGACTATAAGAGACTGAAATGCTTAAAGGAAAAACACCTGTGAGGTATGATGCCTTACTCTGGCTCTTGTGTAAAATAATGTCATATTAGATTATTATACATATACTAATATGTCCAACGGATAGAGCTGCTTCAATATTTTTCAATTAATTATGATTCATCGAATACCTAAAGAATGATTTGCCAAATATTTTTGCATACATTGCGTAATTCGTCGTCAATAGTTGGTTTGCAAAAAAGTTTAGAAGGGCGTTTACATGAGTCTTTTAAATAAAATATAAAAACAATAAATTTCATTAAATCAAGACTACTAGATGGTTAACTTTGCTTTCCACAACAACACATTAACGAAACAAGATAGAGTAAAGAACTAAAATAAATAGATATATCTTGTATTTATGGCTACTCAAACAATCCAAACATGAATAAATCAATTAGATCAAATTCATTTTTGTCTTCATTAAAATTTGAATTAGAGCATAATAATGAAGTTGTTCTTGTAATTTTTTAATTGCTTTTAAATATTTGGATAATTAATTTATTTAAATGTCATTTAAAAAATATATATACAAATGTAAATAAATGTTATTCAACGTTAAAGTCAATGTTAATCAATGTTAAAGTCAATACATTTAATATTCAAATTCAAATAACTCCTACACGAGTTTAGTATTTCTGAAATTAGTCAGGATTCTATTTACAAAACAATTGTTTATTTTTGTCATAGGAATAAAATGTTTAATTTGAATTAATCTTTATAAATACATGAAATTCTACAGATATTTTTCGTTTAATTATGTACATGTAATGTAAGCAATTTATTTTTTACTAAGAGTTTACCGGTTACTTGCATTGTGAACTTATAATACTTGCATGGTATAAATTTACCGATCATCAAATATATGTACTTTATGCTTTGGTACATCGTGATACAATATTGATTATTCATAAACCACTTTTATTTAAATAAATTTATTGAGTATTAAACTAAAGAAATAATGAAATGCATAAATTTAAAATAAAAATATATTTTTATTTAAAGTTTGAAAAGCACGCTTTCTTTGTTAAGCCGGAATTTATACAATGAGATGAGATTCAAAGCAATGCAATGCAGTTCAACTATTCCTCCCTATGCAAAACTAGAAAGAAATCTATTTGACAATAAAGAATATTCCATTTAAAAATTTAGGAATATTCCATTACTTTTTCTATTTAATTGAATTTGTATAGAATCGTTTTTGGTTTTTTCGAATATATATTTCAAAATTCTAATGCTTTATAGAAAACTAAAGATCTATAACAATATTTTTAATAAATTGATATATACATACAAATGTACAGTAAATATGATATTCTCTCTTAAATATTGGAAAAAAAATTGCAGACGCTGGGATTCGAACTCGAAATGTTTGGAAAACCCAATTTTCAATCTGCACTCAGCAGCTATCAGCTCTGCATGCTGCCTCGAGAAATTAATGCATTTTATATTATTTAATTGCATTTTTTTAACAGATGGCGCTTTTTGTTAACTGTATGTTTACTTATAATAAAGATTCAGTCAAATTTTATTATTTAAAAATATTATTAATTCCTTGTTTGGATTTTAATTATTATTAGAATATTTTTCAATATTATAATCTTATTTTATAGCTCATTGATTATATTTCAATATTAGTATTGATCATCAAATTTTTACTCAGAGGCAGAGAATGGTCGTGAGGACAGCGCGGTGTGCAGGATAGAGCAAAGGTGCAACGCTCGAGTTTCGAATCCTGCGTCTGCCGATATTTTTTCTCAATGAATTGATGCGTAAAAATTTGATTTAGAATTATATGTGTGTATTTAATTACTATTATTAATTTCTACTTAAAATCTATTTACTTTAAGTGTACCCTCTTGATCACTTCTAATCTGCTAATATATTTACATAATTAAATTTGAAATTAAAAGTACCAAACTTAAATTTGTGGCATGTTTTATATTTTGTATATTTTCAACATAAATGAAATTAAAGGTCTTTTTTCACTATGATAATTTTCTCAATAAATATTGAAGATAACATTACCAATGTATTATGTAAAAAATATATAACAAATATTTTTTCCGCTTACTTCTTTCTTACTTTCTTATATTGTGAATTTACTGCTTTGTATAGTTAATATTCCTTTCAATATTGTTATGATTGAATTGTTTTTATAGTTTATTTGTTAGAATTTCTGTCTAAAATATGAAAATATTGTAATTGCTAGTATAAATATTTTTTATATGAAATTGAATTTTCGATTTAATCAATTCCGTATTCCACCTTTGTGTTTCAAGTGTAGCTAATACAAAATTGACCACGTCGGGTGTTTTACTGCTAGAATATTGTGAGGAAAGTAAGGAAGAAGGGACTTCAATAAAGATTTGTAGGTATAAGCTACCGCTGCGAAACAACCCAACATATGGGACCCGCTCTTAAGGAGGTACGGACTAACAATTTTTTTAAATTTATAAAACAATCGGAAAATCACATTCATTCACAGGTAAAATCTAGAAATGAAGGGAGAGAAAAAAAAATGTATTTAGACAATTCATTATTACAAAATGATTCGTAATGTAAGCTTACATGTATTTTCATTTATGACCCATTAATATATTACCCAGGAGCAATGGGCTTTATAAACTATATCACTCTAACGTATGATCTTAAATTTACGTGACACAGACGTTCAGTCTGTTCGCCATTGTTTTTCATCACAATATTATTTTTCACCAACGATAGACCCCTTAAATTAATATATTTTTGACTGAGGAGCAACAGCTTTCTTTGCATAACAGGCAGGCTTTGAAATGGTCTCCAAACATCTTCATTTCATCACAGATAATAAATTTAATATTTTTAAGAACTAAAATTTGGGTTACAACTCCTCTAAGGACCAAAAAGGCGTCAATCATCTTAAGTTTCTAAATTAATATCAAATACTACTGCAGCTCTCAATATATTCAGGCTTCCAATCATTCGTCCTAGAAGACATCAGGAATCATATTATACATAATTCCACGTAGCCCTAATGATATAGAGATGCAACTACAGATATAGACATTAGCAACTAAAAATACTAAATAGTTGCAATTTGTGATTACAATATATTCCTGATGGAAGAATGGGAGGAAGAATACCTTGGATCCCTACACCATACAATTTTGTTGAGCGTCTTAGTGCTTTTGTAAGACCAAAATGCTCCTCCGGTTCTTTTGTGTGTTTATATAAAAATAAATATTAGAAATACAACACTTAAAATAAGTTTTTTTTTTTTAAAAACGGGCACAGAATATAATTCTATTTTCATGCAGTTTTGTGTGAATAACGAAAAATCGCCTGAAAGAGTATTGTTTCCGCTTTTTCAGCGTGAAGATAATTTATTACGGCTTGTATTTTCAGCGAAAGAGGGGACCGCTCCGGCCCCGGCGTGGGCGGCGCCTTCGTAAGCGAAAGATTTACAAACGGAGAATTTTGCCTAGAGCAACTGAATATTGAATATCGCCAGGGCCGACGGGCCAGCGCACATTTGTTTTGCCCGAACTGTATTTTTTAACTTCCACCCGCACCTCTGGATTCCCGAAGTTGGAACGTCTTTGCACGCGCAGACGGCGAGATGTAGGTCCTACAGCGGACTCGGGGAAAGCGGATAAATGCGAAGGGAGAGCGCCAAATTGAATGGAAAATCCGTTATAATATTATTAACATAAGTATACGAAACTGGCTATTTTGTGTTAAGGTTTATGCGTTCAGATGAAAAGGAAGAAATATGAAATGTTTTAAGATGATAAGGTGATTTAGCTTACAGTTGGCCTCTGAAAATATTTTACCTGTAGCCTGTAGCTTTAAATGAAAATATTAACGGACTACTTAAAATCGTAGTTATTTATTTTTGCAAATCTTATTAACAACGAAACAACTCTTTTTAAGTATGCAAATAACTAGTGCTCAACGTGAATTAAGAAACTATGACGAGATAAAAATATTCATATATGTATATATATAAGAAAATCGTGTTAGTTAAGTAACTTATAACTCAAGAACGGCTACACCGACTTGATTGAAAATTGGTAGGAAAGTAACTTAGAACTGAAAAAATATTATAGAATACTCAAAATTAGAATATTTACGTAAAACATGTTTTTTTATACAAGACTTCTGTCATTTGACAGAACGGCCATTTTGATACATTGTATCCATAGCAACGCCGAAAACAAAAATGACGCAAAAGTAGGTATTGTAAGTAGGTACCTACGTAAGTACCGAATATTTTGAAAAAAAAAACAAAAGAGGAAAAAAGAAGACAAAAAAGTCAAAATGTCAGTATAATCGTTCATTTGTTAAAAATGTTATAACAAAAGGCAAATGGCATGGAATAACAGAACACATCTGACAGCTAATCGTATTATTGTCTATTGTCGGTTGACATGCTTGTTTCGAGAACTTTCGAGTTTCTATTAGCTTATTGTGCCGATATTATTATTAACGATACCGCGACCAAGACGATCGAATCTTTCATGACAAAGCCGTCATGCAACTTGGAATCGAAACATTACGAATGAAAGGACTGGTGAAGAACAAGAAATTGCACGTGGACAAAGCCGCGTTAGTATGGCTCGACTCCGTGCTTCTCAATCACAAGAGCAAAGCGAGGCAGCCTGTGAAACGGCTCGGTTGGCAATGCGAAATTGTCGAGAAAACCTTAGACGTCAACAAATTGATAATTTTCGACGTTCAAGAAGTAATTTATCTAGTAGTAGTATCAAGTACTGATTTGATTCGAGCAGCGCTTCGATACTATCCAGACCATATATGATATCATATGTGCCGAAAAATTTAACTTAATAAAATCCAAAATCTGCTCATTTATTACCTCTCAGGCGGAACAAAGTTCACCGGGTCATCTAGTATATAATATTAAGAACTAACGAGAAATCTCCCTGATCTTTCTGTAGTGAATGATTTTTTTCTAGTATAGGTAGAGACTTCGTGTAAAGATTTATAAGATAATAGTAGATTTAAAATCTAAAAAGACTTACTACTAATTAACTAATGATGATAGGTAATCTCATTAAACTTGATTTCTTATGATTTTACATAATAAATCAGGGGTCTAACATTTTTTTTTAATAAAGCCGCTATTTTTAGTGAAGGGAATTTTGACGCGCACTCTTAGAAAATAATATGATGTTCTTAAGTTATCCGAATTAATAGATTATCAGATTTTTTTTTTTTATAAAAATTGATTATTAAAATACTGTCGTTAAGTAATAGAACCAAAATAAGTTAAATTGAACTGTTACATTGAAAGTTACAAATCTCATTCGTGGCTACATAATTCGTTTGAATTTCATAAGCATAAGGCTTAGGTCGTTCATTACGGGGGCAAACTACGCGCGTGGCCTGAAAGGTTCTAACGTTAAATTAATGATAATGCATATGACGGTTAACACTACAGACCGCTTCACATAAAGCCTTCACGGCCGAAGGTAGCAGTACATAATTCAGACTATGTACCTTGTAATACATAGCAAAAATAAACATTTAAATTAAGTAATATAAAATATTTATTATTTACTTTATTAATTCAATCAAAGCACTGAAATAATTATTTACATTCTACGTGGTTGACAAGGTGAACGTAATATGAAATTGTGGTCTGTTGACTTACGTTACTCAAAGTGGTCAGTAAAAAAAACAAATATTTTTATTTAACTTAAATGCTCACTTTTAATAATAATCTTCACACAAGTATTATCATTGTACCCTTCTAAGAAACTCATTTATTCTATGACGTAATATTAGTAAGTTTTATGTATATAAAAACGTACAATTAGTAATATTTAATGTATTTTTGAATTTCAGATACTCGTCTAACATAATTCTTATTATTGCTTTATTCATAGAAACCATCTTCATAATTCATGGGTATTTTTTTATATAAAACAAATGAAAAAACACTCGTATCTTATTTATATATATCTATAATTTAACCATTTTATTTTATTTTAATTCACTTGATCTTTACTTTTTGAAACGCAAGGTGTGAGGGAGTCGGTGTTTTATAGTGTGAGATAACATTAAAGATATAACATTAGAGATCCACGATAAATATCCGATATCTGAGAATAAAGAGGCACAGATTGTTCCCTCTCCCAAACAGTAACACTAACCTGCCAGAGACTGCTCATGGGAAAGGACTGTTCAACCAAATCGCCTCGGATGTTGATATATTTCACGTAAGGGAGGCCTAATTCAGGCATGAACTCCACGAGTTTCTTTGGAGGAATTATTTGTTGGCGTCGTCTGTTTGATGAACATTGGGACCTTCTGTTGCTTGTCTTTATTGCTTATTGTGCGTACTTAATCTAAAGTACGTATATTTATATAATAATTTTGATTGTACTTCAGTATCGATTTGATTTTTTTTCAATTTGTACAGTTTCTGTAAGTGATTTTTTTTTTAAATCTAAATTGAATAACATTAGAAGAAAAAAAAACTATTATTGTGTATTATTTTATTTAACGCATATCAAACTCATATGTACATATCAAGATTTTTTTAAATTTAAATATTACAGTTTGCAAGTTTGTATAAGTATAATAAATAAGTATATTTATTTTTATGTAATTATTTTTTAAAGTAATAAATATTTTCTTCGCAAAAAATACGACTTGCGTGTTGTTCTTTCAGGAAATGAAAATCAGTTCACTGATAAGCCTCATTACTTCATAAGTACTTATGAAATTGTGATGGAGCGTTGAAGTGAGCATTAGTAATTTTTCATGTTTCTTTACCTTGTGCAGACCGAGGTTCGCAACCACGCAGGGCAGGTTCGCATCGCGGCCCAGGGCGACTGTGACGTTTGGAATGGGCTCGGCGAAACTGGGGTCCTCCGTCAATACTGAAAAATTTAATAAAAACAATTTAATTTGATGTAATGTACTTATCTAGGTATTATTATCAGCATATTAAAAAAAAACATTAATATTATTTTTAACAATTCCACAGTAAGCAACTTAAAAGCCGTTTTGTTTTATGACAAATTTGTCTTTGTGATGTCACTGATATTTCTACTTCCGTTGCAGAGGTTATATTCAAGGTTGTTGTAGGAACGCAACAGTGGTGGAACTGCAACGATGGCAGAGAGAAGGAAAAAAAATCCATGCCAAAGGCTATGACTCCAAATCGTGAAAACATACGAAAATACAGTTTTGTGTAATTGCAAATATATACAAACTTTTCATTCTATTCACAATCTTCTTTTGGTGAAATATCTATTTTTTAATTAAATTTTAAACATGTTTAAAAACAATTTTATCATTTTTTTAATTCAACATTATTATAAATTTTGGCCTAAAACGTTACATTTCAAAGCTTTTGAAACGTTTTATAACAAAATAAGTCTTACATAATTTTTTAAATTAAACTTTTTTTTTAATTTTGGCATAAAACGTTCCATTTTCAATCTTTCAAAGCATATTAAAACGAAATAAGTATTTTTACCCGTTTATTTAGGTGCTGAAAGACAGCACTTTTGTATTCAGTTAGCTTTATCAGATTCAACGTCAAATAAAGTCAATGAAGCTTTCATTTAACGCCAAACTGCCGTCTTTAATCACGTTATTAAACAGTGCTTATCTATGATAAAACAAGGAGCGAAATACTCGTTTTAAGCTATTCAATATTGAAATGCATATCTCAAAGTGAATGCTAAAAATAAAAGTATCAAAAAAGGGAAGCCATTGAAATAAAAAGACATCCCATCAACATCAACAGGGATGACGGCTTGATTCTCAAAACAGCATGGCTTCCACGTCTAGCACATACTCTAAAGCCTGGACAGACAAGAAAGGACGACCATAGTCCGACATGACTTTCGTGGTTGTACAATTCTTAGAACATACCTACCGTATTCTTAGAACATACCAAGACTCCAGACAAATTAACCTGGAGTATGTAGTTGCCATGGAGATATGTGATAATGCTCGTATAACAAATTAAAAAGTCTGATACAAACTCACAACTAAATCACATCTAAATCATCAATCCTGAAGAAGACCCCTGCAATGGCGGTCGAAATATTGGTTAAAAGACATTCGCCACACACGGCTAAACCCAAAAGCCACAATATCAAATCTGGCCGTGAAAACCTAAGAAGTTATTTATCAAAAAAATGTTTCGAAAGATTGTAAATTTAAAACCACGATAAAAGATATTGCCAATCGAGCATCGCTTTCGAGCCGCAGTACTGTAAGCCGATTTTAATCTGAAATCCGTGTCTCGCTCAGATCATCCCAGAAATAGAGTCCCGACCTCAAGCCGCCGAGTCACCAGAGGCGATAACAATAGCTCCAACTTAGTATCAACACACAATAAATAATCGGATTTTGTTTTGTTGTCGAAGATTTCACGCCGCCGCTCCGGAGCCAGGGATCCGCAACAACTTCGCGGCGGGAATCTTTTCAAGGCGACGCGCGTGACGCGAATCGGATCATATCAATTATTATTGTCGGAAGAATGAACGAGTCGAGAGTGTGGAATCGCAGGTGTAATAAACTAAATTTGATTAATGTTTCAATGACAATTTGAGATTATTAATCTTAAGTAGCTTCTCTTTCATAAAATAATCAGTGGACATGTGAATGTTTGAACCGCTTACAGTACATTCATATTCTCTAGTTTATTTAACTCACCGTTAACCATTGAGCTAAGTTAACAGTTAAGTTAAAAGATAAGAAAAAGTTTAACCACTAACTTATACCTGCTAACTGAAGAACATTATGACGAATATTAGACCTAGACATTTAAAAAAGTCAACTTTTTTTGTCAGTAATAAATACCTAAAAAGTTAAGTAAAAATAATCATTTGGCAGTACAAAAATATCTATCGGTAGTAGAAAAAAATGAAGAAAGCAGGAAATAATTAATGAATGGTTATTAATAATATGTGAGGTAAGGTTAGGTTTCTATGCTATGGGTTAATTATTTATCAATTTTACATTTTTACACACTTTTACCAATATCAAATATATTAGTGCCATTTTAATTTCATAACTGACCACATTCTTACTGACACAGAGGATACTGCAAATTTAATTAGTCTACTGACGATTAATTGTATTTATTGCCAATTGTTTTAACTAACTGCCAAAACCTTGAATTAGTAACTGAACAAAGAAATACAGCCCTTTACAAGTTTGTCTGCGAATTGTATATAAAGTTGAACATATTTTTTATTTAGCAATCGACATACAATGCACAATGTAACTATTTTTATTAGAAACTTTACGTTTATTCGTTCTTCTATGTACATATTGTTAAATATGTTTTGCGGTATAGTTTATCAATACGTCTAAAATCAAAGAGGCTTAATGTTAAAATGTATAGTCGCGGGCCCCGCATCGGAAGCTCCCTGCGTGTAAGTCGCAGCGTAAACTAAGTCATTGTGAGGCCGAGGCTGAGTTTTCACGCCCGCCGCTGGTAAACGTTCCCAATATTGTTACATCAAACAAAGCGGCAGAGTGGTGCACACACTATGCGCAAACACAGCGGGGCGTCAAAATAATACAAACTTTCGCAAATAATCCTAAATACATGTTTTATTAATGCAGCTTTAAAAGCCCCGCACTCGGGACTTGGGCCTTCTTACCGCCCAACTTTGAGAGAGGCGCCCTAGATACTAAGTACTACCCGACTACTAAAATGGATGACGCGTATGTTATGTGTCTCTTGCAAACATCCTTAATTTTATATACAATGTATACAATGTAGAAATGGATTATTTTTTTTTGTAGATATTTTTCTATCCTCTAATCTTATTTTATAGATCATTGACTTTATTTCAAAATTATTAGTAATTAAATACTCACATGCAGTAATACAATACCGAGTCTGCCGATATTTTTTCTGAATGAATTGATTTGTATAAAATTTGATGTTTAACAATATATAAATACATTTTTATGTTGTTATGAACGAGCTTATATCAAAATTGTTGTCTATTTATTAATTTCCTTCGACTACTTAACTTTCTCATTATAGATAATCTTTTAAGCCACCTAAACTCCAAACCATAAAACACAGACGTGATATTGGTTCACTGAGTCTTTCTACCGTTTTAACAAGAAATAAATAATTCTTTCTACATTTAACTGAAACCTGCATACTTACCTTACACTTGTTGACCACCCATACACGGTTAATATATAGTATGTTGAGTAAGAACAAGGCAATTGTCAAAATATCTCTCTATTTGCCACTGGTAAGCTCAGAAATGCTCTTCTAGTAATACTATATATTTCAGATTTTTATCCGCATCCAGCGTTCAGTCGTCATATCCTACCTGTTTCAACTGGTAACTCTCCTACGTACACTTACTTAAAAAACGTGTCCTATTTTTATTGTTATTGGTCCTTGATTTGCTATGGTTCGTTCGTTTTTATTTATTCTCTAATTACATGCATGATTACCATTGCACCAAAAACCTCTATATTCTCTTCTTATTTTTAAAAACACTCTTTACAGAATATTCTTCAGTATTTTTTTCACCAACTTTTTAATGTTTAATGGTGATTTTAAAAGTAAAATCAATATGTTTGTCTTATCAATAAAGTTTTTTTAATTATCAAAGACCATATGGATATACTCGTATCATAAACTAACATTACATGAAATAACCGTGGCTGATCTATTATTTTTTGTGTTTTTAATATCATGCAATGGATCACGTTCAAACTGCATATTGTTTTTATTTGTAAGAAAACTAATCAAGTTATACTATGTTATGACTCTTAGTTAACAACTTAATTGAATTAATTTACGGATCACTTGAATTGTACAGCGAAGCTTTCAGGCTTTCAGTAATGCAATCGCAGCAGGAAATCACTAAGCCGACAAATTACCAAGACGTCGTGAAACTCTACCCCGTTAAGACTTCTCCAGTGATCCAAATTAATTCATGGAAATCCGTTCTATCCTCTGATATCTCAAAGTATCATTAATGAAAGCTTCCATTTCTTTCATAATATAGCTATGTAATTATTGATCATAAAACATTGTACTGAAACATTTAATTGAAAAATATAGTATCGAAGTATATCGCCAAATGTCAATAGAGAAATTTATAAAACAAATATGAATTTTACGACTCTTACCATTTTGAAAATAAAAATTAATGAATGGAAAAAAACACTATCGATTATCTACTGTCAGACAACATACTGTAATAAACGTTTCGTACGTAAATGAAAACAATACTTTCAAAATAACTCGCCGTGCGTTTAAATTATGACTTTCGTCTACCTCGATTTTGTTCTAATTTCCTTTGAAGCTTATTTACGAGTAAGAAAGAGTGTATTTGTAGCAATTTAACCCATTTTTCAACCATATATGCTCCTTAGTTTGATTATTTTGTTATCAAATATTACCGCCATATACCGTTATGTCAACTGCTTAGTCCAAATTTATATTGATATCCAGAAATCCACCAAATACACGCAGTGGACACAAGTCATTTACCATCTAATAACTATATGCAACTATTTGTTTAACTTCGCGATCAAATGAAGATTCTTTTTCAATATTATAAAAGAGTTGCGAGTTCATAAATTGATTAACATCCATCATTTATAACAATTCATTGAAAATATTTGAAATACGTTCACAGATTTAAACTATAAACTTGTTCTCAGAATTGATGCAGTGAAAATGTATCGTCATTCAAAGATTCAGTGTGAATATAAGATCAGAGAAAAAGATGTGTATTAAAAGAAAAATTTGATGCTGTTTACAAAATATAAGTATTATAAGGAAAATATGTGATTAAATATAGCATCAAGTAAAATCGTTAGTAACAATAACTTGTTGTAGATCAAAATCTCAAAGCAACTTCAGATATTTCGAGTGGCTTTAACTTTTCTTAACTCTTGTTGGCGGAGCTTTTTGTTTTCGTTTTTGCACTTTCACGGATGGTGGCTGCAAATACTTCTTAATTTTGTTTACAAAACTTTAATGTGCATCGTCATATAATATTGTCTCTGAAACTTTATTTAACAAGGCATTAAATCCCTTAATATTTCAAATTTCCTTTTGTTTTATTTATTACAAAAATTTATAAAAATATTGGGAGATCTATTGATTTGACGGCTTCATTTCTAAAAACATAATTTAACAAGAGTTTATACTTCTGTCATCGTCCTTCTATTTAATGATATGTACAAATTATTTTCGTACTGATTATTATTTATTTTTAAGCACTTTCTTTTACACACCATTCTTTAAATAAATTCAACTGAATCTTAAGAGACTCTCACTAGAATCCTAAAAAAATCCACTGCAGGCGTATAATAGATTTTGTGCGTTTATGGCAGCCATCTATCCTGAAATCAGTCAACGACATTCTATCATCTCTTTTTTTATGTAAACACTTTTCAGATAATACCGCGAGACGGTATTGTATTGTGTCATTTAAGATGCCATTATTTAGTATGGATAAAGTGCTGCATGTGAATTTTAGATCTGCAAACGTCATATCTCAGAATTCACGCATCATCCAATGTTAACAGGAATTTATTATGATTGGGTGGTATTTACGGGATTTCGTCTACCACTAAATTTAATTAAAAAATCTATGACTGCCATTTTACGGAAGACAGATCAAATTTTCACCCACCGGAAGTAAATGTAAAATTAAAAATCGATCAAAAACCATTATTTTAATATATAAAACATAAAGTACATATGCAAGTCGCCAGGTTCCCACTGTTCTTTAAGATCTTTGATAAATATACATAAAGTTTACTCGTTGTACGAGGCGGAAACAATGACAGCTGTCAACTTTACTGTAGAAAATTGTGATTTGTTAATAAATTACGAGTAAAATGCATTTAATATCAACAATATTTTTTTATAAAATATTTCAATATGGTTTTACTAATCATATGGATTATTTTTGTTATTTCAAAAATGTAAAATAAAAAATAAATATTAAAGTTTACATAAGCACATCCTAATTATCATCCAACCAGCTGCCGTGCGTGGATTATTTCTATAAAGCCTATTTTCTAGGGTCGGGTATGTGCCTACTTTGCTCCTATTTGCCAATATTACCTGTATTGGAAACCGGAATTAATTAATTTCAATTCACCTATCACATCCATATGAATATCAGTTACAGGCATTCTACATTATTAATATCATGAAGATGTTGCTACGCTAAACTAACGCTGGAGGTTAATAGCCGATAACTGAATCATATTGTTTGAAACTAAGTTAATAATCCTTCGTAATCCATTTCATAGTTGCTGAAAGCTAAACCAATGATTGATTCATTAACTTGTTTATAATTTTATTTGTTATTTATTTATATGTTTTTACAACCACTTTTGTACTACTTCTAACATACGCTAACTTTTTTATAAAAAGAATCACGAATATTTGATAAAATATGAGTTTCAACGTCGGTATGAAGCGCTAATTTAAAACAATATACTCGAAAATTATGTGGTATTAAGATATTAAATAAAAATATTTGTGCAGAAGTGTTTAATATTATATTTAATTAGTTTTTGTAAACACATACAGGAGAATACCGACATACCGTAATGGAACAATCTCATCTGTGGATTACACAATGCCTGCCATTTTTGAATATTGAGAGCTGTTTATTGATTATTCCGATTTTTTTGATCGATATTTCTTGATGGAATTCCATAATATCAGATATAAAATAAAAGATTCTTTAGAATTTATTCCACATATTTTTTTTTGACGAAATGTTTCAGCCAGGTCGGATGGCCATTTTCAAATCAATTAGTTAAATTTTTATTGGCTCTATATAAAGCTTTTCACTCTTTTGCTTTATATAGAGTCAACAAAAATTTAACTAGTTGACTTGAAAATGGCCATCCGACCTGGCTGAAATATGTCATCAAAAAAAAAGTATGTGGAATAAATTCTAAAGAATCTTTTATTTTATATCTGAGTTAATTGATTGTTGATCAGCCAACGTAATCACGCATTCAACCATTTTTATGTGGATTCACTATGAGTAAGTGGTGTTGACGGAACGACCTTCGTCTACCATCAATTTTAATTGATAATCTATAACTGTTGTTACAGGTGAGGGTTTACATTGACACCAACCGGGGGCATTTATAGAATTTTTATTGAGCTTATAAATTGATGAAAAACCTTTTTATTTTATTCTTCATAGTGGATCGAACACACGATCTTTGGCATGGTAAGCAATCGCTTTTCCCCTTAATGATATTCACTGACATTGGTGTAAATATTTTCATAGGGTCTCCGAAATAAGTAAAATGATACCTTTAGTTTATTATTTGACAAAATATATATTCAGTATTTATTCATAAAATATATATTATTTTCCGTTAGAAATATCGAGAAAAAAATCTTTATCATTCTTATAATTTTAATAAAGTTATGTAAAAAATATATATAAAAAGAACATTTACCAGTGTGTATGTACTGTCATATAATTATTCCATCTTTAATATTCAGCATTTTATTCCACTTGAATACTACCCAGCTGACAAATTCAAAGATTTTTTTTATTATTTTTCCAATGAATATAAATAATTGATGGATCGTCTGAGGCTGCTTCGAGTGAGTTTCAATATTATTACATCAAATAGAGAAAGTAAAATTATTTTTACAGCCGATAAGTAAATTTACATTCAGTGTAAATATTTCAATAGACTTTTCAATTACATCGTAGGACGCTGTTATCGCTGCAGGAACAACGATAAAATTCGAAGGTGTTTTTTAAAGGTTAAAGATTATCTCACTGAATCTGAAACCAATTGTGATGTTCATTTTTTAAAGAAATAACTTTCATTGTTAAGTATTAAAATAAGAGAGACGCTTCAGTGAAGATTAAACTTTAAATATAAGTTAACGGTTAAGTTTATAAAGAAATCGACAGGCGTATACAACTAGGATGGGCAGCATTTGGAATAATAAAGTACAAAAGCGAAAATTCCGCAATGTCTTAAAACTAAGGCATTTAATCAAAGCATCCTCCCTGTTTTAACTTATGGTGCAGAGACGTAGAATCTAACAGCAAGTCTTACCCATAAAATAAAGGTCACCCGGCGTGCTATGGAAAGATCCGTGCTTGGAGTGTCGCTAAAATATAAAATTCGAAACAAGGAAATACGCAGAAAAACTCAAGTAGTGGATGCCACCCAACGAATAGGCACACTCAAGTGGCAATGGGTAGGACAAATCTGTAGAAGAGACGACGGTTGATGGGGAAGAAAAGTATTGGAATGGCGCCCAAGAACTGGCAAACGAAGCATTGGCTGACCCCCTACAAGATGAACTGAAGACATAGGAAGAATAGCGAGAGTGACCTGGATGCGGAAGGCGGACGATCAAAGAGGATGGAGACTCATGCGGGAGGCTTACGTTCAACAGTGGACGGATACAGGCTGATGATGTTATGTTTATAAGTTAACTGAAAGTATTTAGACATTTAGATGCTCATTATTCTTGTAATTATACAATATAACTTAACAATCCTCCTAGAGGATGTTTCTATAGGGGTTGTAGATACACAGACATCTGCTCTCAAATCTCATTATTATACGGCTGTATTGGCTTTTGGTGAAAAAACCAAGATTCACAGCCGTAAACAAGAAAAGAGACGACTCAGGCGCTGTATAGCCGGCACTTTGTTTTGAGCGAGTAAAGCTGTGAGTCCCAGACATTTTTTTTAACTCAAGGCAGCCACACTTTGCCAATTACTTCCACCTATATATGAGGATATGCCGTTTGCAAAGAAGCTTCTGGTTCAGTAGTGTGAAGCAACCGCCTTTAGTATTATCACATCACAGCAAGGGCGGGCATGTTTGTATCTGATTTATGTCTGTTTTACAGCGTCACGGCGCGCGCCAGCCGCGGGATAATGAAAATGATAAACGGCCAGATAGCGACCGGGGACTTTGAGTAAGCACTGAGAGTGAAGCGTACAAATGGGCGAGTCATTTTTGAAACACTCGGCTCCTCCGCGTGCCGCTGAAAATTAACCGGTTCTGTAGCAAATTAACCGGTTTGCCGGCATATTAACCGGTTCCGCGCAAAAGACACGAACCGGCACGAGCATTCGCGCGGCGGTAAACTTTTCGTATATCGCAATGCGACTGCTAATTTGTAACGACTGTAAGCTGCTCTTGTAACTTCATCAACATTGTTTCATGTAACTTGGTCTTGTGTGTCACATGTTAACTTTGTCTCTTGAAGCTTTTTTACGTAAGCACATACAAGAGAATACCGACAGATAGTGATAGTGATAGTGATTCTGAAATCTTATATGTGGAATTCTATGACGCCTACCATACTGCATATGGGTAAGCGCTGCATGTGGAGTATTTTATTTGCATGTATTTTTTTGAAGTCTTTATAATAAATAGTTATTATTTTGCTAATATCTTTAATATTCCTTTTCTTTTTCCTTTGCTTGGCTGCGAAGTATACTCTTACAAAAAATCCAAATACTAACAAAAAGCCACAGTAGTTATGTGATAGATTTCAAAATCAAGTATTTTTAGATTTACAGTTATTCATAGATTATTTACAAATGAAGTAAGACATTTATAGTTGCTAAACATATTAAGTAGTTAAAATGCACTCAGTGGTTTAAGACAATGTTGTATTTTTCACTTGAAAGAATGACAAGGAAAAAATTTACAGACAGCAAATAGAAGCACCGTGCAGCTGACGGGAGGTAGTCCTAGCACGGTATTCGGCAATCGTGCTTTCAGCTACGCTGCACCAATGACCTGGAACTCGCTGCCGGAAAGCATAAGACAACTTAAAGTGGAGGCATCCTTCAGAAGCAGACTCAAGACCCACCATTTTAATCAGAGAGGCGAAGAAGCGCTTTTGGAATGACCATTCGGTCATAAAAAAGCGCTGTACAAATACTGATATAATAATAAAAGTTAATGATTTCTACGAATATGCATTTCAATTAAATTACATGTTCAGATAACATTGAAGATTTTCAATTGAACCATTAAAGAATATTTTCAAAATTAATATTATTAGGAATTTGTAGACGGTTTTATAAGATGTACTGGTAGGTATTTAATTCAAAAAAGAATATCATACCAATAAAAAATAGTTCCTACAACTTGTAGGAACTATTTTTTAATTATTTGTATATTATATGAGTAAACTTATTTTCACTTTTTTTTTTAAATAATATAAAAAATAATAATTGCAAGGATAAATATTTTGCACGTGAATTATAAACAATATTTCTATAAATTATAATAATACAATTTAATAAATAATCAACTATTTTTATTTATTGTACTATATGTAATATATTGTATGGTGGAACCTTTACAACGAACATCTTTCATAGGTGGGACTCCCGGTTGGAGGGGCACTGGATGCGTCTTCACGTGATCCTTAAGAAAATACTTTAATATGATATGTCTTCTGAAAATTATGATGACTAGCTTGACTCGCTAAAAAGCAGATCAACCAAACCGACAAATTAGGCAACGCATTACTATTTTAGAAGTAAATATTTATAAAAGAGGAATATATTGTATGTATATACTCGTACATAAAATACGTCCTATATAAGTTCAACATCTCTAACATATTATTCTCCTTCTTCCTATATCCGTTCTATATCTGGAAGATATGGTCACTAAAAATTGAATTCAGCGGGGTTTCGGTGCTCCACTCACTAAGTAGTAGTTGTTAAGATTGTTAAATCTTATTTAATATCTTATATTTACTTTTTATATGTATGAAATTCTAATTTTTATGGCTATGGTGGCTGAATAAATAAAAATATTATTATAGCGAATATTTCACATTACGAGCGAAAAAAATTATATCAATGAATATTTAAAATATTTAACATAGAGAAATACAAGTTTGAATGATTTAATATTTTGTAGAATTAATTTTTGTAAAATTACTTTAATGGTGAAAATTTGCGACAGGAGAGAGGTTAAAAGATTAGTTCCGGAAGTTGTCGTGAAGAAGGAGAGGATGAGCAATCAGAGTGTCACTTTTAAAGCCTCTTTTTATTGAGTGAAAACGAGCGGTTCTGTTGCATGTCCTGGGGCAATTAAATCCGCGGCCGACCTTTCACCAACTTTCACAAAATATCTCCCCGGATACTTTCCTGAAAACTTTACTTTGTTTCTTGTTTTGCCCGCTTAATTTGATTACTTTTTAAAGGACATTCTAAACACTCGTTTAATTTTACACAAACTAAATAAACTTCAACGATTATAAATGATAAATTTAATTTTATTTAATACTTATTTCTACATCCATTAAAATTTATATTTAAAGTCTAATTGAAAAAGTAATCATTTTATACATAAGTATTTATATCGGTTAATAAACTTTTTTATTTTGTTATTTGTAAATAAATAAAAAAACTTTTCCTTCTCATATCCGATCCATATCAGGAACATTTAGTCATCACAAATTGCATCCACTGTCAGTTACCATCATCCATGCCCGATTTTCAGATATTTCTGCACCTTATAGTCCATTTGAGAACATATAATATAAGGTTCCAGATAACCCCAAGGCCGATATCTGTGGACTTGAAAAGACGGCTGTTGTATTTAGTATCCGAGAATTATTTTGTTTCAGATGATTAGGCTGACGGTTCCGAGGCTTTGGTCCTAATAAGGTGCTAAACCCGACTAGCCAACACGTGGTTGGCGATGACCCATCCAAGTTGTGGTCAACTTTCAATGTTGCTTAACATCGGCGATTTATCGAGAACCGCACTAACAATGTGCCATTGCCACAAGACAAAACAACATTAGTTCATATTTTATTTAAAACGTTATAATATTTTCATACATGTTTATTATTTGAATAAACATGTTTTCATTCTTCTAAGAACAACTATTAAGTCAAAAAATATGATTTAATATAATCATACCTGTATATACGTATTTTGCAATGAAGGATTTACAAAAATGCTACATTTCTGGGTTTATATATTTAAACATATATTTAATTATATATATATTACTTGAATAAAGATATGCGATTTAAAAAATAATTTAAACTATTTTATGTTATAAATCTATACTGTTTCTACGCTTAACCGAATTAATTTATATTTATATGGTATTTAATATTTTCTTAACATTATAGCGTGTTACAAAAACATAACGCTTAACCGAGACGTGTTATTAAGTGATTATTATTCATCGTCGCCTTTGCGGAATTACCGTGTTTATACAACCAATATAATACATCCAGTTATCTCGAACCACTAGGTGAAGCCTAGTATTGGGAAAACACTTTCAGCGCTATTGTTCCCGGGCGTTAGTACCAACGATCGAAGGCTCTTCGTCACTGAGAAAACAGACGTTCGAGACGCCCAGACTCATACTTGAACGGAACTTAGTATTATATGTACGGTTCTTCTTTAATGCACTGATTCGTGTTTGCCCATTTGGTATCAATATTATTAGATTAATGTAAATGAAAAAACTATTTTATAATGTAGCGAGGTCTCATTATCAACAGATTGTCTTTTTGTTATCAGCCAGTATTTCTTTGTTCAGTAACTTATTCAAGATTTTGGAAGTAATTTAAATCAATCAGCATAATTATTCGGCAGAAGACTAAATAAATTGGCAGTTTACACTGTGTCAGTATGAATGTGGTCAATTATAAAATTAAAATGGCAGTAATATATTCAATATTGTTAAAAAAAATAAAGGATTATAAATGAATAATGAACCCATAAAATGGAAACCTGACCTAATGTATTATTAATTACCATTCATCAATTATTTCCGGTCAGTTTATTTTTTTCTACTGCCGATTGATATTTTTCTACTGTTTAATGATTACTTTTTATTTACCTTTTATAGTATTTATTACTGACCGTTTGCTTAGTAATTAATGCCAATTAATTGAAATAAATACTGCAAAAAAAAAAGTTCTAATATTTTCTACGTTTGAGTGTCTATTTCTTTGTTATATTATCATTATTCAGTATTATTTGTAGATTTTTTTTCTTATATTATATTCTTTACGAGTATATTTTCTATTCCTTGTTAAATTGTTTATTCCTTTGTTATATCTTAATTTTCCTTAATTAATGTAACAATTATATTGTGTATTTTGAAACTAGTTTAAGTTAGTTAATAAATGAATCAACGAATTTCTTCCATGGCTTTCTAATCATCATCATCATCAGCCTGTGTCCGTCCACTGTTGAACGTAGGCCTCCCGCATGAGTCTCCATCCTCTTCGATCCTCCGCCTTCCGCATCCAGGTCACTCCCGCTATTCTTCTTATATCGTCAGTCCATCTTGTAGCGGGTCGGCCAATGCTTCGTTTGCCAGTTCTTGGGCGCCATTCCAATACTTTTCTTCCCCATCGACCGTCGTCTCTTCGACAGATATGACCTGCCCATTGCCACTTGAGTGTGCCTATTCGTTGGGTAGCATCCACTACTTGAGTTCTTCTGCGTATTTCCTCGTTTCGGATTCTATCTTTTAGCGACACTCCGAGCATGGATCTCTCCATAGCACGCTGGGTGACTTTTATTTTATGGTTAAGACTTGCTGTCAGATTCCACGTCTCTGCGCCATAAGTTAATACAGGGAGGACGCATTGGTTAAACGCCTTAGTTTTAAAGCATTACGGAATTTTCGCTTTAAAAATGTACTTTAGTTTTCCAAATGCTGCCCATCCCAGTTGTATGCGCCTGTCGATTTCTTTTGAGAAGTTATTTCGCCCTAGTTGTATTACTTGTCCCAGATAGGCTTTCTAATATATATATATATTGTATAAAAAAAATACCTATTACTTTTACTACTTTCGCAATGTTTTGTCACAAAGACTAATTTTATTTGTTAAATTAGTAAAAAAGTAAACAAAAAAACTATTCTATAAATAACGTATAAAATACTGCAACTATCTTAAAATGCCAATAGGATAAACAAAATAGTCAACATGGGTACACTCTTCCTCTTGTGAACGTAGAAAAGGGCTAGAAAGGTGTTCTTAGCCCAAGGGACAGTTGGGTTGAATAGTGGGCAATAGAAAGATAATAAAAAAACACGCCGCTTATGCATTTTTTGAGTAAACACATCAATTTCGTTATAAATTTGAATATTTCTTTTTATAGTTAACCTCATTTGAACGCAAAAAATCATTGGACTTTGTATGAAATAGTTTGCAAAAAACACAATTTACTATCTTTTACTACAGCTATAAATTAAATTATCTTGGAAGTGTATTTTTTTTAAATATATTTTTAATTTAGAGACATATTTTGTTTACAATTTAATATTTATTAAATGTAATGTACACTCGTAATTCAATAACAGTTTTTAAAAATCCACATTTCTACTAAAATTGTAAATATTATGTTTTATTTTATTTTGGTAATCTTTTTTTGGTTTTCTTATAATTACAACGAATTTGTGGAAGTTTTTTTTTTTTTGTTAAAATAAATTACGTTAGTTAAATTCATTACGAATATGGAAATTAATTACGCCGATTCATTAATTTATTTCGATATGGGTTTTATGCGTAAAATCTCACGCATTGATGTCGAATCTGCCAAAAATATTAACGTCAGTTGACCAAAATAATTAACATATAATAAAATTAATAGACGAAAATCAGAAAACATTTTTTATTTAATTTTTTATTTTATATATTTAAAAAAAAACATAAAAATATTAAACGTTTTGTAAATTTATTTTGGGTTAAAATTTAAAATATTAAATTTGTACTTATTATCACAAATTCCGTATATTAGAATATACGTCACAAATAAACATTTGTAGTCAAATTTAGTAAAATATAAATGTTGTCATGAGAAAATCATCTATTCACTGTGAGTCTATCAATAAACAAATGGTTTTAACTCATGAACGTTATTCAAAATAGAGAAAAAAAATTAAATAGAAAATCGTTAAGAATTGGAATAAAAATCGTATATATTTGTTTCTTGTGCATCGTGTACTGATCAATAATGTGATACAAAAATCTTTGATTCCAGTTCATTTAAATTGATTTTTTTGCAAGCATTTTACTAATTGTTAATTAATAACTGAAACAGCACAAAGTTAATTTCCGTGGGAAAATGAATATAAAGACATACAATAATTGTTAAATTTTAATGTCTTATCAAAAACTATGTCCTGAAATGATGGATTATTAAAATTAATTATGAAAAGTGCCCAGACCTGCAAGTGCTTCTAAACCAGTACTCTGGGGGCTAGAAGCTTAGTGTTCAAGCCAATGGGACTATCTACTTGCTACCAGCAACTGTGTGTGCTGTACACACGGTAGACTAATACATGTCTTCTGTCTAATTTTCTGCTCTTTGTTCTGGAACTAAATGCAATACATCATAGTAGTTCATAATTACACACAACGAATGAATTACTCGAGACTTTCTCGTATTAGCAGAGTAATACAAACTGGCATTAATAATATTGAACTATCCATTCCATTAATTTTTATTATTATAAAACATACACTTCAAAATACATTAATCTTTTAATCTACATGTATACAAGTTTACTATGATTGTGGCCAGTAAGCTCCTGAAAATAATCGATATATTGGCTGAATTTTTTTACAGAACCTTGAATTTTAGCCTTAAAGTGAAAACATTCGTTTAGGAAGTGTTAACGGAAACTGAATATTTCATTTTTTTTTAAAAAAAACTGAATCGAATTTAAAAAGCCAATTGTGTCTAAAAATAAAATAACATATTTTTTTAGTCATTTCTTTTCTCTATGCGTCTTAAATTGACTACTTATTGCAATGAATTACAGTTCCGAACTTTACAAAACGTGCAAAAATCATATTCAAATTTTTTAATATGTCTGACTAATGTTATTTACAATATATTTTTAGAATTTACTTTAAGATCCATTTTAATATTAAATATATAAGAATTATATACTTTGTTTTAACATGGATTACACTGAGGATTGTTTCACTTGAGGAAAGACTGCAGTTTCGCGATCTATGAAAACTTCATCAGTTCTAACTTCATCATATCTATTTTTTCTGACTAATTTTAAGGAATTTCACTATGACAAGTTAATTTTGTTTACTTTATTATACTGAGTACTGTTCTATATAGCTCACTTTTTTAGTGACTGTGGCAGTTAGATGTCAAAACTATGTCGTTTTTGAAATATTGCCTGATGCCAAGGTTTTGCATTGCATTAATCGATCGGGACATAATTTAATGATAAAGAAAAGATAAATTTATTCCTTTCTGATATAATTTGTTATTTTATTTCATAAAGCATTCTTTACTTTGGTTGCTAAGTAGATCCGTTTGCAGAAAAAAAAATACATTGAGCTTATATTTTCACGCGGATAGGCAATATGAAATAAAACACAACCCTGGGATTCTTGAATTTGTTGACTTCTGTGTTCCAGATAAGTACACCCGTGCTCGTAGCCATCCATTGTTTTTGAAGCCAGTTGATACTTGTGGAGCCTCGAGCACTCAATTTAGTACAACGGCAATAGCGCTCCTAAATGGCCTACCAGCACACCTCGATCCTTTTCTTACATCCTTTTCCTCTTTTGTCGATGGTATGGTCTTCCTAGATCTATGTGATCTTTGACACGTGTCATCGTCTTCTTATTTTATGTTACTTTTATTTTTTTTATTATCTTCTATTTGTATTTTTTTTTGTACCTTGGAACTTCGATTCTGGGTGTTAATTAAATTAATTAAATGTCAATATATATGATAAATATATCCATTGTCTTTCTCTATTCGGTATTATATTGCCTCTTATTTTACCTTATATTTGTAACATATCTATATTATTTTGTGTAATATATGTATATATATCACAAAATCACAACCACATAAACTGTAAAATTAAAGAGACACCAATTTGCATCAATTGTACCAATTCAAACAAATTTCACAAAACAAATTTACCCACTAACCACAACGCCAATAGCCACCAGTGCATGATCAGAGAGAAAATGCTTAAAATCGCAAACAGCCGGATTGATTTCGGTTGAATTCTGTATTTATTATCGAGGTTAATTATTCAAAGTATACCTACATCATTTACAATTCCTGTACTGTATTTACTATCGAGGTTAATAATTTAAAGCATACCTACATCATCTACAATTTATGTAATGTATTTACTATCGAGGTTAATAATATAAAGTATACCTACATCATTTACAATTTCAAAATTAATGCTTACCAACGAATGACTTTACATGCAACAATATTAACAATAAAATTCAAATAAAAGAACTCATACATGACTCGATCAAAGATCTCAACCAATTAGTACAAAATTTTGAAAACACAATTACAACTTACCATATGAATAGATTTAATGATATTATTTTATATTCTAAAAAATGTATATATGCAACACTTGAATCAAGGATGAATCCCACGTCACACACAAGATCTACCTTTAAGTGGCGTGGAAAGCGAATTCCAAAAAAAAAAACAACAATAAAAAAAATGAATGTAATACTGTCAATTAAATCTTAAATGTATCCTATTATATTTGATTAAATAAAAAAAAAAAAAAAATGTACTACTTGGAAATCAATTCCGTTAATAAATTAATTAATTAATAAAGTAAAATATACTATCTTAAAAGGACATAAAGAAATACAAAACAGGAAAAAGCAAGGAAAACCAAAACGACAGCATCGATTACATTAATAATTAATATCCTGTAATCAGCGTACATTTTTCACGGAACAAGCTTATCGCAACTACCGGGGGCCGAGGAAACGCGAGAAGGTATATCGAGTTATCAATACAGCCAGTGGCTGTTTACCGGTTCAGTTTGCTACAATAATAACATTATGTACGTAGTTCTGCTGCAAACTTACTACACTCTCGAGTTTCAGTAAACGTATACTGATGTTCATCTCCGATTTGCTGAACATTATATATAGATTCGCTCTAAACGGTTATTTTATAAACAATAAGAAACAACTCATATTTCTACAATATAATAAAAACAAAAAAGTCGTGATGTTGTCTTATTGTTTGTGAAAACATTCAATGAAAATATACGTATGAATATGGTTATACACAAATATATCTAGATTTTTTTTTTTTTTAATTATTAGAATATTATTTTATAGTTTATATTTAAGTAATAATATTAAGCTTGTGAATAAATGAAAAACTGATTGAATAATAAAAAATAAAAATATACATACTTTGAATATATACTATAGCGACATCTATCATACGATGATAACAATGACATAAATACTAGTTTTAACGTGAGTCGGTCCAGGCACAGTAATAGCCCAGTCGGCTGAGCGGTATGAATACCTGGGCATAGTTGGTTTCCAAGGTCCGCGGTTCGCATCCCGCTTCTGCCGTTATTTTTGTGTTTGGATTGACGCGTTGAAAAAAGAATTTTATGTATAGTATATGTATATTTAATTATTACAAATATATCTATTTTTGAATATACTAATAAATATATAGTCTATAATTTTTTTAAATATTGTACAATTACAAATATATTCAGTATCAGAAATTCTACTACTGTTTTATAAGTTTTTATTAGACTTGATACATAGTAAAACGAATTATTTATTTTAGTCATATAAGATCAACATTCTTTTACTACATCACATTACCTTATTTTAAGATTCCAAGGAACATATATTGATCATTGTTTTTGCATTTTGTATATTTTTTAACAGTTCTTTTAACTACCAGTGATTATTTCTGTTGAATTATACTTGCCAAAGATTTTTTTTTCGTAAGAAAACATTTTTATATACATATACAAGTGTTTCATTTAAAATTTCTAAGTATAATAAGTGTTTCATTTTATTTATCTATTTATAAATGAATTCTTTTCCTTTACAATATCACTTTTTACGAGTGAATAATTGTTTATTTTGTGTATAAGTATATCTATTATTCAAAAATTATAAAAATAATCTTGCAAAACAATTCACTATTGCATTGAAAGCCTTTTTTATTATTACATAAACATGAAATGTAGTGTATAACTAACTATGCATAATTTATCACTTCCCGTCAGTCAGAATGCTCAGGTATTTCATTACAAGTTTATCCTTTAAGCATCACTAAAGAAACAGTAATTAAAGCAGTAGGCAAAGTCGTAAAGTTTTCTGAGTTGGTAAAAATTAGCGGAAGTATTTAAGATTCAATTTTTATGATTCAGTTTTTTTTTGGCGTCTTAATTTTATTTTTTAATATGCCGTTGTGTTCTATCAAACCGCACTTATTGACTCTTTGTAAACCAAGACAGGAATTTTGTATTATTCTTTTATTAATGAATTCTCAGATCATAAGCCAAGAAAGATCAAAATAAAACGATTTTCTCAATTTGATTGAGTAATTATTGATTAATTGAACTTTTGAAAAAATATCATAAAGTTTAATTATAACTGGATAAAGAGGACGCACTAATTTTGCTTAAATATAAATAATTCCTACATCGCACAAAGTTATGAAAATATTATTGTGTACATACAAAAAAAAATAGATATTATCATTGACAAGCCATCGTGAGCTTGACAATGTGTCATGATTTTTTTTGCATGGGTTGTTGATATTACTTATAAATTGAAATTGTTAAAAATTGTAGAGAAATTTCTGTATATGTAATATTTCATTTTATCATAAATAATTTGAATTAACCCTGTTTTTCAATGGATCACGTTGAGTATATTTATAAGACTGCAATTTTGACTAACGTTTTTTTCAATCCGTCACTGTCAAGAGTCAACTCAAACAACAACAAAAATAATATTTTATTTTATTTCACAATTTTCCTGAAAAGCTGTTTGTATTTCTTATGTACTAAAAGAGATGATCTTTTAATGTTGTATTTAATGAGATATTTTTATGCATAGTTATCAAAACAAATGTAATACTAGTATGACAGTCCAAAATATATTCACAATCTAAAATACACAAAAAATCAGTTGTGGTTGACGTATTTATTTTCTTTGGCAAGCGCCGGTCAAACGTTTCGGTTTTACTAACCCCCGAATAATAGTCTCGTTGTAAAATGTTAATGTTTTACTTTATTGTGCCGACATTTCCCGTGTCGAGACTCAATTTCCGCACGAAAATATGTTTTTCCAGATCACGTTGCCGTAATCAAAACGCCGGGTAGGGGGGGGGGTCGGAACATTTTTCTTCGGAAACGTACACGTGAATTCTTCACGCTTCTCGGTTTTATTATTTTTAATAGGAAATGCCGCAAAAATACGACGGTGATTGCGAGCAAGTGAATATTTTTATAGAGAGCTTTCAGGGGCGGCTGTCAAACAAGAAACCTGTCAGATTTAATAAATATACTAATGCATCGATTTTTTAGTATCTTTAAACAAATATCAAATCAAACAATTATTTTTAAAATAAATCGAAAAAATAAAACTCTGATAGACAAGAGTTTCGATCTTGTACACAGTAATAATAATTTTATATTAGAAAACGCTGTTATTTACTAGTAATTGATGATTTTCTTAGAAGAATTATATTATTTATAATTACCATCTATACAAGAATGATATGAGCTATTTCCAAAAAATAATTTAAAAGACACCAACTGATGATTGAGTGGTTTTTTCTTATTATTTTCTGTTAAAAAACCATTGCTTGTCATCCAGACACTGTCGGTTCAAAATCCGACCGAGCTTGATTTTTAAAAAAATATTTAATTAAATCTAAGCCCTATACACTCCCGCAGTAGGGTTGAACTACCCTTTAATGACAAAAATTTCCAGGCTTAATAACCGTCGGGCTGATCATCTGATCTTCTTGAAAAACCCTTATCATTGAACACCCAAATATTTATCTGGACGCAGTTCTTGGGCTCTTACTCTTAAGGTGGGAACCATCTATTATATCATGAGGATCTACGGGTAACAGGTGTTATGGGACAAGGTTTTCATAATATGAGTTTAGAGAACTGTAAAAACGTAAATTTTCGGAATATGAAGCGATTTGGTAAGATAGTAAACAAAAATAATAATAAAATATTTTCTTTGTATTTTATTATTTTTTAAGTTTATAACATTTGTCTTTCTGTTCTGTTTTATGATGCTTAGACTTATAATACACAACCTTTTATCAAGGTATTCTTCTATAGTCCGTCCCTGACCGTTTGACTCCGTGTGCGTGACTGCCAGCCATCCATCATCCCCGGAACGGGACTGTTATGCTAATTCATATAGTAATGAATCGTGTATGGATGAAACGTCATGCGGGGGCCAATAGATTTTTTATAGGCGTTTCGAATTGAATTTTAACGTAGTCTCCCCACGCGACGATCTCCATGCGAGACGCTCTTTTTATGGGCCGCTTTATTTGTCAGAAAAACACAACCTTTATCGATTTGTATCAAATAACCAAGCAAACAAAATAATTATTGAACTTTTAGTTATTCTTTATTTAGAAGTAAGCGTATATTATATATTTGAAATAAAGAAGAAATATAAGCGAGCTGGAAATGCTTTTAAGAAGAAAAACACTAAACTTAGTGTTTTTCTTCTTAACTTTAAGTGGTAAACGACTACAAACTTATTTACGTTATAATAAAGAGTATTGTTGATAGTTAGCAGATAAAGTTGCTTTTCGCGTTATTATTTTTCCCACACATAAAACTGCTATGCTGCATAAAATTTTATTGAAAATGTGTTTTTAAAAATATTCATCTTAATATTTGCAATTTAAGATTAATTGAAATTACTTAAAGATATATAAAATATACTCCCTAAAAATTTTAACGAATATTTAAGATTTTCTTTTTTGGATAATTTATCTTTTTTACCATCAAAAAATTACAATCGTATTTATCTTCAATATCATTCTTCTAATTTTATTTCATAACATCACCATGTCAATAAAAAATACAAATTTACAACCGTAGAAGACTATAAGAAATCTTATTAACAAATTACTCAAAAAAAATGCCTCGAAAACTATTATATACATCTCCGACTTCAAGCACTCGGTTTTCTGATCTTGAAGAGGTCGGAAACCATATAAAGTATGTTCCCAAGTGGACCTACAAGTGCAGATGTGTCCTTGAACGAGGAATGGAGTGTTGCAGCTGACATAATTGAGTGACTAAACATGGAACTGATATGGGAAGTAATATTATCCAAGCTAAAATATTTTTTATTACCTCATTTTCATCTTATTCCACTAATTGCAGGCAAACATGTCCTCGAATTCATAGCGCACTGCTCAATACTTTCAAAAAATAAAACAAAAAAGGAACTGTGTCTACTTTATATTTAAAATGAAATAATTTTACTTAAAACATGTTTTATTTTGACAGGAATGTAACTAGTTATACTTGTAATTAATATAGGTGGCGCGCGTTAGACGCATGGATTCATACGTTAAAATCAATTTGTCTACTGCGCGTATTTATTATAATTTTATTTGTTTGCTGTTCATTATATATATTGTTATGGCTTTGAAAATAAATTGTTTTCTCGTTTAGTAACTATAATAAAAGATTTTGAACGATTATGATTTTGTATGTTTTTGGTATCTAAAAAACCCTTGGTTGGCAGTCGCTTGATCAGATGCTTTATTGGAAGGCTCCGTGTTGACGTTGACAAAAGGCAGTGGCTGTTTGCAGAGGGGTTGATACGGCATTAAAGGAAAGCCTTCAGTAGCGAGGCGACTAGAAGAAAAAGCTCGGTGATCCAACTTTAATTTGGTTTGTCATTTTCGGCAGCGGAACTATAATATATCATTAGAGCTTTCCATCCGTACCGCATGAAATACCTTCACTTTTCTATTAACGTAATAAATGGGTTCATTTAAACGGTTTTTTTTTCACAAAATTACATTAAACTTAAAATTACATAAACATTTTATTAAATAAGTTTGGTAAATGCTTACATTATTACCTTACATTTGACATGATTGAGTTATAAAAAATATTTTATTTTTATTATAATAATAATTGGTTATGAAAACTAAGGATATAAAACGCTTTTTAATCTCACTTATTTATATTAAATCACATTTCTATACTTATTTTTTGTTTTACTATAAATTTCGTTTTAGTGAATCAACTTATAGAAATGCAATTGTAATAATTGGTATTCATTTATAATCTCAAAGAAACACTTTTTACACTTTTCATATTCACGGTCATATAAATAATGTATGACCGAAATGTGAGATTGTATATTATTAAAGTCCCTTCAACTGAAATCACAATTTCGAAATGAATTATAATGCCTGTAAAACTATTTTCATCTCAAGATCTAAGAACAATAACTTTGACATTAAGATCGAAATTCACAGTTTTATTTATGCAATAATTGATATGATATTTTGACCATTAGAACATTACAATTTCTCTTGCTAATTTTCTGGTATAAAAAGTCTTCCAGGGTGACGAAAAATTGAGGATTGTTGAAAAGTATTTTTTTTCATTTGTCTACGTATCCTATAGTAGAAAACTATAGTTCTTACAATCCTGAAAAAATATTTCAAAAATGTTCGTGGTATAGTATATTACTGATGTGTGTATTGTGTAATTTTTACTTATAACGGTTTCAAGTGAAGTAATATCAAGCTTAATATTGAAAAATCGATAATCAAAGCCATTTTTTTGATAACTTCAATTTTGATAACATTATTTATAATTAACATGTCAATGTTACTGAAAAACATTGAAAAATACTTTTTTTTACAGTTTTCATTTAAAAATACGTCAAATACTATACGTAAAAAAATAGCAATACAAATATAAAGTTGCACAAAAATATCCAACTACACTGAGGCTACTAGAGGTAAAAATTACTATGTACAACAGGATAAAATAAATAATAATTGTGTAATCAGTCTTTGAGGAAGAGGCTACGTGATTAGCCTGACAATTTACGAAGAATTTATTATCAGTTATATTTTTTAAATGTCGTCCCAGGAATGAAATACAAATGTATGTCTTTCATGTCTTTGCTGGCAACTCATGTCGATTATAACAAACGTTCGTGTCTGACATTTATTTGTGCGATTAAAAGGAATAAAATAGGCAATGAGCCTATTGATAATGGCAACAGCCTTAACCTGTTGCAGGGCAGAATAATCATCTATCACAATCGCCGGCAGATACAATAATGTCGTATTGCTTACAACCGGACCCACTTCAACTCAAGGCAATATTTTATTTTATGGGTAGCTGCCGGCAAAAGAATTGTGTGGCAAAGCTCTTCAGAGACAAAGGAAGGAAAAATATCCGATACTAAACAGTATTTTTTACATTTTCTCTGGAATAAGACGGTCTATTTTCTGTGGAGAAGAAAAATATTTATATAATGTACTTGTGGCTTGTTTTGAAAAAATAAAGAATATTTTTATAATAAAACTTACCTTATTTTTTATATAATATCTAAATTAACGCCGAAAGATATTTTTCTAAAAATATATATATTGTATTACACCAATGAAATGTTTTTACAAAATATATAAAACTAATCTAAATATTCCGAACCTAGCGTCATCTGATAGGTGCAAATAAAAAATAATCATCTCCAAGCCGACATATGTTTTAAATACGACAAAAATCAAAGCATTAATGTTTCATTTGACCATTAAATGTACCACACATGCACAATTTTATTGATGACTTTAATTCAGTATCGCTTAACGCGACCATTTTTTTTTTCCACAAAAATGGAATGGTATTATGTATATTACTTAAATTGAAAACGAAATTATGTCCTAACAACGCATATACATCACTTAGTTGCACTATACCCTAATAAAAATCAATGGGAGCACCAACCAAACCTATCGTCTGATTATGGCTTTGACGGATTTTATGTTTTTTAAGATTAACGGGGATTAAAATTATATTTACTATGGTGTAATATTACTAACAAGTCAACGTAGATACTAGAATCAATGGTTGAAAACTCAAATAAATTAAATTTCACTATGAAATTATATTTTTAATAATATAAAGTTTCAGTAACGTAGCTTTTTATATTCATTTTATCTTCATTCATTTCACAAGAATAATGCAAAATATTTAAATCTACAACGGAATTGATTGTATATTTTCTTGTATTCAATTATACATAATAATTGTATAAACGAAAAAAAAAAGAATTTATTAATAAAAAAATTATTAGAGCTTACTACATTTAGATTACCAGCTTTTCTTGCATTGTATTTATATATAGACTAGATTATAATTTAACAAAAAATTTAATTAAAAAATTAATTAATTAAAAATATTTAGTATTGATTCACATTTATTTTAACTGATTACATGTTTCGGCCTCCCTGGAGACCATCTTCAATCATTATTAATTATTATGCAGTTTCAACAAGTATTATCAGTTTATAACCCTAATGTTATAGACTAGTTAATTATTTTTTATAAATATTGTATAATATATTGTATATCAGTTATTTATATAATAAAAATAGTATTTTTTTCTTCATAAAAATAACATTTCTATATTTAACTAACTATCATTTGTAATATTTCATAATTTTAATAGCAATTTAAATTATGAAAATTTAAAATATTAAATTGTTAAATAATAAATTGTTATATATAAAGATGCAGTAAGGTTTCAGAGAGTAGCACAATGAAAATAAAAAGTTTCATTAATTAAAAAACCAATTTTATAATGGAATCATAATTATTTATAAAACATCTTACATATCAATTACATTTCAAAAGATTGGTCAAAGTATAAATACTTTTCACAGTTATAAAACAACTTAAAGTAATTGAAAAGGCTTTAAAATGACATCATTAATGTGAAGCCGCAGTAAATTAAATCATCTCTAATGCTAATATCAAGTTGCTGTTATGAAATTCTAATTACACGCATTGTGGCTGGATTTGTATCGTATATTGCTGATTAAATGGCAAGCATCATAGTCCCCTGGCTATTTCATACTGGTGACACGTAATTATTAACGTCGCGTGAAACGATTATCTAATTAAGTTATGTGACTTCAGGATTTATAATTTCTATTTTACGCATTAAAATATTCATATTCATAGAAATAATATGGACACTTAATAAATCAATACTTTTGGTTTGTAATATGATTAATATAAAATACAGAAATATTAATTAAACGGACATATTTTATTCACTTACGTAATTAAAAAATTCAAGCGCAGGGACTTTGACCTAATAAATGATTGTATGATAGTATTATACGAAAGAACAAGAAATAAAAACTTTGTACACTTGCTTATAAACTTACTTTCTTTAGGAAAAAAAAACTCGGAAAAGTATTAAATATTTTTTATTTAAAAATAATGATTTTCATTTATTAATTTTAACACTCCCAACGTACATTGGAATCCTGTTCCACCATATGTTTTGCATCATACATTTACTCTAAGTATGTTTTTCTTCAACGTATCCAATATTTTTACATTTCATTCTATTCTGTCTAAAAAAATCAAGTTAATGTTTCCTTAAACACTTATTTGACTTCATAGGTTTTCATGGCCAGATTTGATATTGTGGCTTTTGGGTTAAGCCGTGTGTGGCGAATTACTTATTTCCAATATTTCGACCGCCTTTGCAGGGATCTTCTTCAGAGTTGATGACTTAGTGATGAGTTGATGTCTGGAGGTAAGGGAAGCCATTGAAATCAAAAGATATCCCATCAACATCAACAGGGATGACGGATTGATTCTCAAAACAGCATAGCTTCCACCTGTAACACATACTCAAATACCTGTACAGACAAGCAAGGACAACTACAGTCCGACATGTCGTTCGAGGAGGTATGCTGCTTAGAATATACTCAATATGACGCTCGTGGAGGTACGCTTCTTGGAACATACCCACCGTACACAATTCTCCGACATGACGCTCGTGGAGGTACGTAAGGCTGACGGCTAAACTACCCCCAAACACCAACTCATCACTAAGTCATCAACTTTGAAGATTAATCCTGCAATGACGGTCGATATATTGGAAATAAGTAATTAGCCACATACGGCTAAGCCCAAAAGCCACAATATTAACATCATACGTATAAATATTTGACAAAAAAACAACCTAATGCGTGAATGGACTTTATAAATACTGAATTAGTTTTTTTTACATTTTTTAATTCTTCAATATTCGAAGTCCTTAATGATACTTAAAAATTGTTATGTCTTACTATTAATTAATTAAACATGTTTAATTACGTAAGTCTATATTATTTTATCTTCTTCGTTTTATCAATGAATGTATTATTATGTTTAAACGAATAATGAACCATTTCGACATTAACCTTCGCTAATAAAATTATAAAAGTGAACAATCGGTTAAGCATTCTGCTGTCTATGGCTGATTGTATGTTCTGAGTCAATTCGCCAAACAAAATATGTTAAACAGGCATCAAAATAGAAATATCCAACAAAAGGAATTCCTCGCCGACATCACAATGTACCGAGTGATATGCCGATACCGTCTGCAACTGAAAATATCATATTTTTTCGACCGAGATGTCACCAACTGGATCTGAACTTTCGACCTTTCCCTGCAAACGACGACCTTACAGGAAAAGTCAACATTAACTGATTGAATTATGTAATTGGCACATTAGAGACATTTCGAGGCCATTAAGATGATACGATATGATTTTTTTCAGCATCGATCTTTCAAAAGACACAAAAGCTTTTTTTTTCTACGTTGTGAAAGGCTAAAAATGGTTTCTGTAACTTTGTTATGTCGTAAATGTACCACAAATGTTTAAACATTAACTTCATCCATGGTTACATTAGATTATTATGATATTCATGCGTTTTTTTTCATCAAATACTAAGTCGCTCATACGTCAATCAGTAATCTTTTAGTAAGGAAAAATATACTTTATAAAAATTATAATAAACTACTTAAAAAATAATTTTATTACGTAACTGTCTTCATAACTTTCATGTGTAATTGTTCAGTATGTTAAGCCAAGGTTTTGATTTATAATAACTGTTTACGATAGGTGGAAGACACATGAAAACTTATTTGATATGTTACAAGCAACTGTTTATAATTAATTTATCAATTCCAACGAACAGAGACTTTTGTATCTAACCTGATCCATGCGACCACCAAAAATGTACACACCGTTTTTTTTTCAGAAATTATAACTGCTATTAACACGCATTGTGTTTATTTTTCGTTAAACAGTTATTAAGACGAAGAAAGCTTCCTAGATAAATAATAAAGATTATAATAATCAAATAATTTAATTCTTTTTTCAACGTGTCAATCCAAGCACAAAAATAACGGCAGAAGCGGGATGCGAACCGCGGACCTTGGAAACCAACTATGCCCAGGTATTCATACCGCTCAGCGAACTGCGCCATTGCTATGCCCAGACTGACTTGCGTTGAAACTCGTATTTATATCATTGTTATCATCGTACGATAGATGTCGCTATAGTATATATTCAAAGTATGTATATTTTTATTATTATTCTATCAGTCTTCATTTATTCACAAGGTTAATATTATTACTTTCTATATGAATAAATGAAGACTGATAGAATAATAACAAAAATATACATACTTTGAATATATACTATAGCGACATCTATCGTACGATGATAACAATGATATAAATACTAGTTTCAACGCAAGTCAGTCTGGGCATAGCAATGGCGCAGTTCGCTGAGCGCTATGAATACCTGGGCATAGTTGGTTTCCAAGGTCCGCGGTTCGCATCCCGCTTCTGCCGTTATTTTTGTGCTTGGATTGACACGTTGAAAAAAGAATTTTATGTATAGTATATGTATATTTAAGTAATAATAATATTGTAATATAGTCAATGATCTATAAAAGTAGATTAGAATATTGAAATAATAAAATAATATTCTAATAAAAATTAAAAAAATTCATAAAATAATTTAAGGTATCAGACAAAACTATCGACTTCAATAATCATTTTTGAATACCTTTTAGCTTAGAATTATTGAAAATAATATTCATACTAAAATCAATATTATTTCGTTACATTTACATCAATGCACTTAGGATATTTATCTTTTATTAATATCCGTTCAATGCAGCAATGAGCAAAGTATGTATTTTTTTGGGTTATTTTTGTACACATTTCGATGGAAATAAAATAAAATACTAGTTTAAATGCCATTGTAAATAAATAAATCAATAACGTCTACATCATTTTATTCATTTATTTTGTTTCTCTGGTTTTAGATCGTTTTTTTCACACTGAAGTCTTACAGTATCTACCTTCAGATCAGCTTAAAAACCAAAAAAGATTTTGTATGGAAAATTGCTAATAAATAAATGTAAGCCTTTGCTTTCTCTAACCTACAGCTCTGTCTTCCAAGCTTTTTATATTTAGCTGTAGATTTATTACTCAATCGATCGATAATTCAAATGTTGTAAACGAAAGCGTTTCTACAATTTCATTTTTAAACGTTTTCAAGTACAAATTTATATTGTAACTTCAGTGATAAATAATACTTAACACATTGTTTGCGGGAGAGACGTATAACTACGTTTTTTAGTCTGGTGCTCAAATGCGGGAAACGTATTACTACGTTTTTTACTCTCTGGCGGTGGACGTCGGGTAATGTAATAATTCGTGTTGCGTAATGTGTATTTATTATGCTTTAGTTTTAATATAATAATAAATTATGAAAGGAAAAAGAAATGTCTAAAAACATACATTTTTGTGTGCTCGAAGAAACCTTGACGCAGATCCCGTTGGCTTGATTTTTTTACCTCAATGCGCAATAATTGTTTTTAACTTGTATGGAGAATTGGGGTTTTTTCTACCTGACGAAAGGATGAATGGAAGAAATGATTTGATCATATTTCTACAAAATATTTGTGTTTATGTGAAGTGTTACTTTAACCCTCACTTTACGATGCTAAAAACTTCCGCGCGTTCCGATGGTGTCAACTCATTACACATTCTGATTTAAAGTGAATAAAATGAGTAGAAATTCGAAAAAATGAAAATATTCAAAGATATCGCTTAATTTTACAATAGTTTTTAATTTTACAAATGTCAATAAGCAGTAATAATTGACATTTAATAGCTAAAAACATCAGACGAAGACCTCAAACAGCCAGACGCACCTTCGCGATTGAGCTTCCGAGAGATACTAACATTACTTAGCCTGTCGATATATCGATGTGCCGACGCCCATAGATATCATTTCGAATTAGGCGACCAACTGAGGTTTCCCGTCTCGCTCACTCATATTAGTACGTCAGCGAGAGTGAGGAGTATAGATGCCGCCTCATGTGGGTATTTTTTAATTTTATTTTCGCACACGATTCCGGCAGGTGCAATGATTCATGACAGTTGACGCGTCTTAATTGTAGTGGTGAATTTATTCCGGATTTTAGAAAAATATTTCCTGCTCCCGATGAGTGCCTATTATTATAAATATATTTTTTTTCAATACTTAAATGTATTAAGGAGGAATACCTAAAATCTGAACCCTGTGTGTATTATATTTACAGAGATATTTAAGTTATTACAAGCAATGTGTAGTCGATAGACATCACCGGGGAGGAGAGGTTAAAGGACGTTTTTTTGTATTTGTTTACAATCATTTTATCATTGCTGCACAATAAGGTAAACTTAATTTAAAATTTCATTAAACATTTATAAAAAAACTCGCGCGCGAACCCAAAAATCGCTCGCTCCAGGCTGCAATCAGCACAAAACAATGCCCGCAAACAATGTGTTTTAAGTGTTGTATTGCATCTTTCGTGTTGTAGAGTTTATGTCGGTGTACGTGTTAATAAATAATTCACGGCCGGACGGGTTAAGAGGGCCGAATCGATCAATTTAATTAACACAAAGTCCTGTAACTTTTGATCGCAGTCAGGTGATTGCCCGTTGATTGCATTGTTTGTATCGGGGGTAATAATGAAAGCCGGCCATCACTCAGTCGGTGCGGCGGCCGCATCCATTTGTTTACGCGGACGTTATCACATAAATTACCGTTATCGAAGCTCCAACTGATTTATTCGACGTGATAATGTCACTTTTATGACTTCTTCGGCCGGCCCTCGATGATCGGGCGGACGCCGCGTCACATTGCGGGAAATAAACGAAACCTCCCCCATCTCTTGGGACGATACACACGAGTCAGGGCTAGCGGAATGCCAGTGCGTACCGTAGAATCATTACTCATTAGACGCGCAAATGTGACACCATTTATCATGGCTCATTTTGTGACATTATTAATACAAAAAAAATATTAAAAAAAAAAAATACTTAACTATATGAGCTGGTCATTTGATTTTGAATCAATGTTTATAAATATATACTCTCGGCAGTTTGGATTCTCAAGTCTAGTATTGATTTTATTTTGACTATTCGGTAAGATAAACGTCATACTATAAGAGATAGTATTTTATAATGATTTATAAAAGTATCAATTGTTGTATAAATCTTTTTATTAGTTAAAAAATAATATTGAAAATACTATTAACAATTAGTTGTATATGAGTTGAAAAATTATAAATTAAGATAGTTGTTTACGATATTGGTCCACTTTATATCTACGTTGTTATTATTTTCTTTCAAATTTTTAAATTTAAAAACTTGTATTCAATTCTTCGTGCCCCGGCAGCATCGGGCTAATTATCCGATCTCCTTTAAAACTGTTGCCTACAAAACGTGCAAATATTATTCAAATTCCACGACTACTTCTTGTCTTGACAAATAACTTCTTATTCAGGGATATGGAAAAAATATCGTTAGTATCAGTCAAAAGTACTGTGTAGCGGCCATATGCTTCAAGTTAAAGTTTTAGTAAAGCAAATTTAAGAAATCATAATGAAATTTCATCAGAAAATGGTACATGTATATAGTTTATACAAAGTCTGCTGTACGGAGTTTTATAAAAACCTCTCACCCAAAATTCATATAAATTTATTGCTACAAAGTAAAAAAGCATCTTGTGTCAGGTATTCCTTAGATTTTTTAATAAATAAAATTAAAGGCATACGCGACGGTCAAACATTGATTTGATTTTGATGAGACTGAGGAAACATATCAACCGTACTTTTTTGTGTGTTTTTATCGTATAATCGTTAATTTATACTTAGACATATTTACATATAATTTAATAATGTTCATTATAATTCATATAAAATATATTATGATTTCAATGTGTATTTTTCTCGTAACTTCAAGGTGTGTAAAAGTTTATATGAATCATATATCATACAACGTCATAATGTATATTCCCGCGGCGTGAAAGACAAACTTAAATATAAATATTTAAAATATGTATAAAAATTTACCATATCAGATTTTTATTGAGCACATCAGGTCGGCTTAAGATACAATAAATATAAGAAGATCGTTGGCTCTCATGAATAAATACAGATTTCTGGTAGCCCTTGCTTAAGCTATTATTGCCGAAATGCCTTTCCTATGGAAAATTCCAGAATAATGTAAGCGGTGCGGTTATAGATGTATTTTTATGGCTCATTTTCGTATTTGATAAATGTGCATTTACGAGACGAGGATCCCGAATGTTATACAGCGCGTTTGACATGTCAAATTTTATGGAAATTAAACAGTTTCTTTGTTCTCTTGTCAATCAATCATTTTGAAGATACTATATTTTATTACAATGCTTACTGTATCATGAGAACTAAAAAAGTATTAATATTTATTGTGATTTTGTTGCAGCGATTCACGAAACAAGATAAAAAAGAGTTACATAAATCTATTTTGAGAGGGTTATTCAATTTTATATGATTTTTTAGAAGTTAATAAAATACGGATATTTATTAAATGCCTACACAATCATAATATCAATTCATAATGCTTGTATAAGTCCTCTCAATGACTATCAAAATTGTTTTAATATTGATTTAACTTAAAAACATATCTGCAAGTAGCGGATTCACAATTTACACATATCATTTTCACAGCACATTATACAAGCATCAAAAAATTTACTTAGTATTCATTTCTCTCTCTCATTATATTTATTTATTTCACAGAACCGAAGTTCCATGGTACAAAATAATAAGAAAAAGAGTAAATATACAATACATACAAAAGATAATAAAAATAAAAAATAAACATAAAAGAAGAAGAAGATGACACGTGTCAAAGATCACAGAGATCTAGGAGAACAATAGCGTCGACAAAAGAGGAAAAGGATGTAAGAAAAGGATCCAGGTGTGCTGGTAGGTCATTTAGGAGCGCCATTGCCGTTGTACTAAATTGAGTGCTCGAAGCTCCACAAGTATCAACTGGGATCAAAAACAATGGATGGCTACGAGCACGGGTGTACTTATCTGAAACATAGTAGTTAAAACATTCAAGAATTCCAGGGTTGTGATTATACACTTTTTTATATAAACATAAATAATGAGGTGCATAAAAATATTACACGTTGATACCAAGAGGCCCTATGTCGACCTTCCGACACGTCGAGACACAAAACCACTCCGTTCTCTTGTTTGGTACCGGTTAGCGAGGGTGCCACTGGTTGCCTTTTGCAACCGAGATCATGGAGAACAATGCGTATCGCAAAGCAAGACGAATGATATGAAGCAATAATGATTTTAAGAATAAGTACTTCAACCATTTAGAACATCGAGCTTATTTTCAGATCTTCATAAACATGCTGATTTTCAAACGAATTACCTCTACCTTTTATAATTGCCTTCGCTTTAAGCCCTCAAATTTTCTCCATTAGGGCCATCATGTACTATTTACATAGTGATATCCTCCTCTATCATTTAGGGCATCGATTAACTGGATGAAGGATGCAGGATCAGGTTCACAATACAAACACTTGTTTCTTTTTCACATATTACTCGTTTATTCGTCAATAACGTCGCCCGTTATAGGGCCACCCTGAGGCGGTCCTATAACGATGACGGGCAAGTTGCGACTGAGTGCCCGCTCTCACATTTCGGCAGTACCAACCGCCAAGATGACAGTTGTACCAACTGAGAATGGGCCAACCGTTATAACAATTATTTTGGCGTATGCAAACACCGTTTAACATTATCTAATTAAACTAACATTCGATGTAGATGTCAGGCAAGCGAACAAAAATAATAGACAAAAGATCGTTTGTCGAGGCTTTACGGCATCGGCCTTAAGGAGCTATATCAAGCTGATATCAATAGATTATGTCCAAATGGAAGCTGCAGAGATGCTTTGCGACAATGCAAGTATAGCAGCAGCTGATAAAACCATGTGACGAAAATTTGCTGGTACACTTTGCTAAAGAACGTAAATGTAAGATGTTACAATATTATATAATGTAAGAATGCGCCTTTTTAATATAATAATAGTCATTAGAAATGCAACAAAAGTTTCCCTTTGAATTTCATACGGCGCGGACATTACAGATGCGGAATTAGAGAGCTTCTTTCATAACCGTGCTGCGAGTCGGGCAGGTATGTAATTTAAAATTTCATCTCGAGTCATACTTTCAGTACGCTTTCTTCCGTCTGCAATGTAAAGTGGCCGTAGCTTTTCGGAAGCACCTCGCGCAGCATCCTTCAACTTGGCTAGTCATTAATTATAAAAGATGCTTGTCTATTGTAACTTGGCTACATTAAAGGATACAACTTTGAGTTGCCGAAGAACTCTGTTCACGGTATCGGTACAGTGTGCATGCAATGTAACTCAATAGCGATTTGAATGAAATGCTTATATTACGTCTCAAGCTCTAAAGAAAATGAAAAAGCTTTTGTGGCATCAATAAGAAATAAGCGTATGAAATTCAATGTTATACAATTAAGTAAATAATCTATAAAACATGTCCCGTAGAAATTATAATCGTAGATAAGGGAAAACCGCCTAAGATAGTATGGGCATGTGACACCGAGAGATGAGGACCACATGGTAAAGAAATCCCTCAACATGCCCACTTTGAGAAGATGACCTGGAAGACCATAGGCAACCTGGACTGCAACTGTAGATAAGGATCTGAAAACTCTGGGCTTGACCGAGAATGTAACGCAGATCAGACAGACATGGTGAATGTGTACAAGGAGGGCCGACCCCAGATGATGGTAAACGGCGAGGCTTAAGAAGAAATCTATGAAAAATGTGTATGATTAATTGCTGCTTAAGGTATATAAGCCAAAATAAATCATTTCAAAACAAAGTCTGTCTGTCCTGCATTAGGAATTGACTAAAGTCTCCGCTGAAAAAAGTTTTTAGCGGAGACTTTAGTCAGTTAGTTGCATGTTTTTTGTTTAACATATTTGTCTTGTCTTTTATTAAGAACGTCGACATGTTTATTATTTTAAGATAAGTTTTCTTTTGTTTTGTTGCAAATGAGACTGAAAATTAGTAAAAAAAAGTAATTTACTTTTATTATAATTTACCTTTTTTAATTATTTCTCTATTACTATAAAGAAATACGTATTTTTTCAATATTCAAAATGAAGTTGTCTGTCATTATTGCTTTATTTATTGTTGATTTATTTATGAACTATATTTGAAAGTGAAAATATACACAGTACCTCTTACATTGATCAGAAATTTTTATACATTGACTTGATTTTTATGACAATGCCTTTTTACATAATATATATTTAAGGTACTATAAACATGTAGTACATATATGAAAAACATATTCCTCTTCAGTATAAGGAGCTAAGAATGACACTTATTTTTTATTCATGATTTAACTTTTAAACAAAAAATATTCCATCCAACTTTAAATACATTCAATGGATTAATACTTTACGGATCAAATTTTTTAAATAAAAAACGACTTAAAGTATAATATTGTGGCTTTTGGGCTTAGCCGTGTGTGATGAAGTACTTATTTCCAATATTTCGACCGCCATTGCAGGGGTCTTTTTCAGGGCTACTCGCTTGGTGAAAACCCTCCCTATACCGTCCTGTTCTTGGAGGCCCAGATGGGGACCCGTTACTGGACACACACAAAAAGCTACTTGTTACAGAGTAGCTGAAAACCTTCCCGTAATTCTAGATGCATCAGTTAGATGTCAAATAGACCTCAGTCTAAGGCTGCGAAATAAGTATACTACAGTGAGTCTCGAATTGCCTTCTTTGGTAACACGTTGCTTACCACGAAATACGTGGGAATGAATAAGGAAATGGTAAGGTTGGGATGTGGATTCTGCAAACTGCAGATGACTTATTCACTAATTCATCAACCCAGAAGAAGACTCTACAATGGCGGTCGAAATATTGGAAATTAGTAATTTGCAATACACGGCTAAGCCCAAAGGCCACAATATCAAATCTGACCGTCAAAATCTATGAAGTTATTCAAATAAAGTAATATTATCTGATACTTTAAGTTTGAACATATCACACTTTATTTTATAGTGTATTTATTTATCTAAAGACTTCATTATTCTGCCTCTAAAAATAGACTTTTAAAATTAGTTAAATTCGTGTTTAAAAATGCCTCAAACTGGCTTAGCCGGTTCATTATTGAAATTAACTTGCTTGGTTACAAAATCAATTTTGGTGTTATTTATTTTTTGAACACCTGCTGTTTTCGCAAAGTTTTTGCGCCAACCTGAGAGACTGCCTGGGGTCTCAGTGCTAAACATCTCTTAAGAGCCCCGAGCGGTCCCCGCCTCTCAGGAATATTGATGCCCGGTCGAAACAAATGCCCGTAATGATCGGAAAAACATCCAGCCCTGGTTAAACCAACAACATTTAGGACTCTACAAACTAGTTTATTAATTTTTATCGCCCACTTAAAGTAGTACTCTACTAGTGAGAAGATTTTGACAGCTGACAGAAAATCAAAGTGAAGATTTCTGATAGGCATCTATATCTTTAGATCTATGGCACTAGGGAGAAAAGAGCTGTTAAACAACATGTTTTACTAGGCGACATTGAATCGTCATCATCTACTAATCCTATGCATTGTGTTGACACATACGTTCATAACAATAGTTGCATTTTCTGTAAAAAGTATGTTCATTGATGTGATAATTCTTAAAATAATTTCTTTATTCTTCCCCCTTGCATCAATACATTTGCAGAGAGGTCTCTGCCACGTCTGGAAAGCATGCTAAAATTTCTTGACGGAATTGTCATTAAAGAGCATTGTAACATGCTTTTGGATGTTTTCCACGGTCTCCTGATGCTTTTCATTCAGCTATCTTTAGTCAACAAAACAGAAAAAAAGGCACACATCCAAATTGGACTAAGAGAACACTGAGGGACAACCGGACTAGGATATTGGTAACGATGAACGACGCGTTAAGGTATGTAATGCGCATGATTTTATTGTGTAGTGACTATCCAGCAGCATGGTTTAGCAACTAGTAGAGAAATACATATAAAGCATGTTTGTATTTCCAATGCAGCAGGTTGCCAATTTACGAAGAATTTTAAGTATTTATTACCAGAAAATGCATATTACTTTCGTAATGGAAAGGATGTATTCCATGAATATTTAAATAATGGAAACCTTTTGAATCATGTCAACAGAATTTTTCCATACGATTCAAATGCATTTTTTATTTATTGCTTATCCGTCGTTCTACAAGTGTACAAAAATGCACGTTTCAAATTTTTCCTCCTTTAAACCTACACAATATGGTGAAATTTTAATGTAAAATTATAAATATTATGCAAATCAACCAACATATTTTCTTTACTTGTGAAGTCTATATTAAATATATGCTACAAAAGCTTGGAGTAAATGTTTTTTTACGGCTTAAAACATCCTGCCTCTGGAGAGGTAGAAACAAAAGCCCGTAATGATTGGAAAAACACCCCGTGCAGGTTAAGGCACACCGGCAAACATAAAGCCTCCAAGAACTTGTTTATTTATTTTTATCGCCCATTTGGACTGGATACGAAAGAAGAACCTGCAACGAATCCTAAGCTCTTCGTTCGAATCCAGTCGCGAGTCTTTTTAGTGTTGCAATATATTTAGCATTGGATGGAATACCCAATTCAAATATTTTATTAGGATTATGAAAATGGTGGATTTATCATTTTTTATAGATATTTTTAGATGATCATCATCATTGTCAACCAGTGTCCATTCTCCCGTATGAATCTTCATTCTTCTTAATCTTCCACCATCCGCATCCAGATTAATCCCGCTAATCTTCTTATCTTTATTTCACCTTGTAGGACGTCAAGCAGCATTCTTTTCCCATCTAACGTCGTGTCTTTTACCCATATGTCTAGCCCATATTAACTTGAGTGTGCATATTCGTTAGGTAGCATTTATTTAGTAAGTTTTTCTTTAGATATCCTTGTTTCGTAGTTTATCTTTTAGAGACACTCTTTTAGTCTAATTTTGTACGTTTTTAAATATTTATTTTAAATAATAAACGTTTTTTATTTTACGCATCCAAGGCTTAAATTTTTGGTCTTAAGAGTCTTAAGACCAAATATTTAAGCTTTGAAGTTTTAATTTAGCCATTTATATAAAAACAATTTTCAATTTTGGTATGATAATGTTAAATAAGTATATTTTTTCCGAATAAGTAGAATTGTAGTATAAAAAGGCGAAAAAATCTTGAAATCGATCATTTATGTAACTCTGAAGTTGGTTCAATGGAGCGTGAAATCAAATCAAGTTACATGATATGCCGTTATTTTACTTTCCCTTTTGTTTGTTGTCTTTCATTCCGGCAACTTATTATTTATGTTGGGATTTATTTATTATTTTGAGATTAATGTTTGTAAGCATCAGATATTTGAGTTTCATCTCGGATACATAAATAATCTTTTGAATCCGTCCCATAATAAAAATAAATAGTTTAATCAAACAGTGTATCTGTTTCTTCATTTAGCGACGCTTTATTCTTGAATAATATAATATTACACATTTTATTTTATAAATAGTTCTATTATTACTTTTGAACTCCGGTCTAATAGTTGTCAGAATTTTGTCAGCTTAAAGATCACTTTATACATCTTCTAATCTAATCATTAACCCAAGATTTAAATACCATATCCGCTCCATGTTTGAAGCATATCTACACTGCAAAATTTCATTTCATATTTCTCTAAGTTTAGATTTTGTATGCCTTTCTCAGAACATCTGTATACCCGTAGGTCTACATGGGAACATATATGGTTTCCGGAAAATATACCAGAGAAATATTTCAGTTTTTTAATAATCAGCGTTTTTTTAAGGAGATGCTCCCAAGACCTGAATATTTTTTTCATTAAGTGGCGGCGCAACCCACTTGAGGGCAAATATATAGCTAATATTTGATTTTATAAATTATCAAAAATCATGCTTGGCCGGGTTTAGAACCGACGGCGTCTGCTTGACAAACAAACGCTATACCACTGACCTATGCCGCCCGAAATAATATTATCTCTTCCCACAATTCTATATCATGGTAATAGTTCATTCTAGAACAATTTTTATACCTACTGATAAAATTACAAAAATATATTTTTTATGTAAGCACACACACAAGAATTCCGATATAATGAAATGTATAAATAATTTTTTTTAATTTTTATTAGAATATTATTTTATTATTTCAATATTCCAATCTACTTTTATAGATCATTGACTATATTACAATATTATTATTACTTAAATATACATATACTATACATAAAATTCTTCCGAGTGGTACTTACTAAAATAAATAGACTGTCGGAAAGTAATAATATTAAGCTTGTGAATAAATGAAGACTGATTGAATAATAATAAAAATATACATACTTTGAATATATACTAGCGACATCTATCATACGATGATAACAATGATATAAATACTAGTTTCAACGCGAGTCGGTCTAGGCAGGGCAATGGCGCAGTTCGCCGAGCGGTATGAATACCTGGGCATAGCTGGTTTCCAAGGTCCGCGGTTCGCATCCCGCTTCTGCCGTTATTTTTGTGCTTGGATTGACGCGTTGAAAAAAGAATTTTATGTATAGTATATGTATATTTAAGTAATAAATGTATAAATCTTATCTTAACTATGCGGTACACTCGTATGTGGAGTCGTTATCGTGACTGGCGTTTTTGGGTGACTTTGAAATTATACAATTTTATATTATTCCGAAACTCATTGCCCTGCTACTCTTCGTCCTCGATTCTGACCCATTTAAGAGTCAAATAATGAATTGAATGTAAAAACATATAATCACATTTCGACTGCAGAGGATACTTTAAATGGGATCTTTTATTCGAATTAGTTAAACTGCGACATCATCAATGTGGATCGTTCTTCCCAACTGAAAATCGTGTTTTTATAGTTTAAATATCGATTTCATTTTTTATAATAGTCGCCATTTAAAATCAAACCACTTAACCCTTAATAAAAAAAATATAGTAAGAATACATTTATTTTTTTGAGGAAAGAATATATTTTAATATTGTAATATAACCAATGAATAATTATATTATACTAATACAGTTAAACCTCCTATAACGCACGCTTATTTGACTTGCAACGGAAGTGTTTCGTACTCGCACATCACTTGCAGTGATTTTTTATACAACAGTTTTTTATATGCTGTTATATTGAATTGAGTCGCATATTTGGCATCAGACTAATTATCCAATCTTATTTTAATGTATTAACAATAATGTTTTAACATTATTGGAGTGTTGACTATATTCAACAGCAAACAAAAATTAACAGTAAACTCCATAATTTGTGATATTGCTGTCATCAATTAGTCGGAAAAATCGCAGACGCGGAGATCGAACCACGAGCACTGTATATATTAAATTCATTTCTATACACAACGCTGACCACTCATGGTACGATTATATTACCAATATTTTTAAATGTATGGTAAACTGTAAGTAAATTATGTTTTATTCAATTGTTAAATTGATATTTATACAAATTCATAGTAAACCTTATCACATATGACATTGCGAAAGTAAATAAACAAATCATTTAAAGAAGCACTGTCTATAAAAAGCATATATCAATCATATAATATGTATTAATTCAATGAATAGATAGGCGCTGATTAGCGCATGTGGCAAAGAACGATGGCGTACAGGTCTGTGATTCAAATCTCCGCGTCCGCAGTTTATTTTTCTCTCATTGATTAATGAAAGAAATATCATTTAAGATGGTGATTGTTTTATATTCGTTTGTGTATCAGTTGTTAATTGACCTTATTATGACTATTATAAATAAAGTGGAATTACATGTACTTACGAATATACTCGTAATATAAAGGTTTCATTTTTAAATTATCAAGCGAAGTCTATGAAAGTTATTTTTATTACGTTCTGTGCATGGAGCAATATTTTGAGTGGATTTTGATGTTTCAACCGAATGCTGTCTGCGAACCAAAGATTAATTACCATCAGTAAAAATAACTTTTGTAGTTTTTAATAAATAACGAAAATTTAAGCTTGTGTGTCTCATCGCACAATTCATAAAAAAGTAAAAAAGATTTATTTATTTTTATACTAGAATACACTTATATACTCTAAATGAGGGTTTACCCTTTTTAGTATAAAACATGTATTTAAAGTCGAAATATAATATTACAGAAACGTAATTAAAAACTTTTAATTGAACTATTGTCTTTACTTATGACAATACACTATTTACTTATACAATGTTTGTTTACTTTGAATGAAAGATTGTTAAAAGTAAAAAGGACAATTGTCAATATTCGATGTAATTAAAACTTTCAGTTAACTGTTGTATTTTATTATTAGTTCTAAATGCGAAATTCTTGACATTAAATCGAATATTCTAAATGTCTTAGTTAGAAAAACTAGACAGTGGAATGATTTAAATTTATGGCCTTAGCTGTAACATTTGGTTGATATAAGTATCAGCTATAAAGTTCTCTTAGCTACCATGATCTTTGCTATCCCAAGGCTCCTACTACGTTTTATGAAATTCTGAAAAAAATGTGTTTAGTTTCCAACAGCCTTCCAGGTCGATTAGGTCCCGATGATAGTTAAATAGGCTAATGTACTGTCTAATTTTTGTTTGTACAAGTTAATCAGTATAATTAAGAAGATCAGGTTATTATCATGATGCTCTCAAGGTATTTTACTATTGTATCCTAAGTATATAAAATTTACGTGGCTCATGAAATTATCACGGTAGGTTTTGATGGCGATTATAATATTATTTGCTTTATTATTAATTTAATTAATCATTGCAAGCGTATTATTTAAAACGTGTTATAATTAACCATATGGTAATAAATATAAATTTTTATTATACATAGTATTTATTAAAAAAATAATAAATTCATGATTTGTTAAAGAAAATGTAATATTTGTGATTTAACGCGTTTTCCAATGACTAATATAAATAATCAAGCAAACTAAAAATTATCATCATAAATAAAATAAAATTACATAATTGACTTATATAATGACAATAAAATAAACATATACATGAGTTTCAAAACATGTAATAAAATATTTATTTTCTAAATTTCGTTGTTATGATACATGCTCACTTATTTCCTTTTTGTCCTCGTATTTGAATTAAGCCGTTTTGATGTTTATTCAACAAATTTTTATTAAAGTCAACTTAATCAGAAAATTTCGATGAAAATTACATTTCTTACATGAAAACGTGAGTCACATTTTGTAATCACACGCGATACATCTGTATCCGCTGTAAAGTTGGGAACATTGATAAACGATTTCTTAAAATTTCCACTTAACGTTTTCTGAACCATACTGAATTCATTCAACTCAGATTAAAATATATTTAAACATGTTTTCTTCATAGTATATATTTTTTAAAACACCAACATTATTTTAAAATATTAAACGCCGAGTATTAAAATAACTATAAAGCAAAGTGTTTGTTATTAATGGTAAAACAGTTGACTTTTTTTATAATACTTTATTACCTATTTTTAGCAACTTAAATTTTTTTCTGTATTTCATGAAATAATAATATTTAAGAAACAATATTTCATTTTTAAATATCCATTACGTCAAATAACATTTTTATGAAAACCTATATATGCATTATAATCATTTTATGATAAGTAAAGATTATATATAAAATGTGTATTTTAAAAAAAAAGGCAACTTTGGTTTTTAATACAAATAATATACGAGTTTCTATGTTCTTTAACATTTCTTAAGTAAAAACATAATGTATTTATATTTATTTTGATAATTACGAAACGGTTTTAGGCTTAGATTTCAATTAAATTTTTTTTTTTAAATAATTACAGTCAGATTTGTGTAGTGGCAACTAATGTCGGCAACATGATCCAATAAGGGAGCTGATATGCAAAAAATCACATTTGTAATAAAGACTTTTAACCCTTGTTTTAATAAAAAATTACAGCACATCGTAGTTAAGCATTTAACCATTAAACTCTATCCGCCGGCAAACGTTCTGAGATTATCTAATATTATGAACATAACTTAAATGATTGAATTACGAGTATGTACATTTGCATTCGGTGTTAAATTGAGCGTGCATTAAATTAAAATTAACATGAAGACATAACTATCAAATCATTTACAATTATATAAAGGTGTATTCGAAAATATCTGACTGAACTTATTTTTCAATGAGAAAAATATTAATGTTTTGTAATATATGTATACATGTTGAATTTTTTTTTATTAGCAGTGCTCCTTTTGCAAATTTGCAAATTTTTTTACATGCTATAGCATTATAATATTTTTTATTTCATGATAATACAGCATTTTTTGAAATAAGATTTCATCTGATTTAAAGGTGGCAAAAGGAGAATTTAATACCTTTAAACATTAATATATTAGTATCGGACAAATATTTTAAGGAACATAATAGTAAATAACTTCTTAGGTGTTCAATAAATTATTAATCCTGAAGAAGACCCCTGCAATGGCGGTCGAAATATTGGTTGAAAAAAAACTCACCACACACGGCTCAACCCAAAAGCCACAACAACATAATAGTAGTGTTCGTATTTCTATGGGTTGGACTAATATTATATTCTTATCTCTCGACTGTATATCACAATAGAATCAACATGGACACTAGAGTCTTCTCAATCTTATTATGATTAGAATATTTTTTTAATGAATATACTTATGTCTGTACCCTTCCAACTACAACATTTAAAATAAAGATGAATTCATCATTAGCTTAAGCAAAGCTATTCCAAATGCATAAGACTGTTGTATTTTTATTTCAGCTATGTAACATAATGCAGTTTTCTGTATTATATTACCAATATGCGTTATTATTCTAAGCAGACTTATAATTTTTTGTACATATCCATTATATTTGGGCCATCTGTCTTTTTGAGATAACCAATCTCCACTAAATACGCAAATAAGTAACATTTAGGTTATCAACTGACAATACTTGGTGAAACTGCATAATTATAATTTTTATTAAAATAAATTGTGAATCAAAACTAAAAATTTTAATTTATTAATTTTTTAGTTAAAATTAATTTCAAAATTATAACGCAAATGAGTCTTCTAAAACGCATGTAAACAAACTATTTGTTTCTTGTGTGGCTTTTCATTGAATCAATCAATCTTTCCTAATTCACCTTATATTTTAAAATTCACCTATACCTACTCAATTATTCTTTTCCAGTTTTTAACCGTTTGATTTCCAGTTGTAATCTTAGATGATTAAATAAAGCCAATAGATTCATTTTATATTATAGCAGCATTAACAGCGAAACTAACCAGAGAAAAATTTTAATTATGTGCCTTGCTCGATACGAGCTTGGATTTTATTACCATCACAACTCATAATCATAAAATTATTCTAGCCATTCTCGTGGATTATAAATTTAGTCCTAACACACCTCTCCACATTTAACACCACCGAATATATTCTGCAAAAATCTTCCAAAGATTGAACAATTGTGCTCACAAAGTAAATAAACCCACAATGCAATATATACATTTTGTTTTATATTAACCTAGTTGATGGTTCCTTCGTCGCTCATTTGAAAATCTAGTACCTACAATGACATAATCTTAAAAAATATATAATACATATGAAAAAATATTGTAAATTTTACCTTGGCAGATGATGGTGAAGACTTGCAGCAAGGTGATGGGCAGGTGTCGGTGCCGAGGGGCTCCCCTACCAGTTGTCATGGCTCAGCCTCCCTTCAGGAGCTTCACAAGGCTTGGACCATCGCAAATACTCTTCCAAGTCTCTTAACAACTGTGTCCGATAACAGTCTGTTCGCATCAATAACAGTTCGAGTGATCGATTACTAGTTCATAAATCATTTCATTTTCACATTACACTTTACTTATAACCTACAAAGGTAAGTTTATTTGTTATAATTTTTTTTTATTGAAATAATAGATAATATAGATGAATACTTTAATTTACTTTTATATGAAATACATGCATATAAATAAAATATGCCATTACATTTATATGAAAAAAAAATTAGGCATCTAAAAATATTTATTTTACCATTTAATTTTATTTATTTACCATTTTGTTATATTGATAACATTTTTTTTTCAGTGTTAAATCTGTGATGTGATCAGGTATTTCTATTTATACATTACTAGTCTTAAATTGAATATTTTCTAGCGTTTAAGCCTAAAGTAAAAATTAGTTTTTTCGTTTATAGATAAATAAATTATAATTAATATGCTACGATGTAATAAAGTAATTTTCTCCATCAGATAACATGGTTTGGTCACTAATATAACGTTTTATTTTAAATGCCAAATACACTCAAATTTTTTGTTATGGTTACATAACATTTTTTTTAGTTACATTGGTTACGGTGAAAATATTAAAAATAGATTTTTAAAGAACTCAATCATTTAATGACACGAAAAATAAAATATGAAAATAAAAAATTAATCGAAAAGTTAAATATTGATAGAATAATCAACATACCTATCAAAAAATAATAGATCGATTACTTCTTTAAAAAAACTTTAAAAAATTTAATAAAACGGATTTCAATTAAAGTGATAAAATATTACACTATGAACTAATTTACAAAAAAATATAACAATAATTTCTTATAACAGAAGACCAAAAAATTAATAATATTAAATTAATAAAGTTATTTATAATTTTATTTAGAGAAGATAACTTAATAAATTGTAGTAAAATATAATCTCATACAAAATATATCCGGCAAATGTAACCTGTCCTTTTTTAAACTTGAATGATCGTTTTGTTTTTAATTCCAAATATATATTTAAATTAGTTTTTAAAAATTTGCGATAAAAAAGTGACGCGAACGAGAGGTATTTCCCGCCGCACGTTTTAATTATTATTGTTATTTTTTCGATGCCGCCATTTAATTAAGAAAGTTTTTTGACCTGCGAAACGAATACGGAATACGGAGTCGCGAAAATGGGCATTAAAACTTGTGTCCATTATTCAAGAAAGTAGCAAAATAAGCCATAAATAAAATTAGTGAGATGCTGATCATAACTAGGATATACGGGCTCCGACCGCGATACATACTTTACGGCCAACTTTTATTTTCCCCACTTTGAACTTGTTAACTCGACTTTCCTTCTGCAGTTCCTTGTTTATCTTTCCATTTTATTTGATACGAGAAAATTAATAGCTTAAGTTTGCGCTCTTTACTTGGAACTATTTTATTATCATTTATTACAGACTGCACTTGATTATTTCTAATTATATATAATATAACAACTGATTTTACGCATTTTAAAATCAATCATTAAATATTATATTTATTTAGATTGATTTAGTTTGTTTTACAATTATTGATAATATATTGATACTTTTATGAAAACAATTAAAAATCTTTTTCTTTTAATTTCATTATATATTTTGTATTTATTTAAACGAGTAAATTCTTATTTCATAGTATTCTTAAAATAATGTACTAATGTAATTTTTCCAAAATATTAAGTGAATTAATATATTATTTTCTAAATCTTATAATAATAAGTTCTTGTTCATAAAAATGCATGAAAAAAGTACATAATAAAAAATAAAAAATTACGTTAATGTATATATTTATCAATTTGTAAGATTTTTTTTCTTTTAAAATCATAGATATACCATTTTTTAAATTTATTTTTTCTTAGTTAAAAAACAAATCAACATAAATATGATATATTTATTTAAAAAAATAAACATCAGAATAGTTATAAAGTGAAAAATAACTTACTACAAAAGTTTCTCAAATCTTATTTAATCCAATATATAAAACTCGCACATCTTAAAAAGTATCGCGTATCAGCGTGGAAATTATCATGAGACAGTGGTGCATATGACAAAATTTAAAAAAAAGTATATGCGATATATACTACACGAAAATTCTGACAGGCGAATTCGTCGAGATAGAAATGTATAGTCGGCGTACGGTCTACGCGATCGTAGTGCTTTAAGCTCGGCGTAGAGCTTTGAGACGCGTCCGTGAGTTGCCACCGCGGGCATCCAACTGGCGAAGGCTTCGTGGGTCTCCCTGAGCACCGCGGAGCCCGCGCCTACGCCCGCCAAGAGCTCTCTTGCACTTTTGCCTGCTGCAGCCCCCCTTTGATGCGCTTTCGTCAACTCGTTCGGCAAAATTTCTAATACTCATTTTCCGCCAGCTTTTTGCGAAGCTCGACTTCGCCTGAAAGCTCGCTCGCGAGATTTCAGCGGCGATGCTTTTTCGCCCGGAATTAGATTTCGACTGTTCTTGTTCTTGCTCTTGAGTGAGACGTTGTTCTACGAGAGGACGCTGAACTTTATAAAGTCGCCGTATTTTTTTAGAGAAAATCTGGTATTAGATTTTCATTTCATCAACCTCTGAAATTGTAGAAATATTAATCAAATTATCAGCTATCTACAACGATAATAAATAAAATATTTTTTTATACTAAAACAGTATATAATGTATATAACAGTATAAATGTTACGTAATATATATTTATATACTGAATTAAGCTTTATTTTAACCTAGGTACACCATCGTTATTTAAGCACATGAAACTTAATATGTTGTATGATATTGTTTAAAGCACGTGTATTGTATATATATTACAAAAATTTCTTGTAAAAACAAAATTTCAATGCGGTTTACCTGACTATTTTTTCAATTCCATAGATACAGAGATTGTATATATATTATATTTTATTGATTTACATTTAAATAGTTTGTTAATAGTTCAGTTAAAAGGTACGTTACATTTAATTACATTAGCCAAAATTAACAATTGTAACATCAAATTTCCCAAAATATTTTTAAAAATCAAAGTATCAATAAACTAGCCTACTCTAGAACTTTTACCATATCATATTTTTTATACGAGCCGTTAACTTATTTTTAAAAAGAAAATTCATTACATTTTGCCGTTCATTTGTAAAAAATGATTTTATTTTCCAAAAAAAAAATCTGTTTTTTATTACAATTATTTTTCCATCAACGAAGCCATCTTTCATATATATATTAATGATTTTTCAAATGATTCTACAATTATCAAAGGTCTCTTCCTAATTTCAACCAAAATTAGTTAACCTTACTTATCCGCATATATATTTTCATACTACTCGAACCTATCTCAGATTTGCTTTTCTTCCGTTTGGTGGATCTACAATCAGCAGGTGTCGGTCACTTGCTCGTGTCTGGTTCTCTCATCAGCGTCTTGGCTCCGATCGCCGCCTACCTGAGTGTAGATTGGCTGCTTATTGAATGCGAGGATCTTGGCAACTTGCCAGCTGGCTGCGGCGGCCTGTGCTCAGCAATAATTACGACCAAAATCAAATCATATTACAGGTAAAAATGTCCCATCTTCACTTATAATATCTATATAAGAAATCAAATAATTGTTCCGACAATTGTACCATGCAAGATTAAGATACTTTAATTATTTTTAAGCTATTCGAAAGAGTTTCATTGCAAATAAAATATGATAAAATTGGTTGATTTGATGCATGCAAATGTAGGTTATTATTTAGTTTGAGATCATTAAATAATTCTTGATTTATTTTTCTACATAATGAAGTAGATAGTTTTTTTTTCAAATTGTTGGTGTACATAAATGAATTAATCAAATAAATTTTATATCAAATTGATTATATAATTTTCATTAAATACTACGATTCCTGAAAGAAAATGAAAAATACATTACAGTGTAGAAAATTAAGTTTAACTTATAATGAGCCTTGCTTCTCATACTTGATTTCAAATTTAAAATATAAAACCGATGAAAAGTTTTGCGTTTTCCAATGCTTTTTGATGTTTTAATATTTAAGAATCAGTTTTCATAAATTTAACAAATAAGGCTAGTATTTTTTAAATTTTTAGTGCAGAAACAACTCAAAAAATCATGTGTTAGAAAGAGGAAAAAATTGGTTAAATATGAAAAAAAAATGTTATTATTCTCTACCGTGTTCCATTTAAAATATAATAATTGCAGTATTTATTGTTTCATTAAGTGATAATACAAAAATCGCGTGAAAAAGTTTTTCAATTTTCTAATGCGATGTACGAAGACAAAGGAATAAAAACGCATAAACGCTAGATGCAATATTAAAAATCTTCATCAAAGACATTGCAAGTAAAAAAAGTGATCGTCCTTTCATAAATAATTTATTTATAAGCTTCTCAAATATGCAAAATTCAATAAAGCAAATGGTAATAACGACATCACATTTAATATTTTTTATACTGCACTACTAAGTCACTATTGATTATCTAAATTATAAACCAAATAAAGTTCTCTCTTCTTCTCTTAATACTTATTAATACCTAATAAGTGATTGTCATTTTCGAAACTTTTATTTATCATTGCAAGTCTGGATATAATTTTAATAAAACTTTCTCCATATTCAACCTGCTATATGTTCAACTTAAGAAAATATTCATTCGGAAATAAAATTAAGAATACTAAAATTTATCTTAGATTCTGAAGCTATGATGAAGTAACTTATATAAACGAAACTATCGTATCATGCAATCTGAGAACTTTTTTCGTTAAACACTATTTTACAATCAGTTATGCATTAAAATAGTATATATAAAAATGAAGAAAAAGATGCAGGAGCTTTTAAGACGTATGGTAAGCAAAAAGTACATAATTAATAAAATAATTGTATTATTTTACGATCGTTACATATCATCAATTATATTATAAGATTTTTAAATTTATTGATTGGACATTTTTAATACCAATAAATCTTAACTCAATGCGAAACATAGTAAAAATAAAATGAAATCGTATTACATACAAATAACCATTCCCGGTGTAATTTATTCTGAAACACGGCGTTAATGCGTTAAGTAAACAAGAAGGAGGTCAATAATTGTACGAGTGACCGAGTGCTAATTAGCTAACTAACACAAATTACCCAGTCGTTGAAATAAATTATGAATAATATGAATACATTACTCACACAGGTAACAAAAAAAAAAACAAAGAGGGAAAAGAAAAATAAATAACTTTGTAACAGATTATGTTCGTGCACATGTGTTGAATAGCTCCAGGCTTGTGGGTCTTTGTCCATTACGCTCGTCGTAAATTAAATGTGACACATCACGACATCCAGGAACAAAAAATGAAGGTCGTACCTGACGTTCAAGGTACAGGACAGCCATCTGAACAAACAGTTGTAGCTTCCACGACTTCTAGTCTAGTAATATTCAGTCAAAAAATTAGAACCTTTATTTGTAAAGACTGCATTTAGTTTTTTTTAATATGTCTTATTTAATTGATAAGTTTGTTATATCAACATTACAGTAATGCGTCAAGTCTACAAAAACAGTAATGAAAAGTTGTGAAGCAGCGACCATGAACTGGACGTAGAAACGTATTCCTATAACCAGCAAGATGAGCAGATGATATTACTTACTTATACTTTGTTTTCATGTTGGTTAAGGAAAAAAACTAAATTATGAGAATTTTCTGTATATGAAAGAGATATTTATCCAGAAGTGAATACGTACATGCAAATCAAAACATAATTTAACATCACGTGCTAGGTTTGGCAGATAATCGAAGTCATAGACTAGGTCTTAGTTAACATATGCCATAAATAATTATAATATATTAAATATATATGCGCATTACATACAGCATTTAATGTATTTTTAGTACTGTCTTATTTTTTAATTTAAAATACAGTGCCACAATTTCATTTCACCCAGCAGACATAAAATAGAAAATAAACGATTAGCGACACATGGCCTCACCAAAAACACATTTACACTAAATAAAGTATTACAATTCTATAAATGCTTCATAAATATGGTCATCTTTACACTATAATAATAAAAATACCAATACTATAAACGATTTCAGTGGAGCTTTCAGATTAATATGCCGGTCAAGTGTGTGAGGTTCTGCGCCGGAGCTCCGGAAGAGGGCGAATGTCTTGGAAAGCTCGGCATCACACCTGAGAGGGTTAATTTGTTCTGCCAGCTTCCGGGAGGCGGGTTAAGTAAAGAGGACCACTCGAAACCCGCCCAAGATATTCGACACCTCGAGCTTCCGAAACCCTGCCGCCCTCGACAAGTACGTCGTGATCTTCGCTTATTTCTAGGTGATAAGTGATAACCGTTTATTTAAGGCGGAAACTGTTTAATAATTTAATAAAGTAAAATCAAAAAGGTGTTTTCTTAGAATTAAAAAGAAACATTACGTCTCTGTTTTATTCATTGTTAAAAAATCTAACTTAATGTTCAAATTCTGATACTTTAATTTTAGAAGAAGAAATTATATTATACTACAATACGTTTTATTAATTTTTTTTTTACTTATTGTACAATGAAATTTATAGATAGTAAAACTAATTTATAAATGTTTACACATATAAATAGACAACAAATGAGTATTTTTCAGATGACGTATTACGATAAAATAAACGATGTGCGTAGGATTCGCAATTCAGAAAGTATATTTTTAATTGGAAATGCAATCTTTACATTGCTCAACTTGTATAATAATCTAAAAAGGTCTAGAAGATAAAATAATAAAGTTAATTAAAGACATACTTAATGTCGAAATAAAAATTAAGATTCACTTTTTACTATTATACTAGATTTCATAATTGAAAAATAAATCTCACTGAACCAATTATTCATTAAACGTTTTGCTAAGGTGTGAAACCTTTACAGTTTATGTCTTTACTAATTAGTAATAGTACTTAAACAAGAAAGCTTAATATGTCATATTTAATTTTTTAAATCCGACAAAAAAAACGAATTCTATAGAAAACAATCTTAATATGAAACTGCCGAAAACCCTTACTTACATTTTCATACTTGGATCATTTTAGATAGTCCATTCAATACACAAGTGATTCGTACGATGTCGCTATTATTAACATGGTTAACATTAACATTATATGAGAGCATATGTTTAATTAATATAATATTTATGACATTATAATTGTCGGCACGTCGTCGTTCAGAGGGTTAGTTTGTTTTGCTCCCTTCCGGCCTGCTCCGCTGACTTGAGGCTCTCTGCACCCAGAGTGTCCCGTGACCCACCATACATCACGCGGCCCGCTGTGTCCGCTGGTCTATCAAAGGACGATAACGCCGCTCCAGGACCGGTTCCCAAAAAATATTTACCAAAACCAACTGTTAACCGCTCATCAGTCTTATTAAATAGACAAATATTTCATACCTGGTTATGTATATTTTTAGCATACACTTCAAGAGCCATTTCAATATTAAATATATATAATTATTTAATATCAAAATAAAAGATTATTTAGAAATTGACATATTACGGCTTCTTATATCTGTCATTGTGATTATCAAGGCACTTTCTAAATAATCTTTTCATTTTATTTTTATGTCACGGAATTCCACTGAGAATTATCGATCGAAAAATCGTAAAAAAATATTTTATACCGTGTTTTAACATGAATAATACTGAGCACTGTTTAACTTGCTGGAAGACTGCAGTTTCGTAATCAATGAAAGATTCCTTATTTCCAACCTGTTTAAACGTACTGACGTATAAATTAATAATCAATTGAAACAGTTCTCAGTATTATTTATGTTATCACAAGGTATGAAATAATTATTTTTTTAAAACTTCGTACTTCCTTTTAACGTGGATGACACTGAGCACTATTTAATCACTTTTTATGGAAGATATCAGTTTCGCCTTCATTAAAGGCTTCATCAGTTTCCAACATGTGTAAGTCAAATATTGAGCCCATCATCAGATCTTCTTAAAATAACGCTTAAGATTTAACTCACAAAAAAGTATCCGGTACTACAACAGCAGTCTATGAAAATTCGCGGGCCCTTGAAATTTCCGAGAACCATCTATGATCCTATGTGGACCCCTGGGCTTTCAGGTGTTCTGAGACAAGACATAGATAATGTGTGTTTGTAGAACTGTGAGACGGGAATTTTCCGTACCCATGTTCTTCAAATATGGAGCGGGTATGGTAAAAAAATATTAACCAGTTTTTAGCCAAAAATGATTTTAAAACATTTAATCGTAAGCATGTAGCTATTATATGAGGTTCAAATATCATTGCTTAGCTTAAGCTACTATATAATAAATATCATCTGCGGTAAACACGTTAAAAGAAGATCATTTTTTATATATTTTATATTTTAAATGATTATCTAAATCAAGGGTGGCCAAACCGCGGCCCGCGGGGTGTCTGCTTATCTGCTTATGGCCCGCGGAGCATATTATGAAAAAAATATATATATTAAGGTTAATGTATGTAGCGCCGTTTTCGTATAAATATACCTCAAGGGTGATTTAATAGTGTACATAAAACCACCAAAAGAACATTCCATCGTGCATAGTGTGTATCATATCCTATATTATGGAAGTATCTCAGTACATCGATTCAACTATCATGACAATTTCTTCTATGGTAGGTAAAGCGAACACGCCGCAACAATACGCATATAAATTTATCTGTATTTATACAGATTTTAGGGTACCATTACAGATTACAGATTTTTCAATTATTGGACATAGTCTATCGATTTTGGAAATTTGACCCCAAACAAACATAATATTTTATAAGCATAGGATACCTAAATAATACTACTTTACACTACATAATTTATAAAACATTTATATTGAACAAACAGAATCATTACAAAATAGTGTATCACTAAATTTGATAAACAATGAATATGTATGTGGTAACAGTGTATTATTAACGTTTTTAATGTTATAAAATATTACGCCTTTTACTTTAACAAACGGAATATACTGACATCTACTCGATGTGGCTCCTTCGGGCTCATACCAAAAGACCGCGACAAGCAGCTCCTTCAAAGAGGGTTGCCGGAGTGAAGATGGCGTATCTTCACGCCAAAGGTCTCACCCAGATACAACAGCTGATGATTCGTCGCTCGACACTCAAACCGGGCGGACGTGTCTAGTCATCCTACCTACAGGATGGCGAACTGTTGCGATTGTGATATCGCGCAAATAAATCGTCGCTTAGACGATCACCGTTTGCTGCTGGAGAGGCTCTTAAAGGCTGTTGGATGCGGGATGGATGATGCTCTGACATCCGTTGGTGTGGACCCTCCACCCAACCCGACAAGTCTGCCGACTTCCCGCAGAAGGCGCTTACCTCGAGCGTGCAAATCAATTCCGGCTACCTACGCTGAAGCTGTCAACATTCCTGTGTCGATGTCGCTTAACTGTGACAGCAGAGACTCCGAACCTGCCGTCAAAGAATCCGCTTCGAGTGAGGCCACCGAAGAGGACTCCTCGGAAGATACTATCGAAGGAGCCCCTGCTGCTTCGAGCAAGGCTCCCAAGGACTCCCGTTCTCAGCTGGGACGAATCATCGTTCGAGGAACTGGAGGACCTGAGTGCTTTCTCCGTGGATGTCCTCTCCCTCCCCCGAGCAATCTTTCCGGAGAAGTTCAACGTTCTAAGTTGAGTCGCGCCTCTCCGCATGGGGAAAGGCAACAACATTCAGCACGTCTGATGATCCGTGGTTCTGCAGCTCCTTCAAAAAACGTTACTGGAGTGAAGATGGCGTATCTTCACGCCAAGGGCCTTCACCCAGATACATCGGCTGAGGACTTGCAGAGCTTCTTGGCAGCGACCGCTGCATTCAATCCTTCTTGGATGACCATCAGGAGGATTGTCAGCAGGCGGACGCTGTCAACTTCTTTCAAAGTCGGGGTCATCGCGACTTCGCTGGAGTCTCTCATGGAACCTCAAGTGTGGCCTGAAAGGACCATCGTTCAACCCTGGATACGCATAAGACGAAAGAATTGCAGTGAACAGTGGTTGAAACCAACTTGAGTGAAGATATTGACATATTTAGTGTTATATTGCTTTAAATTCAGTACTGGTGTTTATGGAGGCGAAATGTTACACGTTTTATTTTGTGACAATAATGCCTTGTTATTTGTGAGTCAATCATGATATACTTATGACAGGGTTTTTGTTGTTACAAGTCAAACTGTTTATCTTGAGTCTCCTGACGCTAGTTCTGAGTGTGAGGTCAGTGATACTAAATGTGTCAATAAATGTACATCACTACATTTATGTTACCTATTGTATTTTTATTTTATATTATATTATTGTATTTATATTATTGTACTTCAGAAATGCATTGAATTGATAAAATTTGTAATGTTTCTGCAAGGAGAAAAAAATAAATAAAATTGAAATTGAAATAAAATAAAATGACTTGCAGAGCTTCTTGGCAGCGACCGCTGCATTCAATCCTCCTTGGATGACCATCAGGAAGATTGTCAGCAGACGGACGCTGTCAACATTCTTCAACCTGCTTTAATCTGTCTCCATTTGCTATAATCTTACAAACCTACGGTATATACGATTTATTATATTTTGTTTATTTTTTTTTAATAATTTTTTGGATTGATATTTTTTGTATTGTAACTGTAATCTAATAAATATATTTGACTCTCATTTTTGTTTTATCTTCTTAAAAAATATACATATTTCTTATTTGCATTGAATAATAAATAGAAGAAATTTTGTTGTGCGGCCCGATAGGAAATCTCATTTCCAAAATTTGGCCCGCCTGCTGAAATGGTTGGCCACCCATGATCTAAATGATGCTAAAAATGTAAGTAATATATCCTTGGTTCGACGCTATCCCTTGCTATCTACTCCAACTATCATCTACTGTTCGTGAGCCTTGTCTTTGTTTCGAATGTCAATTGTTCATATTCCTCGAGTGCTTCCTCAGTTCGACCCTGTCCCTCGCACCAGCTGCCGCCTACGCAGTCCGCCCCCTCCCTGCCCCGCCCCCGCCCCCGCCCACGTGTCGCACTTGCCCATGTTTGTGAATGAACACGCTACACCGACAATTAACATACGACACGGCACCGACACGACACTCCGATAACTTTACTCCACGAGTCATTTCGCCGTAGCAAAACTATTAGCGTATTCATCCCGAGCAGCGACTTGTTCCGCTATATCAGAACTACGAGCATAAGCGTATTCACGTCGAGCAACAAATTAATTTACAAAAAAGTGTAAACAAAAAAGTTTACTCAATTTAGGTTGGGTTATACTAAATTGGATTAGTAGAAGAGTATACTGGAGGCGTAAAATTAATTACCCTATCGGAAGATGTAATCTTTTTTTCAAATGGCGTCGTACGTCAATCATATTTGACATTTGTGAAATAGACAGCTGCAGTTTACAAGCTGACAAGCAATCAAGCGCTATACTATGCAAGACCGTGCAATAATTGTGTCGATTTTTTTGACCAATAATCGTAAAGAATTTCGACGTAAATTTTCTAATTGATCGTGTCGCGCTAAGTGGACAAACATTCCGGCGCTTAGCTACTCGACTGGAACACACACAAGAGATCTTGCAGGGCGTGGACACCACTAGACTGATCGTTCGGCCGAGAATATCGCAGCTGAGAACGAAGAAACATTAAGTAAGTAGATGACAGGCCTCGCAATTGGACATCACCAGACGCACCTTAGAGCAAATTGTAGTAAAAGACACATATGTTTCTGTACAACGTGCAAACAGTGCATCAGTTAACGCCTGCTGACCGTCAGTCACATTGATGATAACCGTTGAATAATTAATTTTGTGTCACCCTGTAGAACATGTTAAGTAATGCAAAATAAAAAATATGTTGTAAGCTTTTTATTGCTCCTAAGTAGATAAGTATGGGTGTAAGTACTGAAATGCATTCCGATTGTAGTGTAATCGTCCCGCCCTGGTGACGGAACAGTGCTGACCGCAGGCGCCGCCCTCACTTCATTAAGGGCTCCCGCCCAGCAACTCAGTACTCGGCATAGGCGGATTTGCAGCCTAGTCCACCGCCTACCTAGTCTTAAGCCGAAGCTACACAGTAAAGCGCCTCGCTTAGTTTCTACCAACCATGTGACATATTCTAAATCTTTACATCTTCTTCAGTATATACTGAATAACGATTTATTTCCTTAGTATATTAGAAAAACTAAACCGGAATCAAATTCACTGACGTGCTTTTTATATCACGATCTCAATGTAATAATAATTAAGCTTTTTAAAAAGATTCGAACTGAAACCGAAATCTTGAGCACTTTAGAAAACGCCATTGGCAGTTATTTTTGCGACCACTTTTGGTTTGTTAATAAAATACTTTGAAGACAAATCTGTGCATTAAATAATAGATAAAACACTTAACCAGTCATCATAAACTGCCTCCATTAAGTTCTCCCAGGTGCAATGACCATCATTTTATCTCTTACCAATTTCACTTCACTATGATCCCACCAAAAACATTTTATACATAGCCTGCTTTAGAGGTCCTTAAGAATCACGGAGGCCTTAAAAATAACAACTGAATATACATTTTTCTCGTAGCGTTAAATGTCCCTTTTGTGTTGTATACTTCGTATTAACCAAACTCTCAGAACGAAAAGTTCCATGCCTTATACATATTTTCATAAATAATATGATCTTCTGAAAACGCTCTAAAAGGGTTGACTTTACAAGCCCAGCGTCGAGAGTGATGCCGTTGTTGACTTAAGGGCACATATGAAATTAATTTATTGATTGCGATTTTGTTGTCATTTATTTTTAGTGGACAAATAAACACCACAATTCTGAGGTAACCTTTTTTATGTAACCACATACAGGAGTAATACCGACATACGGTGATAGTAATTCTGAAGTCTCATCTGTGAAATTCTATGACGCTTACCATGCTGCATATGGCTAAGCGCTGGATGTGGAGTGTTGATCCGCCAACGTCATAGACTACAGCCCGAGATTCACACACCACCCTTCTTATTACAGGAATTTACTATGAATGGGTGGTCTTCACGGAACGACTTTCGTCTAAAACCAAATTTGATTAATAGGCTATGACTGGCATTTTACGGGTAAAGGATCAAATTCACACAGACCGGGGTATTTTAGAGCTCAGAAATCGATTGAAAAAATGTATTTTTTTTAATCTCCATCAGAGATCTCACCCACGACCTTTGGCTTGCAAAACAAACGCCTTGATCATTGAGCTATACCTGCCGGCACCTGTCAGTTCTTGACGCATATTATATATAAATCTAATATCTGCTATCTATCCTCAAAATTTAAATTATCAAGTATTTACTTTTAATGAACATTGTATTAACATCCTCCTCTCTCAAAAAGAGGGGCGTTATTACGTCGCGTGAGGCAGGATGAGGAGCAGGTCAGCAGACAACGACTTTCTTTTAGAAGCACAATTTATATTTACTTTAAAAACATTACAATATTTTGACCACGCGGGTTGACATGCTCGCGCGGCCGCAACGCAAACCTTCATTCGCCAACGGGTAGGGACCAACTGCCTATGTCCGCACTTCCGTGGCCCGTCTCGGTCACCAGCGCTGCCAGTGGTAAAACTATGTATCCAGCCCCAATGTGGCCACATACACAAATACAAGACGAAAGATTGTTTATCGAGGTTTTCGGTACCCGTTAGCAAGGGCTACACCATGCTGATGTCAGTATAAAAGAATGTGCAAAATATAAATGTACTTAACTACATAATTAAATGACAGTTATAAGCATTGTACCGGCTTACCAAACCGAAGCGTTTCAATGTGGCCTCGTCTTAACAGCCTCCCTTGTGGATCCCGCCCGCCTTGATCCCGCCCGCCTGAGCCTACTAATGGGATCACAACTCAATCGGATAGGCGTCTTATCCGCGGTGGATTACCGACTACGCGTGTAGTTATGAAATTTATTGGCAAATATTGATATACGCCGCCCTGGCATTGTTTCAGAATAATGAGCGTGCGGCATAAATCTAATTTATGTCGAGGTTTGATGTTGCAAGCATATCAATTCGACATAACGCATCGAAATTCTCGACAACCTCAACGAACTTCTTCGTCATTGGTTTTACGGGATTGTATAGAAAGGTAAAGACTTAGTCCTCCTGGAACTATCCACAAAATGTATTTGACTGAGTTAACGTGGGATGAGGCAAGGAACATGGTTATTTTCACGAGGAGTGACAAGCATATCAATTCGGCATAACCCATCGAAATTCTCGACAAACTCGACGAACTTCTCCGTCATTGGTTTTCAGGGATTGTATAGAAAAGTAAAGACAAAGTCGTCTTGGAACTATACACATAATTTATTCGACTAAGTTAACATGGGATGAGGCAAGGAACATGGTTATTTGAACGAGGAGTAAAGGAAGCGTACATGGAAAAGATGGAAGACTGAAGAAACTTAAAATTAATATTATTTTATTATTAGCAATTGTCGTATGAGCATAAGTTTTTCGTTAATTTTTTATTGAGTTGTAATTAACTACAGTGCCTTTTTTTACATCATCTGGCTCGCGGTTCCCTACACGTCGTTGAAAATTATAGACATAATGTATTTGGTAGATCTCCGAGAGACAGAACTTTATGTTGACATTCTGTTGTAACTACTCGTATATGCTCCACTTTAGGAGCGAATATGAAATTATAATTTTAATTTTAAATTATCTATTGTTTTTATCATTCACTTTGAGATCCATTATAAATAATAAATATTTTATTTGTTGACCTTGTTGTTTACCATTACATGGATCACGTTGAATATGACCTTTGTTTATGAGACTGCAGTTTCGACTAACTCTTAGCCTTCCTAAATCCATCACTGTCAAGAGACAACTGAGCTGCATAATACTTCGTAAGTGGTCGAAACCTATTAATGGAGGAGAGGGAGTAGAGGGTGTGTCTATCAGAAAATTAAAAGAGAGGCAGACAGATACGGTTGAAATGGAAAGAAAAATCTCTAATCTAATTCTAACTTGTGTGAAAAAAAAACATATATATTCAACGCAGTTTTTTAAACATATATTTTATATTATTATTTCCTTAAAATTATAAATCATAAAAAAATGATACTCAATATGTCTAAAATGACATATTATAACTAAATACGTAACCTGATTTATCATGAATAGTTCGCACTTAATTGACTCAGTTCATAGCAAACTTAATTGACTCAGTCCAAAGAAGAGCAATTCGTTTGATAAACAATGACACTCTTACGTCTAACCTGCAATCAATGGAACACAGCCGTAATATTGGTTCACTCAGTCTTTTCTACCGCTAATACCACGGTCGCTGCTCTTCGGAACTTATGGAACTAATTCATCCTGCACCCACCCGCAACCGACGAACTCGTCTTACACTTGCCGAATATCCATACACGATTAATGTGTGCCGGCGGTCATAGCTCAATGGTAAAGCGTTTGCTTTGCAAGCCAAAGGTCGTGGGTTCGATCCCCGACAGAGATTTAAAAAAAAGGATTTTTAATCGATTTCTGAGCTCTAAAATACCCCGGTTGGTGTGAATTTGATCCATCAACCGTAAAATGTCAGTCATAGCCTATCAATTAAAATTGGTGGTAGACAAAAGTCGTCCCGTGAAGACCACTCATTCATAGTAGATTCCTGTAATAATAAAAGATGATGCGTGAATCTCGGGCTGTAGTCTATGACGTTGGCGGATCAACACTCCACATGCAGCGTTTAGCCATATACATCATGGTAAGCGTCATAGAATTCCACAGATGAGACAAAAAGAAAATACTATCACCATCTGTCGGTATTCTCCTGTATGTGTTTACATACAAAAAAAAAAAAAAATATGTGTGTCGACCAAGAATTGACAGTTTCCAAATTTCCTTCTTCCTTAATACCACCGGTAAGCTTTGGAATGCTCTTCCAGCGTCTGTGTTTCCTCCTTCCTACCATCTGGATCTCTTCAAGAAACAGATAAATATACACTTGCAATCTCCCCAACCCACACACAAACACGAACACAACACACGTTTCCCGCATGCAGCGTCCAGCCTCCCTGGCTGAGCGTCATAGAGTGCACTGGTCTTGACCAGCTGTGCTTTTATATATGCAATTACATAAAAAAACTTGTCAAAAATCTTTTTTTGTACTTATGCTTACTTGAAAAAATATATTAACGCAATCTTAAAGGTATGACGTAATTGATAAAAATAACTGAAAGACACGCCTTGTCGTTAAGCAAAAAAAAGAATATCGCTGAAAAATTTCCGCCGCATTTTAGATAAAATGAAATCGTAAAAATAATATCGTTGGAAGCTGGCAATTTATTATGCGGCGGAGTATGCCCGAGTAGTAATCGCTGCAGCGGGTGAACTTTACTCCTGATCAAAATTCGCAAGTCAAGTGGCAAATCACACAATGTGGCGGCAACCAACGGAGAACGAGAGCACCAGAACACCAGGAATGGCTTCTGGAACCTTCCACCACAGGCTGCTAAAATTATATCCAGCAGTTCCTACATACCTTTCCACAAAACATGACTTACAAACCGAGATTCTGAACAAATCTGCAAGCCTTCAGCAAGACTTGTTTCTAAGTGTTATATTTCCGTTTATCCGTTCTATGCTTGGGTGATTAGTCTTTAGCTTCTGAGGCCTCAAACATTTGATCCAAAGGAGCTGCTAAATCTGACGAGCAATACGCGGTGGCATATCCAAGTTGTGTTTCACGTCATATGTTGTATGCCTTCGCTGATCTAGCGAGTTTATCACTGTGCCAGAGGGCATAGCTTATTGGTTAAAGAGTTTGATTGCAAAACCGAAGGTCGTGGGTTCGATCCCTGACAGTGAAAAAAAAAAGATTGTAAATAAATTTCTAAGCTCTATAAATACCCCCCAGCTGGTGTCTATTTTGTAAGATGCCAGCAATAGTCTATTTATCAAAATTGGTGATAGATGAAAGTCGTCTCATGAAGACCACCTATTCATAGTGAATTACTGTAAATAATAAGGGTGATGAGTAACTGTCGGTCTGTAGTCTATGACGGTGGCGGATCAACATTTCGCCTACAGCGCTTATATGTAGAATGGTGAGCGTCATAGAACCCACAGATAAAACTTCAAAATCATTCTCACCATATGTCAGTATTGTCTTGTAAATGTTAACATAAGAAAATATTCCTTCCCCTAGTTAAAGCTATCACCACAAAGATATTTTAGACGACATAATCTTCGCCTCATTTTAGTCAGCTCTGCCCTCTTCAGCTTGACCGAATACATTCCATGTACAGTTTTCGACGATCTTCCAAGATGCACTGTATGTGTATTTGCACTGAAAGTAATTTTCTATAATTATCATACAATCTATACGCATGTCACATTATACAAAAATTGAAATAAATTTGCTTTTATAAACACTGAAATTGTTTTTTTTTTAATTTTTAATGTAACGGTTACTGAAATGATTTTCAGTCTCGTTACATAAATTATCTATTATGCTACGGTAGCGGCAGATTTTCGGTCCTGTAAATGGGACTTTATTGCTTCAGTCAAAGTTCCCTCAGAAAGCTCTCTTGTACCTGCAGCCTCCAACAGCCTACAGCGTGTGACTACGGCTGGTGCCAAATGTTCCCTTGATTCATTAAAATTCTACTTTATAGAGTTGCCACTGCGGCTGAATCGGAATAAACTTTTCAGATTACCGAGAAGTGTATATTTAATCAGTTTATAAATACATAAATCCAACTATGTCGAGAACAGCCGGTTTTGATATTAGCACTTTGCGTTGGTGTTGTTTAACTACAATATAGAGATCAAATTAATTATAATCATTTTATACACCACAGCGAGTAGTTAATTTAAATTGGCCTGTATTTCTTTTGTTAAGTAACTAATTCAAGATTTTGTTTATGAAGTCGCATGCAGAAGAGCACAGCCGGTTAAGACCAGTGCACTCTATGACGCTCAGCTGGGGAGGCTGGACGCTGCATGCGGGAAACGTGTGTTGTGTTCGTGTTTTTGTGTGTGGGTTAGGGAGATTGCAAGTGTACATTTATCTGTCTCTTGAAGAGATCCAGATTGTAGGAAGGAAGAAACACAGACGCTGGAAGAGCATTCCAAAGCTTACCGATGGCATTAAGGAAGGAACTTTAGAAGCTGCCAGTTCTTGGTCGACACACATTAACCGAGTATGGATCTTCGGCAAGTGTAAGACGAGTTTGTCGGTTGTGGGTGGGTGCAGGAGGAATTAGTTCTTTAAGTTCCGAAGAGCAGCGACCGTGGTAATAACGGTAAGTTATAATTTTGGGCAGCAAGTTGAATCTATTAGCAGTAAATAAAGTAAATCGGCAGTCGACTAAATGAATCGTCAGTATCCACTGTGTCAGTATGAATGTGGTCAGTTATAAAATTAAAATGGCAGTAATATATTCAACATCGGTAAAAATTAATGTAAAATGAATGAATAATTATCCCATAAAATGGAAACCTAACCTATTATTAATTACCATTTATCAATTATTTCCTGCCACTTTATTATTTTTCTACCAACGATTAATATTTTTCTACTACCAAATGTTTATTTTTTGTATACGTTTTTAGGTATATATTAATGACCGTTTGCTAAGTAATTACTGCCTATTAATTGAACTCAATACTATAAAAAAAATTAGCTGCCAATTAATAAATTGACTAAATATACATCATAAATGATCACTTGGATTTTTTCTGTAATTTTATAGTCATTTCTTGCTGCGTGTATTGTATTGTGTTTTTTAAAATTGCTGATACTTTTTATTGCAATTCTCTGTGTATTTAAAAAAAAAATATATATTGGAACATCTGTTTAGATCACGGGTCGTCAACCTGGTCCATACCGCCCACTAGTGGGCGATACGTGCTTCCGTTGTGGGCGGTGAGCGATTTTTGTCTCTTTACAATCTCCTACATTCCTTCTACAATTTTTTCCACCCATATACTGAATTGAAATATAGCGAGGTTCGTGGGCGGTAGGGAAATTTTACCATGAAAAATAGGCTAAAGTGGGCGCTAGGCATAAAAAGGTAGACGAACACTGGTTAAGATGATGATGATGATGAATAAGTTCTCTTATGAGTACCATTTAAACTTAAGAATTTTCAGTTTTTAAAGTTTTAATTATAAATTTTACTTAAAATCCTATAATTAATTGATAATTTGATATCATATGAATAAATCTAAATAAATTTACCTATTTTACATAAATATAACAAATTTTAAAAGAATTTTAATTCATTAAAATATGTTAAATTTGAGTGTTGATCCAACTATGTCCCTGAAGTACGAGAACCAATATACAATTAATATTTATATTAAATTTAGTATACGGAGACTTAAACACTCAAAATAAACAAGCAATCTACGACATATTTATAATCACTTAATGTTTAATGACGTTAGCGGATCAACACTTCACATACAGCGCTAAGCCATCCTTAAAATGATAATCCACAGGTGATTACCTACACCAGCGTATAGCGGTATTTTCTAGAATGTATAGTATAATATGTACCACTTCATTAAAACAGTCCAATATTAATAATATCTTATGTATAGAGAAAGATGGATGTTTATTGTATTATTTATTACCTTAAGCAATAAAATTACAAAATGAAAACAATTTAATTTATTCGAAAAAACATTACTCATTTATGTAAATATTATAAAGTGAGGCAGTAGAATTATTTGTATGTTCGGACAGTTATATAATTCAATATGTTTCTTTGTGCTCTGATGGGAAAATAATTATTTTATTGTAATAATTAGTTTGAAAGTAATCATTATATTGTATTAAAAATGCAGGATAAATTCAATAACAGTAAAAGTAACAGTTACAAATATGATAATTATATTTTCATTCAGTTAAGGAATGTTTATACAAATTGGCTTTTTACTTTTAAAAAATACGGTAAAGTTATTTAATTCTGTTAACAAATATAATATATTATATTAATGATGCTGCAAAAAAGAAGAGGATCTCTATCAGTAGATATTATGGAAAAAAATATCTAGGGCGTCATCGTATTTTATGAAAACATAAACATATAAAAAACAGAAGAAATTATCAATACAATGGCTTACCCGGGAAATATATCTTCGAAATATAGGTTCCTATCTTCCTTAATCAAGGAAGATAGGCACTTAATAAGAACCATCTCAGAGAGGCAAGCCCGATGGATCGGTCACATCATGCAGCACGATGGTCTTATTCACGATATTGTGGAGGGGATGGTTGAGGGTAGAAACTGTAGAGGACGCCCTAGACGAGAGTATTTGCAACAAGTATTCGAGGACATGAATTGCAGCGCTTATGCTGAGCTGAAAAGGGTTGCGGAGGACCGAGAGGAATGGATATCGAGATGCAAGATTCTGTTGCTGCAAACCAATCCACCGGATTGATACTACGAAGAAGATCCGGGAAAGCAAAACATGTCATCAGAAATTAAATTGTTGAATATAAACTAAAAATCTTATTTCTTTTATGTTTTTAATACTTTTATACTTATTTTTTAAATGACCTGAAGTTGCAAAAATAAGCGCCTTACTTCTTACAGGTATTTTAAATATTTTATTTTTACTTTTGAGATCAAAATATGACATTACTTTTCAAGCGAATTGGACCAAATTCATTATTTTTTTAGCGAAACGTCATTTATTACAATTTTACAGCTCTCGACGGAAAATACTTTGTCTCTTAACTTAAATTATGGCGCATTGCAGTGTCGCTCTTTGCGATCATAATAAATTGGATTTTTAATATTTCACCTTTTCCCACGCAATACCTGCTCGGCTGGAACCACCAAATATCATAAATTATCCACTACCAATCATTTTTGTTAGTTTGCTATCGAAAGTTGAAAGAATATTTTAACTTTAAATTAAAAAGCTCCAAACAATGAAAAAAAAAACAATGAAACAATTTGCAATACGACCAAGCTTGATTTTTTTAAATCGATTTAATTATATCTAAGCTTATTTCATGCCACCAGTAATGTCAAGTCACCACTTAAGGACAAAATTGAGATTGTCCATCAGATCTCCTTAAAAAAACGCCGATCACTGAACAACAAAAGATTTCACTGATACTACAGCAGCAGTCTATGCAAGTTCGCCCTGGAGGCTCCCAGGAACCATCATGTGGACCCCCGGGTATACAGGTGTTCTGGGACAAGGCATAGACAATCTGAGCTTACAGAACTGTTAAGCGAAAATTTGCGGTGTTCCATATGCTCCAAATATGGAGCACATATGCTAAAAAAAATGAAAGCTTTCTACGACTTATTCGAGTATCTGCTCGAAACCTATATTAAGTAACCTACAATGTAACCTATAAAGTAAACTTTAAAAAAAACTACTTTAAATATTATATAAAATAGCAGTTACTAGTACAAAATATAATTTGTATATTCATCCGTGGATTATTTATTGTTTTAAGCAATTTATTGGGACCATATCCTACAACTATGGAGCGAATATGGAAATTTACATCTATCCTCACAATACATTATCAGTCAAATTACATGTAACTTAAATTATTAATTTTCCTGAAATAAAATTATCGGTTATTCTTCAGAAAAAGTGGCATTACAAGGTTTGTACTTTATTATGTAATCTTTACTTATAACTTCATACAATTACATATCATCTTTATAGATAATACAATATATATGGGCTTTTTCATTGATTCTTGGAAAATTATTTAAAAAATCATTTTCATTTTGATGTTGACAATATTATAAAGAAAATATTTGAATATTGGTTGAGCTTTTATTTCTTATAATTCTCAGTACATATTTTATTTGATAACGTTAAATTTTCTATTAAAAAACGTACCTCTTGAGGTTTTTATATATTATGTAAATGAGTTCCTACATACTGCGATTTAGTCTGTAAATTATTGTTTGTTAATAGGACTAAATATATTTTATCCGACGATAATCTAACGATAATCGTGTGATCATGAGTCCTAGAAATCAAATTTGTATGTTTGTCAAATTCGCCGTAAAATTTATAAAATATAGCCACCACAAGATGCTGCCAGTGACTTTTTCTTTCGTCTATTACTTAAGTAGTATAGTATATGTCTCAGATTTACTTTGCATCCCAAAGTTCCTTTGAATATTTTCGGCTTTCATTCGTCTTTCACAGGTCTCAAAGTTAATGTATATTATTTATATTTTATTATACCAATAAAAAACTTATACACTTATAATCACAGCAATTTAAATAAAACTTTATTTATATTATATTGAGGTTTTTCTACACAAAAGTAACAAACAAATAATCATAAAACAAATGAACAACATCAAATAAAACCAAATGTTTAATTAAAAAAAAAACAGAAATTTCTCTCTTCTTGTTAATATGGTATTTACGATTAAATATGTGATGTAATTTTTTATAAGTATCTTTCTGAATTTGGCTTCGCTTAGGTAATAGGCCGATACACTAATTAATTCAATTAAATAGTGCATTCACCCTTCTTAAAGGCAATGTTTCAATTTGATATTTGTAAGGTCATTCAGTTTTTTGTTTTTATATTTCTTAAGTTATTGACAAATTCATTTGTGTACAAAATCTACAAAATAAACTCCCAAACATACCACGTTACTTTTTTGTCATGGCCCCAATATCTTGCCATAAAACTGTCAGAAACCATAAAAAAAAGAATTATTTATTTTTATTTTTTTATTTATTTTTTCAGAAATATTACAAAGATTACTTAATACGATCCTGAAATAATATATAATACAAGATTAATAAATATTGGTATTTATGATTATTAACAAGAATTATTCAAAAGTCCCGAAGCTTGCAAATCAGAAGACTCCACGAAATTACTTAATAGATAAATAAATTCGTGGAGTTCATGTCGAAATTGGACTTCTCTTAAGTGGAATATATCAATATTGGAGGCGATATAGTTAAATATTCTGATCACTTTCTCAAGAGGCATAGTTTATGGCAGGTTAGTATTACTTCTAGGAAAAACAAACAATCTGTGCTTCGCTATCCTTAAATAATTGTCAGGGACAAACAAACCGATTTCCAACAAAATATCAGGATTTCACAAGAACACGCCGCGCACTAGCCGAAGGAAATGAATACTCAAGCTCATATCTCTTCTTAGTGAATGACTCATAGAAAAGTAAATATAATGCTTAAATAATAAACATAGTGTAGACTGCAATGCAAGCAATTAATCGTATATGGTAAATATCTAAAAAGAAAAAATATATGTCGAATAAATTCTAAAGAATCTTTTATTTTATATCTGATCTAAAAAGAAGCTTTTACCTTATGTAGACACATTGTAAACATCGAAATGATGATATTTATGATGCATTTTCAATAGTCCATACTTTTCACATAAACGAGGTGTGAAGCGTTCGATTATTTTTTAAGCTAACACTTGTTAACCCGCTGTAAAGTGCGCCAGATTGCGTTATTATATTTACAGGCACGCTGCCGTGTAACATGTTTTCAATTACGTGTCTTGCGCGGTAAGTGCCCATAGAACCGTCATTACCCGCGGTTAGTGTAAAGCAATTCATTTTTTACGACTACGTTAACCTGATATAAAACACGCTCCTTAATCCGATACAAGGTGCCGACGTTATATTTACATTTATTAGACGCGTAATAACTCTCTTTTTCCAACAAGGTGCAGATGAAATTAAACGCATGTAAATTGTTAAGTTATTTTCACGGCCAAATTTTAAATTGGGGTCTTTCAGTTGAATCGTGTGTAGCGAATATCTTCTTTACTCTGATATTTCGACCGCTATTTTGGACGAAATCTTTTAGATTGATGATGACTTGGTGTCTGGCATAAACTTAACCCGCCTCACACCCGCATCAGACCGGAAGGAAATTGAGTTACTTTGATAATGCGCTCAATCAGATAATGATCAGTTAGCAACTGATCTGTTCAGTGGGAGTCCCCTCTGAACAATTCTCTGAACAAAACAATAGATTAGAATCACATTCACAAATTAAAAGGAGATGAAAACTCGGTTATCTAACTGAAAATACGAGCAAAAATGGTAAGTGCGTGGGATTTTAAGTGGCCACAGAATCTGCAATCTCGCAATTGGTCCAAAGCACTTTCTTTAAAATGCTTTGGTTGGTTTAGCTATCAACCAAAGGTACCTCATCGAACGTCATGTGAGATAAGTCTTTCGTTTGGAAGTGTGCCTTCATGAGCGTTATGTCTATTAGGATCGATTGTCTTTGTTTTTCTATGAAAGCTTACTAAAACGTACTTGTTTGAAAAATTATCTGCTCATTACTTTAAAAAAAACTAAAACTTATGGTTTATTTTCATGGTCAGGGTTGAAGTTTTTGGCTTTAGAAATAGTGTACGATGTTATTTCGAGTTCTTCAAACCGATATTTCACGATATCAGCTAAAATAACCGTAAACTTTGTATCCCTAATTGGGTCTACAGACAAAAACAGTAATTGTACAGCGCTACTCTCAGTTTGAGTTGTGTTACCATAAACTTTATTTCTGTTTTCATTAACACAAAATGAAAGCTTAAAACCTTGTTATAACAGAATATCTTTCAAAGATCAAAATATAATAATATTGTGGGTATATTAAATACAAATTTATATATGTTATAAAACCATGTAAGAAACCTTGTAAAACTATCAACAAAAAGTAATTATTTATAAATTAATGATTATTTATTTATATATGTATCTACCAATATGTATTACAAATGATTTTATACTAAAAAGTCAAGTAGTGGAGACTACCCAAAAAAAAGGCACACTCAAGTGGCAATAAGGCAGGACACAGTATATATATCGAAAAGACTACGGTTGATTGGGAAAAAAGTGTTAGATTGGCGCCCAAGGACTGGCAAACAAAGCATTGGCTGACCCTCTGCATAATGGATTGACGACATCAGAGTGCCTGGATGCAGAAGGCAGAGGACGAGACTCATGCGGGAGGTCTTCGTTCAACAGTGGACTGACGCAGACTGATGATGATGAAATAATGGCTATTAAATTTGATTATATAAGATATATTAACGTTAATAAAACAACAAAGATACGATTATCACATAATTCTATCATCTTAATTTCTTGGAACGAAAATGTTGAATGGAGTGAAACCAAAATAACCATTGAGTTATTTATATGATTCTAAGAAAATATTAAGCTTACATTACAATGTACCAGCCATTTATGACATAAATTCATGTTATTTAACACAAATAGTATACAATTATTATACAATTAAACAGTATACAATTATTCTATCATACTCGTATACAAATTAAATGTTAGCTATTTATCCATATAAAAGTTCTCCTAAAGCCTATATAAAATAATATTACAAAAGCTTTTAATCATGTTTGCTTAATATTGTTAAACATATTATATTATGTATTACTATGTAATATTTATGTAAAATTAAGTAATAGTTTATTAAAGTTTGATGCATCAAATGATTAAATCTCCAAATAGATGAAACTGTATTGTTACGGACGGCTGATGACTAATAAAACATTAATAAAATACTGATAAAGCACTGATAAAATATTTACCTTCATTTGCTCTTATTTAGCTTCATTTGACTCTGTTTAGCTTCATTTGACCTTATTTAGTTTCATATACATCTGTTACGTCAATATTGTTTATAATGTTATTTATTATTATATTCTCCGATGTAAATATTATGACATTCCGCGAGGTGCATTGCGATTTCGAAATTGGTGTTTCGGCTCTCTCACTGGCAAAAGAGTGAGAAAGCCGACACGCCCCCCTTGGCGATAATTAGTATGAAATAAGTAGAGCTGTCCCGCTCTTGCGGACAGCCACGCCACTCATCAAGACTCTCGCGAAAGACAAGACTCTCGCGAAAGACAAGACTCTCGCGAAAGACAAGACTCTCGCGAAAGACAAGACTCCCGCGAAAGACAAGACAACAGCTGCGAGCTTTGCGCACGACCCCCTCTTGAACGAAATTGTATAAATACCGAGCGCGACTCGGAATAAAGTCAGTCACTTGAAAACACTTGCGAGTTGTACTATCTCCCTCCCTGGGCCTCTGGACTTCACGGCGCCCCCGGCCTACTGCTCTACACGGACTACTACTTGGACGTAGAACTGGAAGCTGCCAAACATCACAGCCCAGGAAGCCGACCGGGACACAGCTGCCTTACAACCAGCTGAAGGAAGTTAGGACTTCGAAGGCAAGGACCGCAGTCGCAAGTAGAGCGAGTTACCAGTCGAGGTCGACTGGTCGTCTACATGTATGTTGGTTTTATTTTTCATATGCGCTTTTTAATCCTCACGATTTTCCACTATATAAAAATTTCATACCTTGTTTTGATATGGATCACAATGGGCCTGTTTCACTTGATGGAAGACTCTAGTTTTGCGATATATGATGGTCTCATCAGTTCCAACAGCACGTTTTTGTACGTAGGAACTAAGAAGCTTTCATAGATCGCTAAACTGCAGTCTTACATCAAGTGAAACAGTGTTCGGTGTGATGCATATTAAAAGGTATGAAATTCTTACCTACTTAACTGTGAATACAATTTATTAATAAAGTTCTTATATATGATTTCATTTTTGACAGCACGTTTGCGTCAAGTTCACGCGTTCTTATGTATTTGTATAGTCAGCTTTTACTACAAAATTTCTCGTGTAGGAACGAAGCTTTCGTCCCGCATAAATATCCAACGGCCGCGTAAGCTCGCGGTGCCGCATCGCTCAGGTGTATCACTGATGGGATCAGGAGCAAGGCGCATTGATATGGTAATGCCGTGCAGGAAAATAAGTATGAAGGGCGATCTTTGGATATGGAGAGCACGGAGACTTCAAACACGGTGGATAAAACAGAAGATTTAAGTTAACAAAAATATTCAAAATTAAAAAATAAATATACACACGAGGATACTCTTATCAAGGATTATTAGCTGAAATGTCTTAGCGAATTGAATTACCTTTTCTTTTAAAGACGTTAAGAAAAACGATTGTTTTACTTATTTTTCCAAATTAAACGTATCTGTATTCAACATACCATTTAGAATGTATTTGTTTGTCTTTCATAGCTGCTTTATAGTTTAAGAATATTGTAGTCACATATTTTTCCGTACAGCACATTGTATGTGACAATCTATAGCCCGTCTCAAGTCCTATTCATACCCGATTTTCCACCAAATCTACACTGTACATCGTTTTTTATGGCATTCAGTAAATTGTAGGCAGAATTAAGAGTAATTCAATGAACATTTCATAAGATATCGAATGATTTTCGTAATATCAAGTTAATTCAATTATCATCGTCAATTTTAAGTTTTTTTTTATATGACTGATTATTTATATCTTAGACAAACTATTACCAATGTGAAACATTTTATTCATTTTCTTATTTGTACATATTTTTCTCATTGTTCTTGAATATCTTAGTTATTATGTTTATTTTAACTTCTAATGCTTGCTGACAATTCAAAATGAGACATAAAGTATGTTGATCTAGGAATTTAGTGGTTTTGCTCCTCTTAAAAGCTTTGCTCTATTGGTAATGGAGACCTTTACTCTGGTCATGGATCGATGTTCTGCCGGGCAAACTGACTGACAGCCTCCGATTCACGAAGACCGCAATCTTGCCAACGCCCGTCGCGAAGCCTCCAAAAGCTCCATCAAAGATCAACATATACCCGCGGCATACATAAACGACGAAATAATAAACGAATATTCAATATCAACCACATTTCTGTGATACGAGTACTTTCACAGTTTTTCAGGTGTTTTGTTTTCAGAAACATGAAAAATGGGCTGCACTGTTACGTTAAAATCTTTACTATTGAGCATGGCCAATCAATAACAATTTTGATGGTATTTTTCAATGTTCGAGACACCTTATAAGTAACTCTGTGATGCAATAAACCTGAGACGTTTATTGCAATAAACCTGAGACGACGAAAACAGTTTTACTACCACTTATATTAATCCTAGAAAACTGTTGGACTGATAACATGTGTGTGCAATGAGTGAATTGATTTTCTTATGATGTTTTCACTGTTTAAATAATAATTGTTTGCATTAAATAAAATAAAATTTTGATTTATAAAAACATATCACTTTCACAAACTTTACCTTAAAATTATGCTATAATGTTTTTTTTTAGTCCAAAAACAAACTTCCTTCCTTTGGCTATGCTTCTGAAAGTTCCACCAAAAACATTATATGCATGGCTCTCAACGGCCTTCCAAAACAAAAGACGTAGGTCCAAGGAAAAAAAAAAATCGTCTCATGATAATCATGTCTCCGATAGATATCAAGCATCTCCTTGTAAGTCAATACTCTCAGTACGCCAATATATTTAAAATGCTCCACCCCCTTACAAGAACTGGTAAGTTTAAAAAATAATAATAAGATTTTATTATTAATATACAGCTCTCAATATTTCAAAATAAGTCCTTTATCGTAATTACATACTCGTAAATGAAGTTAGCTGCTGAATTGTATCATCACGTTCGTATAAGTCTATTAAGAAGAATTTATCAATATTCGTGTACTGTAAAATATATGAAAACTTTTTATTAAACTAAATACATCAAAAATTTGTTATTAAAAAAACTGTCATTAAAAATACTAAATGAAGAATAAATATACTCTAAGTAAGCATCATAAATTAGGCAATGATACCTGAAATGTAAATATGTTTCCAATTGTACAACAACTCAATCGCCTCACTTTTAATTTTTGCAGATTCTTCAATAAACATCTCATGAATATTAAAATCGATTAAACTTAAGCCGAATATAACACATTTGCGCGCTGAAAATGCTTGTTTCAGGAAATGCGCCCAGCGTATCATTCTGTCTGCGCGCGCGGGGCGGGGAAGTGACTATCAAAGAATTTTTCCCCAGTTGTTTTTAGCGAGTACAGGGGGTACAGGGCTACTTTGTGCATTACATTCTACTTTGGCTCACGTAATCGTTCGTGCCTCGCTGCAGCGCCGCTTCGCTCTCTGCATGACCCGCAGCTTCTCAAATTCCAAATTTTAAATAATAAAAAATGTCCTAGTGTCATTAAGGAAGAAATTTTTAAAACTGACATTACTTTGGACGTATTTTATGCGATAATACTCGTATATTTATTTTAGATAAGCTTGTTTAGCAAGTATGAGACGAATCTGTCGGTTATATCTTTATGTATTCGAAATAGACTACTAATTGATATGTGACGGAGTAGATTCACATGTTTTGTATGAAGTCAATAGTTCATAAATGCACAAATTTAAACGACATTTCTGTAAAATTAATATAATATTTGGAATTTAAAACCATTAACAAATATAATTTTTTGTAATAAAAATCTGGAGAGACTTAATTTTTTAATTATGTGATGTTACAACTAACATTAAGGTTATCAACTGACAATACTTGGTGAAACTGCATTATTAAAATTTCAAATTAATTTTAATGAAAAAATTAACAAATTAAAAATATTTAGTTTTGATTCACATTTATTTTAAGCCATTACATGTTTCGGCCTCCCTGGAGTCCATCTTCAATAATGGTTTAATTATAAACTGGCAGTGGCTTATATTGGTATGTATTAGTATTAGTTCCTACGTTTAAATTGAACACAAAAATATAATATTATATAATGCCTTAATACATTAAGATACATACACATACCCCTTGATTTTATAATGTCTTTTTTCCATGGTTGTACCCCCACACATATACAATCTGTAAATATGTGTGTACTGACGTAGGAACTAATACTAATACATACCTATATAAGCCACTGCCAGTTTTTCATTTAATCATTATTGAAGATGGTCTCCATGGAGGCCGAAACATGCAACCGCTTAAAATAAATGTGAATCAAAACAAAAAAAAATGTTAATTTTGTTATTTAAATTAATTTAAAATTATAATGTTAAAACTTATCAAATAATACTACGAGTACTTTTCATTTTCATCAATTTGTTACCTTAGAAAATTACACTTGAGAACCTCTGTTTTGACTGTATGGGCGCACTGTTACAGAGATAGGAATAAAGCGGAAAAGAGCTTTTGTATGTATGTATACATATTACATATTTTATAGATGTAAGTCAATGGTAAAAATAATCTAATTGGCTTGATAAAATTGCGTTTTAAAGAAATTTTCTAGAAAAACTTACTATTTATATACTTCCTATACATTCAAATCAAATTATTATTACAAACCACAACAAATGTTTATTTTAAATACTAACGATATTTAACCTGTTCGCATCGGTACCCGATATATGCCGAGTAGGATTCCCCTACCGTTGACATCGGTAGCCGTGATATATCGTTTTCCTACTTTCTTAGAATAGTTTTTTATGCATTATCTGATAGCTAAAGGATACAAGAACCAATGTGATATATGAAAATAGACCAGATAAGTACATTTATGTTTCAAATACCAGTTTTATAATTGAGAGTATAATTTGTATTCCACCGAGCCGTAATGATAGAGCTTAAGGTGTTTTATACCCTTTTTATAAGAATATATCTAAGTATTACAAAAATAGATTTTATCGTAAAATAGTGGTCGGTATCTACTTCCCGCAGATAGTTAAATTACCCCTTATTTATTATATTAAATACCTTTTTAGAGTAATCGTAATCAAAAATTGTTGTTATGAATGAGAATTCAATAATATTTTGAAAAAAAAAAAAATGTTAGTATCTTGATATCAGCGTGATATAGTCCTTACTGACTGGTACCGAAAACCTCGATATACAATCTTTCGTCTCTTATTTCTGTTCGCTTGTCGTACATGTATGTGTCGTCATTTTGTAATACCGTTAGGAGGACTAGTTGCGTAGATCGCCATTTGCTACGCTGGACGACAGCCCATCATGGGCGCGCTCAGTCGTGTGCCAACGTCGGCTAGACCGCATTGTTGTTGGCCTGGCTTGAGTATGTCCGGGCCAGAAGTTTGTAAAGTTATCGAAATATATATGCCAATGTGCTTCAGAAAAAGTCTTTGTGTTGTTAATCTGCTCGTCATCCTGCCACCACGCAATTAAATAACAAGCTTAAAGAGAAGAGGATGTTACAATATTGTAATATTAAAAAAAAAACATACTTATGTTCAACAGCTGATACACACATACAAATATACAGGAAACATAATATTAGATGAAATATCTCTGATCAATAAATCGGAAATAATAGAGGGCGGCGGGTAATAAAATGACTACGTTTGCAAGAGTTCGTGGTTTGAATCCCAGCGTCTGCCGTTTATTTCTTTTCAATTTTGTTGATGATTAACCATGTTTATTTTTTTTTATCTGGTCAAATTATTTTTAGAAAACCTTCAAATAATACATATAAAAATACCAATCGTGTGTGTCTGTGTAAATATTAAAAAAAGCTCATTTTTAAATTCTGTTTTCGTATATATTCAATTTGTACAAAGGTGTCTCTTTTCAAATATATTCTTTATTGAGCGTTCCGTTTTGGTCGATTTGAATTCATCGAGCGCTAGGCAGGCTTATAAACTTCTATCGGTTCTGCCGACAGCTCCTCGAATGCTTTGCCAAGGACTACTTTTTTTTGTGGCTAAAGTACATTTTGCGGCCGGCTAGCTCTTTTGGTAGGTAAATATTTTTATTTAAAGTAAGCACCTCGACAAATTTCACGGAATATTGTCTGCGGTAAACACTAGCCGCTCTTGTTTGAATATATAATAATTTCGTTTTCAAGGATCATTTATTAATTTTCATTCATAAATGCTGTTTGCTAAGTAATAAGTTGTTCAAATCCAAATATACTTTTCAAATTAAATTTTGAATGATACTTATAGTAAGCTATAATACAATTTCGTATTATTTCATGCGTTAAGCTTACTTACTTAAAAAAATACTATGAGATAAAAATTTGAATTCTGTATGTTTATTTCAATTAATACTTCGAGTTTTAATATTTTTACGGAGCGTTTCACTTTGCAAGCTTCTTTTTTATTAATTAATTAATTTTCTTATTTTGTGTTAATTTTCTACATTGTTTTTGTCTCTCTTTTCTACATGAATAGGTTCAACTGCCTCTTTAGACTAAATTTTCGTAGCCCTGAGTTATTTAGATAAATCATTCGATTTATTATACTTTAAAATAACGACTAACAAACGTGCAACTATGCCCCAGATACTAAGGCTGCCTTCTCTTTTAGCCTTTGAAGTATCGTGTTGGACACAATCAGTAACTATGCATACTCGTAGTATATCATCGGAGGAGTTTCGAATAAATGCTTAGAATATAAATAACAATATCATTTGTGTATCAATATTATTTGATTAAAATGATTCACCACCATTCAATTGTAAAATTTAAAATTGATGGCTTAGTGATAAAAATGTTTGCTTATCAAACCGAAGATTGACGATACGATCCACAACGGAGACTAAAAAATAATCGATGTCTAAGCTCTTTAAATTTCTTCGATTGGAGCGAATTTGATGCCTCATCCGTAAAATAGCACATAGCCTATTTAATAAAAATGGTGGTAGACGTAAATTGTCCTGTAAAAACCACCGAATTTCTATAATAAATGGATGATGCATGAATGTGGGGTTGTAGTTTTTGACGTTAGCGGATCATCACTCCACATGCAATGCTTAGTCACATTTAACATGGCAAGCATAATAGAATCGACAGATAATATATCTACATGGCTGCACCATCTCTCAGTATTCGTCTGTATTTTTTAATTTTTTTGCTACGTAATCGCGTGCAGGAGAGCACAGCTGGTCAAGACTAGTGCACTTTATGACGCTCAACCAGGGAGGCTGGACACTGCATGCGGAAAACGTATGTTGTGTTCATGTTTGTTTGTGTTTCTTGTAGAGATCCAGATTGTAAGAAGGGGGAAACACAGACGCTCGAAAAGCATTCCAAAGCATCCCGGTGGCATTAAGGAAGGAACTTTGGAAACTGCCAGTTCTTGATCGACACACATTAACCGTGTATTGTTCGGCAAGTGTAAGACGAGTTTGTCAATTGTTGGTGAACAGCAGCGACCGTGGTAATAACGGTAGAAAAGACTAAGTGAACCAATCTTACGCCTGTGTTCCATTGATTACTGGTTAAACGTAAGAGTGTCATTGTTTATCAAACGAATTGCTCTTCTTTGAACTGAGTCAGTTAAGTTTAGAAGGTATTTTGGGGCTCCTTTGTGGCTGCCTCATTCAAGGATAGGTCAGATTTGTCCTTTATATTGAAGTATATGTTTCTATATGCGTAAAGAAAGTAAATAAAAAAATCAATCTACGTAAAAGGCTGTGTCATTGCGTTAAGCGATAGATATCTAAATCACAAAATAATTTTGACACAATCTCTCTGAGGAAACCATAACTCCTTGCGAATGGGATCTCGCTGGTGGCTTGTACTCACACTAATGAAGGAACCGGAACAAGATTGGCCATAAATTGGAGTCCATTCGTCCCAATCAGAACATAACGCATCGGTGCGTCGCAATGATCAGACCGCACGCTCCATAGAAGCGAGGGGACCCAAAAAAGGTCGACACATTATTTGGACACTAATATCAAGACAAATCTAAATTTAAAATGATTATGATAAAATGTATTTTTTGTTGTAAATATATTTGTGATTATTAAAGAAATAAAATTATTATTTTAGAATGCAGTAGCTTTGTTATTTCTCGTAATAAAGAAAGGAACACTTTGTAAAATCAATGATTTTAAATTATAATAAATATTTATTTACTTACCTTTTTTTCACATGGATCACGTTAAGTATGGCCTTTGTTTATGAGAACGCAGTTTCGACTAACTTAAAGCCTTCTTCAATCCATCTCGGTCAAGAGTCAACTTTTGTTGACTTCAACAACTTTAGTTGAACGTTTGTTCAAACTTTTGCGAGATTGAAGAAGGCTACCAGTTAGTCGAAACTGCAGTCTCACAAACAAAGATCATACTCGAGGTTATTCATGTAAGAATAAGGTAAATAAATGTATACATAATATATCGATAAATACAAGTAATTCGCTCTTTTCAACCAGTCAATACAAAGATTTTTTTTCACTATCATTGATTCATTGTTTTGTATTTATGTTAGTTTTACATTTGTCTCGATGAAGATGTGTTGTCTTCTTCTTCGTAGTATCAATCCGGTGAATTGGTTTGCAGCAACAGAATCTTGCATCTCGATCTCCATTCCTCTCGGTCCTCCGCAACCCTTTTCAGCTCAGCATAAGCGCTACAGTTCATGTTCTCGAATACTTGCTGCAAGTGTTGTCTATAAATCTGTTAATTAACCAAATATGCGTCTGCCGTATTTGCCGCTAGAATAATCATCATTGCATGTCCGTTTTAACACATGTCATATAGTCGTCACAAATTGCCACTTTAAATGTCTGTCAGCCGCCACGTTCCTCTTCTAATCGCATGTCATCTCTGTCTCCCAGAGCTCCCCCGAGTATATTGTATGTATATTTTTCAACTGTATTTCAAGATAGCTAAAACCCGGCTGTACGAAGAAAAAGAAGCTGTAGTTTATTCCCTCTTGTGGCATTTGAAAGTACATATCGTAGTCATGTTCACTTTTGTCTCTTGACCGACAGTTTATACTATAGTCTGAAAACTAGTATGTATGATGTATATCCTTCACTTTTTTTTCTCACAAAGTAGATATCAATTTTCTTAAAAAAAAAAATGTGAATGACATATTTTTAATTTTGTACAATCATCAAGATGATATCATTCTGTATGTTAAATACTTGCGATGTTCAATTAGAGTATCACGTCATTTATTCAAGCGGCCTGCGGTCACGAGCAAACTTTTGTCAAAGTGTTGTCTAATATTAGGTCAGCTCATCAGGAGGCTGTATAATTTATCTGAGTGCCCGTTCTGGCGCCCGTGAAGCCTTAAACGCACATTAACCTAAGCTTTGGTATATTGCTCAATTATAACCGTGTAGTTAACGCATAAACACGTAGGTGCGGATTCCGAGTGGTTGGGCATAAATTGTAGGTCCCGGTTCTAGGCCTTTAAGGGCCGCCCGCCGGATTCCCTGCATCTAATTAGGTGAGCCGATAAATGTGAGCTTTACCTTGTTAAGTGTTTGACAAAGACCCACCTTCTGGGTAGTGCTTATTATAACAGATTGTTAAATATATGAAAATATATTTACAAACATTTTGCTTAAATCTGTGTGTTATTATATTACTCGTATAATAGCTAATCATCAAACGTTTTCCCAGGAAATATTTTTTTCAATTTAAAAAGACCTGTATTTCTTTCTTTAGTAACTAATTCAAGGTCTTGGCAGTAGGTTGAATCAATTGGTAGCAAATAAAATTAATTGACAGTAGACTAAATAAGTTGGCAGTATCCACTGTGTCAGTTTGAATATGGTCAGTTATAAAATTAAAATAGCAGAAATATATTCAATATTAGTAAAAATTAATGGAAAATAAATGAATAATGAAAGGATAAAATGGAAACCTAACCTTATCTATTATTTATTATTATCTGCCAATTTTTTTTTCTTCTGCCTTTTGATATTATTCTAGTGCCAAATGATTATTTTATTACTGACCTTTGCTAAATAATTACTGTCCGTTAATTGAATTCAATACTGCCATTATATATTTTCTGTATAAAAAATATGTTATTACAGTCAAACCTCTATCCATCGTTCTTCGATTAATCGTTTTCCCGGATATGACATTTTATTTTACTTCTAATACGTTTCATACAAAAATTAATACCGCATTCATTGTTTTCCCGCATTCATTGTTGGCCCCTTTAAAAACGATAGATGGAGGTTTCACTGTATATTATTGTAATTTATAGCTATGAATCTTGGCATTGTACCAAAAGTCAATGCAGTCGTATAATGTGATTTAAAATCAGATGTCTGCGTAGAATACTAGAAGTACGATGGTTTGACGTAGTGAGGAATAACGAGGTGACAGAGCGAACAAGGCAGCCTTCCATACTATATAGTAGCAAGCTTAGAGGTATAACACTAGGTTAACATATCAAAGGTAATGAGTTCAATCCTCGATGAAGTTAAAATTTTCATTGATTTTTATTGAATTTTGAAAAGCTCTATAATTAATAGGATATAATTAAACATAATTAAAAAGAAGGTGTGAAAAATTGATCCCTCATCCGTAAATCGACAGTCATAGTCTTTCAAGATAATAAAAATATTCCATACTAGTAATTCTATACTCGAGAAAATATATCATGATATAAGAGTATTTACTAAAAAAATTGTTATCTATTAAAACAAATAATGTTTCATTTTTTGCTCGAAATTTCAATAGTCATGAAAATAAAGTATTGTCCCTGAGAACTTACCTTTACTGTAGTCTACTCTTATAAATTTATTTCGTCATATAAGCAATAAATATGCTTGAATACGTTAAATAAAAAACACTAAAGATTAATTGAGATATTGAGTACATAAATGCAAATTACTTCACGATGAACATTTTTCATGTGATCCAAATAAAATTTAAATAATGTTAAATCTTATATTCATAGCTTACAATTATCAAATTGTTCGATTGGCATGAAAACTTTTTTGGAGACGTAATAATATTCGATAAAAGAAAAGCCTCGCCTCGCGATCGTCTTCTGATGGTCTTCCAACTTCGCATAATGTTTTCGAAAGAATATGATTCACGATTCATTCGGTGGATTTAAAAATATTTTAACTTTTTCCCACACAATGAATCTTTAAATTCGTGAAGCGACTCCCCGCGAGAAAAACCTGTTAAAGTTAAATAAAAAAAGTTTGTTTTGGTATGGAAACAAAGTGGCTCTCCAACTTCACGGATAAGATAAAGAATATTTCAAACGCTGTCACAACGAACTTGATACGCACTTACATATTAAATAGCAAAGAAATTTACCATTTCTATGATTTCTCGAGTTTAGCTTAAGTTTATTTCGAAAGGCTTTCGCGCCTTGAAAATTTACAGACAGAATACGTTACAGTCTTCTTATATTTCTGTCTGGAGATTATACATATTTTTTGTAATTTCTACGTATTCTGAGACAAAAAAATCACGTCTTGCATGAGTCTATTATATTGTACGTGGCACTAAAAATAATGTTTTATTTTAAAATGTGATATTCTGAAACTTTATTGAATTTTATTACAAAAAACACATTTTAAGAATTCAATAAAAAATAATGGTTCTTTATTATTGTAAATTAATATTCATATATTTGAAAATCATAGAACACTGTATATCTATAAAGTTTAATCAAATAAAAATAAATCTAAAAGACATTATTTTTTTAGGGTGATCTACTACTTTTTTGTAAGTATTCAATTTTAATTATTTCGATTTTTTCGATCGATGTTTCTTGGTGGAATTCCATTATATCAGATATAAAATAAAAGATTCTTCAGAATTTATTCCACATATATTTTTTTTATTTTTTTTTGACTACATGTTTCAGCCAGGTCGGATGGCCATTTTCAAATCAATTAGTTAAATTTTTGTTGGCTCTATATAAATCAAAAGAGTGAGCGAAAAGGTGTATATAAATTATGTGATGGGTATATGTGGTTTTAGGAAATCATTAATGTATAAGGGAATTCATTTATGTCACAACAAAATAATATTTATAATTACAAAGGCCATTAAACAACAATCAACATTTACATGAAAATGCACTTTACGTACGAATTCTAGATAATTGTAGCAAAAATTATTTTGGTGGATAATCCAAAAGTAGATAGGGAAGCTATACAATTCTAGGTAAAATTATAATTAATTATATATAATAAAAAATATATATGTGGAATAAATTCTAAAGAATCTTTTATTTTATATCTGATATTCAATTTTAATTTACATTTTTCATTCTATAATAAAAAAATGTTTTAATTAAGAATAAAAAAACTGAATACTTTCATGAATAATTTATTTTTATTTTAATGCATTTTATAAACATAAGTATGTTTTAATTGATTCTTTAAATGCATTTTTAATGATTTATTGATTTTAAACGTTTTTTCAATAATCTACGTAGTTGAATCCATTCAAACATTGAAAAATAAAGTGAGGTTGTTTTATTAAAATCACTGTAATCACTGTAATAAGCTTAGGTTTTCAGAGATAGATTTGGAATTGCAGCTTTAGGGCTGAACCGTGTGTGGTAAATTTTTCCTTCTCTGCGTCAGTTCTTTCGACGTTGCAGAAATCATCTTCAAGATTGATGAATGATGACTTTAGGTATACAATTATAATTTTATTTTTAAACTAACTTACTGCTTAGTGAAGCTGCATGATCATTAAATTTATTTCAAAGATATTTTTGAAAACAGTGAATTTTGTAGAGAAAAAAATTAAACTTTTATGGCTGTAATATCCTATCTGTTGTAGCCTATGAAGTACAAAAATGGACAATACTTTAAAAGATCTTTTACCAAGTACAAGACCCTGAAGATGTCCTCTGCAACGGTGGTCGAAATATCAGAGAGAAGTAAATATTCGTCACAAACGGCTCAACTCAAAATCAATATTTCCTCATCTTCTTCGTGTGTCGAAAATTGAATGAAAAGGTAAATGATTAATTATTTATTTAATGATATTAATTTATAGTTAAATATTACATTGGCGTTATGTTATGCGATAGGCGACAACATGTCGTAACGGCATTACGTATGTAGATTAATTCGATCAAATGTGACAGTGAGTCTCGAGTATATCGTGATTGTATTTTTACAGCCCGTATTTAGCGTTAATTCCCGGCGTAAACAAACAAAGGCTCCGTGGGGCCCTAATTATATTTAATAATCCGTAATCCGACAATGAAGCCGAGAGGGAACTTAATCAAAACCGGTTCAAACGAACATCGAGACGGATGCTTGAATATTTATGGCGGATTGAAAGGGACAAACTATCGCAGACATCAATCTGCCGGGGATATAAGTGGGTAAATAGTTGATGCCGCCGGGTAATGAATATGGAATAGGCAGCGTCGAGGTTCGCCGTTCGTACGTGCCGAGGTGACCCAAGCCGGGCTTAGCGACTATAGGCATGTGCTCTTAAGAATATTTACATTCGGGGCTGGGGAAAATTATCGACGATTTTGAGGTTCCGGCCTCGCCGCCTTTTGATTAGAGGAAACTTTTAAAGCGGCCACTCTGGGAGTTGCCGGATAGCTGGGTATCTGTCCTAGTATTCAACCCTCTCATCTTTCTCTTGGTGCTGGTGGAAGACATGCAAAGACGCGAATCAATTAGATTGAAAGGTTTTCGGGTGAAGTGTGTATGGCTTTTTATTGCGACGAAGATGGCGTAAAATAAAGATGAGGATATATTTGTATCAATTTCTATTGGCAATGTAAAAAATAAACTGAGATGGTATACGCAATATTTTATATTGAATTCTTACTTTTCAACAATATAAGCTCTTAAAAGCTGTAAAGGGCTATAAAAGACATAAAATATCAAATTTATTAATCGTGTAATTTCGTACACCATACATACGTTGGTCTTAAACCTGTTCGCATCGGTACCCGATATATGCTTTGTAAGATTCCCTTACTATGATAGTTTTATAATTGACATTATAATTTGTATTCCACCGAGCCGTAATGAAAGGGTTAGTGGACTAAATTTGAATTGATTAAATTAATACATAAAAATGTAAATGTAAAATATAAGCTTATGCATAATCATTTTTAAAATACTTAAAAAACTTGTTATGTTTATTTTACACGGGCACTTGAAAAAAATAATTCCCGAAACTACGCGAAGATTTCAGAGATACCAAATATTAATTCCAGCCTCTGCCAAAAATAAATTTTCCGATATATTCGCTTCAGGTTTACAGGGGACCGTTTCATGGAAAACAGGTAAAAATTAAATGCCCTGAAATCCCCAGGCCCGAGCCCAAATCCCACCTTTATTCCTAAAGGATTCGTATTAAAACACATTTACGCAAAGATTACGCAAATTTATCCAACTACATACGCACGGGCCGTCATTAGGCCCCAGCCTGACCCTAGGATTGCTTTGCTATTTGTTTGCTGATTCGTCCTAACAATTTGGCCGTTGATGTATATTCTTAATTACAATGCTGCTGTATGTAATTGAATCGAATTTAATATGCAATCGCTTTAATTTTAACGCCAAATAAAATGCCATGAGCCTCGCTATTGAACTTAAAGTAAAATTTTATCAAACATAATTACTTCAAATTTATATATACATGCTTTTATTTCGTTGAAAATATTTTTTTTTTTCAACTGAGGGTAACTTATTGACTTTCCGACGCATATAAATTTTGAAATAAAAAAGTAGTGATGTTAACTTGTTTACGCTGTGAATCTTTGGATCTCAACATGAGACAATTCAACTATATACTAGGGTTTCAAGATCAACTTCCTGAATTGAATACTGGGGGTGTGATTGTTCGACTTTGTGAGGAACGACAGGGTAAAAGAGCGGACGAGGCAGCCTTCCATACTACAGTATGTCAAAAGACGAAAGTGAACCTGGTTATAACCTGTGTTGACGATGCCGCAGGAAAGCAAAAACTACAGCAGCCTTTTTTTTCAATTTAATTTTTTTATTTATTTTCCTTCAATGACATTCCAAAATATACTATTTTAATTCGTTAATGAAGTACAAACGTAAATGTGATGATTTTAATGTTTTACATATTCAGTGTCAATGACCTCACACGCAAAAAGTTAGGATTTGTGACAAAAAAAAACTATGTCATAAGTATATCATGGTTGACCCACAAATAACACGGCATTATTGTCACAATATCAAACGTCCAATATTTCGTATCTGTCCACACCAGCACTGAATCTGAAGCAATATTACACTTAATATGTCAATAGCTTCACTCAAGTTGGTTTCAACCACTGCTCACTGCGATTCTTTCGTCTAACACGTATCCAGAGTCGAATGATGTTCCTTTCGGGCCACACTTTTCTTCATGCCCTCGGGCTCTCGCCGTCTTGGAAGGCCGTTGGCAAATATACAAATAATGTACTCAGTTGAGCTGTGGAAGTCAGAGCTGAGATGGGATAAACCGAATACTATGGCGGCTGACAGTGCTTTGTAGCGGCAGTTAGTGAATTTCATATGCTGCAGTTGGGGGAGCGGATAGGATGATGATGCTGATTATAAATGATGATATGTGTGGCGAGATTGATTGATTGATTGAGTGTAAGCTTTTCTTTTAATGACTTACTAATGACTACAACTACATATTCTGTCTAATAATCTGTCTAAAAATTACCTCCACACATCAAACATGAGAATATAAATTATATATTGACATACACCTCTCTATGTTTGTTATTGAATTGCGTGGTGGCAGGATGAAGAGCAGATTAACAACACAAAGACTTTTTCCGAAGCACATTTTCATATATATTTCGATAACTTTACAAACTTCTAGCCCAGACCTATTCACAGCATTCAGACCGGGCGAACAACAATATGATCTCGCCGCCGACGGGACACAACTGACCGATTGCCGTGATGGGTAACACCCAGTATTAATATAATTTTGTATCAGTTTTTTTTTAGACTGTAACCTCTTATACGAGTATGCATTACATATAAATTGCGTAAAGAATAATGGGTGTTAATTTTTATACATTTAAATTTAAATAAATGTCTCATAAAGGACAATTATTGCCGTCACCGTGCAGTGGCGTACCCTCGAGAGGGAGAGGAGAGGAGGACAGAACGTTCAGTATGCAACAAGCGGTGTGGGTAAACGAGCTACAAAGATTAAAGATGTTCTGTGTAATGAGCGTATCGTATTCATGGACCGTACTTCAAAACTGTCGCTGTCCTTTTCTTCTGTGACTTGTGGACAGTGGCGGGTAGTCGATTTTTCACATTACTACAAAAAAAACATATTTAACATTAAAAAAACAAATTCCTCTTTTGTTCTATAAAGTGTTAAAATTGTTATTACAAAATTGATTCAATTTTTCATTTTACGTATTATATAAGATATTATAAACATCTGTATTGCTCTCATTCTTCTTTACGACAGTGAATTTTGGCATCTCACCAAAAGCCAATGCAGCTGTATAATGGGTTTCTATGCGTAAGACAATCAACCAACCGTCCCACTGCTTGTATAATCAGATACCCCCAACATCCAGACTGAAGTCGCGAAGCAGCTTTCTGAGATCCACACAACCTCTCACATCCGGCCCTGAAAATGAGAGACTCCAGCTCTGGCAACAAGTCGCATCAGAGGATTTCATTACTCCAAAGGAAGGCCTCCCAACTGGCAAGAATCTTGACTGGCGGACCTGAAAATCCCTTAACAGATTAAGAACAAAAGTTGGTAGAACAAAGGACAACCTCGAAAGTGGGGAATGCTTCGGCAGGGACAGTCATTGTTGTGCGACTGTGGAGACCTGCAGACCGCCTCACACTTATGATCCTGCTCTATGTGCCCAACAAGCTGCACATCTCAGGACCTAATGCTGGGCAACACACGAGCTATCGATGTTGCCAGATACTGCGCAAAAATAATTTGGCATCGCTGACACGACTTACTTTTAATCTTAATTTATTAATCTTAATCTTAATTTTATCTTAATTTATTAATTTATTATTAATTTATTAATTTATATTTTCAATGTTTTGAGCATTCACTTTGAGATCCATAATAAATTATAAATATTTATTTATTTATTTACCTTGTTTTCACATGGATCACGTAACAAAAAGTTCTCTATTAGGAGACTTCAGTTTCGACTAACTCGTAGTCTTTTAAAAAAAAAAGAAAAGACTACGAGTTAGTCGAAACTGCAGTCTCCTAATAGAGAACTTTTGTTACGTGATCCATGTGAAAACAAGGTAAATAAATAAATAAATATTTATTAATTTATTAATTTATTAATTTATTAATTTATTAATTTATTAATTTATTAATTTATTAATTTATTAATTTATTAATTTATTAATTTATTAATTTATTAATTTATTAATTTATTAATTTATTAATTTATTAATTTATTAATTTATTAATTTATTAATTTATTAATTTATTAATTTATTAATTTATTAATTTATTAATTTATTAATTTATTAATTTATTAATTTATTAATTTATTAATTTATTAATTTATTAATTTATTAATTTATTAATTTATTATTAATTTATTAATTTATTATTAATTTATTAATTTATCTTAATTTATTAATCTTAATCTTAATTTATTAATCTTAATCTTAATTTTAATTTTACTTTTAATCTTAATTAACTACTTACTTTTAATCGTCAGTTCAATGGTTTTTTGAGTCCTTACTTCAGTGATACTCAAGAGATTTTATTCATCAAATTATATCAGCCGACGTCTAATGCCGATATTATAATAGTTTTATATTTTTTTATATTGTATTATTTAAAAAGTCATTCAAACGCCAATTGATTCGGCCACCCTTGCATGAACATAAGGCATTTGAGGTGGTTGCAAAATAAGTGGTTGGCTTTGTGAGAAGCGCGGAAGGCATTGTGTCTCCGGCGGGCTGCGGAGCCTCCGCTCCTTCCCGAAACGGAACTCGGAACACGGAACACCACGGAAGGAACACGGAGAGCTCAGTTCGGAACACTGAGCACCGGTGAACAAGATTCCATCCAAAGACTAACATGTCAAGCTGGCATATCATTATGTCTTCAAAGTTTCGGTCATGTTTTTAAAAAAGTTTTATTATATTTGAAAAGTATTAAATAGCAATCTGCTTCTTAAGTCATCGCCAAACTTTTATTTACTATGTTACTCAAATTTATACAATAACTTTAACTGCAGTTCATATTTATTAACATATATCAATTGTGGGTTGTGATTCAACTTTTTTTTAAATTCAACTAGAATATGTGCACATGCATGCGTTCAATGTGTATTGTGTTGAAATTAGGGATATATATATATATATATAGCTAATCCCAGTCAAAAATTATAATAATTAAGATTTATTGGCTGAAAATATTAAAAACCCATATGGCAAAGCTCACGTAACGAGAATAGGTCCACTCTGGTTTCAAGCTCGATAGCTACTGCCACTAGTCGTGGAAGTGGCCGGTGTGGCCCACTCCCACTCACTTCCCTCTTCCTGCACAGTGAAGTAAGAAAGAGTGAGATGCAAATATACACACATCGTCGAGACCCAAAGTCGAGGCACTTAAAGCACGATTTTTTTCCGAATATCACAAAATACCTCCGATGTACCCGATAAATTCTGATTTTTATTAATATTATATTTTCAATCAATATTTAAATATATTATGGAGGAATAACTTAAATTTTAACCTTGCATTTATTATATTTATAAAGATTTTGATGGTTATTAAAAGCAATGTGCAGAAAATACACATCGCAGAGAAAGAAAGGTTAAATAAAAAGTGAATTAATTATTAATTTATTTGTACTTTTCTTAAATAAAGTCACAAAACCTACTCCAAAATTTTATTATTAGCGATAATATTGTTACATAGTAATTACTCTTAAAGTATTTAAATGATTAATTCGATATATTACATGGTAAATGCTTAATTATGACGTTTTTTTACCTTATTTATATTATTAAAAATAAAATATAACTTATCTTTACATATTAAAAATTTCATAATGACAACTTTATTAAATAAACAAATACTTCAAACCTTGCTTAAACACGCATTACAATGAGCACTATTTATTTATTTGCTTGAATAAATAATGTTATAACAACTACGTTTTATGATTAATTAGATATATTTAACAGTCATATTTGGTGGTATTAATTTAAGATTATGTAAATCAATAATTTCATATAATATTTTCAACGTAAATATTTAAGATTTAATTTAATCGATTATCATTAATCGATGTCTCTACTAGTCGTCACAGTTTAGTGAAAGCGGCTTGTCGTATGCAGCGATGACAAAGTCTTCCTCGCCGGAAGCCCGTCACAAGGAAAAGAGAAATAATTGGCGTCGTCTCCATTGGCTGACGTTTTTTATTGTCGGGCTGTAAGGCTTCAGGTTTCCTGTAAACAACGGGATACCCGCTCAAGACACAAGACTCGTACAAGAACAGCTACGACACCGCTACGGGAGGAAATATAAGACTACTACGGGAGAATATAAAGCCTACCCCCCTTCATCGTCGGTATAATTATACCACCGGCTTATCTATTTTATGTGCATCTTTTCCTTTTTTGTTTCGAGTGTTTCGTAAATTGAAAGTAGAAACTTAATATAAATATCACACTTACACGTGTTTAGATATTTTAAGACCATTTTTGAAGCTTAATTTTTTTTTAATGTTTTGCTATGATGGAACCCTTGATCAGTCACTATACGATTGCCAATTTTCAGCCAATTGCACCGCTATAGCTTTTTCTTCTTCGTGTCAGCAACGTTAAATTATTTTTTCCCAGTATCTGGCAACATCGATAGCTCGTGTGTTGCCCAGCATTAGGTTCTGAGATATGCAGCTTGTTGGGCACATGGAGCAGCATCTTAGGTGTGAGGCGGTCTGCAGGTCTCCACAGTCGCACAATAGTGTCACCGCCATAACTTTGTTTAAATGATACAAGATCTGCTTACAAAGTTTTGAGCCTTACTCTTGAATAAAAAGGTCAAAATATGCCTTAAAAGTGACCAAAAATTATTATACTTTGTGAAATCTATTCAATACTAATTGTCACACATCTTTACAAATAAAAAAGGAATAGCAAAATTCCAATAGTGTTTAGAGTACGTTTTTTATTGCAAATAATTTATATGATTTAAATTATAAAATTTCTTTCTTCGTAACTATACGGATAATTTTCAACGTAAATAATGTGAAGTAAACAAATAAATCATCTTCTTTGTCAAGATCTTCGTGGTGTTATAATTGTATTATTAGTGATATTTTCAATAAATGCACGCTAAAAGTTACAGAAAATAGTTAAATAATCAGTCGTCGAGTTTCTGGTGATAAAGGAAGTGACGCCTCACTAATTTGAGTTCCTCTTCTCCATGATTTCCTCTTTACACTTCCGGTCAGGATAAGGCTCCTGTTTCATCTTTTACTCAACGGTCCAAGGAACTGAGAGAGTCTCTTAGAGTCTGGAGCCAGGAATAGCGAAACGTTAGAACGTTATACAGTTTATATCATTTTTTGAAAATATATTGTACATATTACTTAAATGTTGAGAAAATAGTTTACTCTACAGAAAACCAAAATAGCAAATTCTAACAATATATTTTCATATTTAAAAAATAAATATGCTAACTATTGTTAGTATTAAAAAACTATATAGGCTAAACATACGTGCATATGAAAAACTATGATAGCAATTGTTTCAATATAAACTTACTCAACGTGATGAATACTAAAATAGAACAGTGCCCCTGCATTCTGATTTATTGACTACGAGAAGGCATTCGTCAGTTCACACTGACCAACCTTGAGGGCAATCGCTGACGCGTTTGCGGTGTCTGCTAAGATCGTATACATTTTTAAACCCCTACATCAAGATAGTAAGTGCTGAGTGCGGATTAAAGCAATGACCACGGACTGGTTTGAGGTATCCACTGGCGTGCTCTAAGGCTCCATACTTGTTCCGTTATGGATTTTAATATCCGCAAGTCATTGCCACCAGATCAAGGAGTGAATGTCAACGAAAAAAAATTTAGAACATTTTATATTATTTCTGATTTACAAATTCGCATTAATATTTCTAAAAACAGGTTTATAAGATACCATCTGCTAAGTTGTACAAACAAAAATAGAACGCCCCCCACACGCAGCGGAGCGGAGGAGATTATGAGCGGTTCCGCATTACAATATTTTCTTTATAAATAACACATCAAGTTAAATATCCATCGGAGGAAGAAGCCCTGAATATACACATAGATTAGGTAAGTGCCGAACAAACATTTGAAGAGCGGCACGTTATGTTTGCCCCGCACACAGCCACGCCACTTGTGCGCAGCTACATGCTCAACGTTCATGTGCGAGCGGTTACATGTTCACGTTCGACGATCGCCGCGTGTGCGCGCGCGGTAACGGGAACATGTTCGCTATCAGGCTCGGCGTTCGCCAGAGCAAACTTTCGCTTGCCGACTTAACTTTGACTTGGAGTTTCTCAGTTGAGATGTCAAAGAGTGTCGCCGGCGTGTTGCTTATTTAGAAAAATAACCGACTCGAAATACGATAACTGTGTCGCGCGTGGCGTTAAAAGATATTGAACCAGTTTTTCGATGGAAATAAATCTCTCGATATTACGATCTACATAAATATTACTGTATTTTGAAATATATTTAAAATAAAAACAGTGCATTTTAATCCTTATCTTATTTTCATATATCGACTACCTAGCTAGGGTAAAGATAACAAAAAATTTACACGATTAAGTTATTTCAGCAACGATCCATCTTCTTTGATTAATGCTCATGATCCAGATCCCGAGTTATCACTTATGCAATTACTGATGGTGGTGCCTGCTTCGTAATTCATAACATTTTTGACGCATTTCACTTATATTTAACGTTTTAAGTTCAAAGGCATATTACTCTGGAACTTTTTTGACAGTACTTAATGCCATATTTGCACCTAAAGTCGAAAACATCATTTATACGTATAATTTTATTTCCCAACGGACATTCCAAGAAACGCAGGTGGAGTATCAAAGAACATTTGAGAGTTTGTAAAAAGATTAACCGATTAGCCTGTTAGACTTTAATATCCTTAAAGATAGCTCTATTTATTTTATCTGTTATCAAAAATATTTATTTATTGACTTATTTAATATATTTTCCTTACTTTTATCATAATTTAAAATAAAAATATTTTATATGACGTATTTTTTTTTAATAATTGCTTATTGCTCGTAGTTAGTTAACTTTCCTACATTATTTCTCGTTTAGTAAAAAGACTTGAAATGTGTATTTTAATAATCATCAGGTACATTTAAAGGACTACATAATAAGTTTAATAAGAGTTGACAAGAAATTTGAAAAAATATGTTGTAATAAAAAGAAAAACTATCTTATTTTAATATCGCAAACCATTACGAGAGCTTCTTAGAAAAGATAAATATCACAAAAATTCATTACCCTGAAAGGAGATAATGGTTGGACAATATGCTCGAATACACTTTCCGGTTAGTTCTAGGAATCTTTAATATTCTTAAACGAGTTAAAAAAAGGTCATGCAAAAAAACCAAAAAAAATATATTTTATTGTTAGTTACTCATATTTTTTCAAAATACTCGTTAAAATACGTTTTGAAACATACGTTTTCGTTTGATCACTTATGTTAAGTGACATTAAACGCAAAGCGTACTTGGATTGGTGACCACCTGTAAGCACCGCGATATTTTAAAAATGACTATTACCAAAATATCCAAATATATCCTGAATACTACTATAGTTTTTCATCAAGACCCTGGGACCTCTTCTTGGAAGCCATTGAATAATACGAGAATGTATGGCAGTATTTTATAGTGATCTTCATATACCTTCATGCTTTTGGGTTAAGCCTTGGATGGCGATTTTCTTTATTTCTCAGATATTATGACTGCCGTTGTAGGAGTTATCTTCAGAGTGATGATTTGTATTTCATATCATTCTAAAAAGATGTTTTGCCACCACGGCTCAACCTAAGAGCCACAATAACAACATAAATGCCAAATAACATATAGTGTGTGCATTCTTATTGAAGGATCCTGTTTTATTTAATAGCAGTATGTTAAAATATATTTTTTAAAAACCTTATACCTGTATACCCGTTTATAGCATACGATACATAATTAAGTATCAGATATAAAATAAAAGATTCTTTAAAATTTATTCCACATATTATTCCAATATATAATATGTGGAATAAATTCTAAAGAATCTTTTATTTTACATCTGATATTATGGAATTCCACGATCCACGAATTCCACCATCGATCGAAAAAATCATCATTCATAATTAAGTAGGTTTCCACGACCAAATTTGATGAGTTATGCCATGTGTGGCGAATTTCTTCTTTCTGATATTTCGACCACCATTGCAAAATAATCCCTGTAATAGCGATCAAAATATTACTACCCAAGCTAAACCCAAAAGCTACAATTCCATACGATAACATATTCTCAAATCAATTATTTCACAAAAATGCTTACGTTTCAAGTATGGGAGTTTGAAATGAAGATAGTAGAGAGTCGGGTCAAACCGGGCCGGAAATATGAGATATAAGCATTTCCAATAATCCCACATCTTCGGTACATCCGGTGTCAAAATAAATCAAACAGTTTCAACTTGAAATAATTCATTCAGCCAACGTTTTATATGTGTGGAGGAGCAGGAGCCGGGCCTGGCGGAGCAACCACCAGAACGAGAATGGAGTGCCCATCGTAGCGAGGCAAATAAAAATATATTCGCGTAATTATTACAAAAATTGACGATTAACTAAATTATATAATTAATTAATATATATCGATATACTTATCTAAAACATACAGATTTATTATATAATGCTATAGTATGAGTTGTTACTTGTAAATATAGATACAGGTAGAATCAAGCGACAAATTCTTCAACGCTGCGTTTAGATTCTTTCAATTGTCATTTTTTTAGATTGTAATTATGTTTATTTTACAAATCTATAAACGTTATAAAAATATCGGAATATCTTTATTTTAATGATATTCTTCATATTGAATAAATTTATTTCTAGTTCAGATTAACATAATCTAATAGAGCGGTGAATTGTCATATGACTTTAATTATGTAGGAAAATGTAGAGCGATAAAGAACATTTCATTGCATATAGAATACTCTGGTGTAACAAATTGAATCATGAACTTTTTGACAACTTTATTTGTTTTTTTTTTATGTAAACGCATGCAGGAGAGCACACCCGGTCAAGACCAGTGCACTCTATGACGCTCAGCCAGGGAGGCTGGACGCTGCATGCGGGAAACGTGTGTTGTGTTCGTGTTTGTGTGTAGGTTGAGGAGATTGCAAGTGGATATTTATCTGTTTCTTGAAGAGATCCAGATTGTAGGAAGGAGGAAACACAGACGCTGGAATAGCATTCCATAGCTTACCGGTGGCATTAAGGAAGAAACTTTGGAAGCTGCTAGTTCTTGGTTGACATATATTAATCGTGTATGGATGTTCGGCAAGTGCAAGATGAGTTTGTCGGCTGTGAGTGGGTGCAGGAGGAATTAGTTTTTTAAGTTCCGAAGAGCAGCGACCGTGGTAATAACGGTAGAAAAGACTAAGAGAACCAATCTTATGCCTGTGTTCCATTGATTGTAGATTAGACGTCAGGGTGTCATTTTTTATCAAACGAATTGCTCTTCTTTGAACTGAGTCAATTAAGTTTAGAAGGTATTTTGGGGCTCCAATCCAAAGGTTACTGCCGTATTTAAGGATAGGTCGGATTTGTCCTTTATATAGAAGAAGAAGTTGTTTATCGTTGAAATACCGACGTGATCTATTGTACATAATACACCTAGTTTTTTGGAAGCGAGACTGGTTGTACACTTAATTGACTCGTAATATACGAGTCAATTAAGTGTTAATGTTATAAAACGTTGTGAAATAATTCATTATATAAGCAATTATAATCCATTAATAAAGAAAACAAGACACGAGTCTGGTAGAGAAAAAGTTTAATTAGAAGAATTGAGTACCGTAATAATAAAGTATAATTAATATTATTAAAATATTTATCATTAAATTCAAGAATGATGCTTTATTTAATATCGAATCTAATCTGAATAATGAAAAACCTCACAATATGTAAAAACATCGTTTTAAAGAATCGGTATAAAAATGTTTACATGCAATTTTTAAAAACTCTAAAAAAATTTTTTCGATACTTTTTTGATAACATGTGTTTAGTATGTTCTGATATAGAGGCAAATATAAATTTGACAAAAATTGGTACAATATATTATAATAGGTAGCTAAATGAAAAAAATCTTCCGATATTTCTTTGGCAAATGTATCTATACTCTATTTAATATTTCATAGATGATTGATCTACATCAATTTTTTTCATAAATTGATACACAAGTACATATCTACTACATATAAAATAACATATTCTTTTGACAATTCAAACAGAAGAATAAGTCATGGTCGATTGCGCTGTGCATAGAGCAGAAATATATTGCATAGTTCGTGGTTAGAATCCCATCGTCTGCCCAATTTATGAAAAAAATCTTACACACTTGCTAACTCTTTAGTTTTATTCTACGCTTGAATTTCAGTACAAAAACGCATTTACTTCCATCTCCATTTTATCACGCCCTTTTTTATCAGCGCACGGCCATCACAAAACAGTGACTCCGATGTTACATCAATGCAGTTTGCTCCGAACCATTAGCCTCGCTGCACTCATACAATGTCCGATGCACAAGAAAAAGAAACACCCAGCTGCATACAGAGTATCTTGCCTTCTCCACTAGATCGTATCCCTAGTTTTTGAACCCCGGGAAAGCTGTTCGTCTCATCTATTATTGAGGAGATTGGCCCATAAAGTTTGCCCTCACGTTTCATACGGTTTGGGTATATTGGTGTCCGGCCCTCTGCTCTCTCGCTCTTTCTCTTCCTTCTCTCTCCTTGGCGTCCCTCTTTCGACCCTCCCCGGAACCTTATTGACAGTTGTAATGAAACAGGGGCATTTCGCTATTGCTTAGAGATAAATCATCTTAAGGGTTTATTAAGATTCAGATTGGATTGATGATGCTTCGTAAACAACGCGAAATCGGTTCATAATCTCTCATTGAAATTCAACAAAGGCATTTTAAGATGTGCTGTCGGAATATTTTGAAACATCCACGATTACAATTCATTTTAACCCTACTGTTATTTATTTGACTATTTATATTCTAGTAGATAATAAAACTGGTTTACTTTACTATTATGAGCATTATACGAGTAAGTTAGTTAAATAATAATAATATTTTCAATGTTTTGAGCATTCACTTTGAGATCCATAATAAATTATAAATATTTATTTATTTATTTACCTTGTTTTCACATGGATCACGTAACAAAAGTTCTCTATTAGGAGACTGCAGTTTCGACTAACTCGTAGTCTTTCTCAATCCTTCTCTAGTTAAGAGATAACTGAGCTGCGTTGTACTTGTAAGTGGTGTAACACATTTTTTGTAGGGGAGGGGTGGGGTGTGTCTAACATGAAAGGAGAGGGAGGTAGGTAGTGTTGCAAGGATGAAGGAAGAGATAAATACATAAAAGTGGTTTAGGTATAAATTTATTTTTATTTTTTATTTTTAATATTATTCTTATATGTCGTATTTATAATTTTTATACTTATTTATTTATTTAACGGAAAAAATTTAAAATTGGTGAATTAATTAAGGTATTTAGTTGGTTATTAATTATATCTTCTTTCTTATTAATGGCTTTATAAATTTCTAAGTATTCTAAATTATTTAATTTAACGGTTTTATTTTCTACATGTAATATGTTTAATACTTTTTCTAAGTTGTACGAATGATTATTTTCTATAAGGTGGTTTGCGAATTCAGAAAAATTAGTGCTTTTTAGGCACCTTAAATGTTCTTTAATTCTAATATTAAAATTTCTTGACGTTCTACCAATATAAAAAGATTCACAATCTTGGCAATTTAATTTATATATTCCAGAATTATTGCGTTTATCATTAGTATCTTTATTATTTATAATAATAAAGATACTATAATAAACTCATTCTTTTTATATTTATTATGTAAACACTTACAGGAGAATGCATATTAAATATTAATACAATTTTCATTTACATAATGTAACAATTTAATATCACCTATCTTTATATGTGCCTAGTTTTAGCATTTGCTAAATTTGATGTAATTGTTGCGTAATAATTATAATATTGATTATTCTGGTTTTTCCAAGCGACAGAAATAAAAACAAAAATCTAAAGGTTTTGAAAACTAAACACTCACATTGAAATATTTCTGAAGATATTGAATTTTATATCGTAAGATTCTGTGTACTATATAGTTCATATAAAAATATTACATTCCATTAACTCAAAGTACGTGTGGTATAAAGATATCGTTTTAAAATTAATTTGTATACTCATGTTTATCGCTCTGCCAGTTGTGATCTCTGACAGCTTAACGTATTATAAATAAACTAGTACATTTTAAGTTAGTCTAGAAAGCATCGATTCGATAAACTAAAAATGACAATTTAATTCATGTGATATTTAATATCACAATTATTTTAAGCCTTGCTGGAACATAATAGAACTTTTAAATCCGCCATCTGCGGTGTTGACCGCCGTGTCACAGCCGCTTATCCTTCCTACCAGAGTGCAACTCTGTTTACATAATATAATATATTTGTAATATTCACCAGTGGTGTTAATTTGACAATATAATTTTGATATAATGTGAGCAAGTATACTTGTAAATCTCCAGGGATTAGGAGTATAGCCTTGCAGTAAACTTAGTAATCTGCATTTATTAAATTCAAACAGATTTCCACTGATACGCTTATCATTTAAATCATGAGCATTTTGAATGTTATTTTTGCGCTGCCATAGATGACATTAACTGATGCACTGTTCACACCTTGTACGGGAACATAACAATTATTTCGCTAATATTCTGGTGATAGCCAATTTCGTAGCCCGTCGTCTTCTTGATGTTTATTCGTTCTCAGCGACACGAGCAGCCACAGCCACGATATTCTCTATCCCTGCAAGGTTTTCTGTGGTTGCAGTCTGTTCGAGTCGAGTAGCTAAGCGAATGTTTGCTTAGTTGGCGTGACATACCGACCGATTATTGTTCAAATAAATCGTCACAATTATTCCTCTCTCTGGTGGAGCATTATAATAAAATCATACCCATTACTTTTATAATTTTAGGTGTACATCATGTACTTACCACATGTCCTTTATCGTTACCAACTTCTTGGCCCGGAGCAACATGTCAGTGGTCTCTCAGTTCACTTATAGTCACGGTTTATTTCTCTATGTGACTTATTCTGTTTCCTCGACTAAAGAAAGAGCTGAAAGTAATGTATTGAGTGGCCGTGAAAAACATCTAAAAGCATATTACAACGTTCTTAAGAAACAATCCCTACGCTGAATTTCAGGGTAACTTTCAGGCATATCAGACACATCTCTGAAAGTGTATTCATGTATGAGAAGATTTTTTTTTTAATTTGAAGCATTTGTTCAGGCCAGATCAATAAATCTATATTTTGTATGCGTGGGTAACTGGTGCATTTCATTGAAGACGATGATACTATATTTCAACAAGTTAATAAAAAGTACTCAGTTATATGCATGGTAATTATTATTTTTTTACAATATACGCTTCATATTTGGAGCGTATGGACACTGCGAATAGCCGTTTCACGTTTCTGTTTGCTCAAATTGTCTATGGCTTATCCCAAAACACCACCCGTAGGTCCACATGGGAACATTAATGCTTCCCAGGAGCCTTCAGGGACGCGATTTTCCATAATCTGCATTTGTTTGTAATTTAGATGCCGTCGGTTCACATCCGACTAAAGTTGATATTTTAATAATAGGTTTAATCAAATATATACTTTATACGAGCCCCCAGTAAGGGTTAAGCCACTTGTTGGGGATAAAAAGACAAGTTAGGAATATTTTAAGCATTTATCTCAACATCCTCCTCTCTCTCAAAAGGTGTTATTCCGTCGCGTTATGGCAGTATTAGGAGCAGATTGATAACACAGTATTTTTCATAAGCACATTGACATATATTTGAGATAAACTTTACAAGCTTGTAGCCCGGACCTAGTCACAGCAGTAGGCTGAGCCACAATACAATATGCTCTCGCCAAAGGGCGGGACACACTGGCTCCGCGCACTCGTCGGCGCTGCGGCTCTTGCCCAGCACTCGAGTGGCGATGTATATAACTAACAAACCCGTGAGCGGACTTGTCCAAAATGACAATATGGTGACACATAAATGTATTTATTTATTTATTTATATACAGAATCGAAATTCCAATTTTTTTACAAATATTTAGAAACATAGAGTATACATAAATATACAATAAATATAGAAAATAATAAAAAATTAAAATAACACAAAAGAATAAGAAGATGACACGTGTCAAAGATCACAGAGATCAAGTAGAACAATACCATCGACAAAAGAGGAAAAGGATGTAAGAAAAGGATCGAGGTGTGCTGGTAGGCCATTTAGGAGCGACATTGCCGTTGTACCAAATTGAGTGCTTGAAGCTCCACAAGCATCGACTGGGATCAAAAACAATGGATGGCTACGAGCACAGGTGTACCTATCTGGAACATAGAAGTTAAAACATTCAAGAATCCCAGGGTTGTGAATTGAACCGCGAAGAAAAAGGAATGAATGTTTGAGTGCAGCAATTTTCCTCCGGGACTCTAGCGAATGGAAAGAAAGCATCCCTAGATGAAAAAGAGTTGGGTAATGTTCGGAATTAAATGAATTGAATGGATATTTACCGTAAATATAAAAATAAAGACGTCGGAGAAATTTTTTATGATTTTTTTCGAGCATGAAAATGTATTTGGATTTATTGGGATTCCAAACTAAACTCCCATATTCCAGAACAGATAAAACGAGTAAAGAATAGAGAGTACGAAAAATTAGAGGGTTATGAAATTGACTAGCCTGGCGGGTGATGAATCCAAGAAGTTTGTTGACGCGTGAAGTTAAATTGATTATGTGAGTATGGAAAGTGAATAATGAATCGTAGGTTATACCTAGATCCTTGACAACTGCTACTCTGTCGAGGAATGTTCCAGATAAGTAGTATTTGGACAGAATAGGATTTTTAGAACGGGAGAAAGAGATAACGTTACATTTGTTGATACTAAACGTGAGCTTATTTATGGCAACCCAGTTTGATACACTATTAAGATCAGATTGCAGATTGTGCATATCTTCGATGGAGGAAATGGAAGAGAAGATTTTAAGATCATCAGCGAATGTATGACAAGTGAACAGAAATAAGAGACGAAAGATTGTATAGCGAGGTTTCTAGTGCCAGTCAGCGAGGGCTATATCATGCTAATGTCAATCTATTTAATAGTTTTATGCTATTAAATGTGAATAATGATAAAATAATATTCATATATGTTCCGTTGTAAAGGCGTATCTAATATATTGTGTTGTACGAGTCGACCGGTGGCGTCAGCCAGTTATAAATAAAAGCCACAATGCATCTCCTAGTGAGCGGAAAGGAATTTAAATGCAGCAGTTCTCATCTGACACTCGTTTGAAAATGAGATTTCTTTACCATTTTCGCGTTAAAAATGAAACGTGGCGCTGGCGAAAACTCGTTCGCTGTCATATTACAGAGCCGCCTTCAACTACGTGAATCTTACACCTAAAGATATCATTGATAATACTAATACATTTGCTAAACATTATATTTATTACTAGTAGCGTTATATAAATTGCTTAAAGCAAATAACTGAGAGTTGATATAAGAAAAATATCCATTGCCATACGACACTTACACTTATACGTAGAAACATTCATTAAGGTAGCCAACTTAACAATCGTAAGTAGAGACATTCCTTTAGGTAACCAACATATGATCAAATTGAGACAGTTTCAGCCTCCAACTCACCTTCAATCTTAAGAAACGTTTCTTCATCCTAGTATAAGTGAGCCGTTGTTTTTATCAATGTATTGACTTTGATACTTTGATAATATTTTCAGACTTTTTAATTTTTTGTTTGCTATATCTGCTCTTAAACCAATATATATTTATTCTTCAAACTGTTGATATAGATCCATTGTACTGTATTTCAAATTAAACTTTAAGTGATGAATCCAGAAGGCTCAAAATAATAATTTATCGTACATCGTAGATATCCACCAAGATAAGACCAAAAACTTCAATAGAAGTGCTGTTTCCTTACGAGTAATTATTTGTGTTATGAATTATATGTTTTCGTATATACTTGAAACACTATAGTTCACTGACTGCCTATAGAAACGAACGTTATCTTTAATGTTCAACTGACAGTAAATAGGTAAAGCCTTAGGGAGTAAAAACACCTACTCTTACTCCCATAATCTCCACCCATCCCCCCTTCCTACTAACTTAAATACTTTTCATACTATTTCAAAACTATTAATCAATCAATATAATAAAATACTTTGAAAGCTTTTATTGAAGGCGTAATCACAGTATTCAACTATAAGAAATACAGGAATACGCAGTGTTCAATGAGATATTTATTTAAACAAATTAAAAAGTATAATATTTATCTATTTAACTTTAAAAAGTATTTAAAAAATACTGACATTATAGTAAAAACCACTCCCATCAAAATAAATACGATAATTGTACCAAAAACATACTTCTCTGCCGCGCAGTAGATGGTTCGGTACTCTCTGTTTGAATGTAGGTTTGTAGGTAGGTTCTCAGTACTGGCGGAGTTTCAGAATATCTGGGGCACATCAGGCTACTTGAATCCTGTCTTGCCTTGCCATTTGTTTGCTGTCTTGTGTCTGTTTGCATAATAAAGTGTACCATTGTTTAAGCACACTCAGGCTGGAAGGCTCCTCCTTGCAAATTTTTAATCAACGAATAGTTTTTGCTAGAGGAAATACTTTGTTCGGAATAAAATAAAATTACGAGTACAACGTAAGGCAATTTCTTCACTTTGAACCGCATTATTGTTTTTTGCATATTTGTCATAAATTACCCATAAAACTAAAATATTTTTTCACAAAATCAAACCACTGCAATACTTGATATCGTTATTTTACATTGAGGATACTATGTTGGGTTTTTTAAATATATTAATTAATGAATCCCAGAGCACTCAAGAGAAAATGGTTATAATTTTTTCTTTGAATGCCACAAGAGAGCGTAATTAACAGTAGTCTGTTTTTTTGGTGGTGATCCGTAGTGAAAGTGAATCGCGGTATATATTACTTAAAGTTTTTGGTTTATAATATAATGTTACAAATAACTTTGCAATGCGTTCTTAAACCTACGTTCATCTATTAAAAATGTATTTTTCACAACAGCCTACAAGTAATCCAATATGTATATTTGCAAATTATGTGCTGTATTTAGCATCACCAAATTTATATAATAAATATAGTTATTAATTGAAAAAGGCAGTCTGTATACCAAATTTACTAAAAAAAACCGTGCAAGAAAGCTTAGAATATTTTATAACTCTTGGAAATCTACCAGAGCATCTACAATTCACTTTTTTCAAGTTTTTGTGCATCACTTAACCATATCTCCCTTCAATATATTAATTAGTTTGATGATAATTTCCGTGGAGCATTATTCACAAGCATTATTAAAATAATATTTTTTCTTTATTGCTTATAATATGATTAGCAACTCATATAGCCGTATAATTGTGTATCCGCCTCGTCACATAATTCCGCACATTCAAAACAATGTCAACCGCAATATTTCAGAATTGCGTCATTTTCCTCGGTGGAAACGTTTATTAGAATTTGTAGCGAGGAAATTCGTTCCGGAATCCCGTCTGGGCTTCATCTGTATCCGCTTGCAGCCTAGCGGATGCAGAAATGCAGGACAATAACAGTAGGGGGAAAAGTCTTAATTTTGTTACATTACAATTCGAAGCATAAGTGTCATGAATTAAATATATCGTAGAGAAAGATTTACATATCTTTAATGACTAAACAGTAGTGAATAAAGATACTATTGATAGATGATACTCGTTCATACTAAAGTATTATATTTTGAGTTAACGCGTTTTGTCTTCAGAGTTATCTGGAAAAAATATATTTAAATAAATACATTCTTTATACAAACTTAAAAATATAAATACGTATTTAATATCCTTTATATAAATAGTCATTATTTTACAGCCTTAAAAGATTATACTTCAACTATCCTCGTAAACGTAGGATTTTCTCTAGGAGTAAATAACCTAAGTCTCCAATTTTTGACATCTTTTTCACTAATAACTAACTAACCCAAATTCCTCCCAGTATTTTCTAGTTTATATCTACTTATTTTGATTTATTTAGTTTAATAGTCAGGAATTATACAAATTTTCTTAGTTAGTATAAGCATTGAAAACAAAAAATGTGGGGCACATGTAAGTGATATAATATAAATTATATGATAGGAACATTTTGTGAGAGTTTTCTCAACTGATGATTCTCTTTAAATTTGATAATTTCATTTGAAATTATCCTACTTAATTCTCCAATGTTTGAGAGGCTCCCTAACAAAAAAATCAGACAAGGCAAGAAATTACCATTCCCATAGAAAACAACGTTATATGGCATCAGAAGATGAAGCAGATGAAGATATACCATACCTTGCTTCACCAGACTATCAAAAGCGTAGTTCCTCTTATACATTCCGTCCAGCAACTATTCTGCGGGCGCTCCGGGCTGCAGCGCAGTGGCCATTTGCATTATTTTGCCTTTATTCACTTTGTTCGCCGAATTGCGTCACACGACTGCCCATTCCCGGCCGCCTTACTCCCTTTTGTCGCGAATTAACCAATGTTTACCATCGGTAATTGGTTGCGCCATATTTTTCATTCGAAATGTATCAATTACTTTAATTTACGTGTAAATATTCCTATCGACCATTTTTAATTCGATAAAATAAAAATAAATAAACACCTATTTATAATTTTAAGGATTAATTTTAATTAAAAAATTAATAAATTACAAATATTTAGTTTTAATACACAATTTAATTACTATTAAATAAAATTCAATGAAATTGTGAATTAAAAACTGAATATTTTTAATTTTTTAATTAAAATTAATTCTAAAATTATAATTATGTAGTTTCACCAAGTATGGTTAGTTGATAACCTTAATGTTAAACACCTATTTATTAGGCTTTGGTTAAGAGCTGCACTTACAAGATCAATATAAATTATATTACTGATTTTCTTTTAAAGAAGGGATGCCACTTGACAAAAATGATAATCATTACAGTCTTTTCTAACATACAATATAGCAAACATTTGCGAACAACAAAAAGAATTATCATTTTTGTTCAATAATTAAAACTTTTTTATTACATACTTTTAACATGTAATATATAACATATTATTGAAAATAATGATACTTTTAATATATAATAATGGTTTTTAATAACATTTATATTTTTCTTTTTAAAGGAAGGACAGGAGAAGATTTCAGAAGTAGCTCAGCGTTATTCATAATCAAAAAATATATATTATTAAAAATAAAAGTTTATTTTATTTTTAATATTTGACATGTAAAACAAAATGACTGCTTAAAATACAGGCTTTTGAAACAAATACTATTGCATAGTTTTTATTTTTCAAAAACCACAAATTTACCAATAAACATATGTTTTACGCAATCTTTACTATGTGTTTTTTGCGAAATATTATAATTTCAATGGTTCCTCGACAAATTTGAAACGGATCTTGAAAAATAAAGCTGTTTTTTTACCAAAAACTATATATTCGTTGAATTTATATAATTTATTCAAAAGTTACACAACCTAGTTGAAAACTGTAAAAAAGGTTTTATTTTTAGATAAGGTGCTAAAATTACTTAATTTTTTGCATAAAATAATATATCTTTTTATAAACGTCTCAAATATATTTCTCCCTGTATTGTATCAGTAAATTTCTTTATAAATGACTCGATAAATTTTTTACTGTTGATGTCATGTCTTAAAAAAATACCAAAAAATAAAAATAAAAAATTTAAAAATGTTAATGATAGCAATAAATAAATATTATTTGTATCTGATATAAAGCAATCTACATCAATACAAAATCCTATTACTATTGCAATCACAATAATACAAACACGCAGTGCAATCATTCATTAAACAAAGCTTTGAGTGAATAATTACACGTTACACAAAACTAATTGTAAATTAAGCTCAGCATTATAACATATTATTACGTAAGCTTTTGTTGAATTTCTACCAATCTGTACTTAATCCTTTGATATTTCAGCAACAGAAGCTAATTCAAGATATACGAGTATTAACGATTAACTTGAATAAGTAAAAGGCAAATCATTAGGTTCGTTTACCGTACTTAGACAAGTGATTATCGTATATTGTAATATAATTCACACATTTTGTAACAATCAATATGCGTGTATACTCGTATGTTAATGATAGTTTTTAATCATACATAATTTTTGAAGTTGTTCTATTAGCTAATCTATTTGACAAAGATTTTTTTAAGGAGAGAATTTGTCGTACAAATATAATAACCTCTATAGTTTCATCTCGTATTACATACAGTGATGTGATGACATTCAATGATATCTCCATACTATTTATAGAAATTTAGTAGATCTAGATTTATTATTTTAATTGTATAACTCTCTATCTCTTCAAAAAATAAATAATTTGGTCATCCGTTAGTTACATAATATGCTATTACACACAGAATCATTAAAAATATCATGAATTCATTAACAAATCTCTGTCAGCTGCCATTTTATGTCAGCTCTGACTACCGCAGCTCCACAGAGTACTATGTATAGTTCCCGATGAATTTCCAAGATGACTCGAACCTGAGATCTTGAAAAAAAGGCAGATGTAGTTTATCCTTTCCTACAGCATTTGAAGTATATATGCCAACCAGTTCAACCTTTACATCTAGACCAACTTTAGCATGAAAGTATGCCTTTTCCGCTCGTCATTCTTTTCACCTCGTCATTCTTTTTAAAGTCAAACCCCTGATTATGAATTATACCAGTTAAGATGGACTTCTTATGCATAGTAATTTAGTGATTCGACAATTTATTGCTTAGTCATTTGATTGGAAACAAAATTGCGGTTGTTATCTATATTATTAGCATTCATTTTGAGATTAACTTAAATATTAAATAGATAAGAATTTCAGACCTTGTTTTATCATTAATCACACTATGCACTTTTTACCTTGATGGAAGTCTGCAGTTTCACAATCTATGAAATTTCATTTATTCTAACGTGGATAAACGTAATGCACAAACGCACTTACGTACATATGCGAAACTGCAGTCTTGTATCAAGTAAAACCGTGCTCAGTGTGATACATGTTAAAACAAGGTATTAAATTCTTATCTATGTAAAATTTCGGTTCTTAAATTTTTCACATGTCAAAAATAATTGAAATTTTAAATCGACGAAGTGTCGGTGATTTCGCCGATGCTTTTTAATTAAAGTTAATTTACAGCGCGCCATTGTGTGCCGGAAGAGAAAACAAAGGTCTACGCCGACGCTTACGCCGTCTAGGATGGGTCTACAGTGGGTCTACGGTGGGTCTACGCCAGCTATAGCTCGAATGCCGTGGAGGAGTATACTCCTCCACGGCATTCGAGAGGCTGCAGTCTAACGGGTAGCACTTACGTTTCGTGATTTATGTGACCGCTTTATTTGTCAGGAAATTAGTATAATATGTTTCATTAATGAAATAGCGGAGCTATTTAGATATTTGAAATGGGTACCTAACTACCCATATTGCCGCTTAAGGTTTTCAAGCAAGTGTCTACAAATTGCGGAGGGCAATATTTTTCGATAATTTTTTAACTATTTAGTCACCTACAATATTCATTTTTATGAACGTATTCTGTTTTAGAAATACATTTTAGAAACCCTCCATTTGACTTTATTATGCATCAAAATAACAGAACACTGTAAGCAGTTTGTAATTATCCTCAATCAAGTCTAATTTTTATTTGCTTGTTGATTTAAGATACCTTTAAATATAATGGTTGTGTATATATTTTTAATTTATAATATAATTTTAAGCAACTTTACTTTTTCGGTATGTTGATGATGGTATTATTCGACATTATTGTTGTTATATATGTCATATTTAAATTAATGTAAATTTAAATACATATTTTTAAGAAATATATATTTATTTTGAAAAACTCGTCCACAGTCTTAACATATAATATTTTAATGTTTATACTGTACTCCATAAAGTTTAGAACATCTTTTATTTTAAATAAAATTAATTAATAAAAAATAAAATAAAAAAGATTTATTTACTTACCTTGTTTCTACATGGATCACGTTGGGTACAATGGTTAAACGTGAAGCTGAAAACATTAAAAAAATATATATCTTTTTTTTTTTTAATTTACGGTATTACGTATTGTATCGAATGAATAATTTTATTATGCTTATCAGAATTTTTTAAATGTAACTGAATATGTTATATAATACAATTGTTCTCTTAAAGAACTTGTAAAGTATTTCTATAGCCGTTGCCTTGAAAGTAATTATTTTCAAACAGTCGTAATGGTAACTGCAATTCTATTCCTTTATCTCAAATCGGCATTGTTGCTGGTTCTATGGCCATTCAAACTATTGTAGCAATCTGAATACCTAACATAATTAATGCTCAGAGGACTAATGAACTCTGTCTTATCTCACATCGGGAAATACTATTGTTTGTATTCCTGTAATTGTAAAAGCAGAAACATATTATAATTTTACGACTAGATATTTATTAAATGTACTGGTGTCTGTATTCAACCCTATTACTTCTTTAGCGTCCATAATTAAATATACTTATGTTTTTATTACAATTATAAACAAAATACACATATTATATGTACGAGTATTACACTTGACGCTGATCATTCATGAATCTCAGAGAGGCGAGTAATCAACATATAATACATACTTATGGATTTCGTCGGGAAGCATATGTGTTTCCAAGTAAGCCTTCAGTTGCTTAGTTGTCTTGGGAAGATCAATGGACAATAGCAACTGACAGAACTGAGTGGTGGCAGTTTATGGTTACTATATATTTCAAATATGCAAAAGTCTTTAGAGTAATTATTATAATCAAAGTCTCTATGGAATATGTCATTTCAGTAATCTGTTACTCTATGTAAATTGAAGGGAACAAGGTCCAAAACAACAAGTATCGAGGAATTTGCGGTGTACGAAATTCTATGTATTAATATTAATAAAGAACGCTTACGCATCGATACGGAGCATTGACCGTCCCAATAATCTGCCATTCTATGTGGATTTAAAGGGATCAAGGACCAAAAACGATATCGAGGAATGTGCTGTGTATGACATTCAATGTATTAATGTTACTTTTATAAATGCTTACTCATGTTGTAAACTAGGGTATAAAAAGGGGATATCGTATCTCGTATCAAATAAATTAGTATCAACTCAACTCCGGTCTTTGGATTTATCTTCAGTGTCAGATCCTTGGTATACCGGCATCACCATATAAGCTGATTCTGTAATTTTGGGACCGTGACCTCGGTTCATGTAATGCATGATACTTGACATAAATTATTTACAAATAGCATTTTAAAGATTAGCCAAATATGTCATTTACGAATACCTTTTTTACTCAAAATTTATTAACTGACTGTACCTTCATGGTCTCAGCAAGGTATAATGTATATTACAATTATATTTTACCTGAATATTAGAGATATAAATATTAAAGAATAATGAAATTGTATACTGATTGCACTACAAATTACAAACTACCATTTATTTTTCTTAAAATTATAATTTATGACATATATTTTATCATTTTTATTTTTAAATGACATATTTATACATGGCTCATATTTATTTGTTCACTAATTATTCAATAGTTTGGCAGTTAATTAAATCAATTGGCAGTTTATAAAATTAATCAACAGTGGATTAAATAAATTGGCAGTATCCACTGTGTCAGTATGAATATGGTCAGTTAAAAAAGTGAATTGGTAGTAATACATGTATATTCAATACTGCCAGTTATTAATGTAAAATAAATTAATAATTAGCACATTAATTGAAAACCTAACCTAACGTTCCATCAATTACAGTTCATTAATGATTTACTGCCTATTTATTATTTTTCTACAGTTAGTTTATATTTTTCTACTGCCAACTTATCGTTTTTATTAAACATATTTACTACTAACCATTTCAAAAATAATTTATGCCCATTAATTGAATTAATAGCTGACAAAATGATAAGTTGCTTTATCATTTTGAATATGTCTACAAATATTTATTTTTAAATTAATAAAACAATAATATCACGAAAAATATGTTTTCATTTTAAATAATTTAAAATAGGTATATTCTATTGTTGTGTATTTGGAAAAGACTGTAAAATTATTGTAGACATATACTAGTATATTCGGTTTTCTCTACGAGTGGTGTGTAATGATTATTTTTTAATTTAGTTATTAACTAATAAAAATAATTTAGGATCACGTACATGGCACTATCTAATCTTGTCTAATTTTTGGCAGCAACTTTCGTAATTATAATTAAACAAATTTGCGCAAGTATTGCAAATGGCCCGAAAGTAGTCGGGGCAAGGCCCGGCTCCCGAAGATTAGACTTGGATGAATATATTACAATGTTATTAGCACCTAGACAATTACCGAGCTATGATAAAGCCCAACCGGTTAATTGAGTTCTGGTCTCCACACGGCGAGTACCGGAGACCGGGGAAACCTTAATCTTCGCCAGAACCTCTAATAAACTACTTAGGCCTTTGCAATTGTTATGCTGATGTGTACTTTCGCGGTCTCATTTTCAATTTGTTAATTTAAATCGAATTAACGCGTCTGTAGCCGAACATTGGCCGCTGAGGGGATTTTCTTGCAGAGTGTAACGATTGCGAATAAAATTTATTGTGGGTGCGAACTTTACTTCCTGTAACGCAATTACCGGAAGCAATTTTATTAATTTAATGCGCACGCTCCATACATGTTTTCAGTGAAATTGCGCACTGTATTTCAAAATGTATGATTTGTTATTTAACAACATATAAATTGTAATAGTTTTATAATGATATTGATTTTTGTTTGAACGATTATTAGTATCCTTTTGAAAATATATAATTTTATATAAATAGTTAGTAATCGATCCTCTTGAAACTATAAATAGGTTGTTTTTTAAGGATATCCAAGAGACAAAGGACAAGGAGAATATCTTGGCGGCTGATAGAACTTTATGTCAATTATTAATGTAATAATATAAAAATAAATATATCCTAAAAGAAGATGTATTCGAAAATACTTAATATTTTTGGCATTCACTTTTATATCCATTTCAGATATTAAACATAAAAACATTTTTAAACTTTTGTAGAGCACTGTTTATTAATACTTTTAATTATATAACCATTGTTACCTTTTCAATTAGAGATTGGTGAGATATTCACATACACAAACGTATTTAAATATGACACTAGATGCATAATTAAATAGGTAGAATGACAATAAAAAAACTAATGAGGGGTAAAGAGAGCTACTTAAAGTAGTAAAATAAGTGCTTTAAACCTGTGTAGGTAGTCTTCTCTAATTTTTATGTAATGTTGTTATCTGTAAAACATTTACATGTACGATAACATTTTTTTTTATTTCTTCGATCGATAATTCTTTGTGGAATTCCATAATATAAATACATTATTATTGAGAAATTAAATATATTATTATGATTTATTTAAGTTATTAAAAACTCGACAGTGGGTACCTGAAGTAGCTGAAACATGTCGTCATAAAAAAAAATGTCTAATAATTTCCACACAATTTTTGATATTTATTTTGACGATTATATTGCAGTACTCGTATTTGTAAAGCTAAAGTATTCATGCAAGAAAATCATGTATCGATAAGTAATAAACCTGTGGATACAACTAATGTATGAACTGTTAAACTTCACGAATAATTTGCGCCGAGATTAATAATTATCTTTGGAAATTCGCGGTATTCATAGTGTCCCCGTTTCCTCGCGATACACATGTAAGTTAGCTACGAACTCTAAACTGCGACAACGCAACTGCCTCGTGGAGAGCAAGGCGTGAAGCAGATTGGTATTAGGCACCTCCTCCCTAAATGAGATGCTACCGGAACTCAGTGTTCAAGAAGATTACAGAAGGCACCTTCAATATTACATACAATAAATTATTTTATGCGCGAAATAATTATTGAAAAAATATACATGGTATCATTGATTTCAAATATTTTTGATCTACATTTTTTTTCTTCCCGTATGCGTTCCATACGTGGAACATTTCATCACCACATATTATACCCCACTTTTCAGTTCTGTTAGATTCCATTGTCCATGCCTTGTCTCATGACATCTCTGCACCCCAAAGGCTGCCTGGAATCATATAGTATATGGGTTTTGACAACTTTCAGGTCACAAAAGGACTTGAAGAAAGAGCTGCTGTAGTATCAGAGGAATATATGTTAATCGCATTTTATTAATGAGATTGGATGATTATTCTGACGTTCTCAAAGCTTTGAGCATTTAGTCTTAAGGAACGGACCAAAATTTTTTTTATTAAGCAGGTAAATAACAGGATTGTAAATTAAAACAGTAACATACAATATTTCAAATCGGTAATTATATATGTAACACGTATATGTAATCGCCACAAATACCATCATAACATTCTTCCACTTTTTTTTATTTTCATCAGATCTGCGTTCCGGAACACAATCAAGTACATTTCATGTATAGTTAGTAAAAAGTATCTGAAAATTATGCCCTCGTGCTGCACATGAAGGATGAGTGTCAGACCTTGGTTTCTTGTTTTTTTGAATATAAGTATGCCTGTATTCCATTTTAGTAATTTTTCACAAAATCATAATCAGATATTAATAATGATTTGTGTTAATAGTAAGAATATTTTCAATCTCATATTTTTTGTTTACATACTTCAAGCTACCATATAACTATTTCTATGTAAATACATGATAGTTGATGGTAATTTCTTTATGGTTCTAAAAATAATGAAAAAACTTATTAATCAGACAATAATAACACTTAACTAACAGCATTAATAAACACAACATAGGAAGTAAGTTTTGTTTTCTTTCCCTAATGCAATAAAATAATGTATTACCATCTTACTAAACAACGTAGTGTTCTCCAAATTCACAACCTTATTTACCATTCTCAAACAGAAAAGCTCATTCTAGGTTCTCTCTCACTGGACCCCAGTGAACCATCGCAGTTACCGAAATGGAAGAAGTGGCCCTGGGTATGTAAGAGTATGTAAGCACTTCATAAATTGCCATGAAACCAACCCAAATATTTTCTTAGCAACTGTTTTTTTATTTTATTTTATAAATAAGCATATACAGAAAAAACCGACAGACGGTAATAGTTATGCTGAAGTCTCATCTATGGGATTCTATGACGCTTACCATGGTGCATATGGCTTAGCCTTGCATGTGGAGTGTTGATCCGCCAACGTCATAGACTTTAGCCCGAGATTCACGCATCATAATCATTATTACAATAATTTACTATGAATGGGTGGTCTTCACGGGATGACTTTCGTCTTCTATCAATTTTAATTAAAAGGCTATGACTGGCATTTTACGGGTGAGGAATCAAATTCACATCAACCGGAGGTATTTTAGACCTCAGAAATCGTTAAAAATCCTTGTTTTTTATTTCCGTCGGAAACAAAAAATCAAACCCACGATCTTTGGCTTGCAAAGCAAACGCTTTGACCAATGAGGTATACCCGCCGGTAAACGTATTAAAATTAAGAAATAATTACAATAAATAAATAAATGTATTTCACTACAAGAAAGGTTAGGTAGTTTCATTCGCAGCATCCCTTTATATATTAATTATCATAAATATGTTTAAACATAATAATTCTTCTTGCAGTGTCTTGAATTGCATTGCATTTTTTGGTTCAGAAAAACATTACAAAGTGCATGATAATAAAATACAAATTATTTACAATTGAATTGCTAAATAAGTACGCAAAGTGCACAACATCGGTGTTATATTATTGTGGTAATCAGTTGTTCAACGTGATTCGTGTTAAAACAACTGCAAATAACTATAATAATGATTTTTTATTTTTTTAATAAATACAACAAAAATAATGTATGAAGGTAATATTTCTCCTTGTATGTCTTCGTCCGTAAAATATAAGGAAGACAATATTTGTGATAAGCAAAAAATTTTTTTCAAATATTTCTAAGATTACCTGAATATTAATAATTAATTGTATAGATATTAAAAAAATCATTTTTTTATCTTAATATATTTAAGATAAATAAAATTCAGCATGTGTTTATACTTCTGATTACTAATAAATAGATTTTTTATATAAGTGCTAAATCTTCTTAACCATCCAGCTTCAAAATATCCCCTTTTCTATTATCTTTTCGTCTTTCGTCTTGTCATTAGTACATCTAGTTAAGAAATCTTTGAAATACAGTAAAAATGAATAAATATTTTCAATTACCTTTACAACTACCATGTCCTAAAGTTGAACGATTTTTTAATTAAAACTTTTGAAAGGGTTTTAAATACTCTTACTTGATCTGTTTATTCTTGCCTCAGTTGTCTCTCTAGTTGTAAAACTACAAAAATATGATTTATAAGCACATGCAATCTTTTCACTACCCACTATAAAAAAACACTACTCCAAAAAATTCCAAATGCAACTCTAAGCCGTGCTAGATGAGCGTCCAAGACTACACTGGACTACCAAAATTCTCTTGCTATACCTCCTACAGCACTAAAAAAAAGCTTTCCAAAAGCATCGTCTATATGATTTGGATGAACATAGTCTTTTCTTGCGTGTGTACGCATAAAAAAATGGGTCGTGCTATTTTAACTATAGATTGAACTCTGTGAGGGTCGCAGATTGGAGATGGTGACCCGCAGAGATGAAACTCCCAAAGATCTTTCCCTACACAAGACCCTCCAACCTCCCTGAGGTCCCCTGCATTATGAATCAGACCCACATGCATAAGCAAGCGGCCCTCTCCTGTCAAATTGTGTTAGGTGCCAGTCGTCAACTTGTCTTCCATTGCGAGACAACAACTATCCGACAGCTTGATGTGGATTTATTGTCGTTTTATTTATTTTCTCAGTTCATCCCTAATTGAAAACGAGAGCCTTTATCATATTTTATCCTTTTTCTACCACTGAGTGATTCTGAAAAATTACACTTATAGTAAAATATTTACGTTTAAATAAAGTGTGCAAGTAAATTTAAAATGAAATATCCGAAAAAAACAGAACCAACCTACGAAATTTGAAAATATCAATGTTAAATATTTTTCTTATAACATCAAATGGAAAAAAAATGTTTACATAATCATTCACTTTCAAATAAAATTTAACGTTGTTTGTATCGCTATAATAAACTGCTTTTTTAAATATGTTAACAAATGTTTAAATTCTCTTTTAATATTCTACGAAAAAAAATTTGCTATAAATGTGAATTTACTGATTTATGAGTAACTAAGATTTTACTGAGCATTTTACTTCATTGAAATAATTCTTATACTTATTAATGAACGCAAACAAAATATGTTTCGATAAAAATATTTAAACATTATATATAAGTTATCTAAATATATTAATGCATCTTTTTTATTTAATCTTTATTCCCATACCTCAAGGACACATGGTCACAACGAATTGCCGCCTTTAATTATGTCAGTTGCTGTTGTTTATCGGCACACCCATGACATATCTCCGCCTGAAGGTTTACCTAGTAGCACATATGGTTCCCTACGACATCCAGTTAAGAAGCCCGAGGACTTAAAGAGTACCTATTGTATTCGAGGCACATTTTTGCACATTACTATGATGATGTTTATCGTATTTTTATAAGGAAATCTGATTAATTAATCTAACGCTCCTGAAGCTAGACAAATTGGTTCTAAGAATAAGCTCAACCTGCAATTTAAACTTGGATAAATTTAATATGATTTATTTAAGATACTCAAATTCACAAAAAATATCAATCTTTTTTTTATCCTAATGTGAGCAAGCCACTTAGTTCCATGTTTTGATAAAATTTAAAAGATATATTACGGCTATTTATGAATGTGAAAGTTATCAATAAAATTAGAAAGGTTTTCCTTCCCGAACCGGCAGTCACGGGCAGCGGGTACGTGAAGAGAGGTATTCATATCGTCTGAGGAAAAACTTGGGTAATCCGGGAGATGAAAATCTTAAGATTACTTTCGCCGGCGATAACATTTTGAAATTCAAGGCTTAGTTTTCAATCAACTCCAATTGGATGGAAAACTTTACATTTATATTGGGATCTTAAAAAGTGTCAAAGAGATTTTTTTCGACTCCCGCCCCACTGATCCACTTAACCGACAAAATTTTGTTAAGATATCAGCGGGAGTGGGTGCGATACCCTCGAAGGGAAATATCAATATATTCACACATTAGGAAGTTTTAAACTCCAAATTAGGTTTTGAATTTGAATCATTTTACGACGCGGCGCGCCCCATATATTTCGAATCTCATCGGTTTTCAATTTTTTATATTAATTTCGGAAATGTGTCAAAGATTTTTTAAATACAAATTTATTGAAAATGCTAACCCTTTGGTAGCCCACTTTATTTTTGCTCCTAAGCACTTCCATTTATCATGCGCAGTAGTTACAATTGTACAGGATGGTAGAGGATTTACTCGATGGACTTCTTATATCACAGGCATAATTTTGTGAGATTTTTTAATCGGAGATTGCACGAATATCCCGACGCCCTAGATGCCGAGTACATACATTCTACTCAGGACGGACAGCTTTACAGGGCGATGAGTTTCTTAGAGTGTTTTTAAAATGCTTAACACATTATTTTCTAGAATGATCGAAAAAACTATTTAAAAATAATCATTCGATTACAAATTTACAGAACAATGTTTTGAAAAGATTTGCGCATAATACAAAATATCAGAATTATATAAAATGTACAAATAATAAAGATTTAAAATGTCCAACATAAAATATTCATAAAACATGATGATATTATTTTCAAATGCATTATGACTTATTTATTGATAATTAAAACGTAATGATTATACGAGTATTTGTTCATTTTAAAGATATTATTAATTATAAATATAAAATGTTGTCATTTAACACGTTCATCGTGGCAGACACTGGTTCATTACAATCACGCCACGTCGGCCACCGGTGGCCGACACGACATACATAAATATGACTTTTTGTTTTGCGTCAGCCACGCGCTTCATACAAACTGCTATTCAGAATGTCCGACGCGGCCTTATCACCTAATACCACAAAAACATTTTCCGTCATTTTACAAAAAACGGTGATGGCGATGAACGTGTTAAAAATATACTTATTCATGTAAATGAGTAAATGATAAAAATTGCAAGGTTTCCCAATACAGCACCGAGCATTGCGTTGAATTAAATGCGCAGTTTAATTACATTACGCGAAAGCATTATTTAAAACAAATTGTTGTTGTTTGTGCTTTATGAACAATTTATAATAATTTATGTTTACCGATTTCAATGCTTGCACGGCTGTCAATTGAATCATTATACATGTTTAACAGCATTATTTTGAAACTAGCATTGGTTAATTATCCGAAAGGAATTCATTGCACATCAAAACGTAAATGCTCTAAAACAGAATTGGATGCATATTTTGGCTTGATTATTTGGAAATAATCGGTGTCAAAATATGATTAAATTTCCATTAAATTTGTATCAAATATGTTCGATTAATTTTAATGTTAAAATAATGTTATATTATTGATTTTAATAAATAAAATAATGTCGTTAATATTTTTTTCAAAATCACAAAAAATATCATTTCTGCATATGTTTATCGAATTTGACATATTCGTATGAATGGAGTGAGCACAATGGGGTAAATATAGCTATTACAAATTATGTTTATATCCTTCAACAATAGGAATAATATATAAAATTGTACACTACACAATTATATGGAATATATATTGTGTTTTACCGAAGTCTATGGATTTTGATGGTACTGTGGTGAAGAAGTAGTCGATTAATAATAATAACGTTCACTTTGTCAACTAAATTTGTATTAATGAAATTATTATCAATATTTAATTGGTTGTACACAAAAAATAGTGAATTGCATCTGAAATGCAACAAATGTGTACACTTCTATAGCGCAGCATCTCTTTTTTACTCTTTCTGGTTCGTCACTTTTCATTACAAACAGAAACTTTTAAGGTGTTTAGTTACGTTGGATCATATTGGTACTCTTTCTATAGTCATCAGATTAGTTTATATAATATTAATACGTAGTTTTGTTTCTATTACTTTGTGGCTTAAAACTATTAGAATAATTCTTAAAGTTCAGAGGGTAATCATTTAGAGTCTAAACCTAATACTAAAAAATACTTAATTTTCGTATTTTCTATCCAAATCCTGCATTAAAGAATGTGAAGTACGATTTCCGTCTTTTTATTGCACAGTTTAAATGTATTGGGCATATCATTTGAGTGCAGAAAAAAATCTTAGGTTTTAAAAATAGGAAATCGTGTTATAACGTATTTTAAAAATAGGAAATCATGTTATAACGTATTTTAAAAATATGTAATTATTTATATGTTAAAATTGAGAAAAAGATTTTTATTGTTAAATTTATTCGTTAAATATATTTTTGTGCATTTGTATTATTGTACATTTAAAAAAAAATCCTAAATTAAATTCACTCTTAAATAGTAACGGAAAAGATTTTATCTATTAGCTTTTATGTGTATGTGCAAGCAGGTCAGGTTGATTTAGCGCATTATATTGATTGAATAACTTACATATAATTTAAAATAGGAATCTGCCAAAATTTCACCAGTCACACAACGAATGCGCGCGCAGCTTTACGGAACAAAAGCATCACATTCGAAATGTGAAAGTTACTCATCCGTCCTCTTATGCGACTTTAGACTTTAGCATTTTGAAAAGACACAAACAAATATTAATCAGCGCGAGATTAAAAATTACGAAAAAAAACATGCTTCTGGGCTTGGTTTTTTTTTTGCGCGCGTTTGACAGATGGATTATTAAGTTAAAAATTAATATTCATCCGCGGGCTCGCCACTCACTTTGGCAGCGGCGAGCTTTCCTGAAAAACCTGAAAAAAAACTGCCGACAAAACAGCCTGGCGAAAGAATTTAATTTGAGGCTCCGCCCCCGCCGGCCGCACATTATTTCAGTCGGTTTATTTACACCGGCGAACGTGAAATTGCTGAGCGCTTCCGTCGCGAGCGTCATACGTGGTGGATGCAGATCCTGAACCAAGGGAGGACCCTGAAAATTGGAATAAAGATAGTCAAGAAAAATACACTCAAAAACTTTCAGTTACAGTTGTTTTTCGTCATCCTTATTTATTGTGTCCGCGTAACACGAATACAGAAAACATTAAATCAAATTTAAGCAACATTAAAAGCATGCCATTCTTCGTCACGTCATACATTATGTTGGATTGAGCCGCCATTTTATAAGTAAATTATCTTAGGCCTAAACATACATTGGTTTTAATCACTTGATATTGTTGAAGAGATCTGATACTGTTTTTTATTCAATTCTTAAGAGTTCTAGCCCTAGTCCCAGTCGGGAACCATGTTTATTTCAAGGTAAAGATATGATTAAAAAAGGGTATTGACTTAACATTAAAGTGATATAACAGTTTAGCAGCAATTTACAGCATCCATGTTCATCAGCTATGGAACGGTTAAAAATAAACGTGAATATCTTCTAGAATGATATCAATATAAACATTGCAAAATCTCGAAACTGTTAACCAACATTTCGCATACTTCTTACACGCAGTATCCAGTTGTAGCTAGATAGTTACAACATACTCAAAATAAATCATCATTTCAAAAATCTATTGATTGAATAATAATGGAATGGAAAGTAAAAAATGTTTTTTTTTTTATTTTCGGTATTAATAAATTTGTATTTTTCTGTACGATTGTTCAGCATTACCTTACTTGTCTTTTATCTTTCCTGTATTTGTGAAACCAAATTCAAACATCTAAACATGATCAGGTGGTATATTTTTAGTTCCAGACAAATTATGTAAGACCGATCTTCTTAAATCAGATACTTCATTTCTATCCTAAGCATTATCTCGTACATCGCACCAAATCAAACCTACGTACTCGTAGATGAACCAAATTAACAACTTTAATTTGCGGATTTATAATTTAAAAAAAACTATTTAACAGACTTAATTAGGCTCCCTCATTAATCTATGTGTACATAAATATATTATACTCGTAAATATACTTTTTTCTATACACATCAAATTATCAATCTAAACTATCTCCTTACATTTTTATACGATACATAATCGTGTTAATACTCATTATCTCATGCGGCCTATTTAAGTGTTATCACGAAATGAACATCACGAATCCTTTCATTGGATACTCGAGTACTACAAGTAAATGTGATGGCGTGAACTGTCTGCACTTTTTACCAGACAGCTCGTTATTCATAAGCTTAACGTCTCGTTACTGTAATTATTGTACTAGATTTCTTAAACCTAATTTCTACATGTTTGCTTATTATTAGACCAAGTAAAATGCAAGTTAGGTCAATGAAATCGGAAAAAAGTCAGTACATTGCGGAGTTCTACCAAGAAATACCTCTCCTTCACTTATCATATTATATATATACCACGTGTTGGAAAAATATTATCTGTAAATTTAATGAGGATTACTATTTTTAGGGATTTTTTTAGCGATGAATTTTGAGTGTTTATCTACAGACGCATTACACTACAGTATATTGGTATTTATTGATTATTTATTTTTATTTCTGTTATCTTCAAATTTGACTTAACTGAATTATTGTAATATTTTTCAAAAATTCGTTTATATTTTAAGCTTCCTAGAGATCGAACTCTCATTTTGCATGAAAAGCAAGTGTTTTACTTCTAATTCCTAAAACTGCACTGACAATTACTTTCAGGACACCTAGGTATGTGGCCACTACAAATTACTACCAAACTTTTAGAAGGTGCATTTCTTATTAATTCCGCACATCAAAGTTCCTTAATATGACGATACTTAAAAAAAGTGGAAAAAACGTTTATCTATCTACTTTCTTATTCCGGAACATTACGGCTATTTTATTGTATTTAAGGCATGATATATGTACTCTTAAGTTCATCATGTTATAATAATAATAATAATAAAATTATAACATATAAATGATTGCAACAATTTTTATCAATTTTAAAATGAACTAAAATATAATATTTTTCAAAGTAAAATAAAAACGAAAGCAGCACTTTGTGGATTCTTTAGTATTTACATTATTTTTCTGATCGTCAGTTCGTGTTCAAGAACAGATGTCTATCTAGCTGTAATGCAAAGTTTCTAAATCTGAAATCATCTTTCTGAATCCATGTCTGCTCTCAACAATTAAGATCAGCTCTGCTTCTCTGCAACTAGAGGGAGATTCTAATCCGTATTAATTAAAGCTCAATTCTATTGCCTGCAAGTAAAGAGGGATTGGCATTAGGGTGTCCCAGGCTATGTATGGGAAAATTATTTTTTTCGAAATGAAATCGGCTCACCCTCAATTTTTATGTGGTTTAGTTCTCGTAACTCACATAATAAATTTTATTGCTATCGGACAATGTTTTCTGATAGCGACTTGATGTTGAAGTTTTAATATAAATTTTTGTATCAAGGCCAAAAGGAGCTTTTAAAAACTTATTGTTTATTCAGCAAATAAAACGCTGTTTTATCTCTTTCTTACAAATATTAAGTAAATATTAAGGAAATATTATGTAAATATTATTATCTATTACAGAAAATTAAAAAATATATATTGCTTTTTATAATCAGGGTTTAGCTTTCGCGCGCCTTAGAATTCTAGTATTGACATGTTCCGATGCAAGTCGCTATCTTTTCCCGTGGTTTTAATGGCGTGAAACTTTTTTTACAATTATTTGGATACCACTCACACAAAACGAGGGGGTAAGCCTTGAAAAAACAAAAAAAAAATTGGAAACCCTAATTGGCATATATGCATAAAGGAGTGGAAAGATACTGTACTCGTGTAATCTAGTTTTCATATGCTCGCAGTAATATATTAGCATATCAAATACTAGTAAAAATGTTTCAAATATGAAAAAATCTGCTGGAATATGAGTTAATCTAAACTGGTTAGTAAAAAAAGGAATATTGTAAATATGTAAATATTAATCTTCAAAATTTCAACATATTAATTAATTAATGTATAGTTTTTCATGCAATGTTTTCTACATACTGATTTTTCTTTTAGTTTCTATTTTTATTCAGTCTTCTTTTTCTGTTATTAAACAATCGCATATGCAAAAACTTAAGTTAATAATATGTTGTATATTTGCAAACGGTCATGAAGATAATAGTTTTATTTATATAATTTAGAATTAATCATAACTATGATAAGAACATGTCCCCATGTGAACCTCCTGGATACAGTTGATTATGCTCCAAATATGGATCGTATATGGTAAAAAAAAAGTACCTTTATAATCCCAACGCCTTAACTAGAACGGCGAAATAAAACATAAATTCGTTAAATAAGTTACAAAATATAACTGAATTTTATTGAACTATAAACGAAAACAATTACTCTCGTATAACTTGACATTCTGAAACGTTTTTGTATCGCAGTTTAATTTTTTTGTAGGTACAATTAAAAGTTACGCCCTTGCGCATATTCTTTCCACCTCGTTCGCTCTTTACCGCCAACTTGGGTAGACCACTAACTAGCGACACGGAAGCGGTTAAAAAATATTACATCTTTACATTAAAAATAATAACCGCTATGAAACAAGCCAGGTTTTATTTTCACGAAAAAGCAAACTGCTTATTACCATCACACCAATAAGGAAGGACTAGATATGTTTTGTGCTATTTTTGGCAAGAGCTTTGATATTTTTAGTAGCATTATTTTGTCTTCTTATCTGTAATTCAGATTGATAATTTACATATATAAATGAGAATTACATTACATTAAGTAGACCGATTGCAGCCAGTGGGCCTTGTGAGGACAAAAATAGCGGATAGACGCTGCATGCTTCAAATGTGTGTTGAATTTATGTAAGAGTTGGTATGATTGCACGTGTATTATCATAGGACATATTTGGAATTATGGTTTTTATGGGTTAAGCCATGCGTGGCGAATTTTACTTTCTGTCCGATATTTCAAACACCGTTTCAGGAGTTATCTTTAGGGTTGATGAATTTTGAATGAAAATGTAACTGAAAAATCATCATTCAACACTCCCCTGAAATGGAGAATATATTGCCACCACTGAGTACTGCCAGCTGTCACTGTCCATGCTTCATCCCAATGCATCTCTGCACCGTTAGTCAATCTGGTAACATATACTAAGGCAGAAATCCGGGGACTCGAAATGACGGCAGCTGTAGTAATCTTTTTAAAATCTGAGGCGTATAATATGTGATTTTTTAAAATCTTCTTTTTCGTAGAATGATTAACTAAAGATTTGGAGGCCTGGACCATTTGGTCCTAAGGATCTGCTCAATCCAACCAGCAACACAAGGTTAGAGCGGTAACCTATCCAACTTTTAGTCCGCGTCCAATGTTGCTTAAATTTTGTGATGTAACGAGAGCCGCGCTAACGATGTGCCTTTGGCGCTAAACTATTTATCGTGAATAAAAAATACGACTAAATTGCACCAGTCGCATTGCTTTAGGGAGTAAAATTTGATTTGCGCAAAAATATCATTAGCAGTGCGAAATCCGCGTTTCATTTCACCGAACTGCGCGATAGAAAAAAAATCTCTTTGATAGCTCGTAGCGGTGCGATACATTTTGCAAAAATGCACGTCGGCTGCACCGCGGGGTTAAAAGGCACGAGCGCGGCGTTTCTTTGCCTCAAAAAAAAACCCTGCCTCAAAAATATCCGCTTCATACGATTATCCATCAGCGCGAACACATAAATTATTTAAAGCTGAAATATTGCTCGAGTGGCCGCGCGCCGGTGCTGGCGGCTAATGCCCCGGCCGGGGAACCTCGCGCTCGTTTCATATTCTACATGCGCCCTACAGAACTAGCAGACCTGAGCACTTCGAGAATGTGAGCCTAACCAAGATCTGCTTCTCTTTCTGATGCCCTGGTATGTATTTCTATATCAGAAAAGTATTTATCGAGATTCTAGTGTCCTGATATATACGAGAATATGTTTTTTTCTAAAAAGTTATGTGTTAACACATTATTTTATCATTTTTTCTATAGAATTGTCACCGGACATATGTTTTCTTTGAAGTCTCTAATTCCATGAACTTTAAGTGGTCTTATCATCTTATATTTAACTCTGTAAGCTCAAAATATAATTGACATACCCAAGTTTAATCGCTTATATTCATTACACGTTTCATATATGATACTAAATCGTTGTTGTAATTCAAATTATTAAGCATTGAATTTTGACATACTGGTAATTTTGAGGTGATCTACACGTTTATCTGTTTTAGTACTGTCTTTGTAATAGTATTTTTTTATCTTAACGTGACTCGCGATGGACACTTTAAGAATGTGTATAATATATTCAAACTTGGCTTTATTTTCTGTGTAATTATTTTAATTAAATATGCAGCAGTTTACTTACTTGTATTTCTTTCTTATAGTTAGTAGCTCTAAAATGAGCATCACGGTCCCAATGAACTTGTAAAAATCTTCTTATATTCCCTTTGCAACTAATCAAACAAATAGCAACGTACAGTAGCAGTCTTCTAACTTCATTGATCAAGTCAGTCCAGCACATTTTTTTTTTCCTTATTACGCTTTTTTTATAGCAGTATTTTTATATATAATATATCAGTTTTGATGGATTAGGTGTCCGAAAAATTTGAATTTTTCGTTAATAATTTGTGGTCACGCATAGCTAAATATGCAGGTCTTTTGAAATGATTACATACGGCATAAAGTCAAAAATACTATTGCATATTATTTTTTTAGCAAAATCTTAGCAAATTTGAATTAAATTTTAAGAGAGAGAAATAGTAGTATTACGATGAATAGTATTGCGTATTGCAAGTACCCAAGCTAGCCAAGTGTATGGAAAGTGAGGCGCATTTAACATTTGTGTCCCGAATCTCTAAAGCGCGGGCCATTTTTCTGCTTCCAAGCCCTCCAATTCGGTGAAGGGTTATTTTATTTTAATACACACATTTTTTTTGCTTTTGGTGATCTAGCGATAGCAAACTCGAAAAAATAAATCATTTTTCTTTGTCTACGAAATCCGCTCACAATCTGAAGCAAAAAAACAAAATCATCTTCTTAAAGTTCCACCGAAAACACGTGTAGTCATCTATTCTCCAGGATAACGAGAGCCCGGGGCTTTAAGCAAAATCAGCTGTTTTGAATTATGCTGTCATTCATCTTTATTTAAACATATACTAGTTGCAGTATACGGCAATCACAATGTATTTTTTTTAAATCTGACAGGATTGTAATATCATAGATATACCTATGGGGGATATTTTTATTGAATCTTTTTTATTAGCATGATACTTCCTACAACTTTATTTCCACCTAATTTTAAGACGTTATCAAATACCATGGTATATGACACTTAATTCAAAAACGAATCAGAGAAAAATAATTATAAACGTAATAATTTAAAGAGAGGATATACCGATGCTTACAAGTAAAATTCCTCCATATATTCCACACATTCAAGACGAGGACGCAAATGAAAGTCTGGCAGTTGTACAGCGGACCGACTGAATGTGACTGCGGCGTGGAGCAGACCCTGTCACACCTTCTGTAGTGTGCGCTGTGTCCGAGTAGCTGCACCCAGGAAGTCCTGATGATAACGCCATCGACGTCGCCCACTTCTGGGCAGTCAGGATCTGACCCTTTTGTTTCCGACATGAATATTTATATACCACTAAAAAATAAGTTTTTTATAATATTTTTTAGATATTTATTTATTTATTTATTTATTTATTTATTTATTTATTTATTTATTTATTTATTTATTTATTTATTTATTTATTTATTTATTTATTTATTTATTTATTTATTTATTTATTTATTTATTTATTTATATACAGAATCGAAATTCCAATTTTTTACAAATATTTAGAAACATAGAGTATACATAAATATACAATAAATAGAGAAAATAATAAAAAATAAAAATAACCCAAAAGAATAAGAAGATGACACGTGTCAAAGATCACAGAGATCAAGTAGAACAATACCATCGACAAAAGAGGAAAAGGATGTAAGAAAAGGATCGAGGTGTGCTGGTAGGCCATTTAGGAGCGACATTGCCGTTGTACCAAATTGAGTGCTTGAAGCTCCACAAGCATCGACTGGGATCAAAAACAATGGATTGTATTTATTGTAGAAATAGAAAACATCATTAAAAATAAGAGTATAATTGAATTTTTAAAACCAAATTCTTTTTAAGATCTTCAAATATTACTTCATTTTTGTTGATCCAGTTATTCAGAAAATTAATCATTTAAGGACGACGCGTGATTACCAGACTGTTGAACCTTTGCAAATCAATATTCTATCCTCAAAATGACAGTCGAAAAAATATATATACTCCAGTACATTGGTAAATGCTTACTTAAAAAATATGTGATTCGTGTTATAAAAACCACCACAATATAGTATTTAAAAATATTCCTCGCAATGTTTGAATACAACTTTAAAAATGTAAATTTATATAACGGAGGATAAAAAATATTCAAATCAACTAATTAATAGTACACTTACGTCTTGCAGCGCACTAAGAATGATTAATGGAACACCTCTACTAATATTTTCAATTTATCTATCTTCAATTACTTACTTTATTTTATTCTTCTCTTAGAATTACTTAGATAGTTGTTCCTTCTTACAACGCAATAATAAATATGATGGTGCTCGATTTTTGAACTGCGGTAGTTTTTGGCTCGGTGCTTGAATTTCACGGCTCCTGGAAAAGACACAACTTGGAACGTAAAGCCAGGCGATGTACCCCTCTTGAAAAATGTTCTGTTTAAAGCCGGCAGGGAAGCACCTTTTACCTCCTCTGCGCTTGGTTTATTTAGCAAGCAAAATGTTTCACATGAAAGTTTCTTTTCCAGCTGTAACTCTCGGATCTTCCATTTCAAAACCTGCTATATATAATATGTATTTTTATTTCACATATTTGATTCATAGCTGAAGCATATGACAGCTACAAATTGCCGTTACATGCTTGTGCTGGCTTTCATTATCTATGCTATGTCCCAAACCATCTCTGAGTGGAGCACCATTCATAGTTTCCAACAGTTTCTAATGCCAGAGGATTCAATAGAAGGCTACAGTATCTTAAGCATAATATTTAGCGTTATTTAAGCCAAGATATTTAATTAAACTTGATTTTACCAATAAACGACCTATCCTTGAATACGGCAGGCACCTTTGGATTGGAGCCCCAAAATACCTTCTAAACTTAATTGACTCAGTTCAAAGAAGAGCAATTCGTTTGATAAACAATGACACCCTTACGTCTAATCTACAATCAATGGAACACAGACGTAAGATTGGTTCTCTTAGTCTTTTTTACCGTTATTAACACGGTCGCTGCTCTTCGGAACATAAAGAACTAATTCCTCCTGCACCCACCCACAGCCGACAAACTCGTCTTACACTTGCCGAACATCCATACACGGTTAATATATGTCGACCAAGAACTGGCAGCTTCCAAAGTTTCTTCCTTAATGCCACCGGTAAGCTATGGAATGCTCTTCCAGCGTCTGTGTTTCCTCCTTCCTACAATCTTGATCTCTTTAAGAAACAGATAAATATACACTTGCAATCTCTCCAACCCACACACAAATACGAACACAACATACGTTTCCCGCTTGCAGCGTCCAGCCTCCCTAGCTGAGCGTCATAGAGTGCACTGGTCTTGACCGGGTGTGCTTTCCTGCATGCGTTTACATAAAAAAAAAAAAATTTTAGATCCGCACTCCCAATACCTGTACTATTTAATGAGGCTGCTCCACCCAACCAGAGACATGCGGTGTAATCAAGCGGTCACCATCTAAGTATGTTTTGCATACGATTTTGCGTAATGTTGGTAATCTAATAAATAAAATATGAATTTTTTAAATTTTTATTAGAATATTATTTTTTATTTCAATATTCTAATCTACTTTTATAGATCATTGACTATATTACAATATTATTATTAATTAAATATACATATACTATACATAAAATTCTTTTTTCAACGCGTCAATCCAAGCACAAAAATAACGGCAGAAGCGGGATGCGAACCGCGGACCTTGGAAACCAACTATGCCCAGGTATTCATACCGCTCGGCAAACTGCGCCATTGCTATGCCTAGACTGACTCGCGTTGAAACTAGTATTTATATCATTGTTATCATCGTACGATAGATGTCGCCATAGTATATATTCAAAGTATGTATATTTTAAAAAAAAAAAAAAATTTTTATTAATTTAAATTTTTAAAAATATACATACTTTGAATATATACTATGGCGACATCTATCGTACGATGATAACAATGATATAAATACTAGTTTCAACGCGAGTCAGTCTAGGCATAGCAATGGCGCAGTTTGCCGAGCGGTATGAATACCTGGGCATAGTTGGTTTCCAAGGTCCGCGGTTCGCATCCCGCTTCTGCCGTTATTTTTGTGCTTGGATTGACACGTTGAAAAAGAATTTTATGTATAGTATATGTATATTTAATTAATAATAATAAATAAAAGTATTACAACATATTTTACATAGTGCATTTACTGCTTGTTTTATATCATACTTAAATAAAATGTAAATTTGTAGCGTTATACTTCGACATTTAATATGAAATATAAATAACAGATAATTTATTAATTATTCCGCAATATTTATTGGGGGACGACATGTTTCAGCTACGTTGCTATTACTACGTTACAGCTAAGTTGCTCGACAATGGCTACCTAGCCATTGTCGAGCAACTTATCGATCTCTACATTTAACGTGACGTTTATCTAAAATAACAATTAATGTAATATTATGATGTCTTATACCTTTTTGTATATAAATGTAAAATAAAATTTATTTCATCGTGTATCTTCTTCATGTCAGCAACTTCAAAAAGATAACAATGACATTATAGTATTTATAACAAATTTTCCATTATTTACCGCGTAATTGTATAAAAAAATAGAAATAAAAAAATAACATGCTTCAAAACCATAGTATTTTTAGTATATTTTGGAATTACGTTTCTGTTAATAAATAAATCAAATAATTAGACGCATTTCAAAAAGTAAGTCAATATGTCATTATTCAACCAACAAACAACAACTACTGCTCATAAAAAATCACCATATGATTGAAATATGGAAACATCCTCCCCTATTTAAAAAAGGTTGTTATTCAGTCGCGTGGTGGCAGGATAAGGAGCAGATTAATAATACGCAGACTTTTTCTGAAGCACATTGAGATATATTTACGATAAACTTTATAAACTTATGGCCGGACCTAGTCACAGCCTTCAGGCCGGGCCAAAATACAATATGCTCTCGCCGACGGTCGGCACACGACTGGCGCACCCGTGATGGGCTGTCACACAGCACCACAAGTGACTATCTCCGTAACTAGCCGAAAATGCCAATATGGCGACATGTACGACAATCGAACAGAAATAAGAGACGAAAGATTGCATATCGAGGTTTTCGGTACCAGTCAGCAAGGGCTATATCATGCTGATGTCAATGGCTTAAATCGTTTCCTTTTTCAAACAATTTAGTTTCAGGAAACAGATCAATAAGCATCTTCTATAACACAAGTATCACATATTATTTTAAAATTTAGCGGCCAACAGTAGTAACTGTAGTAAATCAAATAATCTACTAGAGAGAGAAACTATCTTTACTCTTCAGCATGTCTATATAAAAAACAATATTATTATATTTGGATTTTTAAATTATTATAAAAACATTTCTCAATATTCTGATCTTATTTTATAGATAATTGATCTATATTTCAATATTATTAGTAATTAAATACACACATACAATTCTACATTAAACAGATTCTAAGTCGACTGATTGAATTATATATTAATAATATACATACTATGAATATATACTACAGAGACATCTATCGTTATATGATGTTAACAATTGTATATATACATCAAGTTTCGCGTATCTGTCCAGGCTGAGAATCGTCGTGTGGACAGCGCGGTGTGTAGAATAGAGCAAAGGTGCAACGCTCGAGGCTCGAATCCCGCGTCTGAATGAATTGATGGGTAAAAAAAATTGATGTAGAATTCTATATGTATATTTAATTACTAATAATATTATTACACTTTTCTTATTACTTCCTCTATCATGAATTTATTCAAAAATATTAAATATATACATACTTTTACAGTTTGTGTATCGATAGATGTAATGTCCTCGATCCCCAATTTTCTCGGTTTGAATTTTTCGAGCTTCCCTGCACGTTCTTTCCAAATGTTGTCGAATTTCGTTTGCTAGGTGTTTGTTTACTCAAAGCACTAAGAAGTGTTCTATAAACTTGAGAATGCTTTCATTTGCAAGTATATAAACTTAAACCGATTATGGTGACAAAGTAATTTTACAAATAATTAAATATTAAAATAAATATTCTTTTAAAGGACCGATAATTTTGGATTCGGAATATTTTAAAGAAAATGTTTCAAAATTCCTTCATAGATATTTGATCTTTATCAATATTTCAATAAATTGATACATACAAATCTAGGGTAAAAGAATTGGTCTTTGTGGACCGCACTGTCTATCAAATAGAACTAACGTGCATAGTTCGTTGTTTGAATCCCAGCGTCTGCCGTTATTTTTACTCCAAAATTAAAAAAATATGATATTTGATATAGGTTTGTGTGTTTGTATCAATTTATTAAGATAATTTTGCAGTTTTGTGTAATATTTTTATTTCTTTGCAATGATTCTAATTAATTGAAACAAGTGACGTCCCCATTTTAAAAGGAAAGATAAAGGAGCAGATTAACAACACAAAGAACTGGTTTTTGAAGCGCAATTCGCATTTATTTTAATAAAGAATTGATTTCCTCGTCTGACCGGTGGTTTGGCATTTCGCCGGCCAAACTAACATGCAGCGCCGCCAATGATCGCGGAAAAAATCAAATTAAAGATGACAGTTGCACCAACACGAAATGGAGCAACTGTCAAAACAAATAAAATGACGTATGCAAACGCCGTGTAATGTTATATAAATGAAACTAACATTATTGGTGTGAATTTTAGGCGAGCGAACAAAAATAATAGACAAAAGATCGTTTTTCATCATCGTTTGGCATCAGCCTTAAATAACTATATTAAGCTGATGATATCACAAGTAATATGTAAGTGTGTATAATAATTATACGCAAAATGAAAAATAAACAAGTAGTGTTTCTGAATCTTAATCACAAAAAACGAAATAAATGGTCAAAATTAAAATCAACTCTAGTTTAGAATAAAATAAGAAAATTAATCGGAACAAAAATGTTAAAATTATTGATGGTCCAAGTACAACAAAAACTTCTTTGACACACTTACGAGTATATGTGTAGGCTATCTTAAGAACATTTTTCTTTTAAATATGTCAAAAACCTGATTTAAAGTCATGAAAAATAATAACTAACTCGTATTATGAGTTAGTTGAAACTGCAGTTTCCTAAACGGAGGCCATACTCAATGTGATCCACGTAAAAAAAAGAAAACTATTTATTACTCGTATTTCATTTACTTATCCGCTAGATAACACGGTCGTTATATTATTATCATATGCGTAAACAGATGTTTTAAAATAAAAAGCAAAGTGATAAAAAAACACTCACTTTAAACGACATTTTTTTCAGATTGATTAGTACATCCGGTGAAGAAAAATCCATTACAATCCTTAGATACGATCTTCCAAGTGTTCAACTAATGTAGATACAGAGCAATGGATAAGCGAGGGAGGGATTTATGGGATTGTAATTTTATCCATCTAATAAAGCAGGTCTTTCCATTTTTAAAGTGTTTTACGCTCGTTATTCGCCGTGTTTACACGCGGCAATAAAAGCCATTTTGTTTTTTAAAAAATAAAACGACTATTTTATATTTTGTAACGCCTTTTAAGACAAGAGATTAGAAGATTTCCACTTTCATTACGTTTTACAATGCGTCGGATTATCCGAAGAACTACCTTAACATTCAGTGACATCAATATTTTAAGTAGTAAATATTTTATGGATTTTTTTTTAAATTTTTTTAGAATATTATTTTATTATTTCAATATTCTAATCTACTTTTATAGATCATTGACTATATCACAATATTATTATTAATTAAATATACATATACTAGTAGTCAATGATCTATAAAAGTAGATTAGAATATTGAAATAATAAAATAATATTTAAATAAAAAAATTTAAAAAATCCATATAATAATGTCTCCTTGAGACAATATCAGGAAGGTAACATTATTCATCAGTAACACAGGTAAATGATTGGTTATAAAGTCCGAATCGGAACTATAAGTAGTCGTTTCTCATCCATTCAGTCTATAGTTTGATTCGAGACCCGAGTGGTACTTACTAAAATAAATAGACTGTCGGAAAGTAATAATATTAAGCTTGTGAATAAATGATGACTGATTGAATAATAAAAAATAAAAATATACATAATTTGAATATATACTATAGCGACATCTATCATACGATTATAACAATGACATAAATACCAGTTTCAACGTCAGCCGGTCTAGGCATAGCAATAGCCAAGTCGGCTGAGCGGTATGAATACCTGGGCATAGTTGGTTTCCAAGGTCCGCGGTTCGCATCCCGCTTCTGCCGTTATTTTTGTGCTTGAATTGACGCGTTGAAAAAAGAATTTTATGTATAGTTTATGTATATTTAATTAATAGTAAATATTTATTTATCCACTTTGTTTTATATGGATCACGTTGAGTATGACGTCTGTTTATGAGACTGCAGTTTCAACTAAATCGTTCTTCAATTCCTCACTGCCAAAAGTCAACTCAAACATGGTAAATAAATTAATATTTATTATTTAAAATGGATTTTAAAGTGAATGCTAAAAACATTTTAAAAAATCAGTGTTCAGTATTACATGTAGTACTTGATTTCAGTGATGTTAACCCTTTCACCGCGCTTAACGTTTATAGCAGTCGTGAGCTTTACATGGATATTTAAATCTCATATTACATATTTTTTCTTTTGATTTAATTTTAAAATAAACTCAATATAATAATGCACGTAGAATATTTTGCAGTTAAATCGTTAATTGTAGGTAACAAGTAACATATTTGTGTATTAGAAATATATTACAATATACATTATTAATAGTCTGTCATTTAATTGATGCTATATTATGTGTCTCTAGATATTTTAATTGTACAATAAAAGTTATTACCCAATAACTGCTTATTCATCATCATCTTCATACCGTGTCCGCTCCTCTAACTGGAGCATATGGTAGTCGTAAACTGCCACTATAAAGCTTTGGCTGGCATCATGCCACTCCCCTAATCTTATTAGTTCTGCCTCCCGAAGCTCCACCGAGTACTATTATATATTATATTCTCGCATATAGTTCTTTAATACATTTCCGGATCGGCGAAAAGTTTAAGGTAGAAAAAAGGCAGCTGTATTTTATGCTCTTAAAGCTGTATTCAGCGGCATTTGAAATACATGTCTCCGCCGGGTCTATATTCGTCTCTTGACCGACTTAAGTAGGCTGCCTTATCAGATCATCAACCACGTTATTTCTCACTAAACGTGAAAACGACAATAATTAAATACTTTTAATTATTATATCACATTTCTTTGCATTTACAAAAAAAAATGAATGATAATGTACATAAAATCTATTGTAATGAGCGGCATTCTTAATATTTCATGAAATTAATTGGACTCTAATAACACTGTTCTTATAATACATAAACTAAAAAAATAATATAATTAATTAAATGTTTTGTGTGACACCTTAAAGTTTTCTACTTGGTATTGTTACAAAATAGTTAAACAATAATATTTAACAACTTAAACAAAGTCACTGAACTTTATGGATATTCTGTAAGAACTGAGCTTCACTTAGAATGCCACGTAGAATTTATCAATATTCAGAGCGATAAGGTTTATTGCAATAAATTGTTAAAGTTCCGAGTCATACATTACAATAAACTATCGACATTTATGCAGGAGTTTCTCGTATGAAGCCAGAAAAACATTAAAAGTCAACTCTGTCTCCATAATTTTATAGAAAACATTTTTCCAGCAAAGTCAGCTATAATGCTCGCAGAAATACAGAGAAAATAAATTCAACGACATGTTTCAATTTATACTTTCTTCGTGGTTTGTAAATATTTCTATAAAAATATCACAATTCATGGAATTCTCATGGAAGTAAATATGAGTAAGATATTTAAATTTTATGCGACGGATCTTTGTGGTGAAGCTGTTTTCAAAGCTATATTTATAACACAATGCTATTTTATTTGTTTTTTATGATACAATATCAGTTAAAAATGATAATACATTAGTTAGATCCAGCTTGAATCTTAGTAAACGATAAATTAATGATTTTTTTTTCTTACGCTTATTACTTAATAAAAAGCGTATCTAATAAACAAGTCAAACACGTGTCAAACCTATTTATCACACTAAATAACATTTTTGTACTCTCTTACAAGATTTCTCATTACGAGCGTACGCTGTATGTACGCTCAGAATTAAGCCACATTGTTATCGAAATAATAGTCTTGACATCAGCATGATGTAGCCCTTGCTGACTGGTACCGAAAACCTCGATATACAATCTTTCGTCTCTATTTCTGCTCGCTTGTCAAACAGGGATGTTTCCGCCGTATTGGCATTAGTTATAAACACCGCCGCTCGTGGCGCGGGCGAGAGCCCATACCGAGCGCGGAGATCGGTAGTTGCCTACCGCCCTTCGGGGAGAGCATATTGTACTGTGGCTCGGCCTACTGCTGCGCCTAGGTCCGGGCCACAAGCTTGTTTTATCGTAAATATATGTCAATGTGCTTCTGAAAAAGTTTGTGTTGTCAATTTGCTCCCAATCATGCCATCACGTGTCGGAGTAACACCTTTTTGAGAGAGAGGAGGATGTAAGTCTATATAAAATAATAAGCAACTAACATCCTCCTCTCTAATTTACGGTTGTTATTCAGTCGCCTGGTGGCAGGATGAGGAGCAGATTAACAACACCTAGACTTTTTCTGAAGCACATTGACATATGTATTTCGATAACTTTACAAACTTCTGGTCCGGACCACAGCATTTAGGCCGGGCCAACCTCAATCAGACACCCGTCACGATCTGGGGACAACTACTGATCCCAGCACCGCGCCGTGGTCGGTAACACCCAGCGTTTCAAGTGGCGATCTCTATAACTAACGTCATTCCCGTGACCGGACTTGTCCAAAATGCCAATATGACGACACATACATGTAGGACATGCGAACAGAAATAAGAGACGAAGGATTGTCTATCGAGGTTTTCGGTGCCAGTCAGCAAGGGCTATATCATGCTGATAATACAACATTGATGTCAAAATATTTATAAAAAAATTGCAATCATTAGTGTCGCAGACTATAATGGGGGTTTTGCCACATAACAACGTCGAAGACACCTTTTTTATTGTTTACCTAGAAAAAACAGTACAAGTGATTTCTATAAGAATTTGTATCGAGGATCAAAGACTTATATTTTATATAAACGAGTACATGTAATTATCATTGGTGAATTTTTATTCGTCTTTATATGCAGCATTATTTAATATATTTACATTTCTTTAGTTTTAGTAATGTAGGCAATTATATATAACAAAAGTATGATACATCGTATATCCAAAAATTAGACAGCAAATCCTTAAAGATGAAATTGAGGCTTTCATTGCAAGATGTTACCTTCGCCAACTCAATTAATTATAACTAACTCAAAGAAACTTTTTGGAACTAAAATATTTAACACACGTAGTATCTCATGAAACCGGTAACTCAATTTTAACGTTAATCGACAAACAAACATTCACTTACATGATTTTCTTGCTCATTCCAGACAGAATATGGAGACCTTAAGTGAAGGTAACTGTAGTATTCGTGACATATTTAGACATTTTTTAATCAAGAGATCAAATAATTTAACCGAGCATATCCCTAGACCATATGGAACGGCCGAACATGCAATATTTAGATGAAATTCGTTATTATCTTAAAGCTACCATTTAACAAATCAAAAATCTATAGTATAAAATATATTTGATCATGCAATCTGACTTTTAATCTTGTATGAAAAATACATATTTCAGTAACATCTTACTTTTTTTGTAAATGTAGGAGGGTTATCCGAAAATAAGGTTCTCATGGCGCTACAGTCCTGAAAAGCGCTGTTATGGTGGGTCCTAGTAGAACCTAGGTTCCCCCACTCCAAATCCGTTCCCTAGCAAGCTACCTGCGGAGCTCAGTCTTGCTTGGGAACCGTACGTGATGGATCTCCCTCTCGTTTCACCCTCCAGATGTGAGCTGCGCTCGGTGATCCGTTTTCTGTCTACAAAAAACATTGCGCCTGCGATAAATTTGGACGAAATATTGTCAAACACTCACCTAACAGGCCGAATTTAGAGACCTTAGTGACTACCATCTCTTCCCTGACATAAAGAAATACCTGGGTGGAACGCATTTCGGTGATAGAGAAGAGCTAGAAGAAGCGGTTCTCAGGTATCTGCGTGGCTTAGCGGCAGATTTTTTTGACTCGGACATTCAAAAGCTCGTATAGCGCATGCAAAAATGCATTGACCTCAGTAGCGACTATGTAGAAAAATATAATAGTTTGAACTTTCCAAAAATGTACGCATTCTTGGAATTAAACATGTTTTAATCTGTGAATCACTGGGAAATTTATTTTACGGATAACCCTCGTATGATCTTTATATTAAATGCCGTTTATTTAAAAAATATTTCGATTTACGTGAAGATCTCATGTCGGTTCGCTTAATAGATACATATGCTTTATCTTCGGGGCAGAAAGGCTGAACATCATTCGCAGCAAAGTATCATAACGCGGCATAACATAAACATGACGCAAATGTCAAATTTATTACGAATTTATGGAGCCGTACTTCTTTGCCTCTAAGGATGAAGAATATCGCCGAGAAGTACAGCGCGCCATAAGGAATAATAAATGTGACCCACTAAAATATTCTATGCAATGAGATAATTTGGATGTAATATGTATTTTTATTACATTTTTCCGTGAAGTTTTGAATATGGAGGCGGGTTCAGAACACTCCTGTAGAGTAATATTACATTCTCAATATTATGTTATAATACACATGGCGGGCATTCGACATCACATACTGGGATATTAATGCGACCATACAAAGAGACAATATGAAACAAAATTCGTATATTTATTGCATTAATTTTAGCAGTTATAACCAAATAAATAGAAACATTAAATAACTTCTTTGGTTTTCAGGGCCAGATTTTTTATTGTGGCATTTGGGTTGAGCCGTGTGTAGCGAACTTCTTTCAACCAATATTACGACCGCCATTGCAGGGGTCTTCTTCAGGATTGATAATTTATTTAGTTTCGAGTTGTTTTATTCAGATTATATATTTTTTATGAGCGTTATTGATTTATATCTCCATAGTAAGGGAAGCCATTGAAATCAAAAGACATTCCATCAACATCAACAGGGATGACGGCTTGAATCTCAAAACAGCATGGCTTCTACCTCTAACACATACTCTAAAACCTGTACAGACAAGCAAGGACGACTACAGTCCGACATGACGTTCGTGGATGTACAATTCTTAGAACATACCTACCGTATTCTTTGAACATACCTACCGTAGTCTTAAAACATACCTACAATTATCCGGAATGAAACTTGAGTTGCCATGGAGATATAAATCAATAACGCACATAAAAAATATATAATCTGAATAAACCAACTCAAACTAAATAAATTATCCTGAAGAAGACCCCTGCAATGGCGGTCGAAATATTGGTTGAAAGAAGTTCGCCACACACGGCTCAACCCAAAAGCCACAATATCAAATAGAAACAATATTCGTTAAAGTATTTTTAATCATTTTTTTGTAAAGTTATCAACAAACAAACACTTATATAGTTTTATTTAACGTTCTGACACAAAAGAATATCTTTTATACGAAAGGGATATAAAAAGTAAGGTCTCCAAAGCCCGTTCGTTGCCATAAGCTGCGTTTCGAAAAATTCGTATCACTGTCTTGTTTTTGGTTCTTCCTCCACCCTGCTGCAAAAACGGCACCTTGCCAGCAAGCTCAGTTTCCGGAACCGAAGTCGCGGTCCCAAAATGACGGCATCAGCTTAAATGGTGATGCCAGAATACCAAGGTTCCGGCACTGAGGATAAGTTCAAAGACCGGAGTTGAGTTGGTACTAATTTATTTGAAACGAGATCCCATTTTATACCCTAGTTTAAAAAATGAGTAAACATTTATAAGACTAATATTAATACATTGAATGTCATACACCGCACATTCCTGGATACCGTTTTGGACCTTGATCCCTTCAATTTACATAGAGTGACAGATTATTAGGATGCTTGCGTAAGCATCGTTTCTTTTATAAAATTAATATTAATACATAGAATTTCGTACACCGCAAATTCCTCGATACTTGTTGTTTTGGACCTAGATTCCCTCAATTTACATAGAGTGGCAAAATGTCGTAGTTTGATTATAACAATTACTTTAAAGACTTTTGGATGTTTAATACAAAATAATTATGTTCAAAATAACGTTTTGAACACTCAGTGTCGGCGAAGCAGCCATTCGCGATGAATATCTCAATTGTTACTCCCACCGAGTACAAGCTATGATCTGATATTAAAGTTGGGCATTTAAAGAAGGTTGCTTTAAATGAAATTATTATATTAGTTCATTGGCCATTGAAAGAAGTGAATGGTCCAAAGTTCGTGAATGATAATATGTGCGGATGTGTTCTATAAAATTTCTTCTGGCTGCGTAAGAGTTCATAACGAGAAATGCAGTGGCAGGCCGAATGGACGGAAAGTGAATAATCACCCACTTTACAGTCCAAATGTCGCCCTTAGTGACTTTAATCTCTTTCTGGCGTTCAAAGTATACTTGCGAGGGGGGAAAATTACAAACGACGAGGAAGTTCAAGAAGCGGTGCACAACTTTCATCATGAAATAGCGGGAATCTGGTTCGAGGAGGGAATACAAATGTTAGTCTCCCGGATGTGGAAAATTTTCAAGCGTAATGGCGGCTCCGTCATAAAATAACCGAATATCTATTGACAATATTTTGACGGAGCATCTAGGGTATGCTAAGGTTTGCGCGAAATGGGTGCCAATAATGTTGACCGAAGACCACAAACGTCAACGCGTTGAAGCGGCCAAAAACTTCTTCAAGACCGCGGAACTCATGGCGTGGAATACCTCGACTCCATCGTCACTGGAGACGAGACTTGGGTGCACTACCTCACACCCAAAAACAAAGAACAGTCTAAACAATGGAAGCACCCAGAGTCGCCGACAGGAAACAGATCCCCGAGAGCAGCTTACACCTGACAGGCAAAGCGTGGGGGAGATCCAATACGTACGGCTGCCAAGCCAAGACTGAGATTCGCTGGCAGCTCGCTAGGGATGAGATTTGCATTGGGGGAACCAAAGTGCACTATATTATTGCGGAATCCACCATAACAGCGCTTTTCAGGACTGTAGCGCCATGGGAATCTTATATTACTGATCACCCTCGTATATTAAGAATTGTTTTCTATTAAAAATCTCTTACCCAGTAAACATGATACAATAATCTAGTTGACATTAACTTTTAATTAAGGTAAATTTATATTATTTTAATTTGTAACATTGCAAGCATCGAATATCCCTTTAGAAGTAAGTAAATATTTTGTATATTTCAGTCATTCAATTTTAAATTGGCAGAACGTCGCCGTATAACGTTAACAGTTGTTGATTCAATCGCAAATAAATTTACGATTCCCGTAAAGAATTTAATTCGAGTCTCAAAAACGTCAATAAAACAACGAATGAAATTTTTAATTAAAGCAAAAAATCATAAAATATTGTTATTTCAAACTGTCGTCAATTCGCTATTAAAAAACTTTTTTGTCATATTTTTGAAAATGAAAAACTCAAGAGGCCTGACCCGCCCACGTCATCAAATATAACCAAATTGGAGGGCACTTACAATAAAGGAATGGTTCTCAACACTCACTTAATCCAAATCATTTGTAATATATAGTATTTTATTTTTAATTTTAAAATAATGAAAGAGTCGTCATTATGAATAATTTATGTAATTTTTTTATTGTATCAGTACGACTGAGTGACATACTTTAGTTATAAAGCGTGTGTTCGTCATTTAAGCCAAGCGTGGTTTTTTTAAATTAATTTCATAAAATCTAAGCTTCATACATGTCCTCGTTGGGGTTAAACCACCCCTTAACGACAAAAAATAAGAATTTTCCAGGACTCGAGAGCGTCGTCGGGGTAATAATCCGATCTCCTCAAAGGAACGCTGATCATTAAAAACCTAAATATTTCTCTGTTACTACATCCGCAGTCTATATATGTCCCATGTACATTTGACATCTGACTGATGCATCTAGAATCACTGAAAGGCCTTCAGCCACTCTAATAAGTAGCTTTTTGCGTGCGTCCAGTAACGGGTCCCCATTTGGGTCTCCAAAAACAGGACGGGACAGGGAGGGTCACCAAGCGAGTTCCCATTGTAGACTTCCGCGTCTACAAGTGTTTTGGGATAAGGCACAGACAATCTGAGCTTACAGAAATGTGAAATGGAAATTTTCGGTGTCCATATGCTCCAATTATAGACCGGATATAGTAATAAAATATAAATTCAACATATTTTTTTGTTGTCCAACAAATTTTATTTTTTATATTTAATTTTGATTCATTCTACTGCACACAAATTATAACCACACAGTTCTGACAGATTTTAATGTTTATTTTTGCCTTTTTCTAAGTCATCCTTACTCCCGAAGCTATATCGACTATATATTGTTACTAATTAGAGTTCTTGGGCGCCATTCCAATACTTTTCTTTCCCATCGACCGTTATCTCTTCAACAAATATGTCCTGCCCATTGCCACTTGAGTATGCCTATACGTTGGGTAGCATCCACTACTTGAGTTCTTTTGCGTATTTCCTCGTTTCGGATTCTATCTTTTAGCGACACTCCGAGCATGGATCTCTTCATAGGCACGCTGGTTGACCTTTATTTTATGGGTAAGACCCTATGTTAACTTCCACGTCCAAATTGCCATAAGTTAATACAGGGAGGATGCATTGGTTAAACGCCTTAGTTTTAAGACATTGCGGAAGTTTCGGCTTAAAAATGTACTTTACTTTTCCAAATGCCCATTCGTCGCTCGTCTTTCGACTATTGCGGACGTGTTTGTCATCCTACCTACAGGGTGGTTCCCAGTTGCTCATGCGACATTTCGCAGATGAATCGGCGCTTGGATGAGGACCGATTGCTGCTGGAGCGGCTCATAAAGGCTGTTGGATGCGGGAAGGAAGAAACACCGACGTCCGTTTGTGGGGATTCTCCACCCAACCCAACAAGTCTGCCGTCTTCCCGCAGAAGGCGCTTGCCTAGGAAATGCAAAGAAATTCCGGCTACCTTCGCGGAAATTGTTACCGGTCCTCATCAAGTTTTGCCATCGCTCAAATGTGACAGCAGAGACTCCAAACCAGCCGTCAGTGAAGTTACTTCAAATAAGGCTTCCTAAGAAGAAGAATCCTCGGAATGTGCTGTGCAAGGAGCCCCTGCTGTTCTGAGTAAGGCTCCCAAGAAGGTCCTGCAGCTCATAGTTCAAAGAACTGGAGGCCTCGAATGCGCTCTCCGTGGATGCTCTCTCTCTCCCACGAGCAATCTTTCCGGGGAAGTTTACCACTCGGATATTAGTCGTGCCTCTTCTGATGGGGAAAGGCGTTCAGCACTTCGGGTGATCCGCGGTTCTGCAGCTCCTTTGAAGAAGGTTACCGGAGTGAAGATGGCGTATCTTCACGCCAAGGGTCTTCACCCGGATACAAAAGCTTCTTGGCAGTGACCGCTGCATTCAATCCCTCTTGGATGACCATCAGGAGGATTATCAGCAAACAGACGCTGTCAACTTCTTTCAAAGTCGGGGTCATCGCGACTTCGCTAGAGTCTCTCATGGAGCCTGAAGTGTGGCCTGAAAAGACGATCGTTCAACTCTGGATACGTGTAAGACGAAAGAATCGCAGTGAACAGTGGTTGAAACCAACTTGAGTGATAATATTGACATATTTAGTGTTATATTGCTTCAGATTCAGTGCTAGTGTTGATGAAGGCGAAATTTTTGAAGTTTGATTTTGTGACAATAATGCCATGTTATTTATGGGTCATCCATGATTTACTTATGACAGGGTTTTTGTTGTTACAAGTCAACTATTTGCATTGAGTCTCCTAACGCTTGTTCTGGGTGTGAGGTCATTGACACTAAATATGTCAATAAATTTACAGGGCCACACTTTTATGTAAATACTTCAATAATGAATTAAGATGTAAAAATATTTTGTAATGTTATTGAAGGAAAAAAAAGTTTATCCCAGTTGTATACGCCTGTCGATATATTTAGAGTTGGTTCAACTCAATGGTCACAAGGCATATAAATACATCATTTTCATTCCATATACACTCCCTATTCAGGTGATATTTTCTCTCATATTAAGATAACTTGTAAATATAAAAGTGTAAAGTGTCCGACAGACTTGAAGCATGGCGTGAACCCATATAAATAATACTTATATATTGTAATAATCTTGTTGAGAAGCGCTGCTTGTCAGTGTGCGATGTCCGTCACCGCGCAAATGACAAGTGTCCGCTAGAGGGTGGGGGGGGTCAGGGGTGTCGCAAGGTGGGCCGTTATAAAAAAAGCATTTCGGCCGCGGTCCGCCGGGACGACCATTATTTACAATTTATTGACCCCGGCCGCCGCCCGGCGCAGGCCGTGGAATAACAAAACATGCCCCCATCCGAAAACAACACTGTCTCCCAAACATTCCTCTTTTAATGATTCTATTTGACTTCAAGGGAGTGAGTAAAAGCGTTGATGTTAAATAATCACGAAGTATTTTTGAGGAACTCTTTGATATGTTGGGCTACAATTACCAATTGGATGATAAAAACTAGTTATGAGTTTCTCCATCAAACATACGCATAACACATACTTATAATATCAGATCATATTAGAATAAAAACAGAAAATAACACTAACAGGTACAAAATTGTATAATTCTATTGTTCAAGAAAAAAAGTTGTCTTTTATTAATATTTTTTATTGATCGATTTTTGTCGGTTAAATATCATAATTTTAAGAATACTTCTACCTTCTTCGTAGTATCAATCCGGTGGATTGCTTTGCAGCAACAAAATCTTGCATTTCAATCTCCACTCTCCTCGATCTATCATTTTTGCTGATACATGGGATGTCGTTTGGACCTTTAATATGTTGTTTTTCCCTTTATTTCCACATCCTAATGCCGTTGACCATAAAGGTTCATCTGCCGTTGAAGAGCATTTACTACCTCCAGGACAATAGAGTTCCCTAACCAGCTTGACCTGATGTTAGCTGGGTGTTAGCTTATTCCGGCCAACATTCGATCCCTATCTATATTAGCTGACTGATGTTGTCACTCACCCCCCACCACAGAAGAGATAGATCAGAATTTTCCTTTCATCGAACCTGTGACCATAAGGCATTTCGTAGAGACCTCCAGTATTTTTAGGGGGCAAATAGAATAATACTTATTGACTACGTATTTGGATGTTTTATATATAGAAGTATTCATTAGACATCTTATTAAGTAAATGTATTCGTTACCTAAGATTTTACTGAATTTGTTTAAAATAATCTGAATTTGAATACGTCTTAGTAAGTACAGGGTGAGACAGGGAAGTATCTCTGATTTTGATATGACGTTGTAAGTAGTGGTGACATATTGGAGAAGTGGAGGCTAGCTCGAATGAAGCTGTGGCTATAGAGCTTTCTCTTAATACTACTGTCAGTTGTAGACATGGCTTGGTCGAATGAGCAACGGGTGAAAAGTATTTTTTGCGTACAGTATTTTTTTATAAATAGTGATACTTCCATTCCCCACCCTATACAATATTTAGAGGTACGTTATGTTAAAATATAGTTTAATTACAAGTATTTATTGCTTAAGTGCCATCAACTTAAGTTGGAGACCTTTTTATAGTAAAAGTACGTTATTATTAAACCTTTTTGTAGAAGTTTTCATTTTAAAAATATATATTTAGTCAAATTTAGACATACAAAAATGGATTACCGTAAATCGCTAATTTTTAATAAGATATAAAAAAGCTTAGAATTATTTTTGCTTTTCCATAACCATCATACTCAGGTGATAAATATTAAAATGGAACCTTGTAATCGATTATATGAGAATATAACGTAAAAAAAAAGGTTTACAAATATCATCGAAATTGAATCAATAAAAAAAACTCAAAAAATCTCAGAAATCAAAAAAAGAATAAAAGAGCAATTTAAGAACAATTCATTTAAAATCAGACATAAATCTTTTAAGACCTTCTCAAACGAGCTTAAAATGAGAACCAGTGTTCTGGTTGGGGCAACCAAGCTGCGACAACAGCGTCCGTAGTACCGACTGCCGAGTTTCCACGTGATTACTTCTAGCGACAGATCGCCCCGGAAGTGCTGCTATACAGGTACGTGTGGTGACCCTGCTACTACACTTATTATAAACTAATAAACCACTTTTTAGTGTCCGTGCATCACTGCAACACAAAATTGATTATGTTTTTTATTGTAAGCCAGAGCTATACTTGCACAAATGACGCGAATATATTATGTAACCTTTTCAGATATGTCAGTTAAGTATATTTGCTTACACAGTAAGAGCGTGGTATTAAAATAAAATTAAAGTATCCGTAAGTAGAGATAAATAAATTATAAAACCTTCTAAACTATATCCAATTATGTAACCGATATTATAAAAGATAAGAGTATAACTTAATTTACTACGTACTCTTACATATATTTGTAATTTTTTTATGTAAATACATACAGGAGAATACTGACAGATGGTGAAAGTAATTCTGAAGTCTCATCTGTTTTATTCTATGACGCTTACCATGTTACATATGCTTAGCGCTTTATATGTAATGATATGATGGAGTGATGATCCGCCAACGTCATTGACTACAGCCCGAGATTCACCCATCATCCTTATTATTACAGGAATTTACTATGAATGAGTGGTCTTCACGGGACGACTTTCGTCTACCATCAATTTTAATTGATAGGCTATGACTGACATTTTACGGGTGAGGGATCAAATTCACACCAACCGTTGGTATTTTGGAGCTCAGAAATCGATTGAATTTTAATTTTAATTTTTAATTTTTAATTTTTAATTTTTAATTTTTAATTTTTAATTTTTAATTTTTAATTTCCGTCGGGTATCGAACCCATGACCTTTGGCTTGCAAAGCAAACGCTTTGACCATTGAGCTATACCCGCCAGATGTATAATATCCCAGTTTGTTATATGTATGCAACTTGGAATAAATTTGATTTGTTTTTTATGTAAAGATTTCATGCTTTCTTCATGGTCAATATTTATATATTTGAATGGCATGACAATAATTAAGTTATTGAAGGAATTGTCATACTGCTTTTATGGAATTGACAAATTCATTTAATGATATATATTGCATAATTTCATTCGTATTTACAAACATTTTCAATATTTATACGGTCTAATTAAATGAAAGAAAAGTGCTGAATTAAAAGTACCATTTAATACTAAAATACATATCTGACACCTTATATGAAAAAATATATTTGTTAATATACATTTAAATAATATCAAATATAATATTTTAAAGTTTGTATTTTTGTTAGATGTCATATGACCATTATATTATGGTTACCTTAACTAATTTAGAATGCAAGCAACTGGGATGGGGGGGAACTAGGTCAGAATTAAACAATTTCAGGTAATGTCCGAAAAAAGTTGGATTTTTTTTTTTCATACAAAATCGATTTGCTGATTTATATTACTCTCGATATTTGAGGGGATGGAATTTTTGACATTTTTATAGCCGCGCGTATTAACTTTATTGGGCTTGAAATAGAATACTTGTTGGTTATTAAATTGATAAATTATTACTCTTTTTCGCCGTCAGCCGATGATTTATTGGTCTGCGAGGTAGTGTTGAATAAATGACAAAATATAATTGTTTTATTGAACGGAATTCTCTGATAATTGCCGAATGGACTTATTAAATGCTTTATACATAATAAATCAAAAATATCATTATAACAGATGATTTTTAAGTAAATATTTTTGTAAGAATTAATATATTTTCATTTAAATTAATGTCACCATGGTCAACGGCATTAGGATGTGGAAATAAAGGGGAAAATACCACATTAAAGGTCTAAAATACATCCCATGTATCAGCAAAAAATGATTGCTTGGAGATCGAGATGCAAGATTCTGTTGCTGCAAACCAATCCACCGGATTGATACTACGAAGAAGAATGTCACCTATAGCTGGTAACCTATACTATTTACATCTGAAGATGTAGGCCTATATTTTAAAGTGTATTTTTTTGCACATTTTTTTCAATGTTTTTAGCATTCACTTTGTGATCCATTATAAATAATAAATATTGATTTATTAACCTTGTTTTTACTCAACGTGATCCATCTAAAAACAATGTTAAAAAATAATTATTTTCATAAATTAATATAGGACAAGGCATGGATAATGGCAACTGACAGAACTGAATGGCGGCAAATTGTGATGACCATTAAAATATACATATTAATAAAACCAACCGTAACGACAACAACAAAAAACTGATGTTCTATATTCATAACGAATTGATTTTATAATGTAAATTTAGCCATTATAATATTTTTCTATTTAATATAAGAATCCATAATAATTGTCTCGAACCAAATGGATAAGCATCCTATTTATGATGATGAAAACTATTTACTCTTTAAAACCTATAAACGTACTAGTACATAAATCAAAAACAAAGTTTCCTTTACTTATACTCGCTTAATACTTTCTTAACAAAATAGTTAACTCCATTTAATCATAATTTCAAAATCATGAAAAATAATAAAACTTTTTGTTATCATTTTTTTTTCAGAATCTTTTCAAACATGTACACAATAAATAATACATTTAGGTTATTGATTTCATATACTCAAAACAAATATATTTATAAACTATAAAAAATATATAATACTAGTATTATAATGTATGTTTATTATATTATATAAAGAGTTGAACTATAGAAACTTGAAAAAACTGTAAAAAGCTGTTCACTGAAAAAAAAGAAAAATCTTCATTAATTACGGAAGAGATTTTCTCTTGGATGTTTTTGGGAAGTTAGAATAGAAAAGGTGGCCCTCGGCAATGCTCTGTTAAATATTATTTTGTCATTAGCCGCGACAACTCCGGGTATCCGGTTATTCCTTCGTTTAAAGTGGGTTCAAAATAAGGCATTGTTTATTTTTTAATACTCCGTGGCACACGGAAACTTTTCTAGAGTCATTTACTATTAAAATGATTTTGAAACACAAATCGTTTTTGCAAAGGATTTTTATATTTCATGGCTTTAAAGAATAAAATTTATTTATTTTTAAAATTATTCTTTAACAGTTTGATCGAAATTTATCATTTGAAGTTGCTAATATAGATTGAATTCCGAATTTTTATTACAGAATAAAATTAAGTACATTTACAAAATTACTATTTATTTAAACATTACGTGTATTTCTTTGTTCACAAATATATTCTTCTTCTTTAACCTCGCCATTCCCATCATCTGGAGTCGGCTATTCTTGTGCACATTCGCCATGTCTGCCTGTCCTGCGCTGCATTCTCGGTCAAGCACAGAGTTTTCAGATCCTTGTCTACAGTTGCAGTTCACGTTGCCTGTGGTCTTCCAGGTCTTCTTCTCAGCGTGGGTATGTTGAGGGCTTTCTTCCTTGTAGTCCTCATCTCTCCGTGTCACATGCCCATACCATCTTAGGCGGTGTTCCCTTATCTTTTCAGATATGGGAGCCATCTGAAATGAATCCCGAATATGCACCTCAGCATCTTCATCTCTGCCACATGAATCCTATCCAAGTCGCGTTTCAGTAACAATCCGATCCGTAGAGCATAGCTGGCTTTACAGCAGTTTTTTAGTTTTGTTCACATATATTATTATAAAAAAAATCACATATCGAATCATAGATTTACAAAAAACAAGAAACATGGTTAATACAGTTTTATACTTTTTAAATACATCTATGTCATTACTGGTAAGTAATTATGGAGATTATGTATCTTAGATTGTAACTTACTGTTCTACTCAACTAGTATTTTTAGAATATTATTTTTTTTTACAGTATCAACATCACGTCAGGCTTATACACAGACAGTTAAAATATTAAACTGAAAAATGAAATAATTCCCTGAAATATTCAAACTCATTGGGTTTAAAAAGTAGTGTTCAATTAATATAAAACTATAGTAACTTGACGCTACACACAATTAAGATCTAAAGTCGACTGCACACCAAGCTTGTATTAGAGACACCATTTGATACACAGAAATCTGGCATAATACTTCCTTACGTCATCAGACATATAAGAACATAATAAGAGCATAACAAGTTGTTACCATGCTTGTATGTACTTCGTTAGTTCATTGCGTCGCCGCAAAACATAAAAATATATGCCGTCGTAAAAATCTTATAATACATAATATTTGGGTACATTTCTCTTTTTTATTTCTCAAAGCCGGAGTGGGACGCTTGTAAACCGTTAGGCGGCGCTATCCTCGGAAATAATGTAAGTCCTGAATACTTTAAAAGTATCCGCTATTTTCAGAACACTGTAGAGATTACTCACCGCGGATCCTACGTGAAAAAACGAGCATTTTTGAACAGAGGCCTGTCAAAAGACAATCCCACGTAAAGCGAGGGGAACACGGGAGTAAGTGACCCGGATGGTCATGATGATAACATTGTAGCGAAGTGGTGTTTTATGAGCAACATAACTCTTCTTCCGGGCACCTTGTTTTTTTTCCTTTCCTCGTGCCCTTTTCATATTCCTTTAAATCCGGAGTACTTTGACGCTCATCCTGATAAAATCTTGTTCAGTTTTATTTCCGCGTGATAAATTTTAATCGTATTTTGGCCTAATTTTCACGTTCATTTGTTTTGTATAAAATACGCCCGAGACGGTTATTTTAATAACGCCAAATTTAACCTCATATTTCAGTCGTGGTAATTATGTTCATGAAATATATCCCATCATTTCTGCTGTGCGAGAAATGCAGGCCAAAACAGTATCTGCAAATTCAGACATTTAATTATTTATAAGAAATACTTTAATAAAAACAAATATGAATTGAATAATGTAAAAAACAATTTTACACGAGAGACTCAAGTGAAATAAATACGCTTCTTACTAATATTTTAAAATCCATTGCTCGTATTACTACTGCATTACTTTTTATTTTTAAAAATCACTTGTACGACAATTTAAGCAAATTAAAACTAAAAAAATGAAGCTTGTTTGAAAACTGCTTGCAAAATATTCAATCTAAAATATATTTCTTCACAAGTCTGTAGAATTGATTACACTGTGTTTTCAAAAACACTTACCTAAACCTAATACGAAACTCATATTTCGTATAAGGATTATATATTGTGCGACGAGTATTCGATAGGTTTTATTTGTGACAAAAACACTTGTATGTATATTGCAAAATACTTGTATTAAATAAATTCTCACTGACGTTAACTCTTATATTAATATTGAGCTTAAATTTGAGCTCTCAAATATATCAGCCATCTTTGAGCATCTCTATAGTATATTTTGGTCCATTTTAATTCAATTCAAAGAAGTTATGCCATTTCATAACTCTTGGATTTTTATTCGTCACCTTACGGATACAAAGCTCTTGGTGCCTTGATGCTCAGTCATTATCGACACGACATAAGGAAGAGAAGAAAAGTAAAAGTCGATGTACAATATTGCAATTGAAGTATGACGTAAACATTAATTATTTCCTTATTTTGAATACCTAGTAATGTGCAATAGAAATTTGGCTAATGACAAATATATCTCGAAATTGACTATACAGCTTTAATTTTAATAGAAATTGGGATTATTTATGATATTATTTGCATTTAAAATATGTTTTTGATGGTAATATGTTGGATATTGTAAGAAAAGGCATCCGTTGGTTTATTATCGATGTTTAAATTGTGGTGCCAATTTTAAAAATACACACGTATGGCGTATCACTTTTTTTTATTTTTAAAAATAAAATTTAAAGTTTACACATTTTCTGCAGATGGGATTCGAACGAGAAGTTCAAGGGACTTCCTTCAGTGCCCGAATAGACCATAAATATCATCCCTGCTCCCTTGCTCTACCCAGTACCCACCCGGGGCTCTGCTCATTCAACAAAAACTGCCATAAATATGTGATTCTTTCGAAATTAAAGTTTGTAAAATATGACGGTTCAAGTTTTTCCAAAATATGTAATAAAATACCATATTATTGCCAGTTATATCTGGGTGTTACTGCGCACACGTAACGTGGATTTCGCATCGTTTTCTTGAGAAAATGCCGTTACGGTCATTATTAGATTTTTAGTATCGGAAAACTGTGCTTTGAAATTTAAAATCTTTCTACTCGCTAATCCAATTATTAAATCCAATAGAAATGTCCGTGTAAAAATATTATCTTTTCCTTGTATTTTTCTTCACAACACTTATTGTACTCTTACGAAAGATATATATATATAAAAGAAAAGAAAGATATATTATAAACATATTATTTTTAACCCAATTTATACTTAATTCTCAAAATTATTATTTTATTTTCTTTTACCATTTCCGATCTATATTTTGGAGCATTTGGAAACTACAAATTATTGTTTCACACAACTGTAAGCTCAAAATGCAAATGCCTTGTCCCAGAATACCAGTATACTCCGAGGTCTACATGGGAACATAGACGGTTCATTGGAGCCCCCAAGCCCGCAAACTTTGTATAGACTATGGCCGTAGTACCAGAGAAAAAAAATGGACGGGATTTGAACCGATTCACAAACGAACGCTTTTACCACTGGACTATGCCACCACAATTATTATATTTTCTACAACAATTTATTGGTTTCACCGTGATATCAATATTCAAACTTACGTCTGTATTCTTCGTACCATCGAATTATACGAATATTTTTTTAAATCAAATCTATTTAGTTTATGATATTTTTCTTTTATATTAGCTTTATCCGATTTATTACTGGAATACTGTTTTACACATGCTATACATAAAACATATTTAGTTTTTTTAGTCAATCCACCGGGATCGTGCCGACTTGGATAGCCATCGGGAACTAAATATATAATGTACTTTGCGGAGCTGCGAGAGGCAAAGCTCATTAAGCGAAGACTATGGTGTGTTCTAACAAAGCCTTATGATAGCAGTTCGTGATTTTTTATGTAAACACATACAGGAGGATACCGACAGACGGTGACAGTAACTCTGAAATTCCATCTCTGGATTCTATGACGCTTATCATTCTACATATTCATAAGCGCTGCATGTGGAGTGATGATCCGCAAACGTCATAGACTACAGCCTGATCTTTACGTATCATCCTTATTATTACAGGAATTAACTAGGAATGGGTGGTCTTCACGAGACGGATTTTATCTACCACCAATTTTAATTAAAAGGCTTTGACTGGCATTTTACACATAAGGGATCAAATTCAAACCAACCATGGGTATTTTCCAGCCCAAAAATCGATTAATTAATTTTTATTTTTAATCTCCGTCGGGGATCTAACCCACGATCTCCGGCTTGCTAACCAAACGCTTTAACTACTAAACTATACATGCCAGCAAAATACCATGTGCTCCAGTTAGAGAAGTGATATATTCCTTTTATCAAAACTGATAGTGAAAGAAAATGTCCTATAGAGAATTGACAATATTCGACGTCTTATTTTATATGATGTTTAATTTTTATTTAATTATTTCCCTGCATTGACAATTGATTAATTGTATGACATCAGCATGATATAGCCCTTTGTTGACTGGTACCAAAAACCTCGATATACAACCTTTCGTCTCTTTCTTCTGTTCGCTTGCCGTACATGTGTGAGCCGCCATATTGGCACTTTGGACAAGTCCCGTCACGGGTGTGACGTTGGTTATACAGATCGCCACTGCGGCGCTGGTGTGACCAACCACGGCACCGCACGGCAGTCAGTCGTGTGCCGACGTCGGCGAGTTCATATTGTATTGTGGCCCGGCCTGAATGCTGTGACTAGATTCGGGCCAAAAGTTTGTAAAGTTATCGAAATATATATAATTTGCTCCTCATCCTGCCATCACGCGACTGAATAACAAATATTTAAAGAGAGGAGGATGTTAGTATAATATCTTATAATACGTTCCAGAATTATTTTTCGCTACATTCCGAAAGTATTGCGTGGAACGTTCTAGCAAACCCGACACAGCGTTAAGCAACGCGCTAATAATGGCGTATAACAAATGATCTGAGGCGAGTACAATTTATCCCTTGTCTCATAGTCGCAGATGGTCAACTGACGGGTCACGTAAGAGCACTTTGTAAGACATTTTATATTTTTATAGCACCGCCGTAAGTTTCGAATTCCCTCCCTCTCGAGTCCCGGCTACCAACTCTATGGCAGTTCATGCAAAACGGCCCGCAGACAGAACGAAACACTCGAATCTTTTGAAATATTGCGCACGTCTTTTTTGGCGTAGTTTTATTGAAGGCGATTTGTTTATCTTTTAAATCGTATATATATATATGTGTCAAAGTTGCTTCGTAAATTGTTTAATATGTGGCGCATCAATAATACTTTTTTTAAAGATCAGCAATTTGTCTGATAAATAACGACACTCTCAATCTTCCCTAACCTAACCTAACCTAACCTGCAATCTATGGAACACAGTCATAACTACTTTGTTGCCACATGTTTGTAGACAAGTAAAAACCGTACTTTTACTAATGACTAAATTATTTAAATATTTATAACTTACATTATTGATGAGCTGCAATCGATTGAACTAAATTTTTTTAAAATAAAAAACACTTTTCTCACTAGGGCTGCCACAAAATAGATTTTAGATCAAATAATCGATAATTTAACCGCCCTAGAAGCAGGTATATTTCCAAGATAAATTTTAATTCAATTTTTATTCAGTGCCAGCCCTTGGACACCATCTCATGAATATCTCCCAAACTATCGAAAAATATCGATCCTTTTTGGTTTGTTAATATTTTATCATAGATATCACTGTGAGAAAATCGGAATTAATTTTGAAATACATCTTTCGAATATTGCGAAGCGTGCACGGGTGCGCTTACGGTGATCTGCAGGTTAAGATTAGTTCACTTAGTCTTTTCTATCGTTATAATCATGTTTGTTCTCTTCAGAATTAAAATAATTAATTCTTCATGCACCCAACCACAACAGATAAACTCGTCTTACATTTAAATGTTAAACATTCATACAGAGTAAATGTGTGTAGACCAAGAACTAGCAGCTTCTAAAATTCTTTTCTAAATTCCACCGGTAAGCTCTGGAATTCTCTTTCAGTGTCTGTGTTTCCTTCTGACAATTATTTACCGAATACATGTAAAATATGATTAATAAACATAAGTTTATTACAAATATTCTGATTTCTAAATTTCATGTAAGCAGTTTGATTAAATATAAGTTTAAAAAAACTATAATATAAAAAGTAATATAACATATTATTTTGAAAAATATTATTCTCAAACAGCATAACAGACAGCATTCTTGTCTAAAATAAAAGACTATATAATTTTATACAAAATATATTAATACTACTCCAAATTCCGATGATCCATTTTCGTAACACAAAAAAATAACACAACTTCACTTATGGCGCTATCAAAAATAATGTGTTAGCTGTATGGAGTTGAAACTCGAAATGAGGAAGTGGGAGGGATAAACAAACCAGTGTAGCACAGGCTGGTAGACACAACGTTGCCAGATCTGCCGCAGTGTTGCCAGCCTCATTAATTTTCTAACACATCTCGTATAATTGTGTTTGTAAATCTACTCGTACCATGCAAATGTTTTTTTATATTTATAAATGTGCAGAATACAAAAAAAAGTAAGACCGTCGCACCCTTCTTGATTTTCATCATCCTTTAAACACAAAACTTTCTCGTAGATTTAAATTAACTTTAAGCTTTATGTTAATTCTCCGAGGATTAAAAAGTACTAGTCACACAACAAGCGAGATAAAACAACTCAAAAAGATTAAGACTTAGTGTTAACTAGATATCCGTAATATCTTTATTTTTGTTGTACTTAATTTAAAAGGAAAATTCGTTAGCGTTTAAAAGATTTAACGTGACAGTGAAAAATACTGAGAAAACATAATTTCTCATGAAATGGGTCATGCGAGTTGCAATGAAAAATCTTTTGCTATTATTATTATATTTTATAACTAGGGGCACTCCATAATAACGATTGCTCGTTATAACCTTAAAATTGTTTTATTTGAAAAATATATAATTTATTTTTAATTTGCATTTATATTTAACAAACATTTATTTTAAAAAAGCTTCGAATGTACGAAGAATTTTATGGCGTCTTATAAAACGGATGGTAATTCTTGGAAGTTTGTATCAACCTGATGCTCCAACTGTGACTTAGAGAAGAATGAATTGATCAATTGTTGATTTTGTTGCAATAAGGAAGGAATGGAGATCGAGATGCAAGATTCTGTTGCTGCAAATCAATCCACCGGATTGATACTACGAAGGAAAATACTTTAAGTATTAGTATTTTTCTCACTAATTCCATCATATAATCAAATTTAAAGTATACGAGTATATGGTATTGTGGGTTTCAGGCTTAGCTGTGTGTGGCGAGTTTATTTGCACCAATATTTCGACCGCCATTGCGGGGGCCATTTTCAGGGTTCATAATTTTGTTACGAAGAAATTCGCTACACACGGGTTAACCCAAAAACAACAATACCAAATCTGGCCGTGAAAACCTACAGTCATTAAAATTACATATTTTCTTGTAATAATCAATATTTCAATTCATGCCAATATTTCAACCGTTATTTATTTTCACTTGACAGTGAAATAAATTACGAAAATTTGCTAATAATTATATGAAATTTTTGCCTTTATAGATACTAAATAACATTGTATTGAGTTTTCCACAAATTTAATATAATATGGCATTTCTCACAGGTAATATAGTAACTTCATAAAGATTTCCAGCTTAATTTTAAATTGTTGCGAAAATATCACTCCTCATATTAAATACATTACATTGTAAAACGAATTGTGATGTAATTTATATTCAGTTGAAGACTTATAATTTTCCTAATTGGATATGACATCACATGACATGACTAGCATAATTTTTCAACTTAAATACATAAATACATTGATAATGTTATCTATTAAATATAATAGTTATAGGATAATGAAACATTATGTAACCTTTACCAGAGAAATAAGCACTGGTAATTGTAATATATAATTATTTCAGTTAATTTAACATATACCCTTTATTAGATAAAATTTATGAAATTACCTTATAATCTAAAATAAAATATAAGGTTTAGAGAAATAAGACATATTATTTTTGTTAATTATATTCTAAAATTTATGGTAAAAACGTGTAGTTTTATTTTTAAATATTTGGCGTTTGATGTTTTTGAATATTTTTTCATTGTTTGTTTTGAAAAAAAAACACATAATACTTATTATAAATTTCAGAGTAGGAAGATCAAAGCATATAGAACCCTCAGGCACCCTAGGATCTCTAAAATCCCTGAAGTCTCAAATGGAAATATGCTGGACTATAATTACAAATTTCCGAAAAAGAAAAAATAAACCAACTATTTATTCCAATGTTTAATGACGTGAAATTCACATTAAAACATCAGACGGTCTGTCTATGTGTTTTCTTTTCATATCAGCTTCTTGACAAACAATATTTTAACAAAATGAACTGACGACATAAAAATAATTGCGGGAGTGGCCTGGATGCGGAAGGCAGAGGACCGAAGAGGATGGAGACTCATGCAGGAGGCCTACATTCAACAGTGGACGCACACAAGCTGATTATGATGATGAATATTGCAATCAACCTCTATTTTTGTCTTGACTTATGTCATATCTGCATCCAGAACACCAATATGCATATTTTCTGACGCCTCAGGGGTCAAAACCTTGGATCTAGAAGAGCAGGCACCCAGTGTATTTCATTGCTTATCATCCAAGTGACCTTGTATAGTATACACATTGTTCAATTTTCATAAGCGTGGTTCTTGTTAAATCACCAAAATTTTATGCAAACCAAAATTCGTCCAGGCCGTTGGGCTAATCACCCAAATATTTTAAAATTGATATTATTTAAAACACCCAAAATATACATTGGATATTAAAATGACCCTCTCTTGCCATGGAGGTCGTTGGAACCATATATGTTCCTAAGTTTACCATAGGGTATAGATATGTCTTAGGAAAAGGCATGAGCTATAGCAACTGAAAAAACTGTAGAAGTAAATTTGTTGTATCATGACCATGTGTTCCAGAAATGGAACGTATTTTCGAAGAAAAAAATGTAACATAGATTCTTTGAACTCTAATTTTATACTAAATATTAAATATTTTAGATCTTCTCAACTGATAAAAAGAAGCATCTGCCTCAATTGCGAATGTTTACATTTTATTATTTTATTCATTTACTCTATATTTAAATCCTCCCATCGGAAATTCCATTCACGTTCTGTTCCCGGCAATACAATTAATCACTTTTATTTATCAAATTTGTGTGAACCGTTTCTATCTTTTTTCAGCAAAAAGAAACATGTTAAAACATCGGTGTCGTATATATATACACCTAATCCCGGTATTGCGGAGTTATGTAGCCGGAATAAATTCATACAAAATAATGTATACATTTCTGAAACATTCATGAGTTGGGTTCATGCATTCTATAGCACCCCACCGTATATATTGTCTCTACTTTCGGGACGATCTGCATAATTTAGTTTTGCCTTACTAACGGTAGGTGTTCGCTTTAACACATATTTTTTGGTTAAAGGACCCTAAGGTCACGTGAAAATGAAATAAATCCGATCAAAATGAAGCTCCCTTTCTCTAGCTTTCCATTCAATTGAAATTGAATAAGCCGAAGACAATATTTATGACGCCTGCCCGTGACGGGTTCGACTATTGATTCACGTGTATTACATGAATAATTACAGGGTTTTCTTTTTTAATTTTATTTTCATCCCACATAAATCCGAATATTAAAATTCATAAATTTAAATGTTTAAGAAAAAATTTAAAGCTATTTTAAAACTGTTTTAGTGATTAGATAATAATTATAGAAATTCAACAAAGATTTAAGACATTTTTTTCTGGTTTATATGTTACCTGGAAAATATAAAGTAATATTTTTAAATATCAGCCATAAAATTCACAAGATATTTTAATTGTAATTGTGTTTTCTTTTTGTTTTAATCATAAGATCAAATAATATTGACATAATTCTTACATTTATTATTAACATTATTTAATAATTATAATTCTTAATTTTTATATTTTTGGGAAATATGAAATAATTAATTATCTTCAACTTAAATGTCTTGTTTAGTTCAATTCTAAAAAGTTTTCATACGAAATATTTTAAATGCGCTGGAACATTTTTTTAATTAAAAAAATAATCGTTTAGTATTCTTTAGCCTCACCATTTCCCATCATCTGGGGTCGGCTCTCTTTGTGCACATTCGACATGTCTGTCTATTCTACGTTACATTCTTGGTCAAGCCCAGAGTTTTCAGATCCTTGTCTACAGCTGCAATCCAGGTTGCCTGTGGTCTTCCAGGTCTTCTTCTCAGCGTGGGTATGTTGAGAGCTTTCTTCACCATGTGGTCCTCATCTCTCCGTGTTACATGCTCATACCATCTTAGGCGGTTTTCCCTTTAAAAATTAGGTTGTTTAGTAAATTTATTTACACAATTAAAATAAAAAAATACACATTTGTTTTAAAACGTTTCGTAATTCATTGAAATAATAAACAGTTTAATTATACGTAAATAATTTTAAAACATTGTTCATTCAATGCTTCCCGTACACTATCGAAAGCAATTCGCAAAAAAAACTGAATAAAACCTTAAAAAAATATTCTCACTCAATTAAATTCGAGAGCTCTCACTTTCGAGCGAAATAATGTAATCCTCCCTCTATCGCGAAATGTCGACTTGATAAAATAATATCGACCGCCTTAAGAACTTTACGATGAATATTATAAAAATAAAATGTAAAACCCCCCTTTACCCGACCCCCCTTTGCCGCGATAATAATATTCTGCGAGATAAAATTTCGAAAGTAAATTGAATCGGAGCCTCCAAGTTACCACTCTTACGATATTAAAAATTGAGTCTCCGAGATTTGGTCCTACCTGAGCTTGAAGCAGCTTCCACTTGAGCTTCAGCGCTAGTCATAATAATTATTATTGCTAGGGCCACCTTCGAGGATCACATAATGAGCAGAGATGGTTTTTTGAGGACCTTCCCATTTTCGCTGCCGTGAAACACATTTTCCTTCCCCGTAATTACTTGTGTCTCTCACTCTGGCCTTTCTCTCTTCTCATAACGAATTTTGTGGGGTATTAATTTAAAAATATATTATATAATTGACGGTAATGGACTTTGTGTCAAGTTTCGCACAATCTCGAGTGCATGAATATTATAATTTAATATATCAGTCGTCATTTTTAATTAATCCAATTTAACTAATAAGAAATCAAAGACACTGTTGGTTTATAAAAATTGTTCTTTGTTACTCTTAATATACTTAATTCATTTCATAAAAAAACCTTTTTGTTTACATTATATCAACTACAATATATGTATATTTATAATATTTATATTTTTGACATTCACTTGAGATCCATTTCAAATAAATATTTTTTCCTACATGGATCACATTGAGCACTATTTAATCACTTGCTGGAATACCACGATTTTGTCATCAATAAAATGTGCATCAGTTTCCAACGTGTTTAAGCCTACTGCAATACGTTAGGAACTTATGAAGCTTTGACTGAATGTGAATTTGCGGCTTTTCACCAACTGATTAAACTCTGCTCAGTGTGATCTATATAAAAACAAGAAAGGATGGAAATAATTATCAATGTAATGCGCGTATAAATCATGCTGTATAAATTTAAAAATAAAATTTACTTATATTAATGTTATTACATTTATTATATTTTTTACATCATCTACATTTGATTGGGACTAACGTTTAGTAATTTTTATATTAACTGCATAATAGATGAAAATCTAGGAAAATTCTGTTTATGGCGTAAAAATATTTGACTGAAGTTTTTGCGCTCGATTATTACTCCGTACCATTTGAGATATCTGAGGTTCGAGTGTAGCGTTATTTAGATACGGAACATTAGCTGAAATATTCAGAATTCACGTCCGCCCGGGGAGCAGAGTTTCAGAACACTGTGGGAAACATTCATAAGAGGAACGGTGACAAAATATTGTGAAGAACAAAATTGCTGACAAATTTATTGCATCTTTGTGTTACGTCACAAATAACAATAAATATCGTACAAAAAAGAAACCTATATGTTTTACACACTTCATTTCAAAAACATTGAGGTAAATTTCCTTTTTATAACCAAATTTTTCAAGGTTTTGAGAGCATTGGTTAATTACTAGACAAGTTTATTAAAGGCAGATTAACAAATGCCCTGATTCATCTAGAATACTTTTTATTCAAACCTCCTAGCTTGAGAGTCATGGATTATCACTTAAAAAAATTTCATTTGTAGTAAAGTTTTTCTGTATAAAACTATTATATCCCCAATTAGCTCAGGCCAGATCTGCAACATTCAAGAAACTTACTTAGCATTTGTCAAAGCAGACTATTCTTAAAATTAAAAGTCTTTCGTAGTCTAATTCTCATTATTTTTTTTGGAAATATTTTAAATGCGCTGGAATTATATTATCTATAAGCTTAAATGGTTAAAGATAGCTATTTTTTATTAAAAAATAATATCCTTAAATAGATCCTTAGGTACATATCCTAAGTATACACGACTTGTATAGTAATTATCTGTGAAAAAGTAAGAATCGTGTAAATAGTTCATTTAACGCTACAGACGTGATCAATTGTCAATAATTACAGATATGGCACATATTATTGTTTCTCGTATGTTTTTATGTGTGGAAATTACTTACTATTTATGTTTGTGTACTATTTTATGTTGCAATTTACGTTTTATAAAAATATTTTGCAGAATTTCTTCTGTCTTTTTGTTTCAAATGAACTCTTAACTAGTGCATCATTAATACTGCTCTTCATAATTCAATGTTTTCAACAAAATATTATACCTCTTTTATGAAATCACATTCAGGAGAGTACATTCAGTCATGACCAGTGAGCTCTTTGGTGCTCATGCTTGTAACTGTTTTGTTTATTTTAACATCCTCATCTTTCTCAAAAAAGGTCGTTAATCAGTTGCTTGAGGGCATGATGAGGAGCAGGTTAGCAAAACAAAGACTTTTTCTGAAGCACATTGAAATATATTTACGATAAACTTTACAAATTTATGGCCCGACCTAGTCACATCATTCGACCGGGCCAAAATACAATATGCTCTCGCCAACGGGCTGGACACGACTGGCCCGCGCTCGTGATGGGCAGTCGCACCACGCCCCAAGTGGCGATCTACGTAACTAATCCCAAAATGCCAATATGGCGACACATGCATGTCGACTAGCCAAGAGAAATAAGAGACGAATGATCGTATATCGAGGTTTTCGGTACCAGTCAGCAAGGGCTATAACATGCTGATCAATTTGTTTGTGGGTAAAAAGATTGCAAGTTTATATTGAAGAGTTCAAAATTGTATGATGAAGGAATCACAATTAATGAGAGAGCTTTCCAAAAGCTACCATAGGCAAAAACTACAGTTTTTTTTTTAATTTCATTACTTTTTCATCAATCATCGTAATCATTGAGCATACTAGATGCAGTTACTCCTCCGTTTGCAGGTTTCATGTTTGCTTCGAGCGGACGCAGCTGAAGCAGCCTCAGCGGTCACATCCAGGGAATAGCAAAAAGTACCCCTGGACTGCAGCACTCCAGGACCCGCTGGTACAATATCAGGACTACCAGCGCGAGGTCCTGGAAGTGGACTTTGTTCTATTGTTTCACCCTCTTTTACTGTACAGTCTCGTGGCAGACTATGCCCCATTCTCTCTACAATCTTTTTGCTCTGTTTCGAGGCATTAATTAACCTCATTATACTAGAACAAGATATCAATGAAAATGTTACAATTAAGAGTTATCTTGGAAAATTAAGAAGAAATGTATATTTGGTTTCTAAGTTCTTTTAAATCGTAGAAATTCAATTCAATTTCGAAAATGAAAGGTTTTTATCGCTGTAGCTAATACTAAGTAGTTTATATCATAGTCATTTCTAATCTAACTTGCTCCATTAACTCCTTGACCACTTTTCAGAGAACAATTACTGCCATACAAATCTGGCGTACAAAATCATTTCATTACTTTTAAACAAACGCCTATTTATGTCTTCCTCCAAAAAATTGTTAACAAAAACATATATCTTCCTTCTTAAAATTTCGTAATACAAAACAAACGCCATTTTACCACCATTTTTTTCAGAAAAAGAAACAAAAAATACTACTCATTATTTAATTATATCATTCACACCTTTTCAGTCTCTAATACTTATAAGCGCAAAAGTGAAAAATTTCCGTATTTATAACAACTTACCGTAAATAGAAGTTTTCTTCAATTTTCTTTAACTATAAAATATTGAAATTGTTAACTATTGTCTTATATTTTGTATTTTTTATCATAGTAAATATATCATTCCTTTGTTTTTGAAAATATTTTTAAAAATGCTGAATTTTAATAACTACTTTACAATTTATTGTTTATGTTCTTATATATTTGTCCTGTTTTCATAATATTCATTTCGAGAAATGTAGTGAAACGCTTTGCAAAACTTATGGCGGTGCTACCGAGTGCATTTATTATAACTGATGGCTTGCAGTTTCTGTGGGTGAGATCATCAATCTCACTCTAACCGAATTGCATTGTAGCAAAATGCAGTACAGCTTAAATTCAAGAAAAGGTTGGACCTCCCACAGCATCTGAACCAGTAAGCAGTCTCTTTGTTAGCAAGAATGGTGTCAACTTATTAATATTTCATTCCCTCTTCTGGCACATTTATAATTGGAGCAATTGGTTAATATAATTTTCATACTTACAGTTCTGTCAGTTTCCATTATCCTTGCCTTATCTTAAGTCATATCTACGCTTAGTGCTTCATCAAATACATACAGTGGACAGCCTTCATGAGTTCAGACATTCTTTTTCGGGAAAATTTGGAGCTTGAACTGAAGACATTTATTGTATCCTGGGCATATTTGAGTTTTTATTTCTGCTAACTAATCGTTTATGTAGAAGAAAATGTAACTTCATGATTAGTCAACAGTTTGTGGGGCCTTTTGGTGTTGAGGACTGAAGCATGTGCCGGGTTCTGGAGACTGACTGACTTTGGCAGCTTGTGTTGGTCATCGTGGTTGTCGCATGGTGTTGCCACAGGGCCTCTGTTAATTAGTATTTTTTTTTTAATTATATCTTTCAATTTCTGACCCCAATACCGACACTTTTAAGGTCTGCTTAAATTGTCTACCATTTGGTACAATGTGATGATTCGACTCAATTTATAAGCTGAACAATTATTTTTAAATAACACTACAATGTTGCTTCATCGTACAATATAAACACCATATTTAAATAATTTAATTGATGTGCAATTATTAATTTAAAAAATTTCAAATGTACTTAAATGAGGTAATGAAAAATTAAATGAGTATTTAAAATCTTTATTTTCTCTGATAATTCATTTTATTTGTTAGAGTAAAACATTAAAATATATATTTGAAAATATATTTTTTCTTTTGTATCGCTTTGATTAATCCATCGATATGCCGCTTTAAGCGAAATTTATTACATTTTTATGTACAATAGAAGAGAATAAATGGACTCAGTGGTAATGAATATTTCAAACGTTTATTGACTCTAGAAATTACTCACAATTTCACCAGAGTATATAAAAACATTTTATCTGAATGCTTACCATTAAAATGCTATCTCGATTATATATTTTTCATTTCTCAATGCATTTATAAACATAAAGGTTAATTTATTATAAATATATACAAAAAACGTGGTATATATTTTTAAAGTGATAAATTATTTAACAAATTTTGTTTAATGAATAATTTATTTAACGTACTTTTTGTATTTGAGAACTCACATTAGAAAAATGAGATTTTTTTTAATTTTCACATAATAATTTGATATCATTTTTTACTTGTGTAACTATGAGAAATATGCATATTTATATATCTTACAGCAAGCAATTAACTATGTATGTATTTTTATTTTCTCAAATACTTATGCGAAATTCAGTATTCTTCACTATTATGATCAGTTTTTAACAGTATAAAGAAATACACAACGTTTTTGTTCAAAAATTATACGTCCTTTAAAAACATGTATAAACAAGTAACTCGGTGCTGGTTCCCACGCGAAAGGGCACCGCATGGGATATCCTCTGTTATAGTGAAGGGACTGGCGATCAACATATTTTCATAAATGCGAACGTATACTTAACCTCCGCAAACTACTAAATCACAGGGGATAAGACAAAACAAACATAAATTTGCAACTTACATTTCCATAAAGTTGTTACAGGGATCAGCTCAAATAAGTGTAGGGCGTGTCACTGACTCGCCAGGCTCTGAATAAAGGGACAGAGCTGCCTTAATAGCTCATAACAATCCACAATCCCACGTCTATAAAACTGCCTTTGGGGCATATCATTTTGGACACTTTGTTATTACTAAATTTACTATTTTCAGTAATATTTTCTCATTACAAAAATTGGTGTGTTTGATTTTTGGAGGCGAATTTTTTTAGTAAATTCATAGTGTTGACAAAATGATATTGTTTTAGTGTATGCATCATTGATTACAATCAATTTTCATAAATCGATACAAACACATATCTTCTTTACTATTTTTTTAGTTTTTCATATGTCCTCACTTACCTTACTCTAACTTTTAAAAAAATCATACTACTTAAAAGTTAATCTATACGTTGTAAGATTTTCTTTACTTTAACGTGAATGGAGTAAAACAATATTTACATCAAATATTTATAATAACTACTGAGGTCAGAAAATTTCGCCAACAAATGAAATTATGGAATAAATATTAATGTTTATATTATTCTAAGAGTACTTATATTGAATTAATGGATTTTAGTCATAATTTTATATCGAAAACTCTTTTAAAAAATGGCATCATTAGTTTCCATCCACCGTTGAGCTTCTCTCACAACTAATGAGTCTTCATTCCTCTCAATTCTTCGCCTTCTGCATCCAGGCTCCTCCCGCTATTCTTATGATGTCGTCAGTCCATTTTATAGGGGATAGTCAACAATCCTCTCCAGCACATTTCTTCTCCATCAAACGTCATCTCTTCGACAGATTTATTCTGCTCATCGCTACTTTTACTGACCCATTTTTTAATCGGCGTCTAATTTTGCTCAACTTTAAAGATCTAACGAGAACCGCACTAACGATGTGCCATTGTCGCTTAAGTAGACTTAATATATATTATAAGTTATTAAATATACACATACTATATTTAATGCAACAAATTTTTTATACGCATCAATTCGCTCAGAAAAAATATCGGCAGAGGCGAGATGCGAACCAGCGAACCTTGGAACCAACCATTTGTTCAAGTTCATTACCCTTGACCGCTCGACCATCATCTGCCCGAACTGATGTACGGAATAAGTTGCATTTATACCATTGTTTATCATATAACGATAGATGTCTCTATAGTATATATTCAGAGTGTGTATATTTTTTATTTTTTTTTATTATTCACTCAGTCTACATTTATTCACATTTATTCACATTTATTCAAGAATTTGTTGCATTATAGTATGTGTATATTTAAATACTTATAATATTGTAATATAGTCAATGATTTATAAAAGTAGATTAGAATATTGAAATAATAAAATAATATTCTAATAAATATTTAAAAATTCATTTAATATATGTAATTAAGAATCTCGCTTACACGATAACTTTATTATATTTCCAATGCTTTTGCTTCTGAGCGGGCTACGCAGGTAAACTTAAACGGCACAATTGCTGATTAGTGATAATATCCATTTGCGGTGGACTAGTGATGATGTGTCTGAACGCGGAAGTACCCGCCCGGGTATCTGGCAAACCGCGCGGCTGACGAAGCCATTTACGCGACGTACTCAGCCGTGATGCTCCGATTATGCCCGATAATTTACAGATCATCCGTCATTTGGGTGCATTTGGGCGGGACTGAGCACAACAAAGGCTTGACCAGAACAGAAATTATTATTGTTTGTGCCGCGGCACCAATGTTATTACGGCCGCCATTAACAAATACGGACTTAAGCGCCGGATTATGGAAACTGTGGGCTAATAATACAACGCGGCCGTCGATTTTAAATCACAGATTCAACCGAACGCACGCAGCCTAGTAGTGGTAACCTGCTTTTTAATAATTACAATTTAGTACGTCTTTTAATTATATGCGCAATATCTAACACTTTAGTAAATGAATCCTGTCCGTATTATTAATAATCCGCCTGTATTATCCCCATTCCACTTTACGGCTGTGTAATTTGACATCTCACCAAAAGCCATTGCATCCATTTAATAGCTTTGGAGGCAAATTCTTGCGTAGAATACTTTGTAAAGAATGATGAGGTGAGAGAGCGGACAAGGCAGCCTTCCATAATACACTTGGTTAGGAAGAGTTACATTTACTTACGGATGCCCCAAGAGTGCATTAACTATAGCTGCATATTCTTCAAGACCCCGGGCTTACGCCTTCTTGGAAGCTTGTAAAGAACTATACATAGAATGCACTAGGCATCAATCATCAATAACATGTCCGCTTCACCGAGGTTTCGAAGGGTTCACTGAGTACATTATTTTATTTTATTTATTTTATTTTATTAACGGCCTAGGCCAATACATACGGTTTTAAAATAGAAAATACAATAAATGAAATGGTAAAACAGAACAATATAATAGCTAAGACAATACATTTAGACAAAACATGAACATGAGTAAAAAAAACAGATCTAGTACATTAGTAGAGGGATCTGCGAAATGCTGGAAGGTCCACCCCGAAAAAGTCCAAGTCACTAGAGGAGTTAACCAGTCTACACATTCTTAACATAGGAGAATAGAATCCGTAGTTGGTTTTGGATGTCCTTACATGTAGCAGGTCACTGCCTCTAGTGAACCGGGAGGGAACATTGAACGTAATTTCCTGCAATAATGTCGAGTCATCGATTATGGAGTTCATAATTTTATAAATAAAAATAAACAGCAAGTCAGTCACTGTTCTACGTCTCTCCAATGTAGATACATTAAGTCGCCTCTCAATATCTTCATAGGAGTAGCTACCTCTCTCAAGGCCGATCAGTCGTGCAACTCTTGATAAGAAGCGATGTTGGACTGATTCAATCCGGTCGATATGAGTTCGATAGTAGGGAGACCATATAACGCTAGCACATTCTAGCTGCGGACGAATAAGAGAATAGTAAAGGACCTTGATGGAGCTCAGGTTTATTTATTTTATTATGTATAGTTTCTGACGGCTTTTCGGAACGGAGAAATCCCGAGGGCTTAAAGAACAGACAGCTATAATTTATGCTATTATGAGGCATCTGAAATACATATTCGCAAACACTTGTTGCATATATTTTCGTGTAAGATGCTTTATAAAATTTGTCCCTTAAACCATCCCTTACATTGTATGATTACTTTTATAAATGGGCAAATACAAAGTACATTGTCGATAACTTCCAAGTAATCTAATTTATTGATTTATACAGAAGATTTATCAATGCAAACATACTCGAAATCACAAAAGAAAAATATTATTTTTAATGAATATATTTTTATTTACAAGTAATATTCAAAGTGTTGTTATTATTATACTAATAAAATTCTGAGTGAAAAAAAATGTAACCTACCAATTAAAGAATTCATTATTATCGCAAATAAATTCGTATTGTACGAAATTCTAATAAATTGTTGAAAAATATATACTTTTGATTTTTAATTTATAGGCTGTATAAAAATAAATCGCTTCAGTGTTATTTATAGGATTATAGACAAACCCACATGACAGCACTGTGGATTACGGGCGTTTTAACAGTTCTATGAAAAATAAACATTTTGAATTTTCGTATAGATAATTAAAATAAATCACATAAAATTGCCGTGGATCGGAGATAAATCGAAGGCATTATCGAGCATCGTGTTATTTATTGCCATTGTTACATTTTTCGGCTTTAGAAAGTTATATTAATTCTCGTACAATATTTGATATACATTCATTCTACTTTTGTTGTGCGAAATTGTGTCACTTTATATAAATATACATTGATAATATAATCGCTGATCTATTAAAGCATATTAATTTTAATAAATGGCTTGCATTTATTTGATCAGTAACTACATCAAGGTTTTAGCAGTTAATTAAATGAATTAACAGTAAAATAAATTATCTGTCAGTAAATTAAATAAATTGGCAGTATCCACTGTGTCAGTAAGAGTGATCGTTTATAAAATTAAAATGTCAAAAATATACTCTGTACTACCAGCAATTAATGTAACCACATAAAATTAAAACCTAAACTAACCTAACCTGTTATCAATTTGTATTAATCAATTATTTACTGCCAATTTATTTATTTGTTACTGCCTATTTACTATTTTTAATGACCTTTTTTTTATGTAATAATATTTTTATGTAAAATAATGTGATTATTCCAGCAAAAAAGATTTCATTGATGGGCCCTGTACAAGTAATAAAAAATCTTCAAAATATTCTCCCCGTCCATCTATACTCTAAGAAAACGTGTCTGCCATGCTTGGAAGGTACCCTGAAAGTCATCAACGGGATTGTCTCTCAGAAACTTTGTAGCATACTTTTGGATGTTTTCCACGGTCACCCAAAGCCTTTCATTCAGCTCTCACTTCAGTCTAGAAAACATAAAAAAAGTTACCGTACAAACCGATTTGATAATTATACGAGTATTGTTATCTTAACAATACTCGTATATTAACATCGACCCGCTAAATACGAGTATTTTACTAATTATTTAATATTATATTATTTAAAAATGTTCCAGAATATATATTTTTCAATTTGAAACACCCTGAATTAACATATACAGGTATACACAATTTAGAGAATGTACAAGAAAAAAATCTGTAAAATTTAAAAACGTAGACATCTTTTCTCAAGTTTTATGAAAGCTTTATTATAACTACATAATATTATCTTGATGTTCGGATAATAAAAATAAATGGTGTTGTTCCAGCACAAAAATATTCTATTTTTTTTTCAAAGCATCACTAATGTTTCCAATGATAAAATATGGTGCATTTTATCTCAGTGTTTCCAGCGAATTAGCTTAGAGTGGGACGTTTTTGTAACAAATGTTATTCAGATTGTAATGCTCAAAAAAACATACATAAAACACGCTAATCTACTCAGACGTATGACGAAACATTAAATACATATTTAAATGCCTGCTTAGAGGATTCGCGGAAAATTTATAGACTTGAAAATATATTTTTTATTGAAGAAAAACACTCATTATAAGAGATGTATTTAAGGTAAATCCTTATTCAGAAGTCTTGGTTCCATTTAGATTATAAAGGATATGTTATTTTTATTTTTCGCATTATCTTTGAAATTTATTACTTAAAGTAATAATGTTCAAAAGATCATACATGCTTAAGTAAACATAAGGTAAAAAAAGATTATCATTTTAATATTCAAAAATATTTTTCTTAATACAATATTTATTTCAAAACATAGTGTAAATATATTGTAATATATGCCGCTGGATATGGCTTAGAAGTAATGCATTTGCTTACCGTACCTAAAGTCGGTAGTAACGATGGAAATTAAAATTAAAAAATAATTTTGATAGATTTATAAGGTTTTTAAATACCCACGTTTGGTGTGAATTTGTTCCTTCGTCTGTAAAATGTCATTCATAATACATCTTTTTTTTTCGATTATTAAAAATTGGTGGGATACAAAAGTTGTCTCGTGAACACCACCATTCATAGTGAATCCACGTAAAATTTAAAATGCGTGAATCACCGGGCTGTAATCTTTGATGTTAGCGGATCAACAGTTCACATGCAGCGCTTAGCCATACTCAAACATGGCCATTAAATCCACAGCGAAATGTCGTCATTGTCAACTGTTGGTATTCTCTTGTATGTGTTAAAAACACAAAAAGATTACATGAAAACATATTCATATAAAATAATATTAACATACTGAAGAAATACGTATTGATATCAGCTTGATATAGCTCTTTTAGGCTGATGACGTAAAGCCTCGAAAAACGATCTTTTGTCTTATTTTTGTTCGCTCGCCTGATATGCACATCTAATATTGTTAGTTTTAATTATTTAATATTACACAGGCGTTTACATACGCCATTTTATTTGTTATGACAGTTGCTTCATTACATGTTGGTGCAACTGTCATCTTTAATTAGCTTTTTTGTCGCGATTATTGACGGCGCGGCATGTCACAGTCTTCCGCAGTTGTGAATTGACTGGCACCCGGCCGGTGAAATGCCATACCGGTTGGGCGTAGAAATCAGTTCTTTATTTAAAATAAACGCGAATTGAGCTTCGAAAACAAGATTTTTGTGTTATTAATCTGCTCCTGCATCCTGCCACCCAGTAATTCGATATTCAACATAGAGAGGAGGATATCACTGTGTTTTAATTATATGTATTACAAAATGATTTTAATAATAAAAGAATATACATAAATTGCGTAGAAGGTTACTAAGAGGAGACGAAAATTGACCTGACATTTTCTTCAGCTGTTGTAGAAGATTATCAAGTACACATATTTACTTCAAAAGCCTTCTGTTTTAAATCTTCTTGAAAGGTCATCGGCAATGATCCTAATCATGTATTCGGCGGGGCTCCGAGTTACGTGTCTATTTTTGTCAAAAACCCTAGCAGCTGTCAGAACTTCGTCTCGGTAATTCTTGACGACTGTATGCTATAACTAGAAAGAAGACTGAGTTAAAGAATAAGAGTATAATGATGTATAGTTACACCTTCATACAACCTTGTATTATTGTATATGCTACATAAATGTGAGAGTTCAAGCACAAAAGCGGATGATTTGAGTATGTACTTATAAGTAGGAATGTCTCTTTCTTTTCGTGTCAAAAGCCAAGAGCTTTGAGGCAAAGAACTTCTGTAGAAAGGGATAGAATATCTCGCCGGTAGCACATTGTGTCTACTTGATGAGGGATATTTCTCCCCAATGTAGATAAAAATAGACTGAAATATTACAAGTATGCAAATGATATGATATATGTATTTGTAATAGGATGTAGAAAGGTTTTTTTAATATTGTGTGCTTTAATAATGTAAAAATAATATTGAATATTATTTTTACATATATTTTTTTTTAAATTAGCCAAAATAAAAAACATAATTACTACTACTTAAATTGGACATTTTGATTATTAATATTATTATGTGGTAAGAATTTGAATTATTCAATATTCTTATACATGTATCACTTTTATTCAATAACTAATTCATTAAAAAAATACAATAGATGAAGTTGAATTTATTTTTTCAATGTTATAAGAATTCACTTTGAGATTCATAAAAAATTTAAAAATTAAAATAAAACTTACCTTGTTTTTACATGGATCACGTTGAGTATGACCTCTGTTTAGAAAACAGGAGTTTCGAATAACTAGTAACCTTTCTCTAAGGATAACTCAACAATAGACAGTTGAGGCTGCGTTTATATTTATGAAGGTTCAATCAATTAATGTATTAAAAGTATTTTTTTTAACGACAATTTATTCATTTAGTGTACCCTCTAGGTCTCGGATAAACTAATAAATTGCATATCAATTTTGATGCAAATATAAAACCGCTTTGGAGTTATTTGATTTGCCTCTGTATCTGTTTAGATATTTAGTATGGTAATAACTCGGGAGTCAATAGTCTGCATCGCATTACGTCCAATATAAATAGTTGGTGTTATTCATGGTCGTTTTCCAGGTAATACCGCGTCGCGCAATCTTAAGTTCACAGTCCAGTGACTCTGAATGCCGCGAGCTCTTACGTGCCCTGCGACGCGACCAAGAACATCCGAAATCCACATCAATACAATAACATCATCATCATCATTTCATATCCAACCATAACACCTAGCAGGATTGAAATACATTTTTATGTTTACATTACATTACTGTCATTAAGTTCTATCGGCCATCATTGTCTTGGCCTCGTCCTATGTCAACTCTGCCTTCCGAATATTTGTTACATATATTCTATGTATAATTAATGACTTTCTAGGATGACGACAACTAGGCGACCTTAAGAAAAAAAAAATTCTATTTATGCTCTCTTGTGGTATCCAGGAAACATGTCTATGCCAGATTCTCTTTTATAACTTGACGAACTTTAAGATGGAAGTCTGCCTTATCCAATCATTGTATATTCGGCATTCTATGGACGAACAGGTTATAAACAGCTGCATTAAATTTTACTAAAATGGCAATAATGGCAGTCGTATAGAAGCTTGGTGGTAATATAGACACTGTATTAGAATAATTTTATATTCATCGAATATAGCTGCAAGTTCCTAATTATTGCTTAAAAGGTTATTGTTTATAAATAAACTTCATCATTTTTCAGGAAGGAAGCGAAACTCTTCGTGCCACCACTCTAAGTGACTTTTACACTTAAATATTAGAAACTCGCAATAGTATGACCTACACAAATTAACATTCAGACAGGTGTCGTTGGATCTCATTCACATTAATAATCAAGAACGACATCACGTTCATTATAAAAAAAGCAGCTTCATTCTCCTCTAGTGTCGAGATGAGCCTCAAAGCAGAAGATTTGGGCGCAGTTAATAAATTATTTGCTCTAGAATCAATGGAACGCATCATGCATAATGACAGCAAACATAAATATGTAAAGAAAATTTTAATCAGCTATATACTTCAGTTTTGGAGCACATATGAGAAAAAATATATACTTTATTATTAATTACTTCCTCTAAATGAAAAGTGTTAATACGTAAGCTTCATTGTATGCAGGCCTAAGCTCATGTTTGGTCTATATTGTATCATATATAATATATTAGAAATTTCTTAAATATATATCTAAGTGGTATTAATAGTACAAATATCTAACAATCCTCTCTAATCACTATCATCTAACCTACAATATGAAGATGTGGGAATGGATTCAAAATATAAAAATGTTATCAAAAAGGGTAGCTTTTGGAGGTAGTTTAACAGGGTCATGCTTGGTACGGTCGGCCTTACAGAGAAGTCACTCACCGAGAAAACCCGACAACAGGTCTCGACCCGACAAAAGACCCCCGGCGGACGATAGAGAACTCCAAAAATATATTTTTTACATTTCATTTTATATATTTCAAATTGCCGTATTCGTGTCATCCGAGTGATGTGGGAAAAATGATATAATTGTTGAATGTTTGATAATTAAATAAAAGTTGAAACGACTCTTGAAAATGATTAATTTGCAGAGTATAATAAAAGCATTTTGTATTTAAGCCATTTTTGTTTGAAACATAATTACCTATTTAAAATATATTTAAATTGTTTCTTTTCTATGGGTAATTAAGATTATTATTTTTGGTGACCATATATTCTAAATAAGAAGCGGATACCGTCAAAACATTATATTCATTTAATTAAGAGCATCAAAATATGTTTATCGCGGTTTTCTTTGTCATAAAAATCGATTTCGTCTATCGTGGATATCTTAACACCGTATCAGATTAAAAATCCCCCCATGTGCTCTACAAATCGCTCCTCCCATGACCTTGTGTGTGGCAACAATAATGCCGTCGATGTATTCCACAGGCTCTCGTCTTTCTGGAAGACTGTTGGGAATTATACGCAGAATGTACTCGTTAAGGCTTCGGGATGCAGATTTAACATAGGATAAGGCAAGATTCATGAAGGCTTATAGATATTTATGGCGGTAGTTTGTGAAGACCATATGATTCAGTTAGTAACATAAAAATTACGATACTGCTTACAGATTTTGAGGAAAATTCATTATAATTCACTGACACTGAAGTATAAATAAATTTAAAAAAAAAATTAAGTTAAGAGGACCTTTTTGTTTTACAGTATAATATAACACTTTTCAATTATAAATTTAACAATTAAATATAGCAATCCATGCACCTATAAAAAAAACTATCCATTATTTGCGCACGCTGCGTCTACCCTACCAGGCTGAACATCATAAAGGCCACCAATGCGTTAAGCTTTTCTCCAGGTGCCTTTTGTGTTTACATAAAATAAAATGCTTTTTTTATGATTTGGACATCCCTGTTGCTGCACATTCTTATTTCATACTCTTATGGGATTTTTCTTGTGTTAAAATAGCGGAAAATGACGGAATTCAGAGTTGGCTGCCCGCTTAGTATGGGCAGTCTACACACATCACTTCACCATAAACTTGTATTATAGTGGGGCAGTAAGCATTATAATACGAGAACATATCTCGTGAATTCATTGAGTGGAAAGCAGACAAAAGTTTAAGGTATTTGCCAATACTAAATGTATATATTTTTAACTAACACTCTAAAAAAAATCTATACTTACGCGATTTTTTTATCGTGTTTTATTACAATATATTTAATTGACATGTTTAATCTGATTTTCTGCCATATGTAATATGCATCACATTATCCAATGTACATTTACATATTATACTTGAAAATCGCGGTTTCTATTTTAATGAGAGCTTCGTAAGTTCATCACATGTATAATCGTACAATTATTTCCTGTTTTCGCCAAAATTGTCTTATAACTCCTAACGTTTTTTATGTATTTTTAAATATATGAAGAACTGAAAAGGCTCTTATTGAAAGCCAAATCGTAGTTTTCAAACATGTGTACAAACAGTGTTCAATTTGAACCATATTCAAACAAGATAAAAAATATTTATCATTTCAATATATGAAATATATTTTAAAGAAAAATTTTAAAATATTAATAATATTCCTATATTTATTTACTCAAAATAAATAAATCAATAAAACATAGTATGCATAAATATCAATATAATTTGAATCGTAACCAATATATTCAAGTCTTAATCACGCTAACCACTGGACCAATTAAAATCTGATGTAATGGTTGCCATCAATTGCCGTAATATTTAATAGTTTTGACTTAATACTTGCCTCGTCCCAAGTCATCTCTGTAACCGTACCTCTACCAAATACTGAAAGTACCTATTTAAAGTTTTCTAAAACTCTTCAGAACTGAAAAAAGCTTGTATAATATTTTATTATGGAATTTTATAAATAACTTCTTAGGTTTTCACGGCCAGATTTGATGTTGTGGCTTTTGGGTTGAGCCGTGTGTGGTGAAATTTTTTCAACCAATATTTCGACCGCCATTGCAGGGGTCTTCTTCAGGATTAATAATTTATTTAGTTTTGAGTTGAAAAAAAAAAAAAAAACATACCTACGATACTTCGGAATGAAACTTGAGTTGCCATGGAGATATTAATCAATAACGCTCATAAAAGAAATGTATAATCTGAATAAACCAAATCAAAACTAAATAAATTATTAATCCTGAAGAAGAGCCCTGCAATGGTGGTCGAAATATTGGTTGAAAAAAGTTCACCACACCCGGCTCAATCCAAAAGTCACAACATCGAATTTTATAAAGTTTATTTGAATTAAATATTAATATAAGCCTTTGTAGGAAAGTTGGCGCAATCGATGAAAGTCAATCGGATAAATGCTCTTCGTGTTGGTTGTGGCTATTTTGGGCTCAGATTTATTTGCGCATCGGTCGTTTTTAGCCTCGTATAGTATAACGGTTGTCACGTCACGGCCCCCAGTCAATACGAGATATCTAGCCAACAAAATCAGGTGAGGTTTGTACGTAAACTATTTTTTTTCTACATATATATATTTTTTTTAATGTAGCATATTTATTTATTTATATACAGAATCGAAATTCCAATTTTTACAAATATTTAGAAACAGAGTAAACATAAATATACAATAAATAGAGAAAATAATAAAAAATAAAAATAACACAAAAGAATAAGAAGATGACACGTGTCAAAGATCACAGAGATCAAGAAGAACAATACCATCAACAAAAGAGGAAAAGGATGTAAGAAAAGGATCGAGGTGTGGTGGTAGGCCATTTAGGAGCGACATTGCCGTTGTACCAAATTGAGTGCTTGAAGCTCCACAAGCATCAACTGGGATCAAAAACAATGGATGGCTACGAGCACGGGTGTACCTATCTGTAACATAGAAGTTAAAACATTCAAGAATCCCAGGGTTGTAAATTGAACCGCGAAGAAGAAGGAATGAATGTTTGAGTGCAGCAATTTTCCTCCGTGACTCTAGCGAATGGAAAGAAAGCATCCCTAGAAGAAAAAGAGTTGGGTAATGTTCGGAATTAAATGAATTGAATGGATAGTTACCGTAAATATAAAAATAAAGACGTCGTAGAATTTTTTTTGAATTTTTTCGAGCATGAAAATGTATTTGGATTTATTGGGATTCCAAACTAAACTCCCATATTCCAGAACAGATAGAACGAGTGAAGAATAGAGAGTACGAAAAATTAGAGGGTTATGAAATTGACTAGCCTGGCGGGTGATGAATCCGAGAAGTTTATTGGCGCGTGAAGTTAAATTGATTATGTGAGTATGTAAAGTGAATAATGAATAGTAGATTATTACTTAAATATACATATACTATACATAAAATTCTTTTTTTCAACGCGTCAATCCAAGCACAAAAATAACGGCAGAAGCGGGATGCGAACCGCGGACCTTGGAAACCAACTATGCCCAGGTATTCATACCGCTCGGCGAACTGCGCCATTGCTATGCCTAGACCGACTCGCGTTGAAACTAGTATTTATATCATTGTTATCATCGTACGATAGGTGTCGCTATAGTATATATTCAAAGTATGTATATTTTTATTATTATTCAATCCTTATTTTTGTTCGCGGTTATGAGCGGTATGAATACCTGGGCATAGTTGGTTTCTAAGGTCCGCGGTTCGCATCCCGCTTCTGCCGTTATTTTTGTGCTTGGATTGACGCGTTGAAAAAAAGAATTTTATGTATAGTATATGTATATTTAAGTAATAATAATATTGTAATATAGTCAATGATCTATAAAAGTAGATTAGAATATTGAAATAATAAAATAATATTCTAATAAAAATTAAAAAATTCATAGAATAGTAGATTATACCTAGATCCTTGACAACTGCTACTCTGTCGAGCAATGTTCCAGATAAGTAGTATTTGGACAGAATAAAACCATCTCAACCTGTAATTAGACACATCTGTCAGCGGCCAGATCAATATCATAGTCTAAAGGTCTATAATAAATGACTAATGACATTGTTTTAAGAAAAATGTATTTTTTGATTGTCTTCCAGAAACGTACAATTAATGTGATTTGTTCCCGCCTCACAAGTGTATGATACTGGACGACAATAAGATCTATTTTGTTCTACGTTGGACTAATTATCCGGTCTCCTTAATTTTATTGATAAATAAATCATAACAAGATATGCCTTGCATACTACAGCTACCGTCTCTTTAAGTCTACGGACTTCTATTTTGGAGGTTGTCAGGATGCATATATATTTCCAAATGAACCTCGGGACGCATATCCTTGGGTCACGTTATATATAATGCTAACTGAAATAAGTGGCGTCACTTTCTGGTGACCATATGTTTCAAATATGGAACTAATATAATAATTCATGCTGAGTTCATTTAGATTGTTGTTTGTTAGCAACTGATAAGTACTGCGTGGATTCCCTGATGAACAATTTTGGCTACCACACAGAAGTGCTAAAAAATTAATTCATAAAAGAGAATACGATCGTAGCTTAAAAGAAGATAACGAAATAAGATAGATAAGATTGGACGATCTCATTTAAAAGGGCAGACGTTCCCGGGTCTAGACCATTCGGTTTCAAATTATTTTTTTGAACTAACGATACGCGGTAAACATCATTTGTTAATCCATTCCTATTAATGTTGTTTAACATATATGATTAAACGAGAACGCTGATTTTAATTATGGTCTTTGGCCAAAAACTTTATTTCATCGACAAGAAAAAAAATCATTTTGAAAAGCATCTTTAATTATTGGACGATTAAGTAATTGGATTACATGTGTCTGTTGTTTTATTTTTACTTTAATTTTGGTCTGAATCCCATCAATATATCCCAATTAAGCGGTATAATGTAAGCGAGCTGTCCTGACATTTAATACATAGAGACTAGAATAGTCTTTTTTAAGTTCAAAAGACAGTCAAAACATACGCTGTAATCTAAGCCATTTCAAACGTATTAAATAACAAATAAAAATCTAAGCCACATTTGGCAAGATAATCCGCGAACGTATATATTAATAGACCAACAATTCTGAGATTTCTAAATAATTTGTCAAGGCATATTCACTTAGAGAGGAGAAAAAAACATAGACTGTGATATAAACTAAAGCAGTTTTATTTTTAATAATTGAATTACATACAGCCTTTAATCTACGATTATATTTGGACTTTTGGACTTACCTATATATCCTTCTTCTTAGTTAAGGTTGGCACGTCAATGATTTGTTCTAAAATAACTCAACGCAATCTTAGTATATGTAACAAAAATTATAATGACATGATGTTTTTGATTGATTGTTCGATAAAAGTGTTATCAATTTACTATTTAAGAATTTTTTAACCACCACTCGGTTAAAAAATATGCGTGGAATAAACGAGAAATCAAACGGTTCGTAATAGGTTTGATGAAGTACTAAGAAGCATTTTTGACCACAAAGAGGACGCAGTCGACGTTTACGCCCCACCAGCTAACGTGATATAAATTGTATGATATTCCATCTGGAAAACCACTCTTCGTAATTACCTCCGTGTAATTTGTTTCAGGAAAAAATGCGCTCGGTTTACGCTCCTGTGACCATTTCGTGAAAATAAATTGGCACACAACATAAAATTCCGGCGAAAAAAATGTTTAAATTAACTATTTTATATAATTGCCAATATTCACTGAGAGTTATACCATCTTGTTATGTGATTGGTGAAAAACATTTTAATTGGACTAGAAGCAGATTCATATTTTTCATAACTAGTTTTTATTAAACCTTCAGTAATAAAAGGGCAGAACACAGCAGCTAATTTAATCATTCTCGATATACTCGTAAATCCAGGATTTTATGAATTTTCACTTTTAGAAATTAAATAATATAGCTTCAAATATACATTTAATTATTAATTAAATATACATATACTATACATAAAGTTCTTTTTTCAACGCGTCAATCCAAGCACAAAAATAACGGCAGAAGCGGGATGCGAACCGCGGACCTTGGAAACCAACTATGCCCAGGTATTCATACCGCTCGGCAAACTGCGCCATTGCTATGCCTAGACTGACTCGCGTTGAAACTAGTATTTATATCATTGTTATCATCGAACGATAGATGTCGCTATAGTATATATTCAAAGTATGTATATTTTTATTATTATTCAATCAGTCTTCATTTATTCACAATATTAATTAATAAAATAATATTCTAATAAAAATTAAAAAATTCATATTCATTTAATTACCTGGATAAATGCTCAAATAAATAAACTTAAATAATAAATTTTCCCTTGTCATATTTTATTTGTCAAAATTTAATAAAAAAAAGCACCAAATTGTGTAAAAAACTCTGTATTTTATATATTTGTAAATCAAATGATTAATACTCAAAGAAATTAACAAACAAAAGGTTTTATCAAGTGTTTCACAATAAAAATCTAAATGGGATTCAAACCTATGACAGTATACTAAAGTCTTATTCGTACTCAGATCATTGCGCCATTGAACATTGATTATTTGTTCAAAAAATGTTCAATAAGCAGTATTTGTTGCAGTTTTGTTGTGTGTTAAATATAATTAAATATTTATTTATTAACAAAATTCAAAATAAATTTAATTATTTTACGGATAAATTGAATTTTAAAATCACATTTGAATCTTAAAATAGAAGCTCGTGTTCAAGAATGGATTATCACAGGTCAAGTGATTGCAATGATTTTGGTGTAAATTTATGATTCAACAATAAAAACTTTTGATATTGCCGTGTGTATTTATTTAAATAACATCATGTTTATCAAACAGTATTTGAAATAATCGGAAAACGTTGTCACTGTAGCTAGCTGACATTCTGTGAGTTTGAAGCTGTTATTTCGCCTCCAGAATGTACGGTTTCGTTCGCAAAATCCTTTGTGAGGTATGATTTCAAATTAAAATCATGCAAAATTTAAGCCTTCTTACGATAAATGAACTGATTCCTCTCGCCAACCTACCAACCAGGGAAGATGTCTTTATGCGAAAGATTGTGTTTTATTTTTTCAAATTATTTAATTTTCCGAGCGCAGAAATCGCCGCTTTGATGATAGCTGAACATTTTTTTTTCAAATCAAAATTAATGAAACCGAATTAATACCAGTAATCATATCAAAAATCATACAGTGCCATTTTTAATATTCCTTTACCATTTCCAGTTCTTCTATTTCCCATCCCATTTTTTTTTTATTTTCTTCTTCTCACAAGATATCGTTTATAACATGACATCTCCCGTCTTTAAAAAGGCGACAAGTCGCGGGTTCGTCACGTGGCCGCGTGGAGGAAGGATGCAGGAGCAGATTAACGACACAAATAACTTGTTTTTTAAGCCCCAATTCGCATTTATTTTTAATAAAGACTTGATTTCCTCGTCTGACCGGTATGGCATTTCGCCGGCCAGACGAGAGTTAACTGACAAATGTCGGAATACTGTGACATCCAGCGCCGCCAAGACAATCACGGCAAAAAAGCAAATTAAAATTGACAGTTTCACCAACATGAAATGGAGCAACTATCGTAACAAATAAAATGGCGTATGCAAACTTTATTAGATGTGCATGTCAGGCGAGCTAGCAAATATAAGAGACAAAATATCGTTTTTCGAGGCTTTACGACATCAGCCTAAAAGAGCTATATCAAGCTGATATCAAACTTATATGGTATAGCACCACACGATTTACTAATATTTTCTTTCTGCGCCTTAAATTATTGTCAATTTTTGTATTCCAACGTAATTAAATCTTTTACATTACAGCACACTTTATTTGCATTTTAATATAAAACGTGGCAAAAATGTGCATAAAGGATGCGGTGAAGTTCATAAAAATGGTGAGATGTTTTTATGACTAAATACTTTCGAAAATGTGTATTTTTAAGTGAATATAAACTTTTTCTCCTTTCTGAACCTGTTCACGTCAAACGCATGGCTAGATGTTTATATCGGTATTCTCCTGTATGTATTCTCCTGTATGTAAACACATACAGGAGAATACCGACAGATGGTGATAGTAATTCTGAAGTCTCATCAGTGGAATTCTATGACGCTTACTATAGTGCATATGGCTAAGTGCTGCATGTGGATTGTTGATCCGCCAACGTCATAGACTACAGCCCGAGATTCACGCATCATCCTTATTATTACAGGAATTTACAATGCACGGGTAGTCTTCACGGGACGACTCTCGTCTATCACCAATTTTAATTAATAGGCTATGACTCGCATTTTACGGGTGAGGTATCAAATTCACACCAACTGGCGTATTTTAGAGCTAAGAAATCGATTAAAAATCATTAATTTAATCTCCCTCAAGGATCGAACTCACGACTTTTGACTTGCAAATCAAGCGCTTTGACCATTGAGCTATACCCGCCGGCTGTCACGCCATCTTTTATGTGATCTTTTTGGATCTCTGTAGCTCGTCAATCGCTATGCACTTTTACAGAACACATTCTTCCCATGTGATCTCTCCAAAGCAGCATTCTTAATCGTCCCCATCGCTCATCTTATTACTTACCAAGTGTCTCACGGTTGTAAGACGTTTTTATTTCGTATTTTTTTGTCAACAGCAAACAAAACTATTTTTCAAAAAAATGGATGTCAAGTATCATGTTTGTAAGCATTTATTTTTACAATATTTATTATACCTCGTTTTCAAGGTATTAAAATGTGTTTTTTATATTACTGTATTTTTTATTTGATGTAAAACACTGTTGTCAAGTAAAAAACATTCGCTAAGATTTCTGCACCGGTAAGCTCAATAATAACTGAAATTTTCGCCGGCGGATGTCTTCAAAGGCTTTCCTTTTGTGAAACAAAAATGTACACGTTACTTTCTTCTTGGTTCGTTACGACGCAACCAGTCTAAAATGAATGGTGCACTTTTTGAAATTGAAGTTGACCTATATTACCCCGGCTGTGTCTATTCAGGTACAAAAGTATGAGCCTTCATATAGAATTTAGCGGGATTCCCTCTCATTCACCACCAATAAAATGTTCTGCTCTCGTACAGAAGGCATAGCAAAAATATTCTATGGAATGTAATACATTTTTTGAATTGCGTTATTATTATTTGGAAAGCTCGGAATTATTTTTAATCATTTTTACGTGACCATCTAATGAATTATTTCTTTTTTAACATTTACCTTGAGATATATTTTATTTAGTGCATAAAATTTCTTATTTATTTATCAATATGAATCACGAGTTTTTGATTTTTTTCAATTAACCCTTTCATTACGGCTCGGCATTTGAATACAAACTACACTGTCAATTATAAAACTAGTATTTGAAGCATAAATGTACATATCTGGTCTATTTTCTTATATCACATTGGTTTCTGTATCCTTTAGCTATATCAGATGATGCATAAAAAACTATTCTTATAAAGTAGCAAAACTATATATCACGTCAACCGATGTCAATAGCCGGGGAATCTTATGACGACATATGCCGACAACTGATGCAAAAGGGTTAAAATAATTATTCAATGTAAAACATATTAAGACTTTGTATATAAGCAATTACCATCATACTATCGAACATATCTGCTTTAGTAACCTGGTTACCAATAGTTAAAAAAGTATGGCTCTACTTGAGGACTTTTACCGCAGGAAAACACAAAATAAAGTCAATTTTTCGTTTGACAAAAATATGTATTTATACTAGAAGGCTTTTGACTATTTAACAGTTAAAACTTTTGTATGAATACCTGTCCTGGGTTAGAGTATCACTGCAATTAATATTTCATTACTTTTTTATATTATAAAATTAAAATTCATATTAAATTATAAGTACATTGTTTAAAAATATTGAAAACAATATTTATCTAAAATTGATTATAATATAAATAAATAAAAAGAGGCTTTGTTAATTTTTTTATAAATAGACTGGTTAAATTATTTTTTTCTTCTACTATATTTTTTTTTAAATCAATTTGAAATATCTCACTGAAAACATTTCTTGACATACGTTTATTACGTTTACTACGTTCCAGATAAGTACACCCGTGCTCGTAGCTATCCATTTTTTGATCCCTGTTGACACTTGTGGAGCTTCAAGCACTCAATTTAGTACAACGGCAATGTCGCTCCTAAATGGCATACCAGCACACCTCGATCCTTTTCTTACATCCTTTTCCTCTATTTTCGATGGTATTCTCCTAGATCTCTTTGATATCTTCTTCTTCTTTTATGTTTTGTTTGTAGGTATTGTATGTTTTTGTATTTCTATATTTCTTATCTTCATTTTTCTATGTACCTTGGAACTACGGTTCTGTTAATTAAATAAATAAATAAATAAACTTCATTCTAAAAGTGAAAATTGCCAAAAAAAAAAATTTTCAGCATGTAAAGCAAAGTAAAAATACCTTAAATTAAAAATCTTAAACATGTCCCAAAGTGAATTTAAATAACTAGGAAACACATATAAACCTTTTTATGTTAATATTGTAATCAATTTTTACTTTTTTAATACTTATAGTAGCAAGATTATGTCATCAATCGGTGTACATTGATTTTCCATAATAACTACTCTAAAGCAGCCCGAGAACCGTTCTTACCTCACATCCATACACCAGAATAAATTTAATATCGCTGCTAAATGTAGCGAACAAAATAGTTGAAAACTACGATATCTCAACGAGTCGCAATAATAAAAGGTCTTTTGTTTCACTAAAAATAATCTAGATTTAGAAGTTATATTGCAGGCTCTTTGAATTTTTCACTAGCAAAAGCTGCAGCCGGCTAGGGCGCGAACTTTTAATGGCTATCTATGAACTTTTTCGCTCTCTGTATTCTTATCGCGGATATGAACGTTGTATTTTTTCTTCGCCCACTTCGCAGTTCATTCTTTTCACATTCAATATTCATCGCAATACGAAAACCTCAAATTCCTTATCCTTATTATATGAAGAATCGTTCGATCTGAAGCACTGCATAAAATGCGATGAAATTTGAGAAAATGACGTTAATTTCAAAACTTATTTTTTTACGTAATATTTTTTACGTAATACAGGAGAATACTGATTTGTGAAGATACGGTTTGTGAAGATATGTTATCTATGGATTCTATGACGTGATTTTTCATGTAAAATATGGGTAAACGCAATATGTGGAATATTGATCTGCCAACATCAAAGACTTCAACTTGGCATTCAATCATCATGCATTGTTAGCAGGAATTCACTTTGTATTTAGGGGGTTTACGCGATGACTTTTGTCTACTACCAATTTAATTAGGCTATGACTGGAATTTTACGGGTGAGGAATCAAATTCACCCCAACTGGGGTATTTATCACCTTTATTATTACGATGTCCGCTTTTCTAACTGAAGCATATGGCATTCACAAACTTTTATCACAAAGTTCTGTCATAATCATCAAAGTCTTCACCTTTGTCAGTTCTGCCTTCCGCAGCTCTGCCAATTATACATTAAATCCGTACGAGCCTGGAGGCTTGAAAAAAAGGCAGGTGTAGTTTATGTTATCCTTCGACATCCTTAATGCATGCCCCGACCAGGTTGACCTTCGCCTTTTGCTCGACTATAGTATGATGATATTTATAGAGCTTAGAAATCGATAAAAACATATTTTTTATAGGCAATGCTTTACCACAAAGCCATACCCACCGAAATTTGAATGCTCGTTGTATAAGAAATAAAACGCGTTGTAAGTTTGCGTGCGACTTGGCATATAAGTCATCAGCCGAGATGCCGATTATATAATTTATTACGGAAAGTAAATATTTGAGTTTTAATCAAATACGTGTCCCTTCCGTCCGCTGACAAATGGCCGACTGCCTCGCGTGAATAATTGAGCGCAGCGGCGCGTCGCCTCTCCGCCATATTTTCATTAAAACTTCAGCGAGCATTTACGAGACGGCACATGTGTCTCGGCGATTTCATCCGCGGCCATAATAAAAATAATATTTCCCTACCGATAACTTCCGAACCGGTCACGTACCGGCGTACACCTCTAAAAATCCTCCCACTCAATCATACGATTCCAACGCGCGGCGTACGACTAGTGCGATTTGAAGCGAATGAACGCCCATACGCTTTCAGAGCACGACCGTATCGTAAAATCGGAACGCTCTCTGAGGATATTCGAGTGCGGGACTTATTCGGGCGCCCCGCTATATTGCACGCCGGCGGTGGCAGTAAAAAAAGGGTTCCCGCATATAGCCGGTATCAATAATATATGATGCGGTATCGCGCCGTGTACGCAGTCGCTGAAATCCATTCGTTTAGCTCGCGTAACGGGACGAAATATGCTCGTTACGCTGCGAGGCTGTTAAGATCACCCCGCCCGGGACACACATTATCTCACACATTTCTCTCTATCAAATCTATTTTCAAATAGAACTTGCGCTTCACTAGCGCTAGAAGCTAGCTTCACAAGCGCTAAAGCCTCTCGCTGGACCCGTCTGGATACTAGAAGCAAGCTTCGCTGGTTCTTCTAGCGCGGCGGGTAGCTCTTTTTCGCTGGGGATATTATGGAAAAGCTCACGGGCGTAATAATTCATTTATTGTATGTAACGCAGAGATTAACTATTCAATATGCTTTGTATTTTTCTCGCTTGCTGAAGTACTTTTTGAAATAATCACGCCGCGATGTATATTTAATAATACTCTCTTTAATTATGATGCAAATAACAATATTTCTATTAACTTATTAATTTAATATGGATTAAATATTTATTAGAATATTATTTTATTTTTTCAATATTCTAATCTTCTTTTATAGATCATTGACTATATTACAATATTATTAGTAATTAAATATACACGTACTATACATCAAAATCTTTATACGCATCAATTCATTCGGAAAATATCGGCAGAAGCGGGATTTGAACCGCGGGCCTTGGAACCAACTTTGCCCAGGTCTTTATGTACTGCTTAACCCCCTCGGCTATTTTTTCGCCTAAACTGATACTCGTATTAATTTAAATTTATATATTTAATCATATAACTTATTTACTTTCCACAACGTTGCACATTTTAAATAAATTCAGAAACTGTATTTTCCGCAATTAGGTATTTCATTTATATGAATTAGAACCGATTAATAAACGATTACAAAATGAGATAAACATTTCGTGAAGATTGTAAATGTTAGGTCATTTTAATTGAAAATTATCAAATTAATAAAATAGCTTTTTTTCAAATTTATGTATGTATAAGTAATTGTACATTTTTAGGAGCAGTCCCTATCCAGCTTTAACATTTTTCTTTTAATATTTTCTTTGCTTAAAATGGATCTGAACTGATCCGAAACATGTACTTAAAAATTAATTTGAGAGAAAACTTTTTTTTTTCTTTTTTTCTTTTAATATTTAATTAAAATCAATGAATTCAATCAACTTACAATTTTTTCTAATTTTGCAGCTTTACCAAGTATTGCCAGTTAATAACCTCAATGTTATTCAACAAGGACACCATAAAAAAATCGTATCTAAATGGTCTTGATTTATAAATTCATCGTCAGATATGAATATTATATGAAAGAAATTACCCGACTGCGCATCATCAAGATAAAAGATGTCTTTTGAACTTGAACCACTTAAGATGAGCGGCGCATCACGTCAGCGAAAAACATCAAAGAACTTCCTGACGGATGCCGCAGCGTTCCCTGAAATATTATCATTTCCCGCGGTGACCAGCAGTGAGTAAACAGCTCCAGTGCTAAGCTTGCGCGTTTAATATGCAAAGGGCGCATCCGGGGGAGTCTTGGGAGCGTCAGGGGGCCTCGGAAGACTCAAAATCGAGACTCTTTGCAGTCTACGCGCCCCCTTCCCGCGAAGCTACGCCTCTTTTATCGAAGCTTTCGCCCCTTTTCTCGGCGCCTCTAAATTCATTTGGACCGTGTTTTACAAACTGACAGGAATATCGCTCGCTAAACACGTTTGGTCGTAATTAACAAGATTGCGAGAGGGCCGCCTTTAATTGTCCGGTAATATAAAAACGATGGACCCGCCGGCATCTAGATGGCGCTCGGAGCACTTTGCCGAATAAAATCCCGCCGTCAAGACGGAGAAGTAGAGTTTTATTATGCCGTGAAAGTGACACACTCGCTTTCTCGCTCTGTGTCTCTGTTTCTGTCTCTCACGGATTGTTTATGGCTCGTTTAGAGCTTATCGCTGAAATTTAATTTGGATTTGTTATGGATTATCTATCTACGGGAGAACAGTTTATAATTAACGTTGATAATTTATATTATTACTTTTATTACATTTTAAACTCTTCCAATATTTGCGGTTTATAATATATGTATTTAAGTCAATTGATTAGGTAATTAAAATTATTTTCGTGAATAATTTAATAAATCAGTGAGATAATATAGTAAATACCAACTAATTTGAAGGAAAACCGCAGTATTCAGCAACTGAACGAACAGTGCTCGGTGTGATCCATATTAAAACAAGGTAGGACGTCTATATTTGACAAAAGTATTCAAAATGTATTGAAACTACGAGTATTACTGACGTTTGTCGAAAATTGAGTTAAAAAAATATATATTACACGCACAAACAATCAAGTCAGTATAATATGTAGATCATTAATGTATATATTTATGCCGCATAACTTTTTCTTTTATCATAAAATAGACAATTAAACGAATCGTTGCTATTGTAATAAAAAGTATTAATTACGAGTTACTAAAGGCTTTTCAATCTAATCCCACTCTAATGATTAATATATCTCCGCATATATATCACTTGGAAATGTCCAAAAGGATGCAAAAATACGTCAAAATACGTATACATGCAAAATGCAATAAATAACATCAGGGAAAAAATGGGCCATAGAGAGGGGGTTAAAATACATGGCCAAAAGATTGATATGATAAGGTTTCCTGACGACATTGCTCTGATTGCTGAAACTGAAGATGAACTCACTGAAACGCTGACATCCATGGAAAACATATTTAATTCCAACTACAATATGAAGATAAACAACACAAAAACTAAAGTCATGAGAGTAAGCCGCAATGAGCAGCAGAAAATTAAAATATGTGCTATGTGCAATGCTAGGAGTACCCCTAAAAGATGCAAAAGAGTTTGTATTCCTTGGAAGTACGATCACCTGGGATGGCAGAACAAAAAGAGAAGTCAACAGCCGCATACATCAAGCAAGGCTAGCTTTCAATAAAAATTCAAGAATTCTTCAGTCAAAGAATATTACTTTAAGGCTCCGCAAACAACTTGCCAAAACACTCGTTTGGAGCATCTTAATGTACGGCTGTGAGACATGATACTTATCTGAAAGTGATAAAAAAAGACTAGAGGCTTTTGAGATGAGGTCGTACAGAAAAATTCTCGGAATTTCCTTGAGAGACCACGTCACGAACAATGAGGTTCTCAGGATAATCAAGGAAGATAGGCACCTAATAAGAACCATCTCGGAGAGGCGAGCCCGATGGATTGGTCACATAATGCGCCACGATGGTCTTCTTCATGATATTGTGGAGGGGATGGTTGAGGGTAGAAACAGTAGAGGGCGCCCTAGGCGGGAGTATTTGCAGCAAGTATTCGAGGACATGAATTGTAGCGCTTATGCTGAGCTGAAAGGGGTTGCGGAGGACCGAGAGGAATGAAGATCGAGATGCAAGATTCTGTTGCTGCGAACCAATCCACCAGATTGATACTACGAAGAAGATCTCCGCATTAAAAATACTTTCTTACTCTTTTTATTAAATTCTGATATTATTTCATAAAAGACTTATCATTTTAGGAAAGTTAATGTAGTTTCTCCAACGCTATATGGTTTTAAAATAATTTATAAAATTTACTTACTATCAAGAATTACACCTTTTATCAAACTGCATAAAATGAGAGAAAATTCTTATTTTAATATGACTATATCAATTAATAATCACTCATTGGCATCATAGCAATCAAATATATTTATAAATATGACTAAATTTACATTACCTTCACGTAATACTAATAAATTACAATTATTTAAAAATACAGCGCGACAATGATACAAGCTTTTCATAAAATTGGCCGCTATCAAAGTGATTAGGTACCGTTTGCTACGTGGCCCAGTGGTCCATCAGCCTCGCTGCTCACCTGCTGTGGTGTTTTGACATCCCTCTCACCTGTCTCGTGGAGCTGTCAGTTAGGCGCATTAGACACGAGGAGTGACGCAGCAAATGCCGGTCTGGATCCGCATTGTTTTTTGAGAGGATTTTTATATCATCCGCCGGGCAAAATCAGATTAACTAATGGATACCGCGTGGATGAAGCTCGGCATAAAATATTGCGTTATTCGACGGTGCGGTGATCCGCATCAGGGATCAGATTGTTTCCAACGACATCCAATATCCTCGAGTGGATAACGCGTTTTTGCGCATTTATTTTTAACTTTTAAGCACATGTTGGTTTTAGACTATTCTTCATATTTTAGAACGTTGGATCTAAATGAATGTTTGATACGTGATTTCTTTTAGAATCCAATACATCAATTTCTAAATGCATCGCCAACTTTTGCGAATTATCCTGGATATATTTTTATTTTTGGATTTCATTTGAAGTGCTAAGTTGAAGCTTATTTTATAATATGCTCTATTAACATAATTTAAAACATTAGTTTTTTATCATCACAATAATCACGCAGCCTTTTAAAAAAATAACCAGATTTTTTCTCACAACAGCCGCGAAGGATATTTTGAAGCAATTACTTTATCAACTGATATACATATAAATTCACACAGCAAACGTCATATTATGTAATTTTTCTCATCAACAAATTGATCAAAAATAATAGGCAAACGCTGGTATTTGAACCACGAATTTTATTTCTCCAATTATATAATATGTTATTATTTTGCTCGGTCACTTGCACCGCCTGGCGAATAGAGAAATTAACACATATTTTATTATGGATACGTTTATTTATAGATGACGCTTATTCTAAATCGTATGTGTATTTATTAATATTTATTAATATTTATTAAATTAATTTATTCACGATATATAGATAGCTTATATTGTCCATATTGCGATAATTAATATGCCCCAACTAAAGATCGGTTGTCGTAAAATAAATCAATCTAATAATTTATTTATTTTCATTTTTCTTCTCTAAATTTAGTTATCCTGAATGACTGATAACTTTAAAACTTATTTGGTGATTATTGGTTTATTTAGTACTAGAAGTTGGCGTGAAGATGGATCTAGATGCCTATAGAAGTTATTAATCATATTCTCGAAATAGGAAGCGGATATAGAACAAAGAATTAAATAATAGGCCTTCTTGTTGTTTTTTTATTTATCTTTTTAAATTAACAGCTTAGCCTAAGTCTACTTAAATCTAGGATTAAATTCTTAAATTTTTAAGTTTCCGCAAATTTATCCAAAGCCCCATTTTGCTCCGGCCCTCTCTATATTTGATGTAAGCGGAGCGCTCCACCCCCGGGATTATTACACGTAGCTTCTCCATTAATAACAATAAAAAAATAATACTTTCACGTCAAAATGACGCTGGTTTGAGATCATTAATTTTATTCGACAGAATTGAATACGGCGCTTGAAAATATTGAAGCTAAAGCGCGTGCCCGCTTAATTTTGAGCGAAAAAAAATACATTTTGTAACACAAGATGTCGGGAGATTTTACAAGGCGTAATACATGTATATTGCTGAGTTATGGATGTTTCGATTTAACGCTATAACTCACTGAATAATGCGGTTTATGAACGAGGATAAGAAATTTATGTAGGCACTCTTGTAAATGTATCATATCTAAGGTGAGTAGTTCGGAGAACATAAAATCTTTTGAGATTTTTCTTTTCTATCTATTTAAAGACCAAGAATCTTGTACTCTTTAGGATTCTTTATAATTTACATTTTTTTCTTTATTCATCGGTAATATTAAAGAAAAAATATTTTTTTTTCAAAAAAGACAAGGTTTTTAAGATAACAGATTATTTTAAATATATTTAGTTAAAACTAATGAACATATTAGAACAAAAATAATATATATATTCAAATAATAATTTATAATTAAGTGTAACACATCTTTCCTTTAGTTAGGCACTATTTATGCTTAGAAAACTTGATATAAAATATACTTAAACTACTCTACAAGTATATAAATTCAAGAAAAGAATTAGCTATAGAAAGTAAAAACAAAAATATCCTAAATAATTACATACAAAACAAAAAGGTAAAATTTAGTCCGGAGACTCGAGAGAACTGGCAGAAAATTTGTCGCCTTTAACCTGTTCGCATCAGTACCCGATATATGCCGTGTAAGATTCCTCTACCGTTGACATCGGTAGCCGTGATATATCATTTTGCTACTTTCTTAGAATAGTTTTTTATGCATCATCTGATAGCTAAAGGATACAAGAACCAATGTGATATATGAAAATACACCATATAAGTACATTTATGCTTCAAATACTAGTTTTATAATTGACAGTATAATTTGTGTTCCACCGAATTGTAATGAAAAGGTTAATCTACTGATTAAGGAATAACAGTGATTTTTTGTGCTAATGTAAAAAATTTGTGTGAGTTTTTGAAAGTGTTATTTAATAGTATCAATATTGTGTCGGGTAAGAAGTTTGAGGTTAATGCGAAGAGGCGTATCGTACAATTATCTGTGTAACATCAATGTCTTCAGTTGCATATAAAGTGACATTACTTTAAGATTTTGAATGATTTGTTAGAAATAGTAAAATCACAGCCGCAAAGTCAAGGTTCATTACATTTCTTCAGGCATTATCCGCTAATATTATAAATTGAATTGCGACTCTGTCCGCGGTACGAAGCCCGAACGAAACAACGCGGCCTCTCCGTATTTTCTTCCTTATTTACATACTACAAGCCTCCGTAGACGAGAACTAAATAAAGTTGCCTAATATATTCAAGCGTCTTTGCCGTGCGGTGTGCTGGGACTCTTCCTCTTCCCGGGACTCTTCCTCTTCCCGGGCCTCCTCCTCGGTTCTTGCTCTAGGCTTATTTATTTTGCGATTAACTTGCCATTGCCGACGGTAAATGTTTTAATTGGCGCCCGCGCGACTGATGGCGCCGAGCGCGGGAAAACCTGAAACTATGAAGCGCTCTTGTTTTATAATATATACTGCTAAGTGTTTGCCGAACACATTTCAATAGTAATTTTGACTGCATCATGATTAATATGTTCTAGTTTGCTTGTTTTGCTTTGGTGAGTCGTGTAAGCTGTTCACTAATCTCCCCGAAAATGAGAAACTCCAGCTGTGGCAACGAATCGCATTAGAGGATTTCATTACTCCAAAGGAAGGCCTCCCAAGAAGGCAAGAACCTTGACTGACGTACCTAGAAATCTCTGAACAGATTAAGAACCGGAGTTGGTAGAACAAAGGACAACCTCGAGCGGTGGTGAATGTTTATGCAGGGAGAGACACTATTATGCGACTGTGGAGACCTGCAGACCGCCTAAAACCTAACATCCTGCTCCATGTGCCCAACAAGCTGCACATCTCAGGACGTAATGCTGGGCAATACACGAGCTATTGGTGTTGCCAGATACTGGGATAAAATAATTTGACGTCGCTGACACGAAGAAGAACAAAACTAATATATTTCAGTTAATCGATTTATTTTTAAAAAATCATAGCATTAAATCTATTAAAATAGAGAAGTGATATTGTACTTGAAGGCTTTCCTTATATTTTGAGTATAGCATGTAATATGTATATATTGTAATATGTTTATATGCTTTCTATCATCATCATCATATCAGTTCTTCTAACTGGAGCATATAGTGAAATGTGATATTGTGCGTCATGGGTCACCTTATATTTTGAAAATTACATCGGTTAAAAATATTTTGTTATTTATCTACATATCACCATCATCATTACCAAGTTCACTCTCTTAACTGGACCATATTGTCGTCACGAACTCCCGCCACAGATCTCTGTCAGCCGCCATGATCCTCGCCTCATTCTTTGTCAGCTCCACCTCCAGTAGCTCGTGCAAATACATGTATAGTTTCTGACCGTGCAAGTCCTGAAGCTTGATGAAATCGATACATACCTAATATAAATACGAATAGTATTCTTATTTGCTTTTTTCTACTTCAAATTTTTGGACATTTTAAAAATAAAGATTTGAGAACTCTCGAGATTCAATAAATGAATTTTAAAAGATATAAATACATTTTTTAAATATTTTTTGTTGATCTTGTTAAATCAATATTTCATGTATATAATATACTTATATTTGATAAACTGGGAGAGGATGCAACTATTTCTAAAATGCATCACCCCATGACCAGAATTTTGGTGACCACTATAATATAACTAAACAATAAATTAATATAATTTATATCACATGTTTTCTATATCTAGCTCATTAGCTTCATAAATCTGCATTTTTTAAATTATGAATACAGTCTTTAATTAAATATACATAATTATTTGATATTAATTTAATTTTGACTTACTTCATGTTATATGTGCTCATCATTAGAAAATTTACAAGCAGAGGGAAAATAAATTTTAAATTAACACAACAAAAGTTTTAAGTGAGATCAGTATTTTGGGCTATAATTGTTAATGAAACTATCAAAGAATTTCTAATGCTTTTTTAGTTACCAGATTATTTTACATAATTTTAGCGAGGGATTAGAATTATTCTTCATTTGCTTTGAGTTTGATCTCTAGCTGAACTTGCATTTATAATAATAGAATTTTATTCAATTTAACTTGTAAAAATAAATAATATATTTAAATATTGCTGATTTATACAGATACTTATTTAAAAAGGAAAATTTCCGAAAATCTTTAATAAAATAAAATATCAACAGTTGGAATAACAATCATGAATAAGATACACATAAAAATTAATACAACAACATCAAGGTTATCAACTGACAATACTTGGTGAAACTGCATAATTATAATTATAAACTAATTTTTATTTACAAAATAACAAATTAAAAATATTTAGTTTTTATTCACATTTATTTTAAACGATTACATGTTTCGGCCTCCCTGGAGACCGAATTATTATTGAATATGGTCTACAGGGAGGCCGAAACATGTAATCATTTAAAATAAATGTGAATAAAAACTAAATTTTATTAATTTGCTAATTTTTTAATTAATCTGTAATTATAATTAATAATTAAAAGAATTATTCTTAAATTATCATGATTGTAATATTGGATGCTGAAAACACAGAGTGATTCTGAAAAATATTTTATGATTAAGAATATTCTAACATCGGAATAAACATTGAGTTTATTCAAAGAACAGTCTAAGCAATGAAAGCACCCAGAGTCGCTGACAGGAAACGGATCACCGAGTGCAGCTCGCAGCTGGCGGGCGAAGCGAGGGGGAGATCCATCACGTACGGCTGCCAAGCCAAGACTGAGCTCCACAGGCAGCTCGCTAGGGAAGGGATTTGGAGTGGGGGAACCAAGGTACACTTCAGAATCGCGGGATCCACCATAACAGCGCTTTGCAGGACTGTAGCGCCATGGGAAACTTATTTAACGGATCACCCTCGTATGTACTGTCAACTTGAACATTACGAATTTCAAATACATTTTTTTAACAATCTACTTGGTACAGTGTGTTTAATATGTAATTAAATATGATTAAAAAACTATCTTACTTTTACGCACTGCGTTTCCAACAATTACGATACGAGTAAAATCAATTATGTTTACAATCTTGTAGTTTTACTTTCAACGTGCAAGAGTCTCGCGTTTATTATTACAGATGTTAAATAGTATCGCAAATATGATAGAAGAAGTTAATTTCCTTTGAAGAACTCACTTCGTCTAAATCTGAAGTCCCACATCCAAGAATCTCCACAAATTTAACTCGGCAACTTCTAACTGACATGCGGCAACTTAATATCATAACGTATTATTATTTTACACGTGTCCTTTAAATACTTTAAAAAATCACCGGAGCGTTAACGGCGGAGGTCCAAAGTTACGTTCACGGGCACGTGATGAAATTTCCAAAGAGCCGTCACCTGGACCCTCAAAAGCTACGGGCATCACTCTGATTATGCCCCGCGCTCAAAGTCAAAAGTATAAATTTCAATTAAACTTCCATGTTAATTAGCAAGAACTTTCTATCCGGAATTTATACTGAAGTCACCGTTTTAACCCATCCAGTGCTTCTAACGCACGACTGGCGACGAGGGATATTTTTCAGGTATACAGAGAGCAGTATTTTTAAAATATGATCGTTATGCAAGAGGTCAAGGGCCCATCAACGGTAAAACTGAAAAAAAGGCTGTTGACTTTTATAAATATCCACAAATGTTTTCCGTTTTTTTAAAGGGTTGAATTATTTTAAAAAATCACGAAGGCACTGTTTAACTTTCTTTTAACTAAAGAGTGAGATTTCGTTGACTACTTATGTAAATAATTTAGATTTTGTAAATAAATTATTATATTTAAATAGTGAAAGGTCATGCCAAATTTTATTGAGACTTGTACCTAGATTCTACGTAATAACTTACCGCTCCTGAATATTGTGCGATTATTTATTATCGAATAGTGTGTTTAACTACTTTTTTATTCTTCTTACCATTTCCGTATTCCTTATCTGCAACATATTTTCACTACAAATTTCCGCCAAATTATACTTAGTTATGTCAAGTGACACTGCCTATTCCTCGTTCTCGGACATATCTGCACTTAAAAGTTCACTTACGACCATATATAGTTCCCGACAACTCACATAACAGAAGTCCGAGTACTTGATGAAGTGGTCGCTGAAGTATCCGAGGCATATATTTGAGTGATTTGTTAATCAGATTATTTTAAATAAAATGGATAATTCGCCTAAAGCTTCTGAGGCCTTTCTTACTACTGATAACTAATGTTTCAATAAATAAACTAAAATTTAATTAATCACTTTTTTTAGTGATGGACTGTGAAAGGGTTAAAGGTGTGTCTGAAAGTCTCTCTCACTCTCTCCCTGGTGTCGTCTCACCTGCTGGAGACTCTAGACTCGTCGCCTCTTGGAGATTAGTTTTAAAGTCCATCATAATTGCTTAGTCATCCCATCGCCTTACATGTTAATGGCTGGCAAGTTTTTAAGGGTGGAAAGGTCTAACGGGGGCGGTGTCATTTTTTTATTTTAATAAAAAAGCGATTATTTCACTCAAAAAAAATTGGTGAAGAATTTACGACTACATATCTACGCATTATCAATACACATTTATTTTTTACAATAAAAATACAGCCTTATAAGAGGTACGAGTATATAGATAAGCTTATTGTAAATCTGAAACAATGAAGCTTTTTTGATATCAATATTTGTGATTACTTACATATATTTCTCATAAAAATAATAGAGTTTAGAGACCCATTTAGAATACGTGGTTTTTATGAGTATTTGTACAACTAATTATGTTTTTTTCAACACTTTTTCTTAATTAACTACATAGCTGTATCATATGACCATCACAAATTTTTACAACACTGTTCTTTCAACTACCATCATCAATCCCTTGTAAAAAGTCATCTCTGTAATCGGTGATTCATCTAGGTACATAAATGATTTCGACTATCGAACAGATGAATACTTTCTACCTTGTTTTAACATGAATCACACTGAACACTCTTCGTATTAGCTGGAATACCGCGAGTTTGTCTTCAAAGAAAGTATTATCTTTTCCCGACATAAAGAAGCATACTGATAAACAAATATAAATAGTAAGGATGTTATAGAAGGTATATTTAGAAGAAGGAATGCTAGATGCGTGGACTAATTACAGGGTGAGAGCCCATGGTTTTCAAAAGTAAAATAGTTATAATATCCATTTCATATTTGGAGGTATTTGACTAATAAACCGATTTCTTTAAAAAAAACTATTAAGAAATCGTCCACAATTCGCCTCGAATACTTCAGCAGCCTTTAAGTCCGCAAACTTCTTTCCTGAAAACCGTCGGGAATATGTTCCCAGGTGGACCTTCAGGCGTAGAGATATCTTGAGATGAGGTACGACAGTTAATAGAACTAAATGTAGGCAATATGTGGTGGCCATATATTCCAGATATGGGAAGAAAAAATTAGGTGTTAAAAAAATCGAAACCGCTTGAAATAATAACATTAAGCTTTACTTTCATATTTGTCAAAAGAAACCTTGAATTAATAGTATAGTACGAGTAATAATACTCGTATGTATTCGAATAATTTTATTTAAATTGATTTTCATCTCAGGCTTTGTGAAATTATTAAAGTAAATTACAGCATTTAATGTCGTCTTCTTGCCTTAAGAGTTTTTCACAGAAAGACTCACTTAGCTCAGGAATACTTGCTGTCTGATAATTTTTCTCAATATCTCTGGGCTTCACAGCAGCAATTAAAAAATACGCTCCGCGACTTTTGACCCTCGCGAACCAGGCGTCAAATTAATGAGGGAGTTCTTAAATTATTCCATTCTCGTCTGCTGCTTTAATCCATCCCTCTGATGCGTCGCAGACGGGGGCCCTTCAGGGGCGGGGCCCTTCCGGGGGACTCCCCCAGGAATATAAGGCTTTCAAGATCCTAAGGGCGAAGAAAGATAGTGAAAACATGGATTACAAATCACGAGAAAAACTACATTATATATGTGATGCAATTATATCTCAATCTTTGATGTCTTCATATATTGTGAATTATTCTATACTTTGATGTGTCAAAGAACGAAATCATCTTAAGATACAAATATCCCTGGAAGCAAGTGTGAAATATTATTTATTTAATACTTTTTATTAAATACTCAAGGGCTGGGGGCTCTTGGGTGGTGATGCGCACCTACCGACTGCTATTAAAACAGCAGTTTATAGCCTCTCACAACCAACTCCAATCCCACCTGTACGTGGTGAGCCCTACATAGTCATGTCACATCAAAATTGCGGTAACCAATCCCTTTGGCGATATGACGTGATGAACTGACGGGAGAAAGGAGGGCTGAGAGAGTTATCAAAAGAACTCTGCCAGCTTCAACTAGGCACGGTGTAAACCGGCCATAAACTCGCCAAGCCGCCTGGCGTTTTAAGCCAACAACCCCGAATGAAAAACAGGCTGATGATGATGATTAAATACTCGTAGATAAATAAATCTTAAATTGTTTTACATAGATCACACTTAGTACTGCTTATTAACTTACTAGGGTGTCGCATATTTGCCTTCAATGAAAATGATTTAGTTTTCCACGTGTATAAATTTACTCATATATGAAGCTATGTAAATGATCCAAGATATTTAATGATAATATTAAATATATTAATATTTCTACATTATCTTATCATGAATCACACTGAGTAGTGTTTAATGACTTGCCGGAAGACTGCAGTTTCGCCTTCGATGGACTTCATTACTTTTCAATATGTAAAGTATACTGATACGAAATATTTATCTATTTAATATTTAAATTTATCTCAAAGTGAATGTCAAAAATATAAATAACATAGTGGCAATATTAAAGTATGGTAGGGAATTAAGTAGGGGAAGATGTATGAAGCTTAAAAAAGTTAAGGAAGGAGTTGAGACTTGTGCAAATTATCTAATAGTATTATATTTAAATGAAATATCTATTTCGTGAATAAACAGTGATCAGTTTGATCCATGTTAAAACAAAGTAAGAAGTATTTATTTATTTAATATTTCAAATGGATCTTAAAGTGAATACGAAAAATAAAAATAACAAGTATTGAATAGATCAACACTAGCAATAAAAATAGCATTAGGAGTAAAGTTCTCCCAGGATATTTTAAGGCCACATCGCTCACGAGACAAGTTTTTATGAGTATAACATAATGGGTTCTTTTGAGGTATGCCTCAATTGAAACATGCCTTTTTAATATTATTATAATACCATATAGTCTTAGCGGGAGTGGCCTGGATGCGGAAGGCAGAGAACCGAATAGGATGGAGACTCATACGGGAGGCTTACGTTCAACAATGGACGGATACAGGCTGATGATTATGATGATTATATGGTCCTAATAAGATCAAATTGTTTTTTAATGCTATTGGTGAGCTCAAAGATGCTCCAGTATATAGTATGTGTTTCTTCCTTCGTACAATCCATATCACTTCAAGAAAATATCAATAAACAAAGTGACAGTTTTCTTGTATGTACGATCACCTTTTATCATATATATTTTAAATAAACTTTTAATGCTGCATTACATAAACTATTATGGAATGTACTCGTTCATCAATAGGGAGTACGCTCACTGTGAACTCGCATGTAAGCCTCGAAACGATAAACTCCGGATGAAACAACAATTCTGGATTAACGTCTAATAATCCGCGAGCGGTTATCATGTCTGCTGCTCCCCATGGGCCCCACCAGGGCGGGGGCCCTCCCTGGGGGCGAAAGCTTTCAGGGCCCCTCGGCGGAAGCAGCATGATAGCAACTTCCCATTCGGATTTCTTGCCTCATCCCGCAGCGATGCAATACAGAGAGTACGCTGTTATTGCTGCTGCATATAAGGGGTTGTAAGAAAATAACTGCAATGCATTGTGCATCCTCACAATAAGTGATGCGCTTACGTAGCATAACGCGGCTGTATATGTTTGTATGTTGAAGCAATATTTTCAACTGTAAATATTGACGCTTCTTGAAATTGTGAGCTCGTTAAGTAAAACTGTTTATATATCTACTTATTTTTTATTAACACGTGAACGTGTTGCAAAAGATTTGCATAATATGTATTTGCGTATCATATACGAGGGTTGTTCAAAAAATAAAATGACGTTACTTAAATTATTAGCATTCACTCTGAGATCCATTTTAATACAAAATAGATAAGAGTTTCGTGCCTTTTTTAATATGGATCACATTGAGCACTGTATCACTTGATGGAACACTGCAGTTTTGCTATCTATGAAACCTTCATCAGTTCGTTTGTATGTTTGTACACGTTGGAACTTGATATTGAAATGAATTTCGATGAGAATGCTAAAAATATAAATAACATTTTTATTTCCTACATAATCTGTAAAAATATCATTGATTACATGTATTGTATATAAATAAGTAACAAATTATCATAATAAAACATTATTCCTCATGGAATATACTTCGTTTATAATTTATACTGTTTCTTTAACAATTTTGACAACACATAGGATGCCCATGAAAATGTGCTTAACTCTCATTCATTGTGCGAGTTACTTGTATCATCAGCATTTACACTGAAACACTGGCGATATAAAAAACTAAATGCTTGTATTAACAATTTAAGGCTTTCGCGGTAAAAACTCGTCGGGGCAGAGAGAGAGAGCGTTTGGGGTCAGGACTTCAGCGGTCGGGAGGGGAGGCTCTATCTACTCTGAAAGGAGGTCTTCAGGATGGTGGGCGCTGAAAAAAAGGGTGGAGTGATTAACTGGCCGCACTTTGTTCAAAAGTCGACGACGCATCCAAAAGGGCGAGAATCTTCTCCCGGCACTCGAGGCGTCGTTAAACACTTTACTTTATCTGGAATGAATTTCCTCGCTGAAAATTTCATCTAGACTGGTAATGAACTGGTGAGTATAATGGCGAGATGGAATCGTCCCGAAGACAAACACTCTTGTGTTTGTATTTTAATTAATGAATTAACTAGTTTACGGAATAACTGAATGCAGACTTTACTTCGCATAATAAAAATACAATCTAAAAAATATTTTTTTATTCTTAATCTTAGATTCAGAAAACTCTCAGAATTTCTTAAAATGACTAGTCCTTTTAACGTTTCTTAGAACACATCGTGTTTTTTAAAGTTTTTTTTTTCATATATAAATAATTAACATAGCTATCTATCATCTATTAACTTTACGGTTATTGACTGACATTTCTTAGTGAATCTGCATAAATAAAAATAGTAATTAAAGTTTAATTATATTTTTTAAAAATAAGTAAAATTAAATAAAACTCAATATTTTTAACCTTTTCATTACGGCTCGGTGTAATACAATTACACTGTCAATACGGCGTGAATTTTTCAAATCATTTTTTTTGCTTAAAACTACAATAGTATTTGGAGCATAAATGTACTTTTCTGACCTAGTTTCATATATCACATTGGTTCTTCTATCCTTTAGCTATCAGATGATGCATAAAAAACTATTATATTTAACAAACGTTCATTATGTAACTCCATAGATGAGGTGGCATTGACACATGTGGTTTAAGGATATTTATTAACATGCCTTACAGATTGCTGTAAAGAATACACTTAGGTTGATAAAGCGAATGACTGCACTTCCAATTTCCTACCGTCGTCACGATGAGTACTGAAAGTATCAAAACGATATATCGATAATAATAGATATATATAGGGTTAAATAAAAACATATCTTTATCCCATTTTTAATCCACCATCTTATATATCCTTTAACCCTTCAAATAATAACAAAAAGAAACAAAATGTTTTTTTTTTTTAGATTTTATAATCACACCTGTTATGTACATATTATGTAAATATTATGTACTAGGAGCTACTAGAAGCAGAGCTGACATGAGATGAGGCGAAGATCATAGAGACTGACATAGTTTTGTGACGACAGTTCGTGACAACCATATGCTCCAGTTAAGCAAACGAACGTAATGATAAAGGTGAAAAATTATAAAATTCTTATTTTATATGTTGTTTGTTCTTTTTTGATTGATCTAAGACAAGTTACAATTTTACATTTAGCATTTAGTATTTCTGCATAAAATCAAAAGGTACAATTACTTATATGTATATACTCGTTAATATACCATCTATTATTTAATCTAAAAATAATTTACAGTGTCGGCGCCAACTACAGTCAATACTGAATAATATTTCAATTTCAGCGTGATCCTATCTTCACATCTCACTTAATGCGCTTCATTAATTCCATCGCGATCAAATCAAACGCTTGCACCGGTTCCTCTGATATTCAATGCCTGAAACTGACCTGAACCAGGACGGTGACCAAGTGTTTTCAATCAGCATGTGATTACAACCGAAACTATACTTTCTAATCATCATCATTATAACTTTAACCGTTTCCCCTTACTGAAACTATGTTCGTCACTAACTGCCACCACAAAGAACTGTCAACCGCAACGTCCTCGTTTCATTCCATGTCACCTCTGCTTCCTGTAACTTCGCCGAGTATGTTATATGTATAGTTCCCAACAGCTTTCCAGGGTGGTACGAGCCCGGAGGCTTAAAGTAAAGGCTGCTATGCTCTCCTAAGTTTATATTTGCCTTTTGACCGACTACGGTATGGAAAGCTGCTTTGTCCGCTCTCTTTATCGAGTCAAACCATCGTACTTACAGTATTTTATGTGTACTATTTTACAATCTATTTGGAGCATATCGATACCGCAAATTGTTGTTTCTCTGTTTTGTAAGCTCAGATTGTGTCTATCATGTCCCAAAACAACCTGAGGTCCACACAAAACTTCTAATATTATTTTTTATTGATAAACTAATCAAAATTTATATAAATATTTTGGTAATTTATAATAAATTAAAAATAGTTTATCATTATTCTATATGCTAAATTTAATGATGTTAGTTTTTTTAAAACTTCAAGATAAGTAATACATAGGTAATGAGCTAGCAAAATGATAGTGTTGAAGGGAAATTCTTAGAAAAATACCCGTTGGTCGGTCGTTGACTTAGACGGTACGCGTACAATATTTTATTTTTATAATAAAATAATGCCGTACAGAAATTCTTTATTAATAAAAGAACTTTCGTGGAGTTTTTAATTAAAATATATAATTACATGGCAAAAAAATAAAGAAGATGTACGACTAAGACGAGTTTCATTTTGTGCAGTTGTATGGCTTTTTTTTACTTTTGTACCTTTTTTCAACATAAGCGTCAATGAAATTATCAAGACAATTTTAAAAATGATTCTAAAGTAACACATATTTTTACTAAAATCAAAGAGTTATTTTTATATTCAATCTAAATATAAACTAAAATTATCAATCAACACAAAAAATAAAAGACGATTTTTTCTTCGTGGTCGCATAGTCTTATTGATGGATCATATGTCTGCGACAAAATGCCGTCACACAGCTTTGTCAGCCTCCATTACCCATGCCTTGTTCCAGATCATTTCTACACCCGGAGCTCCACTATTGGCTATTTTAATATCTGAGCCATATTTGAGTGTTTTTTTGGAAACATTTAATCTTATGCGAAAAAGACGTGGAATCTAACAGAAAGTTTTACCCATAAAATAAAGGTCACCCAGCGTGCTATGGAGAGATCCATGCTCGGAGTGTCGCTAAAAGATAGAATCCGAAACGAGGAAATACGCAGATGAACGCAAGTAGTGGATGCTACCCAACGAATAAGCACACTCAAGTGGTCATGGCCAGGACATATCTGTCGAAGAGACGACGATCTATTGGGAAGAAAAGTATTGGAATGGCGCCCAAGAATTGCCAAACGAAGAATTGGCCGAACCCCTGCAGGATGGACTGACGACATAAGAAGAATAGCGGGAGTGACCTGGATGCGGAAGGCGGAGGATCAAAGAGGATGGAAACTCATGCGGGAGGCTTATGTTCAACAGTGGACGGATACTGGTTGATGATGATGAATCTTATTCGGCAGCTAAACTCAATTCTGCGGTTAATCTTGATGACCGTGCGAGAAACAGTGCTTCAACATAGGATAAAGCGAAAACCATGGCGGATGAGAGAGCTTAGTGACAGCAGTTTGTGACGACCATGTGCTTCAATAAGGGGAACAAACGTGGTAAAGATGATGATTATGTTGATTTTGGAGATTTGAATGACTCGTTTGTGCGTTATTCGATATTTCATCAGAATTCTGATGTTTTAAACGTATAAAACGTGTTCTCTCATTCAATTCGATCATTTTTTACGATTCGAAAAATAAGTTATTCTCGATATTCTTCTATTGAGAGATCTTATCTGAACCGCTCTAAAACAAGCTCTCTGCTGCAGTTCTGGAAGATAAAATCAATTTGGTCATAGAAACTGGGGCAGCTGTGCACTTGCGGCACTCAGGACTAGTCTCCTCTCGCGGCACTTTTGGTTTATTAAATCGTTTAAAGTAGGAACTAAAGTGACCATCACGTGTGTTATAACCCTAAAATAAACTAGTTTCAGGAATATATTTTACACCGAAACTTTTAAAAAATAAAAACGTGCATGAAAGAACTAAAAGCATGTCTTAATCACTAGGGCGGATTGATGAAAGCATGTATGATATTTGTTTAAGGATTGAAAAGATTTCAAATGAATACTATTCAATGACAAGTTTTGAAAACTAGTAACAATAATTAACTCTCAATGCAATATGTACTCCATATCTGTATCTTCAACAGTTACTGATATGTTATTAAATTAATTACTCAAAAGACGCATAAAGTCTCACGTTCTTTTAATAAAAATACAAAAATCATTAGCACCTTTTAATAAAGAAATGACTGAAAAATGATAGCTTATAAATTCAGGATAAATAATATTTTTAAAAAAATTATACTTTTGAAAGTCCTATATTTTTACGTTATTAGATGTAATCTACTAAATGGGACGAGGTGAGTAGAACTTATCACTCTTATCTTTAAGCAATGTTTTCCATTGTCCCTTAGATGATGGTAAAGCAATCACATGTCATTGCTGTCTAAATGTTGAATTCGATTCGTTTAATTAACTAATCATAAGCTAATCTAAAGAATATTCATAAAAGAGATAACGTTGGAGGTGAGGAGTGAGAGTGAGTTTTACTTGCTTTGCAGTTGTGACAGCACCATTCTCATCATCATTATTAATAGCTGAAACTATCAGCTACCATGATCAGTGCCTCATCTCATATAAACTCTGCTTTCCAAAGCTCCGCCAGGTACATTACAGGCATAGTTACCGACAGTATCTCAAGACGACGAGAGCTCGGGGGCCCGAAAAAAACCAGCTCTAGTTTATACTCTCTTCAGACATCCAAAAAACATTTTCCAACCGGTTTTATTTCGCTTCTTAAGCCGAATAGAACGAAAAGCTATGTCAGTTACAAAATCAAATATTAGGATTTCACAAAAATATCTGTTTTCAAATCTGATTATGTCGCTGTAATGTCTTTTGGTGAAATGCAAAGATTCGTAGCACCTTACAAAGATTTTTTTATTATCTCACAGCTAAAAAATAACACTATCACACTAAGCACTTACATTGCCACTACTAATGCTATTACTAACTTTAATATATTATACTTAACATTAAGGATGAGCTTCTAGACGGGACGAATCGGCTAAAGCTTCTCTCGTACAACCTTCAGTAGCGTACACCATTGTCTCCCAGCCGCGGCTGAAACAATGGGCTTTCGGCGCATTATGGCCGTAGCCTGACCCGATAAGCCGCGACCCGTGGACCTAATAATGAATCACTACGCCGATGCATGCAACTGCTCCACCACGGACCTACAGCCTCTGATGGATGCACGAGCTGGTAGATAAGCCCTGCAGCATCTCTGATCTCTGCCAACCAATTAAAATATCCAACATTTTACAGCGGAACGCGCCACAAACCATACTTTACGCTGAAAATGAATAAATCACTTACGTAACTGTACACATTAATTTATTTTATAAATTTATACTGTGTAAGGTAAATTAATTGTTTAATATTCGTATCAAGTTGCATATGAGAGCCAAAGAGAGAAAAATAAAGTTCTAAGAAAAAAGTATCACGTCGACGCAGAATATATAAGTCCAATATCGAATTCCAAGTATTAGATAATTTGTAACTTGTTTTAACATGTATCACACTCAACCACATTTATTTTTGGAAATAAAATATTGACATAACTGTTTTTCTGGTGGAGTATTACTAAATTCAAATATTCTAATAGTTTTAACATTTTTTTTTCTACCAATATTCAACATCTTATAAACATATAAATTTACAGTAAATGCCATAATGTATGATATTTGTCTCATCAGAAAAAATAAACCACTAAATCGTTAAACTTTTGGTAGAGAAATAATCAAGTTGTATTATTACAAGATTTGTGGTTCATGGTTCGAATCTCAACAACTGCGTTTTTTTTTTTCAAATAATTAATGAGAACAATCAGTTAAGAAGATGTTGTGGCTTTTGGGTTGAGCCGTGTGTGGTGAACTTTTTTCAACCAATATTTAGACCGCCATTGCAGGGGTCTTCTTCAGGATTAATAATTTATTTTATTTTATTATTATTTAGAATAAACCAACTCAAAACTAAAACTAAATAAAATTAATTATTAATCCTGAAGAAGACCCCTGCAATGGCGGTCGAAATATTGGTTGAAAAAAGTTCACCACACACGGCTCAACCCAAAAGACACAACATCAAATCTGGCCGTGAAAACCTAAGAAGTCATTTAAGAAGATGTTTACTGTAACATATATTAGTATAGTAATATACTTATTGTACTTTTTTTGTTAACTTTTTAATCGTTTCAATAAAGTTTTTTAATTTCTTTTATCTAAATACTCAATAACTAAATACTTAAAAAATATATTAGCAAGATTTATATTTTCACGGTGCAATAAACTATTATGTTATTATTAATTCATATTAAAATTTACAGATGTATTTTTAAATCTACTGAGATGCAGGTATATATTTTTTCTAATTACAAAACTGCACTCGATTACCTGATCGTCTCGTTAAATACGAGTAAAAAGCACATGCAGTGAAATTAATTTCCAGTACTTAGGGTGAATATGGCAGAATAATTAGTGAAACATCATCAAGCAGTCGAGTGGAGAGAAAAAAGGTTCGAAACGAAGAGTCGGGGCTTCTTGTGTTGTGATAATAACTTGCTCTCTCGTTGTGACGAAACAAGGGCGGAGGCTCTCGGGGCACAATGCGCCTACCGGGGACGTCGCGGGGAGCCATTACTGGATTGGGCTGGGCGGGGAATTCCCAGGACAGGGGCGCAACCTGCCGCCCTTGAAGCACTCGGTAGCAAGGAGAAGCGTTGAAAATGCGGCTGAACTGAATCAATAAGCAAAACATTGAGATACTATTACTACTACAACTAGTCACAGACCTAACTAGTAGCTTTGTAGGTTAATATATAGATTTCATATATTGTTTTAATATGGATCACATTGATCACTTTTTCACTTCATGGAACAATTCTTTGTAGGTTCTTGTGATGGGCAATAGATGGAAGCTTTGTTGGTTCTTATAATGGACAATAGATTGGTAATAGATGAAAACTATGTAGGTTTTTATGATGGGCAAAAGACAGGTCATCAACGTTACCAGACTTAGGTGAAATCCATAACAAAGAAGAATGAAATAACAAACTTTGTAGCCCCTGAAAAAAAAATATTTCAATAATTTCATGACGATATTCACTAAATGAATAGCCAACTGATATAAAGTGAGACACAATCTTCCAGAAAGTTACTTCACTTACATGTGAGTCTTTCAAATAAGCACATACGGTTAGTTCAACTTTTAATAAGTATATATCTGTTGTTGAAGTGACTGTTAATAGTAAAGTTTTTCGGAAATAAAATGTTTTTGTAGGTCTAAGTCAGAATTTTTCGGAGCCCTTGGTGAGCAACACCAAACGTGAGCGCAAAAGCAATACAATAATACATTAGTTCTATGCACCAGATTTTACGAACATACGCTATACACTTATAACGATTATTGAAAACATTGAGAGATTACAAGCGAAGTATAAAGTCATACAATTGACGATTCTATTAGACTTCATGAGTTCGTTTAAGCTATAAAACGTGAATTATTATGTTAAAATATTTAAATTACTGAAAAAATGTTTCTTTCATTTTGGATTAATAACCATATTATGTTCAGGTGAAAAAGATATGGAAATTTTTTATCTCCGTTCCTTTAAATAGGATCCTCAAATGTGAAGCCATACAGACTGCTCAATCCATATTGCAGAAGAGGTTGCTAAGGTCTCCAGTGAGCCGCGACCTATCGTGCTTTAAAAAATGGTCTCCCCATCTCTTGAAAACTATCAGGGTTATTGATTACAGATACTTTTTGGTAGAGAAACTATCTTTATGTTAAATGTTTTTTTGCATAACAATTAAATATATTATAAAACATCCAATACACTTCAAGCTTGATATTTTTTATAGCTTACGAAAACAAATACATTTTTTTACAATTAATAGGTATTCTTATAGTGAATACGAGTTTATATAAATTACAAATGTTGTAATAGTCATTCATATAAAATTATATAATATGTTGTTAATAATTTTGCATATTATTTTACATTTTACTATTTAAATATTGATGAAATATTAGTTTTTTTTTTGTAAAAAAACATTAAATATCAATAATTTTACATTGTTTATAAATTAATTTGCAGTAGTTAAAAAGTATAAATTACGTTTATAAATATATTAATAAAAATGGTAGTAAACAAATGTCGTTACCACACACAGTGTTCCGGAACCGCTGTCGCGGTCCCGAAATTACATCATCAGCTAAATGGTGTAGCCGAAATACCAAGGTTCCGGCACTGAGGAAAAGTCCAAAGACCGGAGTTGGGTTGGTACTAATTTATTTGATACGAGATCCCTTTTTATACCCTAATTTACAACATGAGTAAGCAGTTATATAAGTAATAATAATACATTGAATGTCATACACATTCCTTGATACCATTTTTGGCCCTTGATCCCTTCAATCCACATAGAGTGGCAGATTATTGGGATGGTCAATGCTCTGCATCGATGCGTAAACATTCTTTATCAATATTAATATTAATACATAGAATTTCGTACACCGCAAATTCCTCGATACTTGTTGTTTTGGACCTTGATTATAACAATTACTTTAAAGACTTTTGGATGTTTAATACAACACATTTATGTTCATAATAACGTTTTGAACACAGTGAGTGCTATAATTGTCTAAAATCTGTCACGCGTTGATAATGATGCGAATTTTTCATCCAAATTAATCAATTAATCATCCTTTAAAAAATAGCAGACTCCTTAAAACCCACTCAAATTATCACTTACACATTTGTATGTATATTTTTAAATTGACATTTTTTTATTTTAAATTCAACACAAAGTCTCTATTAAAGTTTGTAGATAAAGACACAGCCACTCTGGATTGAATCAACGGACTCTGCAAACTACATCTAATCGTCTCTCTTCAAAGCTGGAGTCAGTCAAGGATCCTGCTGCTGCAGAAGTTCCTCGGCGTAAGGATATCAGTTCGGTCCGGCGGGAAAAGATCCGCTCGCATTCCTCTCCGGAAAGTTTACCTTGCATTCGAAAATTTACTTTTCGCAGCTCATCGTTTGACATGTCGAATATTTCGTTATACGAACTTTTCGGATGCCTTACGTAACGTGTACTATGAAACTTTCAGAAAACGACGTAAATTCAAAGGCATATGAATACTTATGTGTTAATATTTTGTGTTGTTTTTTTATTTAGATTAATTTATATTTATTATAAATAAATTGAAAACTTCACAGGGCTAAGGTGGATCTAGTTGGAACATACATTTGCTGCATGATAACAAAAACTATAGCTGCCTTTTCTTTAAGCCACTGCTCTCGCGCCGTCCTGGATGGCCGACGATAACTATACATAGAACGTTCTCGGCGGAGCTGCGGGTGGCAGATCTGTTGTGATGTGACGACCATATGCTCCAGTTAGAAGATTATAAATGGTGGTGATGATACTTATTGAATATTTTATTGATTCAAAGCTAGATTGAATTTGTATACCTTTATTTACAATTACTCGTATGCTTAGGGAGATTATTCTCTTCCTTTTTCATTTATTTTAAGCCTTTGAATGGTATATTTTTAATAACAGTCTCAAATCCTTGTTACCAATGTGATATATGAAAATAGAACAGATAAATACATTTATGCTTCAAATACTAGTTTTATAATTGACAGTATAATTTTTATTCCACCGAGCCGTAATGACAGGGTTAATAATAGTCTCAAATCCTTCTTCTTAGTTTAAATAATTTAGCAGCAATAACTTATTGTTCACTGAAATTGTTAAATTATACAAAACGATATGTCGTTGCTCTCTACTGTGATATGTGGATGGTAGTAAAAATCAACTCCAGATCAGTTCATAGTCTTAATAAAAGAATTAGCATAAATAAATAACAACAAATCTTTAACTGTTATTTTGATAATTCATATTATAGTGGTACAAGACATAATTTAAACACATATATTTGTACTTTTACAAATGCATTAAAAACTTTAGATCAAGCTCACCATTAGATGCTACACAAGAGTGGGTACGCAGTAGTTTTCCCAAAAACGGTACAAACTCATTAAAAATAACTTAAGTTGAAATTTTCGACTACATCGTCGCAAAGTCAAACGCCAAATTCATAATGTATGAAAAGTGAAAAGTGCACAGCACACAATTATTACACACTTGAGCTCCGGCATCGGCCGCAGAGGCACAGTTGCTGCTGGCGACCCATTGTATGGATGTTTGTATCACTATATACTATATAAACGGGGGTGGTTCTGTCACTAAATCTGCAATTGTTGAGTTTCAAGTAGCGGCGCATTCCAACACATTGTTTAATAAATTTATGTTTGTATAACTGAAAAACCGACTTTCATTGAAAACGACACCACGGTCTTGAAGTTATAAACAGTGGTCAATGTCAGTCATATGAAAACAAGGTAATGAGCATTTATTTATATTAAATATTTTAAATACTCTTAGATTTATAGAATATAGTAACTTTATTATTTTCAATATCCGAATCTACGTGTTCTATTTCCCTCCCAGATTATAAATAAAGCAACCGAAAATGAGAATTTCTTTATAAACTTCAGTTTTCTTCGAAATTAATGTTATTTTCTCTTTCTCTACCTAGCTGCAATTTTTCCTTTGTAGAACTTATATCTAACATCATTCTAGTACCCATTGCATGACCAGTTTTCGTACGATCAACGAAGTAAATCAATATTTGACACAGACCATGAAAAAAAACGTTTAATGTCTCAAATCTTAATTATGTTTTCTCTTCGATGTTTTTTAATCATGCCAGAGACATCAGAAACTGTCGATGTTGTAAAATCGGGGAAGGCCCTGTATATGCAAATAATTTGAATTTACTAATTGTGTAGTAAAAAAACAAATGCAAAATAAAAACAGAAAATGGGCAGTCTTTAGAAAACGCCTGTTATATAATGTATTAATAAATAAATTAAATTGTGTATTTCGAAGAAAAATCCTAAAATTTTTCGCTTATACAGTCTCATTATAATTTTTTAATTATGTCATAATGCTATTTTTAGGGAATTTAATAATTTATTACATACGAGTAGTAACAGATGGTCAAAATAATTATTTTAAATCTATATTACATTTCAATTATTTCACTTCTCTTTTTCTCTAGCAATTTCTTAGTTGCAGCATCATTTGCGACTCACCCTAAATAAGATTACATTGACCACCAACAAAGTAAAGTGAAAATAGTCACGAAAATAAACTATGCCTCTTGAGAAAGTGATCAAACTATTCAACCACATCGCTTTGATCGTTGATATATTCCACGCAAGAAAATCCCCGTTCAGGCATGAACTCAACAACATTTTTTGTAGAAGTAATTTCGTGAAGTCCTCTGTTTAGCGAGTTTCGGTACTTTCTAGTACATGTATCGTAAATACGAAATAATTATTTTTCTTATGATGTTATGTTATCTCGATCACATTTTTTTGTTTTAAAAACGTATTAAACAAAATAAATTAAATAAATCTGATAGAACCACCTTCAAGTACACCGCGTACCAGCTTGTGTATGCGCAGCCAGGGCGGCTTCAGTCTCAACGACCCTCATGACTCCTCCTTCACACTGCGTCTGGGGTGAAAATAAAAATATAAAAATAATAAAAAATAATAACACAAATATGCGCCGCCTATTCAGTGTCACCCGCGCCTGCGATTCCCGCCCATGGAACCACCGACAAGCCACACTCTACAGTCTAAGGATTTTCTTTGAAATAATACTATCAGTACGTGAAGCCTCACCTCTCTTTTTTGCGAGGGACTTTTTAATTATGTTTTACTTGAAAATTTCATGCCACACTTGGTAAACTATACTTTTATTCAAATGTCTTATATATCGCGATTTTATTTGAAAAAAAACATGTTTCATTGTACTATATCAATGAATACATTATAGTTAGAAATCAACGTTTTTTTATCATTTCACTGAACAGATTTATATACTCTTAAAATTTCTACAATGTTATAACAAAACACATTATAGTTTCTCTTTTTACTCTACATTGTCCATGTGTACTATTTATGTTTCATAGAACCAACTAGACATCACAACGGACTTTTAATGAAAGTCACGTCTTCTGTAGCCTTGCCATTTCCCATCATCTGGGTTCAGCTCTGCTTGTGTACATTCGCCATGTCTGTCTGTCCTGCGTTGCATTCTCGGTCAAGCCAAGAGTTTTCAGGTCCTTGCTTACAGTTGCAGTCCAGGTTGCATGTGGTCTTCCAGGTCCTCTTCTCAGCATGGGTATGTTGAGGGCTCTCTTCACCATTTTAATTTAAAGTCACGAATTCATAGTTAATCACGAAAAAATATATCTGTATATTCTTACATTTCACTTAGATTACTTATTATTGAAGGATTTTACACAAATAAAAATCTAAAAATATAAAGAAGATAAATATTTATTACCTTATTTTAACATGGATCACGATATGCACTGTTTCACTTGCTCCAATATTACGGTATTGCCTTCAATGAAAGCATCGTCAGTTCTTCACATGTATAAACAATACTACAAATATGTATGTAGTATATGCATGAAGAGCTGACAAAACATTTATTGAAAGCAAAACCGCGGTATCTCAGTAAGTGAATAAATAATGCTTATCGTTATCAACAATAAAGAAAGAAGTATTACACATTTCATATTTTAAATTAATCTTAAAATTAGTTCGAAAAATATAAAGCATTATGTTTATCTTATGCTTATCTTAAAAATGCTGAAATTAATTCAAGAAAAACATTATTAAAAATCAAAATGTTATCAAAAACGTTAGCTCAAAAATGTGATACAAAAACGTGTGTGATTATACTTTTTTAAGCCCTTCTCTGAAGCCTCGAACGGACAATGAAACGCATAATTCCCGTCCTACGGTAGGAACATTAAATGATGACTCTATTTATTAAAATTAAACATTTTCGCGTCCCGTTCCGGCAATAAATTTTCCAGTTATTCGCTGAAAAATCAGTATGCACAATATAATGCGGCATTATTATCGTAGACCGTTGCGGAGGTCGGCTTACACACGGGATAAAATGAGTTTCGGTATATTTAAGTAAATAACTTTTTCGCTTTCATCTGTCAAGCGGACATGGAAACGGATAGGGTTGACAACTCGGCTTACAAAAAAATAAAAACGACGTAAAAATAATCTTTAAAATTAAAATAAAAAACACAGAAATTATAGAATATTTATTTTGATTGTAGTATTTTAATCAGCATCATTTTGGGTTTTATTTATTTTTTTGTGCCATATCGTTATGTAAGAAATTTTTTATTTAACAAATTTCATGTATATATAAATATAATTTTAAATTAATTTTCATTAAAAAATTAATAAATTATAAACATTTAGTTTTGCGTCACATTTATTTTAAATGATTACATGTTTTGGCCTCCCTGGAGACCATCTTCAATATATTTTTATTGAATTATTGAAGATGGTCTTCAGAGAGGCCGAAACATGTAATCATTTAAAATAAATGTGAATCAAAACTATTTTTTTTTTTATTAAAACTAATTTAAAATTATAATTATGCAGTTTCACCAAGTATTGTTAGTTGATAATCTTAATGGTATATATAAATGACAGAAAATTAATGATATTAATTCATATGAAGTGACTTTTATTTATTATGTGTTGTATAATGTGATAATATGACAGTCTACGTATTTTATATGGTTGCATAATCAATGTTCCTAAAAAAATATTTCTTTGTTCATTATTTTCGCTTTTGTAAAAATAGTAAGCCTTCATGAGAATTTCTCAATATTTCTCTTGCGCCATAATTTTTGAGACCTTGATATATATATTATTGTTTTCTAGTTTTCTAGTTAGTGAGTTAATAATAACAATTTACTTAGCTATGGATACATAGTATACAAAATATCGATTGATTGAAAACAGAAATATTGATCGCAACTTAGTGAGAAAATATTTACCATAATTATTCAAATTATACATCGATATTTTGTGTTATGGTATATTTTCGACCTTTGTTTATACTGGTAAAACAGAACTTTATAGACACCGTTAGTTTGAAAAGCATGCATACAAATGTTTTGCTGTAATATGGTAATTAGAATTAAGTTTGACTATACTTGATCTTATTTATTTTAAACAAAAAATATATCAAAAAAAAGTTTCCATAAACTTTGAAAAAGAAGGGAAAATATAATCGATAATGTACTCCATTTCACTGTGTGTGAAATGTTTATTTTTTCAACATAAACTCCAGATTATTTATTGTTGTCAGTTGAAAAAAATTGGCATTTTTTTACATAATTTTTTTTTTAATTTTAAATTCCAAAGAAAGCCAAGAAACGTTATTCTTGGTGTCCCGCGCGGAACAGTTCATTTTACCTGAAAATGCTGCACACAAAAATACGGTGCGTCTTCATTCATGGTTTTTTATACTCTACATGACTTTATGTGGCTCTCAAAGACACTCCTAAACAATGGTCAGAATGGTTCAACCTAATGACTTCTGTAATTTACAAGTCCCGCATACGCCGAATTGGTCTTCTTCACAAGATAAATGAGAAAAAAAAGACTATTTACATCAATAGTGCATGATTATACTGTGACCTTCATATGTTGAACTGCAAAGTGCTTTTTTTTTATTATACTGGATTGCTTTAAATGATTTATTCACGATACCCAACAATGCCCTGAAAAAGACGCTCGCAACTTGTCTGTACGCGTCGTGCCTTGAGAAAGGCGCCCGATGGGCCTGTGCGGGACTCATTCCTCGTCATAAGGAGGACTAAGCCCGCTAAAAAATTGCCTTCCAGTGCCTCCACCGACCCCGGTGTATCGCCGTCAGGCATTAGCTTCAGGGTCAGCTTCATTGGCCTGAACTGCATGGAGCTACACAAGGTAAAACGTTGTGGAAAATGAGATGCATGGCTTTGCTGTAAACCAATCACCAGGATTGATACTATGCAGAAGAAGGCTTACGTGATTACATAATATGATGCAAGCAACGTGTTTAGTGAGTGTTAAAGCGGCCATGATGACGTGCCGGGCTTTGACAGCCCTGGCGGGCGGCTCGCGGACAAACGACATATTCATTAGTCGGCAGGCAGCGCTGACGTCAGACGGTTGATCATTTTGACGGCGGTCGGGACAGGGCTGGCACGGGCAGGAGTCGCGACGATGACCCTTTCATTACTCTAGCCAGCGGGTGGCGACCCTGAACAGCATTCGTCTTCTTCACTTCCCCACCCATTATATTTGTAAGACATAAACATTTTGCTTTATTATAAACTAAGAATTCTCTATATGCAGTTAACTTTTATGTTTCACGCGTGTTATGTCACATATCTTACCGTCACTTGTACAATGCTTCTATTAATGTTGTATTTCTTCTCTAATTTAATTTTTTGTATTTTAAACTTGTTAAGTCATATATTTTATTTTCATTTGTACTTAAATATTGGATAACTTTTATATGTGAATAAATTAATTAAATAATTAATTGAAACGAATATAGAAAATTGCAATAGATTGCTGGATATAAGTATTTTTCAAAATGTGTACATTTTTTGTTTATCTTACCTGTTTTTGTTTACTTTTTATTGTATGTTCGATAAAACTACTTTATATCGCATTATATTCAAACAGTTTTAAATAGTTCTCTATCAACTTAATAAATCATTAAAATTTTATTTAAATTATAGATTTTTGATTTCAAAAGATTAAACTTATATGATATTCAAATAAATTCCATCACTTCCTCTCTGAAGTAGGCTACAAATTACCCGATAATCTAATTTGAAATATTTATTATTTATTATTTAAGCACTGTTCTAGATACAATATTTATACTGTATTTACTTCAGTCACTAATGCATGTAATTTATGACAAAATAATTTAATTTAAATGTATAAAAGGATACAATTTTCAAGTATCCTCGTTATTTTAGAGGACAACTGATAATAATATTTACATATTCAGCAGTTACGAAGGAAGGTTTAGGACAAAGCAAATATTATAGCAACCAGTAGCAACATATTTTAGTGACTAAATTCTGTAACAAGGTAAGAGTTATTGAAGAAGAAGATAAGTATAGAAGAATGTTGAGGAGCTCTGCATCAGAGGGTCCTCCCTAATGGCCGTCTGAATTGCTTTTTTTCCTTCGCCCACTTCGAGTCTTGCTATCTCGGATCGTATTAATTCGCCCGAATTAAAACTGCTTTAAGATAATTAAAACTATTCACAAAATGATACAATTGCTCCGGCCTCCTCTCCTCTTTCACGCTTTATCTGCCATCATGTTATAAACGGCCATTTATGTTTTCAGCGATTTCAATTAAGCTTATAAAAATTTAAATACTTTACAGGGGAGCGTGGGTTGCCTAGAACGCAGTACTACTTCTAGTGATGTAAATGTTTTACCCTTTAATTAATTAAAAGTATTTTTTGTATCCTTTTACATGTTTTTATTTAGCTCATGGTCCTGAAAGGATCCACCTCAATATATGGTAATATATAGTAATGCTTTAATTTAAGAGTTGTTCTTATAATTATATTGTGTTATGCATTAACATAGTTTTTTTTTTTACTTTTGCAACTTAAACACAAATAAATTACTATAAAGAATATCATATCTTATTTATCATAATTATCATAATAAGTAACATTTTACCTAACACTAATGCCTAGTTAAAGTATGCATGAAGAGAGCTTAAAGCGGAGGCATCCTTCAGAAGCAGACTCAACACCCACCTTTTTGCTCAGAGAGGCAAAGAAGCGCTTTTGGAATGATCATTTGGTCATAAAAGAGCGCTATACAAATACTAATATAATAACAATAATAATGAAGATTTTTGCACTTCTCTGGAACTGTACAAAAATTGAGAATAACAATTTCAATCAATCACATTTAAGTTAAATGGCATTCAGATTAGTCTATTTACACAACAATTTATTATACCTAGTTAACAAATTTCATTTTTATCGCTTTAAGTCATCTAATCAAATGTGATAATAAAATTAATCAATTACGAGTATAAAACTAATTAAAATTCATCGATGTTACATTTAAGAATCATGGACTATTTTCAGGTTTCGTTGTTCATCGTCCTAAGAATACTTTTACCTCTTTTTCCGAAGATTTAGTACACTTCCGTCACGGATTCGGGGATATTGTATATACATTTTGACCTTTTCAAAAATAGTTTTCTTTATTAGTACCTACAGATGTAGAATCATAAATCTGTAGGTACTATCAATAGTATTTATATACATAATATGAATAATAAACAGTATCCATTCGCTTCTGTACAACAAATATAAGAGGATTAATATGGACACTAACAAAAAATGGTCAGTTTTATTATTTTCAAATAGATGCAATCGTCATTTATTTGTGAAAAAAAATATTATTTGTAAATATACACGTAGAATGTCCTTAATGTTTTTACTAATAATATTTTAATCAGAGTTGTAAGTATATCAAGAGAACAAAAGTTATTTATATTAATTAATTTTTTAATTTTTATTAGAATATTATTTTATTATTTCAATATTCTAATCTACTTTTATAGATCATTGACTATATTACAATATTATCATTACTTAAATATACATACACTATACATAAAATTCTTTTTTCAACGCGTCAATCCAAGCACAAAAATAACGGCAGAAGCGGGATGCGAACCGCGGACCTTGGAATCCACCATATGCCCAGGTATTCATACCGCTCGGCAAATCACGCCATTACTGTGCCCAGACTGACTGCGGTGAAACTAGTATTTATAGCATTGTTAGCATCGTACGACAGATGTCGCCATAGTATATATTCTAAGTATGTATATTTTTATTATTATTCTATCAGTCTTCATTTTATTCACAAGCTTAATATTATTACTTTCCGAGTGGTACTTACTAAAATAAATAGACTGCCGGAAAGTAATAATATTAAGCTTGTGAATAAAATGAAGACTGATAGAGTAATAATAAAAATATACATACTTTGAATATATGCTATGGTGGATTCCAAGGTCCGCGGTTCGCATCCCGAGCTTCTGCCGTTATTTTGTCCGTATTTCGATCCCGACGCCGTTGAAAAAGAATTTTATGTATAGTGTATGTATATTTAAGTAATGTTATTTATATTGTTGGCATTTATTTTGGGATTAACCTGTATTTTAATAATAAATAGGTAAAAATTTCAACACCCACTTCTACACACTACTTAATTACGTGAAACGTTTTCATGAGTAAATATTCATTTACACGTCAGTACGTTTGTATGTTTGTAGATCGCAAAACTGCAGTCTTTCATCAAATGACAAAACAAGGTATGAAATTCTAATATATTTAACAATAAAAGTGTTTTTTTCTCGAAAACAAAAGAATCGTTCAAATATGCAAATTCTGTAACATTATCAAAAAAATCCTTAAAAAGACGAACTTAAACGAATATTTATAATGTCATAAATTGCAAGTAAAGTAGCTGACGCAGTTCATCGTATTAACAAGCATCAATAGGTTCGTTAAAAAAACTCTCTTTCTATTAGTTTTCCTTTTGATGCGTTAAAAAACGTTCTGTCTCGACACCTCGCAGAAGCAAACTGTAGAGGGGGCAGAGCTCCTGCTTCAAGAAGCTCCCTCTACTCGCCAAAAGAGCTGAGCTTCATAATTTTTATTGTGGTGACTCTGCAGAAAGATGGTCCCAGTCGCTGGACCGGACTCTGGCTGCCAGCATCCTAAAACCGTGACGGGCAAATTGTCACCAAAACGTGTCTTCCCTTAAGTAAACCAATTATCCACCGGTCGCGCTGCGTACCACTCCGGGATCGCGCGTTAATGGGATTTATTACGGGAGAGAACAGGGAACGGGTACCCGGTATTTCTACCCGGTACTTTTCCATACCCGGTACTCGTACCCGGTAATTTCTCGACCCCCGGGCGGGTACCGGTCTCGGGCGGAAGTTCAAATTCCAGACATTTTTTTTCGCAATCAAAATTTTCACGATATTTTCGCGCCGAAAAATGTGTCGAATCCTTTTTTTGTTGAATTCCTACCTTGACTTTATTTTATTTTTTCGTTGAGAATTTTTTCCTCGTCCACGCGGCTATGAATTTGATTTTGTATTTTTTTTTTATATAAAAAAGGACCCACTTTGTAAGTTCATAACGGGTTATGAAACGTGCCATTGTGTTTTACGACATCGACCCAATTTGTAATATATAAATAAAATATTTCAAAATATATTTGGATCGTCAACGATTCAAACCGTTCCATTATCATTTTGATCTTCTTTGTGCGAAATAAACAAGAAAAAAAATGCAACACATTTATAAAATTATTTCAATGTAACATGAAAAGGATATTAAAACATTCCTGGTTAACGGTTTATATTTTTTGTTCTTACACATGTGGAACACGTTATAAAACCTTTAGGAATTCAATTAAAAAATTCAATAGATTCAAACTTTTTAGTTCTATTGAAAATATCATACTTTAAATTTTCAACTCGTATTTCACATTTTTTATTGCGAGTTATTCAACCGCTTGTAAATTTGGTAGTAAATACATATATCGTTAAATTCGAGCGGTAACTATTGGTTAGTTTTTATGCTGCTACTTTTTTGATGAAACACCATTTTTAACGTAGTTTATTTTAAATTATTATTTGTCGATAAGCTTAATTAGTACAGTATAAATAGCATTTTTAAATTAGACTTTTTTCGAACACCGTTTTTAAAATTGTGACTTCTTTATAAAAGATAAATAAACAACTTTTTATTTTCAAAAACATAATGTTTCATAATCTAATTGTTGTAAAATCTCTTTGTTAGAAATCTAAATATGCAGCATACTTGTTATATGCATGAATATAGTTTCACCAAATACGTTCATTGCCATTACTTCTTCGCTATTTGCTTTTGCAATTGCCTTTTCTTCAGACTCCTACACCCACTCACAATCAACAGATTTATCTTACACTTGCAAAACATCCGTTAATGTATATCGACCGAGAACTGGCGGTTTCTAAAACTCATTCCTTAATGCCACAGCAACATTCTAAAACACTCTTTCAGTATCTGTGTTTCTTTTTTCATATAAACTTGATATCTATAACAAGAAACAGATACACCTATTCATATCATAATCAACCCAATTCACACAAAATACATACACAAAACACGCTTTTATCATGAAGCGTCCAGTCGCCCAGACTAAGCAACATTCCAATTTTTTTTTTTTTTTTTTTCCTACAGAAACATTACAAATTTGAACAACTCAATTTATTTCTGAAGTACTAAAGTTCATGTCTCAATCGAGCCTCCCTTACATGAAATATATCAACATCCCAGGCGATTTGGTTAAGCAGTCTGATCCCTCTCCCAAGAGGCATAAAACATAAAACCTACTGGTCCCGCAAGTTTTCTGCTCCCCTCCATGCGCTTTATATATATAATAATAAACCCTATTAGAAGATCATCAGCAAGGTCATTAACTGTCATGGGATGAGGCGAAGAACATAGCGACAAGCAGAAATATCGAGAATTCATTACAAATATACAATCGAATTAAGGAGTATTTTGTAAAGAAGAAAAAAGTAAAATTACATGACACTTCTTTTGGTTGTTTTGTGCAGTTTTTATGTGGCTTTAAGGGGTTGGGTTGAAATATTATTTGTAACGCAATGGCTGTAAGCCAAAAGACACCCGGGAGCTAATGGCATGTTTTAATATATTCCATTATGTACATTGATGAGAGTTTCGGCCATGCATGTAAAATTATAATCCACCACCTTTGAAGCGAAAATCCTCATTCATGCAGTGACAGGCCGGGCGGGCGGGAACTCAATTAAAATCGAATTTGACCCAAGCACTGGGGTGGACCAAGAAAAACGTCAACTGACCATATCGAATACATTAAAAACATATCAAAATTACACGGTTTTTTTTTTACATTACAGCTAGTATGTATTTATAGTTTAGTAGTAATTTTAAAAATATTAAATTGAAAAAAAGGAACAGGCAAAGACATAGAAGCATATTGGTCAATAAAATAAGTATTATAAATTAATTTTGATTAAAAATTTAAAAATCTGAAACTATTATATTGCATTTCACATTTTTTTATTTTTAAGTGATTGTACAAATATGTGACCAATACAAGTCCATTTTCCAAAGATGGTTTGTATTCATATACAAATTTACATATAAAAGAAAGCCATGTTAATTTCCCCATTTATAACTGCATTTTTTACACCATTTTTAACGCAACTTTTGATCGAGCAACAGCTTGATCGATTTTCACGATGTTTGTCTGTTTGTTTTTGATTCGAAATAGAAAAATAACTATGAAAATATCGAAAATAAGTTACTAGAAAAAGTTCTTTTTAATTTGTGGTGATTCCAGTAAATGGCATTATATGCAGTATCATTTTGCACACAACGCCATGTCTGCTATCAAAACATAACAAAAATATATAATTAATACATTTAAAGTACTGAAAAAATACTACTTAAATTACTCCAAAATACTACTATAATGTTATTAAAATACTATCATAAAACTATCGATATACTAATAAAATACTAGCAAAATACAACCTAATACAATCATAATCACTACCAAAAGACGGATCAGATACTAAAGAAATATATACAAAATACTGAAAGATTACTACTAAATTTTTGCCAAAATACTACTAAAATACTACAAAATACAATTTTCAAATTCTTTCCAAAATACAAACAAAATAATAACATAATACTATCATAATATTATCAATATATCCAAAATACTACCGAAATACTACCAAATTAATACCAAAATGCTACATTAATACTGCCAAAATTGTAAAAAAAACTTCCAAAATACTACTTTAACTCTTAACAAAAATTAAGCTCTGCCTCTCCCACCTCTGCCCAGTATATGTATGGTGAAATAATATTTAAATTAAAATAATCATTTATCTAGCATTTCTTTGATATATTTTCGTCCCACCGCATACAGACAACAGTGGGCGGCGACGGTTGTTGGCTGAGGCCTAAACGGATTAGTTGCGGGCGGGAAGTGTCGGCTGAACCAAGAAAAGATCCCTGACCGCCCCCGCCCACTGAAAGCCGCCCACCTAATGAATGACCTGGCAAAGCGGCATTCATAATCACTGAATGCGAAGACCTGGGAACACACTTGGCAGCAACGAATAGGTTAGACTTTATGCGCGTACGATGTGTACATCTCTCAATCTGAGATTAACTTATCATTACAATATTGTCAAGCGATGTTAGAAAGCAAGATCTTCACAATTGAGTTTGAATCAGTCTTAAGATAATTAATTTATTATAATAAGATTTTTCGGCTCTTTTCAAAATACACTTAATTTTGGAAGCATTATTATACAGCTTAAAATTCAATCGAACATATATTTATTTTCTGCTTCAACATCATCTGTGTGTCCGTTCACTGATGAACGTAGGCTTCCCGCATTAGTCTCCATCCTTCCGATCATCCACCCCTTGTATCCAGACTACTCCCGTTATTCTTTTATAAGATTAATTGACGGCATCATAAGATAATATCAGAAGAAATAAGATTTTTACCTGACATTATAAATGTAAAATGGATTGCATAAAACTTGGCGAAATCGATCGATGTGCTCTTGTCGCGTCGTATTAAAGTTGAAAATTTAATGTTCGAAACACAGTTTACATAATTTAGTATACACATACTATACATCAAAATAATTTATGCCTTTATACATCTTTAATAGATTGCCTATATATATATATATATATATATATATATATATATATATATATATATATATATATATATATATGCATATATATATATATATATATATATATATATATATATATATATATATATATATATATATGCCTATATATATATATATATTCCTATATATATATGCCTATATATATATGCCTATATATATATATGTCTATATATATATATGCCTATATATTTTTTTAATAATATTGTAATATAGTCAATGATCTATAAAAGTAGATTAGAATATTGAAATTAAAAAATAATATTCTAACAAATATTTAAAAATCCATACAGTGTACATAGTTTTTTAACACATTTTAATACTGACTGAGAAAACACGCGCAATAATACGGGTCATGAGAAACAATACGAAAATAGATTCGTTTTTAAATAAGCCAATTAATTTTAAGTTACTAGTACCACAAGTATTATAAATTTACAGTTTCGCTAATGATTGTTAGTTAACAGCTATTTTTTATTAGAAACGCTTATCAATAATACCATTACCTAGTAATGAAATAAGTATATGTATTTTAAATAATCAGTTCCAAGTTCTTTTATTTATTATCATAATGTTTTCGCGTTTTGAAGTCCTTCCAAATATACGTTATTTATTTCAATATCAATTATATTTCAGTATGAAATCGATATTCTTTGGGTGTAAAGAGAATAACCATTAAAACATTCATTATTTCAGCAGAATAATCATAGTTAGTTAATTTAACGTCAACCCTAATTCTAAACATTTATTCTTAATTTGATCTTTACATGGATATTTTATACACTGCTGTTATTTGATTTGAAAAAACGTTATTCTATATTGAGTTGATATATATTAATGTTATTAAATAAGTACATAATAATATTCAGCGTAATGCTTGTCACTGGTTATAATTTGTATTCCGTGAGCGCTTTGTACATAATCGAACGTGTTATGTATTCAGTACATAAGATTTGATTCCTGCGATCTGTGTAGTAGGGAAGACGAGACAAATAATTGTTAAACTGTAGATATGACGAATATACTATTTTAAAATTTACACGAATTTCAATGCATGCAAATATACACGACTTTAATAACACGATATAAGTTTGAATTAAACAAAACAAAAAATATGTTTTTAGTAGAGTTTCAAATGAAATGCGGAAAACTATCTGTGTTTTTTACTCGTAGTTAGGTATTGTAGATTTAATTTTCTTCCTGCAGAGTTTTTTTGTGGTAACACTAGCTATTTTTATTAATTATAACATTATACATTAATACTAAAGTTATTTAATTTAATAAGTGAACAAATTTAACTTTTTAGAACAATCATTTCGACATAAATCTTTAAACTTGAAAAAATACTAAAAAAAAAAAAGGATAATATTTAACTGAAAACGCATCGAATTTAAACACAACTACTAAAGTTAATTTTGGCATTCACTTTGACATCCATTTCAAATAAAAAATATAAAATTACTTCCTCCCTTTTTTTTAAATTAAGATAGTTCTTGGAGGAATTCAATAATATCAAATAAATTTAAAAGATTATTTTGAAATGTTTCGCTGATTCGACAATGGGTTACTGACGTAGCTGAAACATGTTGTATTCTAATAAAAAGTTGAGGAATTATTTCTAAATATTTTGTATATATACTTCCTACCTAAGAACAGTGCGATTCTACTTATTATAATTTACGTTAAAACGAGTACGTATCAATTAAATACTACTTCTTCTTCGTAGTATCAATCCGGAGTATTGGTTTGCAGCAACAGAATCTTGCATCTCGATCTCCATTCCTCTCGGTCCTCCGAAACCCTTTTCAGCTCAGCATAAGCGCTACAGTTCATGTCCTCGAATACTTGCTGCAAATACCCCCGTCTAGGGCGCCGTTCTGCAGTAATGTTCGAACATTCCAGGTGGCATATCTTGTTGGCTGAAGGTTTTTCTTATTTGTCTTGGTTGTTTTGTCTCGAGTAGTCCCCACCCGGAGATCCGATTGGGGGACTATTTTATCTCCGGAAAATTTTACTTGAGATGCAATCATTTTTTGCAGATACGTGGGATGTCTTGAAGACCTTTAATGTGGTATTTTCCCCTTTATTTCCACATCCTAATGCCGTTGACCATAAAGGTTCATCCGCCTTAGGAGGGCATTTACTACCTCCAGGACAATAGAGTGCCCTAACCAGCTTGACCTGATGAGGTTAGCTGGGTGTTAGCTTATTCCGGCCAACATTCGGTCCAAAAAATCTGATCTTTCAAATTATCATCAACCACAACGCAAATTGTTTTTCTGCGTAAAATTTCGTACAAGAAAAATGATTCATATGAGTTGCCATGGAGATATAAATAAAATAAAAAATGGCCGACATCGGCACGTCACGAGATCTTCCGCCAAAGATGTTGCGCGTCAATGCTGTTTAACGAGCGATCGCTAAAGATGCATATAAACCATAATGCACGTTTTGTAGAGAATTTGATGACGATTCTGATGGTGTTAGAGAATGTTTATAAGTTTTATTTTTAAGTGCGATTTATTGTTTAAAACAAGAGCGACGGTATAGACGTCTTCACTGCACGGCGTCTATACTACTATAGTACTTATATTTAAACTTAGCAAATGGGATAATAAAAGCAACCAGTACAAAGATGTAAATAGAAAGAACACGATTCTCTCAGCTATTAATTACAACCTGTTTTTGTTTTCGATACTGGATGACTTTTTGAAAAAAGAAAATCGAACATTTTGAATCCCACTTGATAATACAATTTCCCAGTCGGTAAAGAGACATCCCCGCCGGTAATGCACACCACTCGTCCATCCTCATATTGTATTAATGCAATTTCCAGCGACAACTAGTGCGAGCGAATCCCCGCGGATTTATTAATCTCGTTTATCGGGCGGTGCGGTGAGTGTTGCTTTCACTGCAGGTTTTTGCGATTTTGTCAGCTACTTCCATAACTCTAAACGAGAACACAAAAAGTACAACAAAAAACGCCATAAATGTGTTCACCAATGGCGGCGCTGCGACGTCACTGTTTTAGCACTTTTTCAACTATTTTTTATTTAATATTTATTATTTCAGTTTTATGCGCCCTGTTGGAATAAGCAAAATTTATAATTGAACACTTTTTGTTAAAGATGAATGTAAAATACGACTTTTTTTTGCAAACAATATTTTTATTATAAAATAAATAATAATTTTCTCCTTTCCTTTAGTTTGAATATTTTAATAAAAAATGATTCTCCTACTTATCAAGGTCGCGTTCCGCACATTCCATTTAATTTATTAATTTTCCGTTTTTTCATGACTAACATTTTTGACGTATTAATTATTATTTACTTCGAATTAATTCTCAATTTCGAAACATTCCCTATGATAACCATTTCTACCTACTTTGAGCACATGTAACAATCCGTTTCGAATTGGTGTATTAATGCTCATTATTAAATAATAAATATATGTATAATTATAAATAAGTATGTGTAGGATGAAATTTGAATATGGGAGAACACTGTCTGGAGGGGATATGAGGCATTGATTATTCCATGCTTCACTTACTAGTTACATAAACTCCTGAGGAAACCTTATATGTAAATAATAAGAAATATGTTAATTTATAAAACAAATCGTCATCATCATGTTCACTCCCATAACTGAGGCATATGGCTGTCATAAAATTTCAAAGCGTTCATTTGCTATGGATAAGCAAGACCAAGCAAGTAAAAAAAAACTTTTAAAGTGCATTTCATACACTTTAAATTCGGTAGAAGAGCATTGACTACAGCAGCATCTTCATTTCTTCAAGACTCCAAGCTCACGCCGTCTTGGAAGGCCGTTAAGAATTTTACATAGAGTTTACTCAGAGGATCTGAAGGAAAAAGAACTGACATGGGTTAAGGCGAGGACCATAGCACCTAGCAGAGCTTTGCGGAGTCAGCTCGTGACTATAACATACTCCAGTTACGAGAGCGAAAACGGTAATGATGACAATGATTTAATGAAGATGATTTGATGAAGATTCCGGATTGATCTTTGTCTAAATATGAATAGCCGGACTCCCATGTCTATAGGTTTTTCCGTTTCGCTTCAACATGTTGAGCATCGCGCGCTATCGTTCTTTTTACACGCTGTTTAATTTAAAATACAGCCGGCCATAAATCTCCAATGCATACAACCTCCGCCCTCCAGCAGAGGTCCGGTCCGTGAATCACGGCCGATACGCGGCCCGTCACGAGGTGCGTTAAATACTGGTCCAGGACAGGTGGGCCGGGAATAACTCCTAATTATTGCGAGAGCTTTGAAAGCTCACTCATAACATCGCAGCTTTTTATTTTAACACATATAAGCATTCATACAAATATATTTTTAATTCATTTACGTATTTATGATTGATACATTTTTTCTTCTAATATTCGATCCATATCTGGTATACTCGTATATTATAATTGCTCCCACTCAGTTATGTCAGTAACCGCTATTCATGCTTCAGAGTGCACCAAGAAACATATATGGTTCCTACCCATAAAGCAGAATTTCGAGTACTGAAAGAGGCATAAGCCGTAGTATCCGAGGCAAATATTTGAGATTTTCAGGAAGTACCTGGTATAATTAACCTCAAGGCCTGGAACATGTTATCTTAAAGAAAGGCTAAGCCCGACCAGTAATACTAAGTTAACAACAATATCCAAGTTTCGTTCCACATCCAATGTTGCTTAACTTCAGTGATCTAACAAGAACAGCGCTAATGCTGTGATATTGCCACTGGACTTTATACTCGCACATCTTCACATTTTTTAATTAGGCGCTTTGAAGTACGCAACGTGGCTTTTAGATTAAAAAATTATCTTGTTTTCACGATGGAACGAAAAAAGATACTAAAAATAAGTCAAACTTCAAATTTTTTTAAAGACATTTTTATAAATTTAAACATATGAAGTGGTAAAGAGTATTGCTAAAGTAAACCCCTTATTTTATATTGGGCTTACGGTAAGTAAAACAATTTTGGTGAGATTTAATTAACTAAGTTATAATAAGTGTTTTAAATAATCGTTCAAAATATTAATTACAAAACAGACAAATTAGACATATCCATATTGTAATTGTATGAATAATTTTAATATTTTTATATCTTTAACGTCGCATAATTAAATCTGAGTTAGATTTATTGGGGTACGATGGTTTGACTTTGTGAGGAATGATGAGGTTATGGAGCGGACAAGGAAGCCTTCCACACAACAGTCAGTCAAGAGATGAAGGTGGAACCGGTTGGGACATATATGCGGATGCCACAGGTGAGTATAAACTGCAGTACCTTATCTTCAAGCCTTTGGGATCTCACTGTCTTGGAAGGCTGTCGAAAACTATGCATAAAATATACGCGGTCGAACATTGAGACGCCAATCTTACATGGGATGAAGCGAGGACTGTGGTGGCTGACAGAGCTTTGTAGTTGCAGTTTTTGAATACCATATGCTCCAGTGAAGATACGTCAATTAAAACAATTATTATATAATATATTCATGAATAAAAAAAAATATGGAAGAAAGCACGTATATAAATATATAAACAGCTAGTACAAATTCACATCAAACATCTTTTTATATGACATTTCTCTCTTCAAATTATTAGGAAAAACTAAACGTCGAACGCTGGTATACGAGCCATAAATCTTTGCAACATTTCATTACCCGTCGCTGGCTCGTAGCCTGTCGAGTTGAGAAATTAACACGTATTGTATTATTGATACGTATTCTTTATAGATGGAATATTTTTTAAATGTATGTGTATTAATATTTCTTTATTTTTTACACGCCAGAGTTTAAAAGAATAATTGTTAACAATTAAGCTCCTCTAGAGCTTTCATTCTTAATAGGTGCAGATATATTTTTGACACTTAATAATTCGCAGCTGGGTGTAGTCTGCCACATCTTGGCCGGGTGTTTGCTCCGTGAGACGCCGTGTTTTTGTTATCCTCGCACAATATATCAGATCTGTTTCCCATAATGAACGTTATGAATACGTAATGAGCAATTTATTTGGCGGGAGGCCCCTCGGCCCCCTGCGGCGCGGTGCGTAGAGTCGCAACAAGCAAACCACCAAACGAAACAAGGAAGGGGACCTAGAAAATGTAAACTAAGATGAAGAGATATCTTGTCAAGAAGTGTGGCATCAAAAGGCTATATAGTTTGAACAAAGTTAGTTCGAAAGAACTCAATATGTATATTATACTTTCTAATATTACTATACACATGAAGTATAACCAGATTTGTCCGATTTTCATCATCAACTTCTGAATGTAGGCCTCCTGCAACAGTCTCTATCCTTCTTGGTCATCTTTCTTTAGCATCCAGGATATTCCCGCTATCCTTCTGATGTCGTCAGTCTGTCAAACAGTTTTGGTCTTCACTCAACAGTTTTCTTCCCCATCGGATTGTATGAGATACGTATTGTTAAATAAGGACATGTATTTATCAAAAAAGTGAAATTTAAAGCATTTCACGTCATCCAATCGGGTTGTCTTCTTATATATATAAACGTTACTTGGATAAAAATGCAATTTTTCTTACCACTTTTCCAAGTTGTAATAAATCACAATTGCATTGTTATTAATTTACGTAATTGTTCATTGCGACTCAACAAATTTCTATCAATGGTTTGCCAAAGTAACGACCTCTACCTACCATTTATAACTATCATTTTATATTATTTTAAATAAAAACTATTCTTAATAAATTATTTAGGTTTTTTATGTACAACAATTTGAAAAATAATGGAACTTTTTATTTTTTCAATCATTCTAATTTCATTTGTCGTGTGTTTGATACGCTAAACTCTCATATTTATAATGAAAATTTAATGACAGCTGATATTACTAAATATGAGGTGGTAATTTGTGACGACCGTATGATTCAGCTTTAGCATTGATGTCGTATAAAAATAGTCACAAACGTATCATCTTTCTTATTAAATAGCTTATCTTGTTTTAACATAGATCACACTAAGCACTGCTTCACTTGCTGGAAGACTGCAATTTCGTGATGTATGAAAGTTTCATCAGTTCAAACGCTTTCAAACGTATTTCATCATCTTTCATCATCGATTTCACTCACATATTATCATTCTGTTAACTGGAACGCTATTTATCATGTTGTACAAATAAAATCTATGTGTGTTGAAATATCCTTTAATCCTCCAGATCCTTGGTCCTCCTTGGGTACCCCTTTCCACCAGCGCCCCGCAGTGTGACACTTAACCCCACGGGGGCGACAACAGCTGCCTTCATTATTCATACCGGGTGTGATTTTAAATAAATAACTAACTTTTTGCATTCGACATTCGTCAGGTTAACCAAAATGAAAACGCTCACCCTGTATGTATTCCCCAAACGTTTCCTACACACGTTATTTTATATGCGTTTATACGATTATGATAATAGTATATTAGATATATGCTCCAACTGTAATAAATAATTAGAAAAAATCTATAAAAACCTTTGAAAATCGGTTAAATATTATGTGAACTATACTCATATTATTATACATTAATTTCTTATAAGAATATTTCCATTTATATAAAAAAATATTTACGACGTTATTAACATTACATTATAAGCATTTACTTTGACAACCATTTCAGACACATGTACGTTTATGCACATTGAAACTGAAGAAGCTTTTATAGATAGCGAAACTGCAGTCTTCCATCAAGTGAAACAATGCTCAGTGTGATCCATTTCAAAACGAGGTATGAAATTCTTATCTACTTAATATTAATATCGAGTTTTTTTTCTTCAAGAAAAAATATAAATATGAAGGTTTCACATCTATAACATAAGCAATAATAAAATCTTCAAATTATTAAATAAATATAAAACATCAAAAAATTACAGATGGTTTTTGAACGACATAAGAGCATAAATAAATAATAATACTAATTAAAATTAATTTTAAAAAGCCTAAAAAAAATATTATCTAACACATTACAAAATTTTAGTTGACTGAATAACTTTAACGAAAGGCTTTGTATAATCGTGATTTCGTATTTTCCCTCTTTTAAAAAGGTTTAAAAATAATTCAACTCTTTAAAATTCCAAAACCGTGGCGGGGCTTAGCGTGTTAAAATGTACAACTTTACATTTAAAACAATCTTTGGGTGAGATTAGATTATTTCACAATTAAATTTATCTTTTAGCTTTAAGATTCAATGCCGGCGATAATAATATTAACTTTCTCATTCAGAGTTTTGTATGCCGGGGGTGTAATACCGTCACTAGTACTTCTGCCTACTCACGTATTATTACTATACAATTATACGTCGAATACCCTCTATTATGAGCGTTTATGCTTGTTTTATTTTTGAAACACGACATTCATTAACCCATGATTTTTAATGGCCTGTTTTTATTACTTCAGTAATTAATTCAAAGTGTTGGCAGTAAATTCAATCAATTGGCAGTAAATTAAATAAACTGGCTGTAGATTAAAGACATTGACAGTTTCCAATGTGCCAGGACGAATATGGTCAGTTATAGAATTAAATTACGCAGAAAAACAATTTGCGTTGTGGTTGATGATAATTTGAAAGATCAGATTTTTTGGACCGAATGTTGGCCGGAATAAGCTAACACCCAGCTAACCTCATCAGGTCAAGCTGGTTAGGGCACTCTATTGTCCTGGAGGTGGTAAATGCCCTCCTAAGGCGGATGAACCTTTATGGTCAACGGCATTAGGATGTGGAAATAAACGGGAAAATACCACATTAAAGGTCTTAAAGACATCCCACGTATCAGCAAAAAAATGATTGCATCTCAAGTAAAATTTTCCGGAGATAAAATAGTCCCCAATCGGATCTCCGGGTGGGGACTGCTCGAGACAAAACAACCAAGACAAATAAGAAAAACCTTCAGCCAACAAGATATGCCACCTGGAATGTTCGAACATTACTGCAAAACGGTGCCCTAGACGGGAGTAGTTGCAGCAAGTATTCGAAGACATGAACTGTAGCGCTTATGCTGAGCTGAAAAGGGTTGCGGAGGACCGAGAGGAATGGAGATCGAGATGCAAGATTCTGTTACTGCAAACCAATCCACCGGATTGATACTACGAAGAAGAAGAATTAAAATATCAGGAATATTTTCAATGCTACCATTAATTAATGTAATATTATCGATATTTAAATTAAATAATAAGTTTTTTTTAATAAATGTCTAGTTTTAGCTTGACAGCTAGTGAGTAAATGGTCGTAACATGCAAATTTACAACCAGGACTATGAATACTTATGAATACACTAGCATATAAAATGAAACATAGCCTCACCTTTTCTATTAATAATTAAAATTCATTTATTTTTTATTACCAATTTATTATTTTTCTACAGCCAATTTATATTTTTCTTCTGACAATTTTTTTTAAGTAACCTTTTTATGTATTAACTACTGAACATATCTTCAATATTTACTGGCCATTCATTGATTTAAATACTGACAAAATAATTAGTAGCTATTTTCAATTGCTAGTTTTATATTTTCATAACATACAAAAAAAAGTAGTGGGGTATTTGAATAGATCCACAACAAGTTATTTTCGATCAAAAATATTTCCAAATACTTTTACATACCATACAAACTTCTGTGCCAATTGATTTCATGCTATCCTGAATATTCTCGTAATTGTAAAATATATTTTACAATCTGTAGTTGAATATGTTATACAAAATACCGATTCGTTAACTAGTTTAGATATTTATTCACAATTACTCAGTAGCATCTACGGCGTAGAGATATATACTCGCATACGTTTTACTATTGTACTTGTATGTAATAATTTATTTTCTAGCGTAAATGCATTAATTATTCTGTTTTAGGTATATTTAGAATAATATGTTCTTGTGGCTTATCTCAGTGCTGCACACATTCTAAAAAATCTGTCTTGATTTATAATCCCATATCGTAAAAAAAATATGAAAAAAAGTATTTTTGATACAGTGTTACGCTTTCTCCCCAACTTTACTGAAACACGTATTAATTTTAAATATTTCTCAAAAAGTGAAGGGCGGTATAGTCGTAGACAAAACATAAACAAAAAGATGCAAATGTGCTCAGCAAACTACAATATTTTTCATATTGTGTAAACATTTTTTAGAGCTTTATAAAACACAAACATGTTATTTTCGATGCAACAATTGCAAAGCATTAAGAAATATATTCACTGTTGAACTTTAAATATTTTTATAATACTATTAAAATATTTTTTCATTACTTCTAGACGGGAGTATATAGCGTAATATTTTTGCATATTTCAATCATAAAACCAAAATATTATTTATTTATTGAATATTAGAATTTTTTTTAAGTAACACACATCAAACTCAAATCACCAATTCATCTTTTAATAACGTTTTTATTATAAGCATGATTGAATGATTTATTTAATAAAATGTAATTGTGTCTAGAAATATATTTATTTCAGTCATTCTGTTTATTTCATTCGTTTCACAATTATATGTGCGTGTTTGGTATTGACATCCTTCCCTCTAAGTTCGTTATTGAATCGCATGAGGAGCAGATTAACAACAAACAGACTTTTCCAGAAGCACATATATTTTCATGATAAACTTTACAAACTTCCGGCCCTAGCGGAATAACATGCTGGGCCGGCCATAATACGACCTTCTCGCGGTCGGCACACAACTGACTGGGGACCGGGTGCCGTGGTCGGTGACACCCAACACAGCAAGTGGCGATCTATATAACTCGTCCTCCTAACGGCATTACAAAACGACAACACATGCGTATCCGATGAGCGAATGAAAATAAGAGACGAGTTTTTTGGTACCAGTCAGCAAAGGCTATATCATGTTGATGTCAGTATGTACTTATAGTTTAAAAAAAAAACAATTTAATCTGTGTACAAATGAATGGATATCTTCAAACACTACTATTTTGACGTGTAAATTAGCACAGATATCAGCGATAGTAGTAGCAACATAAAAAGATTAATTTGAATCGCTTAGCCCGCGAGATTTATAATAAATCTCTCACATAGTAGTATCACCCGTATTTCATATTTATCAAAAAAAATATTCCATTGAATTTGAAGCAATCTGAAGGTATTCAGTTACCTGATCTTCGTTTATTTTTGTCTAAGGCTTTGCAGGATGTGTGCGCCCCAGTGGGGGGCTGAAGGGGGCGCGTCACGAGCGTGACGCCTCCGGTACGTGAACTAACAAGGAGGGTAGGGGTCTGTCTCCAGAATCTAAAGTGCGTAGCTTTGAATTAATTTATTTCTCTGAATAATATGACATGCACGTTTAAAGTGACTCGTATGCATAAACTTTGAGAGTTTTTTGTCGCTACATAAATCAGGGTGAGCAACAGCAGAAACAACAACAATTACTAAAGACTTGACACATTCGCATTATTTATATTTGTCAAAGCAGCTATTTTCAAGGAGTAGCGGATTTACCAATAATGTAAAGCACATAACTTACTAAGAATATGTATTTTAGTAAGTAATGTGCTTGACATTTCAACAATCATTTTTACATTGTGACAACACTTAATTGAAATTTTGTAATGGTACTTTTGTTCTAAAATTTATCAATTTTAAATTAAGAGCTAACATCACCACTAAGTACTATCCTTTTTTCTTTCATTCTTCTTCCATATCTGTTCTCTTATAGGGGCATATGGTTGCCACAAATTGTAGCCATAAATATCCGTCGATAGCCATTGCATCGTTCCAAGTTATCTCTGAATCCAAACACCTTCAAATACATTAATTGCAATGTTCCTGATGGTCATTTGAAACGAGCTCAAATGAATGTTAGGTACATATGTTGTACCAAGCATACTTGCGTCTGTCAATCAGTTTTCTTCAGGTAATCGGATGATTAGTCCAACTCTCTCGAAGAGTGATTCTACCTAAAATTACTGTATGTACAATTGAGTATAAACAATACAAATATTCTCATACGTACGAGTATCAATCAACATCGAAGCAAATAATGATTAGTCAGGTGATCTGAGCACTTGACATTTAACACGTCAATCGTGTTAGGATAGACTGTGTTTTTACTGCTTAATTCGTGGTTTTATATTAATGTTAAATATTTATGAAATTAATAAATTATTTTGTCACTCATTGCACCTTCAGAATTCTGAAACTTTAATTAAACTAATTGAAAAATGCATCACGTTACTGGCCGACAACTGAGCACTAACTTATCGATACTCTCATCAACATATTTATAAGCATCTTCTTCTTTACAGCATCGCCATGCAATAAAACTTTCAGCGCCTCAAAAAGTGCGGACGGGACCATAAATAAAACGGGAAAAACTCTATTAAAAAATAATATAATTTCCTTGAACGCTTGCGACGTCAGAGGTCGACGTCGTCCCCTGCGAGCAGGTCCATAAAACACAATCTCCCGGTAATTCCCCGCACATATGTTGTTTTAAAAGCCAATAACCTAATTGATTCCTCGCGCCAGCCGATAAATTGCTATTACGTTGACATTCGGGTCATAGAGAAACGCTTAGTGGGTCTCGGGTTCTGAATAATGTCGTCGGGGGGTGCTGCTTGCCCTCAAGATACCTACCGCCTGACCCGACTTTTGCGCTCTATCGTAAACCTTAAGGGGTTAATACATTATTAGCCGCCTTATATGCTTAATCAGTGCTTTACGGTCGTTTGAGATAAAAGTCGCTCCTTGGCCGAACAGGGACTCACAAACACACTAAATTAAGCGCCCGTAGAAAGGGCGCACACTCTGTTATACTGGCGAGTGATGACTAAACATAACTTGAAGGGTTCGTAACACACCTTTATATTTTAAAGATTAAATATTAATTTCTCACTTTTTTTTACGAAAATTGTTCTGAATTTTTAAATTGATTATTCTTACGCGCCAATATTGTCGAATGAGATATATGAGAATATCATATTTTAATTACGAATTTTCCTGCACTATCCAATTTAAACGAATTATTTCACCCTTGATGTTTAAATGTATATTTTAGTTTATTGTTTGAGCTTAGATTTGTACAATAATTAAAGTACATTGAAAAAATCACGTGTTAGTTGCCACTCTCCATACCTAAGATATCTATGCACCTAGAGTCTACTTGGGAACATATATAGTTTCTGATAACCCTTAAGATAGGAACCGTCGGGACTTGATGAGACAGCAGCTATATCCGACACATTTAATGGATGATTTGTTAATCTTTTTTTTTGTCTGATTGCATGATTAGCCTGACGCTATGGACTATTAGTTTAAAGGCGCAGCTCAACCTTAGAGGTTAAGTAATATTCGCCTGTTTGCTTAATATACATCCGTCATCAATATAATATAGAAAAAACTTATAAATAAATTATGTTTTTTTTTTGTATTCCAAAAAAACCTTTGATATTTTAATAATATTAGTTTGAAACATATCATATGTATTCATACTTCAAGCTTTTAAAATGTATTGTTAGAAAGTCATCATAAATAACTAATGCTTAAATTGGATCCTTTGGTCACTAAGCGTCCAATATTCTCTTGCGAAAAAGACGAAGCGTCGAATATTCTCGGCTCATATAAACACAAGTTGACGGTAATGAAGATTTATTATTTACATCATATATGATCTCAAAATCAAAATTTGAGCTTGGATATTTAATTTTTTGATGTTTATATTTTTTTAATGGCAAATATAATTATTATTGACTAAACTTTTATTTGCTTAATCTGAAGTATATACTGTTTGGAATGAAAATCATTTTTATTTTTACAATCTAGCGTTAAAAAGATAAAAATATGTTAATTTTTTAAAATACTAAAAAATGCTCTACAATCGCATCATTTTTTTCGCAAGTTCGCTAAGAAAATTCTTAGTAACCAAAAAGTTAAAAAGCCCTGACAGATAATTAATTTTAACTGAAATATAATTTATCATTTATTTTTGCTCAAATATCATAAATCAAGATAAACATTTTAATAAAAGAAATTAAAGATCTTTTCAAAGCACATATACTTAGGGTCAAACATTTGTATGTTATTTCATAGAACTTTGTTTCCTATCTGGCAAAAAATTCAATTAAATTTGGTTAAAGATTTTTTCAAAGCTAATAAATTAATTTAAATCTTTGAAAATTAACTCGATGCATAAGTTCCGCAATAATTTCCGTAGTGAAAATTAACATTTCCCTTTTTTTCAATAATACTACTGACATCTATATTTCTTGTGTAACATGAAATCAGATACATTTGTGCTTCTATAGTTTGTTTCTTCATTTTGTATTTCATATATGCATGGTTTTAAAAGGTGGCGATATAAATAAAAAGAAAATACGCACCAATAAATTTTTGGTGAGAAATATAACATTCCTTACATGCCCTCCAAAAATCGCCTACAAATATTTTTGCAAACAAAAAATAGGACACTCCTCACTGGACTAGAGAAAATAACTCGTTTGTCTTTTAAAAATTATCGTCACGAGAAATTTTAGCGAGAAAAAACACCGATCACGAGGCTTCCAAAATTTTCAAATCTAGTCCTTGAGTCCTTCATCAGGCCCCTGAATCTGAATCTTCGCCTCGGGAAATAACCCCGTCTCCTCCCAAACAACAATATCAAGCAAATCATATCTACTAAAAATATATTTTTAATTCGTTTTTATTAGTATTTTTGTAATATTTTCTTGGATTATGTCAAATACTGTGTAAAATTACCATTAATTTTTGTGTACGAAATAAGAACGAACAGAAAAACAACATTAAATTATTGTAAATATGTATGTTAATTTTCACAACTTATTGAAATATCTAGTAAAATACAAATCATACATTTATTTTATAAGAATTTCTTCTTTTAGAACGATAATAATAGAATGTTTTAAATTTATAAACAAAAATGAGTGGTATTTTTTTTATTGTAATTACCACGCATTTCATCACTTTGCTTTAGAAGCTTTAAGGCATTATATTTTGATGGAGTCCATTACTTTAAAGGTCCACACTGTATACCTTAACAACCCACCTTGAAATAGATTAATGGCAGTTGTTCTAAAAACGCAAATAAAAATATTATTTAATTTGGTTGAGTACAAAAATACTTAGCGATTCTCTGCAGCGAGAAAACGAAATTTTGAAGGGCAAAAAAGGCAGACGTATGTACATAATAATGAAAAAATATCTTTGCTCTTGATTTAAAATAACTGAGTCGCTTTAAATTTAAGAGGTTTATATTATATGCATATTATAAAATCGACAGGCGTATACAACTGGGATGGTCAGCGTTTGGAAAACAAAAGTACATTTTTAAAGCGAAAATTCCGCAAGGTCTTAAAACTAAGGCGTTTATCCAATGCTCCCTGTATTAACTTATAGAATCCGAAACGAGGAAATACGAATAATCTTATGGCAACTTTTTTTTTGGCAATATTTAATTCAATTAATGAGCAGTAATTATTTATCAAACAGTCAGTAATAAATACCTTAAAGTATAGTAAAATATAATCATTTGACAGCAGAAAAATATCAATTGGCTGTAGAAAAATAATAAATTGGCAGGTAATAATTAATGAATGTTAATAAAAATTACAATTTTTATCAATATTTAATATAATACTGTCATTTTTATTTTATTACTGACCACATTCATACTGACACAGTAGATACTGTCGATATATTTAGTCTGCTGCTGATTGATTTTATTTTCTGCTAATTGATTTAACTTACTTTTTAAACCTTGTATTAGTTACTGAACACGAAAATACAGGCCTAAATTTATTATACATAAATAGTTTATTTATTGATCACTTTGACATTGAATATCCTGCAATAGTTCATTCTCAATTAATATAAACAACAATGTATGGTTTACATGCTAAATGTGACTGCAGCGTGGAGCAGACCCTGTCACACCTCCTGAAGTGTACGCTGTGTCCGAGTAGCTGCTCCCAGGAAGAGATCTGATGATGGCCGGGAGTAACGCCATTTACGTCGCCCACTTCTGGGCAGACAGGATCTGACCCTGTTGTTTCTGACACGATTATATATATGCTAAAACATTATTTTTTAAAAAAAATCATAAGCATAAAATGTTGTGGAAACACTGATTAGACAAATGGGAAAATTGTATTATTTTGATTGTCAATTAACCGCACTTACGCACAACCAAAAATGTAATGTCTAAAATAAAATTATAACTTTCAGTTTTGTTTGAAACGCGGTGTTGAAATGGGTTGCTTAAAATTTAAAAAGAAAAATCATAGACAAACTATCAATATACAAGTTAAGCAGGTGCATTTTTTTTAATTTTTCTTTATTATTGAACTTCTGTTAAGAGAATTTGCAAATTAAATAAATATTAATTAAAAGACAAATTCTTTATATACCTAGATTAAATACTTCAGCTGATTTATGTTTAGTTCCCGATCTCTCAGCTTAGAAGACTACTAAAAACTATACATCGAATGTACTCGACAGATCATTGAAAGACGATATGATTTTATACTAGGCAAGGCTCCTAGCAACACGCAAATTTTTATGAATTCAATTTTAATTATCATATTATCAAGCTAGGGATTCGGAAGAAGAATAAGAAGTCAATTGTTGGAGATTTATGATATTTGTGTAATAATTATGGTCTTGCCGTTATGCAATGAGTCTCCAAGAATGATTATCACTCTTTATATATAGCTCGACACTTAAAGTTAACCGAGAACAAATGAAGTGAAATTCACATCATATAACTATTATTTGCCTCAGGCCAACGACTATTTTCGCAAGAAACTTTGCGAGAAAGTTCGACCAGTGTATAGCTCGTAGCATTATAAACAATTCAAAATAACATTCCTTCGTATCAAATTGTTCCAGAAGAAAAAGTTCAAAGACAAAAGTAAAACGTCGCGGCATTTCCTACGCTACCTGGACTCTTACTGTGCGATGTCTACGATTCATGGGCTGCGTTTCTTTGGAAGCCAAGAGAAGATTCCGACACTGCACAGAGCCTTGTGGGTAGCTAGTGTTGCTCTCAGCGGCCTTCTGTGCGTTTGGATGGCACTTCTTATAGATCAAAAGTTTAACGATACTCACACCATAACGGCGGTAAGAACAACCAATATTGTTGACCAAAAGAATACGAATCGTTTAATATTAACGAAACGTATAATAATAATTATTTATTCAACCACCAGTGCCATAATCAAAATTTTGCACAAACATAATTCAAACCAAATACAGAAAAAAACAAAATTGAAGTTAAACATAAAAGAAAGGAAATATAAACCAACAATTTAAAAAAATATATATCTTAAACTACTACTAACTCTCAGTAAGTGGAGCACCGGATCATCTCTGGATGCATGCGTGAAGGCGCATCCAGTGCCCCTTCGAGATAATATTGATTTGTATTTTTTAGTTAGAAATAAAGCTAATATAATACTGGTATAAATAAAAGATTATTTTTTTTTAGAATTTATTCCACAAATATTTAATTTTTTTTGACGACATGTTTCAGCCAGGTCGGATGGCCATTTTCAAGTCATTTTCATCAAAAAATATATATATATATGTGGAATAAATTCTAAAAAAAAATATTTTATTCATATCTGATATTATGGAATTCCACCAAGAAATATCGATCGAAAAAATCAAAATAATTGATATAATACTATTTTTTACTTTTTCAGATCGATTCTAATATGTTTCCTGTTGGAGAAATTGCATTTCCTTGTGTAACATTATGTAGTATTAACAAAGTATCGAGAAACAACTTCAAAAATATATCAAGCATATTGTAAGTATTAAATATCTGCGATGAACGATTTAAATTTATTTTTGTATAAACGACTGTAAAATTCTTATATTTTTTGTTTGTCTATTTTTCAGAACAAACAATGGAATAAGTAATAGTGACATTGAAGGTTTTGCGAGAACATTAGAAGCTTTGATTTCCTACTCCACATACGACATTTCGCATAGAGATTATAACAATTATACAAATATATTTGATATACTACAAACTCATAACTACACAATAGACAAACTTATGAAAGAGGTATCATACAATTTTTATTCATTCTTTATACCTTACACTTTATGACTTCTCAAGTAAAAAAAATAGGTGTGGATACTCTGCTGAGATCTTAAGGAAAAAATTGTGTGGTAATATCCTGATGTAGAAACTTTGGAGATTTAGACACAGCAAAAAGCAGTTCAACATTTACAAAACTCCTCAATTCCCTGCGCATGTATCAGACAAAATAGGCTGTAAAGGCTGGACATGTCACCAACACGTGTACCAAAAGAGATCTTTAATGGACACTCAGAAGGAAGGAGTAAAATGGGTAGACCGAGGATGTGATTGAAGGATAACAACAAGGGTGCATCTCAACTACTTCTTCTTTAGCCTCGTCATTTCCCATCATCTGGAGTCGGCTCTCCTTGTGCACATTTGCCATGTTTGTCTGTCCTGCGTTGAATTCTCGGTCAAGCCCAGAGTTTTCAGATCATTGTCTACAGTTGCGGTCCAGATTGCCTGTGGTCTTCCAGGTTTTCTTCTCAGCGTGTATCTCAGTATCATTTTTATGTTGCATCATGTATTTATTTTGGCGGTTTTTTTTTACTGCCGGTTGCCACCTGCAAAGGCAGTAGCTTTCTTGGAAAACTAGAGAGTTGCCGTTGACCGCCAATTCTGTTTATCCGCCACCATCTCAGCTATGAGGTCCTGCCCACCAAATAGATCCATTATAGCCTCGCCTCCGAATACATCGGAGAAGCCTATGGATAGTCTTCCACTGGGAGCCTATACTTCAATATGTGTTGAAGAAGCCTCCCAGTATGGGTTTTTGTATCGAAGTTTGCCTTCTCCCGCCTGTTTGTCCGCGGGAGATATTTTATTTTCCTCCTACCATCCATATCTGAAAGGCCCTATCCAATATCCTATCAACAGGTGCATCTCAACTACTAAAAATACTTAACAAGAAGGTTGTAATAGATAACAGTATGAGTTAGAGACGAAAGCTGATGGAGGCCAAAGCTCGATGTGGCCTGCTATTCCATTCAAAAAGAAGACTTTTAAAGATTCATCATTATGTAACGTGCATAGCGATATTTTTGTAAGTTTTTCTATGTTTTTTAGGTAACAATTCAATGTGAAGAACTTTTATATTACTGCATTTTCAAGGCACGTGTTGTAAATTGCTTAGATTTGTTTCAACCAATCAGATCAATGGAAGGATATTGCTGCGCTTTTAATTATCGAGGACAAGATGGCGCAGCTTACCGGTAAAAATACAATTTCAAATGAAATATGACATAAATTTTCTGATCTATCAATAATCGTATGTCTGTTAATTTCTCAGGAAAGACGGAAGAAACATGTCAACGATTCCAGAAAGAGTTTATGGAAGTGGAATGTAATAATGCATTTAAAATTTGGTACCTGGTAACCATAAAACTTAAGCCATTATTAGTAGAGACGATTTACCTATCTACATTCATGTGATCATTGACTAAGTAGCCTTATAGCCAAAAAAAGTCCTAGAAAAGTGCTCTTAAACTATGAAAATATTCTAAAACTTATTTTTGTTGTTCCAAAAAATCTGGATAAAAGGGTACTGTAAAATTAATAACAAAAATGTATTTAACTTTTATCTTACAAAAATCAATAATGGGTGTTAATATATTTTAAACATCAAGTCATAAGGTACATATTCATACTTGTATACAAATTCAAAACGTTTATAAACTTCTAATTAATTCAACATTTTAGTTTCAGTGGCATAACAGCTATACTAAACATAGATGCCGACGATTACATGTCACCTTCCAGACCTCATATCGGAGTCATTGTAAGATATTTTTCTTGCCTAAAATTATTTATATATTCTCATAATTCTATTAAAATGTTGGAAGTCTTTGCTCAAAAGCAAGACGTATTACTTAACACTCGCTAGTCGATAAAGCATTTTTAGGAGCTAAAAAAAATGTCTCTACAACAGGAATCTAATTGAGGAATTGAATTTATAATACGTCTTATTAATAATGACACACTTACGTCTAACCTCCAATCTTTGGAACACAGACTCAAAAATTATTATATTAGTCTTATCCACCGTTATTGCCGTGGCCGCTTCTCTGAAATCAAATAATTAATTCCTCCTTTACCCACTTACAACTGACAGCCACGTCTTACACTTGCTTAACATCCATACACCATAATCTATGTCAACCATGAATAAACAGTTTCCAAAAATTTATTCCTAAATTTCACCGAGAAACTCTCGAATGCTCTTCCTCTTCAAGAAACAGATCAAAATACTCTTGGAATCTCCCAAAGCTACGCACAACCCACGTTTCCCACATGCATCGTCCAGTCGACCAGACCGAACTTCATAGAATACACTAATCTCAATGGGTTGAGCTCACCTGCATGCGATATTTTTGTAATAAAACTTTGCGTTGCTCTTAACTAAACATCGTAGCCCTCTTAATCCACTTGTCTTTTTATTGTTCGTATTATTTGTTTGATTGTATATTTTTAGGCATTGGTCTCTGACTCGAATGATTTTCCTGATGCATCTGTCAAAGCGGCTGTCGTAGAAGTGGATGTGGCTGTTCAGCTCCAAGTGACTCCTTCCAGCGTGTACAGCTCCCAAGCTGTGCAGCGCCTAGCTCCTACCAAACGTCTGTGTGTCTTTCCTCGGGAGACAAACAGCGCTGCTGGATATTCCCTGCAATCATGCATCACTCAGTGCAAGCTGAGAGCCATGTATAGACGATGCGGATGCGTGCCATTTTTCTACCCCAACAAAGGTAAGTTTTAATGTGGTCAAATACAACACATGGTTTTAGCAGTCCCGCGCACGTATCGAAAATAACGACACAACCTCAGTTATCTCAGAGAAGGGTTATGTCGGTATTGCACACAGTTAAACCAGGGTCCATTTCACAAAAGACCTCTATCACCGACAGTAAATCCCTGCAGTCATGCACCACATTTTACGTATACAAGGAGACTATTATGTATACTTCAAACCCACGAGCTCACGCCGTCCTGGAAAGCCATCAGGAACTTTACATAAAATGTACACGGAGCTGCAAGAAGCAGAGTTGACATGGATGAAGCGAGGATCATGGGGGCTGATAAACCTTTATGGTTAAAAATTACTAGTGTACGTAACAGATCTGAACCATGTGGAAATATATTCGGGTATTATTACAGATTGAATCTTTGATCAATTCTTCTACCTCAGCACTTTTTATGTAAATTACTTCCGCTGAGGATATCGAACATATTTGTGCAGCACATACAAGCTTGTGTGCTAGAACTAGTGTATGTAACAGATTTGAACCATGTGGAACACTATTCTAATATTATGTTAAAATAAATTTAATTTTTCTAGAATTGTATCCATAATCATCGAGTATTATCATATTACGAGTTCATTTATATTGGACCAAATTATCAGACAATGTCTTGTTATAATATCATTATTCAAATTTATTTTAGAAAAAAGACCGAGATGTTACTTGACTGACCTGCCTTGTCTTATTAAAAATAAAGGTATGGAGTATAAAGGGTGTGATTATTAATTATATAGCTTGATTGTAGAAAAAAGTATTTAATATTGTTGTTTTTTGCAGCTTATTTCAATAGTATTCAGTTTGAAATGGGTAATGCTCCTCACCCCGCAATAGTCTGCCCTTGCTACCCAGAATGTGTTGATCGACGATATTCTGTAAATACCTACAAGGAAGATATTAAAAAATCATGGTTCTCCAGCAATATAAGGTAAAATAAAAAGATACATTAAAATTATATTATAACATCTTGAATAGATATGTACAAAATTTATTTTTTATTACAGGCACATGTCATATGTAAATAAAACCATAGTGTCTGTGTTTTACAAAAAAAGCACATGTATACAATATGAAACTGATGTTTTTATGTATTGGAACGATTTATTAGGTACAAAATCTTTTTCATAACTATGCATTATTCAAAATTATTGAATTACCAGGAATATTATTATTCTGATAGTTATATACATAAAGTAAACCTTAGCCTTGCTTATGAGAAAAAAACTAATGAATAAATACCTTTAATATCAAATAATGAAGAGAATATTAATTTTATTTCTTCTTTTTCAGCATCTTATGGTGGAGTGGTTAGTTTGTGTTTGGGTGGTTCGATCATGAGTGTCTTAGAAATTACTTGCAAATTTTTTTCAGCAATTTTTTCTGGTAAAAAGGCTTCTATTTTCCCTGTAAAAAGTAAATACCCATTTATAAATTAACAAAATATTTACTTTTTGAGTTTAGTTTTTGTTGTTATTATTTTGGATATATTTATAATTAATGACAAATAAATACATTGACAAGTATTATAATTATAATTATAATCCATTTAAAATAATATAAGCACAAAATTGATTTTTAATAATAATATTGATAGGTATTTTTTTATTTCTTATTAAATTTTACAAACTAAAAACTTGCACTTAACCATGGTTGAAAAATGGTTATGTGCTCGTTGTACAGTTTCTCAATTCATTTTATTGCCAAACTATGCATTATCGCCAAGAATAATTTCTGTTCACAATTTACAAAGTTAGGTACTACCTATTTATTTATTAAAATAAATCATTTTAACTGTACTGGTAACACCAATGTCATCGTCAAACGTCACGTCGAAAAGAAACATAACATTCAAAAAAGTCAGTTTTGTAAACCGATTTGAAATAATAACAACCCGTTGGGAATTATCATGTTCACAAGATGATGTCCATAAGGAAGAATTGGGTCTTGAAGATCTGCATCTGTCTGCTGGTGGTCTACGCGTATTACATACTATCAAAACCGAATGGGTTAGATTTCATCGGCTTAAATTTGAACGGAAAACCCTCTATTAACAACTCTGGTGATCATGCAAGGTAAATAAAAAACCATTCACTTATATGTTTAGTTATGGTTTTTAAAAATAAACGAGAATTTATCATTCAAACTTCCTCAAAAATTATTGATTTCATCCTGTCCCACCACACTGACCAATAATACCTTGCTCCTTTTGAGATTTGTTCCCAGATTCTTTTAGCTAAATGCTCCAACTTCTGAACAACATATTAACTTTTGCTTCGAGCCCTCATACTGTCACTTTTAGAACAATCACTATGCGTACAATGTCTCTAGCGAAACATTGCCAAGGGCCAACTTGAGACAAAATTATGGATTTGGTATCTGAAAAAGAACCCTGTTACCTAATTTTGGTAGCTTTATTCAAATAAGAGCAGTGCATCTGTTGTACAATTGGTACCCAATGTCTGATCTCCAATATATGGAACACAGACATTTAGAATTTTTTATCGATACTATATAGATATGAATCATTTTTCTTGTACGAAATTTTACGCAGAAAAACAATTTGCGTTGTGGTTGATGATAATTTGAAAGATCAGATTTTTTGGACCGAATGTTGGCCGGAATAAGCTAACACCCAGCTAACCTCATCAGGTCAAGCTGGTTAGGGCACTCTATTGTCCTGGAGGTAGTAAATGCCCTCCTAAGGCGGATGAACCTTTATGGTCAACGGCATTAGGATGTGGAAATAAAGGGGAAAATACCACATTAAAGGTCTTAAAGACATCCCACGTATCAGCAAAAAATGATTGCATCTCAAGTAAAATTTTCCGGAGATAAAATAGTCCCCCAATCGGATCTCCGGGTGGGGACTGCTCGAGACAAAACAACCAAGACAAATAAGAAAAACCTTCAGCCAACAAGATATGCCACCTGGAATGTTCGAACATTACTGCAAAACGGCGCCCTAGACGGGAGTATTTGCAGCAAGTATTCGAGGACATGAACTGTAGCGCTTATGCTGAGCTGAAAAGGGTTGCGGAGGACCGAGAGGAATGGAGATCGAGATGCAAGATTCTGTTACTGCAAACCAATCCACCGGATTGATACTACGAAGAAGATCGATACTATTCTGAACTTTCTCAAATGATCCCACCTACACCTATTCATCATTGACTAACAGCTACATGCAGGCATTATAATTATTTCGGCATCTATTTTTTTCCACGAACAATCTGAATCTTTTCAAGATGCATATTAATAAATACCAGCAATCCCCTTAATTTGTACATGCACATAACCACTAGACATCCTTTGCGTATAAACCAATTCAGTTAAGCTTAGAGTTTGTAAAAGACTTAAAACCTCAACTGGCACTAATATGTGTTTGTATTTAAATAATGCTTCAAATAAAGAAGTGGATGTCAAATAGGACCAACGTCATTGTTCATTTTTGTTTATTTTTTTTTTCTTTTCTTGTTGAGAATTTAAATTTCTATTAATTTAATGTTATTATATCAGCATAATTGTTCCCTCCATGTATTTTACAAATATAGTCTTATTTACTATTTACAGAGTTGCAAAATTTCCCTAACTATCAAAAGTGATGTAGATGTTGGCATTTATCTGCATTGCTTTGCTTAATCGTCTTGCCTTATAATATGTAATATACATCATTATAATTCTATATTAATTTAAATTAAAAAATTAAATAATCGAAAATTATAACTATGCAGTTTCACGTATTGTCAGTTGATGACCTTAACATTATTAATATACAAAAGCTTTATTATTTTATTTATGTAAATATTTGCAGTTATACAATGATAAAGGCCTTCATAAGCTATCTATAATGCTTTAGCATCTAGTGACGTGTTTCAACAATGCGTGATTATCTCTATATGTAACTATTCTCCACTCTGTCAACACAATAACAATTTCACAACACAATAACAATTGCACAATACAGCAAAGTAATATATTAAGTACATTATTATTATTACTATCTATAAAGCTATTAAACTATAGTATTGCCAGTTTTGTGTATATATTTTTTCTTTTTAAATTATTTATCACATACATTACATGATTGCCGGGTGATCTGTTTATGGCATTTTCTAAACATTGTTATTTATTACCAACAATATATTTATTTAGTGTACCCTCCGGGTCACTTCTATACTATAAACTGAATGAAACATCTTTTTATTAATCCTACACATACATTACATAGATAGTTCTTTACATCCTTTGAAACTTTTCAGTTATAAATTTAATACATGTATCTAAATTTCAGTGAAAAACCGCAAGAGATGGTAATCGCAGTGGTGGCATGCGGTGACCGACTGCAGGAAACCTTGGCGATGCTAAAGTCCTGCTTGATCTTCTCGCCTCGCGCCCGACTGCGGTTCATAGTCATAGCAGACGATGATCTGATGCCCAGCTTCAAGGAGAAACTTACCGAGTGGCGCCAGATCCTTAACGGCTCATTCCAGTTTGACGTCATACAACTCAAGTTTCCTGAAAAAGATGCAGACGAATGGAGAAAACTGTTCAAGCCTTGCGCCTCGCAGAGACTATTCCTTCCTGTAAAAAAAACTACATTTATTACTACTACAATATAATATGCTAGGGATCATAAAAAAGTGTTTGTAGATTGCCTTTTAATAACATTATGGTCTGTAAAACCAACTTTTTCATCACAGTACAACATTCTGTAATTTATTTTAATACAAAGAAAAAGGTGAATCAGCATCGTACTATAGCATATTGATATACAGGACTGAATATGTGAACTACCTGAACCACTGAATATGAGTCTAGAAAGAATTTGTTTATTATTTTATGATTAAAAACAGCAGAGCAGATTTCATCAGCAACTTATTTAATCAATCATGATGAAATTATTAGACTTCATAATTGTATTTATATAATTCCAGACTCTCCTGACAAATGTGGACTCGTTAATTTACCTAGACACCGACACTCTGTTCATGAGTCCGGTGGAGTCTCTGTGGAAGCACTTTGCCGAGTTCAACTCCTCTCAGATGGCTGCACTGGCACTTGAACACGAAGATCCCAATATCTCCTGGTACAGCAGATTTGCCAAGCATCCTTATTATGGGAAATTAGGTAAGACTGATTATTCTTTATCATGTGAACAATCACAGTTTATTTTTTCTTAAAAAAACATTCATTATCATATTTCATTTTAAAATCTTCATGTAATTAAAATAATTTCATGCAAATTTGAATAAAAAGTCAAATAATAATATCCTTCATAAAATTTTACATGATTTTGTAAAAACACTGCATTTTACTTTGAAACTACATTAACAAACTACACCGGTGGCCGACGCAGCGTGAATTTAATGACTCAGTGTCGACCACCGGTGGCTGACATGGAGATGAACGTGTTAATAACTTGATGCAAAAGATGATTATAAAAAGAGGTTGAGATACGTGCCCTGAGATAAATGTGCAAAGTGCCAACTATGCAGCTCTTGTATTGTATTCATTCTTCTTTATGGCTGTGAATACTAGCATCCCACATAAACACACAATGCAGCTATATAATAGGTTTTGAAGGCTTAATGCCTGCGTAGAATATTGGAGGTATGATGGTTTGATTTCGTGAGGAATGACAATATGAGTTTGGCTTACGTTTCAGGTGTGAATTCTGGCGTAATGCTGATGAACCTGACCCGCATGCGAACCTTTCACTGGGGCGAGTACGTCGCCAGCGTCTACCATCGCTGGCGAACGCAGCTGACCTGGGGCGACCAGGACATCATCAACATCATCTTCCACTACCACTCGGAGCGTCTGTTGCTGTTGGGCTGCGACGCCAACTACCGCCCCGACCAATGCGCTTACGGCGGAGCTTGCGCGATAGCCGCTTCCGACGGAGCGAGAGTTCTACACGGCAGCCGCAGCGCTTTCCACAACGCGAGACAACCTTCCTTCAGCGCTGTCCACAAAGCCGTCAGAAACTATCAACTCGGAACGGATCCCGGAAAGTATTTCCTTGCCCCGCTTCAGGCATATCTAAAAGAAGCGCCGGAGTCAAACTGCGGCAAGATACCGGAAGCATTCCTCAAGATCCCTAAAAGAATATTCGATAAAGAATATGATGAAATCACAACATAGATATTTAGTGTACGCATTAATGAACGTAATATATGTAAATCTCAATGTAAATTGATGTAGTGATCTAAATATTCATTGCAAGATATAAAATAAAAAAGTCTTGTGCAACTTTTTTATCATTATGGTAATTTCTGACAATCGTGTCTACTCGATGATTATTTGAGTGAAAGAATTCGTCCATTTTGAATGGGATTCACAATTTACAAAATATTTATAGAATTATGAATTCATATTATCGTAAAAACAATCTCAAAATTTAAGAACAAATCTGACTTCATTTTTAAATGAAAGATCTCTTAATTCATTTTTATACAGTTCAGTTATTGTGTTCTTGAAAAGTTTTAAATTTTACATTAAGTTACGAAATAGTATTATACTATAATAATTCATTTTTGTTGTTCTTGTCACAATTCCACTGACTGATAAATGTATATTCTCGTAAATCCATATTGAATTATTTTTTTCTTTTCTTAGCAGATGAATGTTTAATCTTTTATCATAAATATTATTATCAGAGGTAATTAATATAATTTTAAAACAATTAATCCACATTGTAAGCCTTCAAGTTACATCCCATATTAGAATTATTTTTATCTCTTGAGAGATAAAATCAATAATGAAGTGATAAATTTCTGAAACATTTACAACTCTGGGTATTAACAATTGTATCTATTTAAATAGGTAATTTATTATTCTATAGATTAACTGTAATAGAGAATATTTGTATTTATCATTAAGCTGTGTGTAAAAAAGAATATGTTACCATGCTAATTAGATTTAATTATTATTAATTCTAAATACATTAAGCTATTAGTCAGTAATAAAATTATTCATACATTTTTTTCAACTCGGTAATCTTTTTTTTTTATCCTTGACTTACTTGATTAATTTATCTCTGTGGTTTTTGGCTGAATTAAAATATCATGTAAGTCAAACAAACTGTAAAATTCAACAAATTTTTGCCAAAAAAAAATAGATGCATCAGAGGATAGATGGAAATAAAATGGACCTACTTACATGTATCTAATATAGCATCATTCTATCTTCATCAAGTATAGTTGTTCTAATTTAATGACATTTATGAGTTCATGGGTCTGCCATGTATTCATCTTTTATTATATTTTATAACTTAACTTTGGTTCTCAATAATGGAATGTCTTTTGTATCATTAATTTGTGAATCACTATATTTCATGGACATGATAATGGGCTCTATTTCTTTAATGTACACAATGAAAAATCCTTTACACATTTAACAAAGAAGAAATTCAAATCAAGACCAAATGACGTTTTGTGGATAGAGCTGTATTCAAACCAAATATCAGTGTTGTTTCTCTTTTTATCAAGTTTTCTTTTTCATTCTGTTCAAAACTTTATTTTGAACATAATCATTTTGTATTAAACCTCCAAAAGTCTAATGTAATTATTATAATCAAACTCTCTATGGAATCTGTCGATTCATACAGTCGCATCGACATGGAGCATTGATCACACCATCTCAATAATCTGCCACTTTATGTAAATTGAAGGGATCAAGGTCCAAAACAACATGTATCGAGGAATTTGCGGTGTATGAAATTTAATGTATTAATATTAATTTAGTGTATTAATGCTTACTCATGTCGTAGACTAGGGTATAAAAAGGGGGTCTCTCATCAAATAAATTAGTATCAACTCAACTCCGGTCTTTGGATTTTTCCTCAGTGCCGGAACTTGGTATTCCGGCATCACCATTTAACCTGATGCCATCATTTCGAGACCGCGACCTCGGTTCCGGAACACATTCTCATAAACATAATATTGAAAATATACAAAAGGTGCAGAAAAATAAAGCGAAACAAAATAAAATCTTTTTTTTGATCACGTAAATCAATGACTCATTGGACATACATTTATTTTAGTCAGAAAAAGTTGTCGAACTTAGGAGAACTGAGTTCCCTTTATTAGATATTTCTATTTTTTGTACTCAAACAAGCATATATTATTATTCTAATGTAAGTATTTTTTTAAGGTATAAAAACTTTAAGTGCTGTATAAAAACATGTATACGATAAATGATATATATTAGTAAAGTTAGTTTAATATGTAAGTTTTTTGGAGTATTTTCAGTAAATTTGTTATTTAAATATGGTGTTAAAAACAATCGGTATTATTTTATTAACAAAGTATTGACGTTTATACTATGAATATATGTTTATACTAATAAAATACGTAGTAGTTATTTTAGTTTAATTGTTTATTCCCTAAAAAGTAGTTTTCTAAATAAAATTGGCATAGGCATTGTAGAATTATTATTGTTGTTGTTTACTTTCACCATTTTAAATTCAGTATGGTTTGTAACCAAAAAGTGTGATGATAATTTAGAAGAGTGATTCCTATCTGAAGAGCTATGTCATAACATGAGGTATTTTATAAGTATCTTGTCCCACATATAAGAAAATATATCAGATATGTGTACTACAGAGTCAATCTTTTTACTTTAGAATATATAAAATTTTATGTTCGAAATATTCAATAAACCTCAGTTATTTGTGTTGGCAGTATAATCACTAATTTTTAATATTGTCTATTAAATTAGGCTTCACTAATTTTCTTCCATAATGTATGGTCATTTGAAGTTAGAGACTGACATTTTGAGATATTTTCAGTGTACTTATGGCACGTAGCAGTGTGCAGCAGTTTTTTCTGTTTTATCAATCGAATTAGCTACTTTTAATTGACAACCTTTCCATGCATTACTATATTAAATCATTTTAAGCAATAAACCATTCTAAAGCATTTACGGAGAGACTGAATTTACAGTATAACATACTTTTTAATTTCATCGTGTTATCACTTCGGTTTGGTGTTAAAATATTTTTATGTGTAATCAATTCTTATTAGTATTAAATTAAGGTGTGTGAATTATTATTATAAGAATTATTGTACTTTAAAAATAAAACATTTAGAAATAATGACTCCTTGATTAACGGGGTTACACTATACCTTTAAAAACATAAATAGGACAACATCAGCAATGATGCTGTAATTGTAATATTCTCTTATTATAGATACTAGATGATGGCTATATTAGTTAGTTTACCTAACCTGCCGTTACCATAGAATGCCATAAACAATAAATGATATTATAATTTTAGAACCCTTAAGACATTTATAGTATTCAATAACAAATAATAACTTGAATTTAAGTAGGCTGCATCCACAAAATTCTAAATAAAATTTAATTAACCAAAAACATATGTTTGATGTTATTCCAAATTTCATTCTCTTTCTGTCAAAATTAAAATTTAGTTCCTTTTTCAAATTCTATACCAGTCGATGAAATAGGTATTTGTGTTTTTATTGCCATGTCTTATATATCTAAGAAATACTTAAATAATTATTTTACTCAATTTATTAACAGGTTTATGTAAGAATAAAATGTGATAACTCCGGCTCCTTTTTTCATTTATCAAAAATAATTGTATATGTATCCAGGTGTTATAATAGCAATAACGAGATTTCAAAAAGTGGAGCGAGTAGTGTTTAAATATGAGATCAAAGTTTTTTCTTAACTGAATTTGAAGCCTATTACCCTCAACTATACTTATTCATAATATCTAATTTCACATGGCAAAGCACAATACATAAAAGCAATATATAAAAAATCTATTTGTCGAAATATATTTGGATGTGTAAATTTTTGTCTAAACTATTTTTTTATGTATAGCAAATTCTGCAAGAATGCTATAAATATGTGTAGAATATTTTTACATAACATTAAAACAATGTCATGGAAATAATTTTATTTATTTACTAGATAATGATCACGCTGTATAAATGTTTCCATTTGTCTGTACACTTTTTATGTATTTACAATCACTTTATACAAAATACAGAAATTGAGCTCAAATATGTAGAATAATGATTTCTTTACAGTTGTAGAAAAGATAATAGCAATAGAACAAATTGAACTTGATGTCATATAAAATTTGATGTTGCCAAAATCAATATTATTTTCCTTAATAAATAATGATAGGATTGGAATAATGATTTGTGTTGATATTAAAAAGAATTTAAATAATCAGGAAATGAATTTGTAATTGTATTAAACATAATCAATCATCACTTTTACATTTATAAATAATGTTTTTCCACTACAATTAAATCTTGTTTTTACTCAAACATTTTTTTCTCTTTTCGGACATATTTTTTTGTGTTACATATTTAGCTGAACAATATTGGTAGTGAGATAACATAATACAATTCATCACTTAAATGTGATGAATAAGTAATGGTGGCTTTACTATTTACGATGAAGTAATTAGATACGGTTGTATAAAATTCCTTTCAGGTCTCACACCTATCTAAAAATATTTTAAATCATAGCTACATCCCAGTGACACAGTTTCATTTGAAAGGAATGGGGTGAAATTATTTTATAAGACATTCTCACTTTTTTTTGTAGAAATTCCAAAATTTAATATAAATTTACAAAACATGGAGTAATAGTTTGTAAAATACAAATCTTAATTGGATTAAATGAAGATGTATATAAATATATTAGATTCACTGCGAATTAATTACGATTAATTAGGTATTTACAAAAAAAAACAATCAATTCTCCTCTTTGGCTTAAACGGCTGTATTATTCGATTTTAACAAATTGACATATTTTTGCTAATTCGTAACAATATTAGTTTTAGAAACAAGGCTTATATAAATGTTAATCACTGAAAGATATTATCCTGTGGTTTACATTGGAAGTTACATCAGAAAACCTGAACTGTCATAAGTATCATATTATTATTCCTCAAGTAAAATAATATTTTAATTAGTTGATTCTCAGCCAGAGAATATGCGGCACCAGTATTGGGTCGATCAGCCTATTGTAATCAAGTAGATACTGCCCTGAATTATGCATGCAGAATCGTCACAGGCTGCCTCAAACCAACACCCATTTCAAAACTATACCCCTTGACTGGTATTGCACCACCAAACAAGAAATGCGTAAGGCAATCAACCAACCGTCCCACTGCTTGTATAATCAGATACCCCCAACACCCAGACTGAAGTCGCGAAGCAGCTTTCTGACATCACACAACATCTCACATCCGGTCCTGAAGATGAGAGACTCTGGCTCTAGCAACAGGTCGCATCAGAGAATTTCATTACTCCAAAGGAAGGCCTCCCAACTGGCAATAACCTTGACTGGCGGACCTGGAAATCCCTTAGATTAAGAACCGGAGTTGGTAGAACAAAGGACAACCTCGAGAGGTGGGGAATGCCTCGGCAGGGAGAGATACTATTGTGCGACTGTGGAGACCTGCAGACCGCCTCACACCTAAGATCCTGCTCCATGTGCCCAACAAGCTGCACATCTCAGGACTTAATTCTGGGCAACACGAGCTATCGATGTTGCCAGATACTGGGCAAAAATAATTTGATGTCGCTGACCAGAGAAAAATAATTAGTTAGTCAGGATTCTTTTCTCGAATTATATTGAAAGCAATTATAAAATAATGATGGGCAAGTATAAACGTCACTTAATAAAACATATGAGCGACAGATATTATTGTGCGCATTATAATGCATTGTGTCAATAATTAGGAAGCACATGGATATAATCAATCACAAAGATTAAATTTTAATCATAACATACACTACAACATTATTTTTATTGGGAGTTTTTGACCATATCAACATTTCAAAATAGCATGTAATATATTTTTCATGAATTAATTCCTTTTTAAATGGATTTGTTATGAAAATAAGATATATACTTTTTTAATCCTCCTACACATTGTGATTTTTTCATCCATGATTTAAAGATTATGTCGCATGCTTAATACACGGATCTGTGTATCATGCGTCTAGTCCTAGTGCATGGTACCCAATACCTGGATCCTTGATCGGGCACATCAACATAAAAACGCGTCGGTTTATTGCGAGCACTATAGCTAGAGTTGTTTTTGCACTTGTTTACTGTAATAGAATATTCATTTTAAACGTATTTAGTGGCGGTTTTAGAAAAACATTTTTATTTTTGTGTTTTTTCGCTATTCAATTAAGGTATACACGGATCCGTGTGATAAGTATTAATGGGCATTTATATCACAAAAATATGAATTTAATCGGTAATAAAGACACTTATTAGTACTGGAAACGCGAAAAAAAAATGGCGTTTTTAAAGAAATTTTTTTTTTAAGACAGTAAACACGTGTTAATAAATGCTACTTCACAAATACAACAAGACTTCCCACTTAATTTAATATGATCGGCAAAAATAAATGATTACTGCATTTAATTAATTAATTGTTAATCACTGGTTTATAAAGATTAGTGTATAAGATAAAATTGTTAACTGTTCAAAACCAAATTATTGATTATATTTTCACTGTCACATAAATAGGACCAAGTGAATAGCATTAAATTGTATTTAAGTTGACAGCACACAAAAATTCGTTACATTTCCAATATTACTATATTCTACATTTAAAAAAAACATTATTAATAGGACGGACATAAAATAACAAAATATATATTCATGCACAACTTTGTATATTATGAACCTTCTTAAAACTAAATGTATATAAAAATACTCAGATTGATTCAAAAGGCAGATTATAATATAATAACAGTTAAAAAGGACATTATTCACCCAAAAAAGCTGACATTTTATTTAAAGGGTAAATACATAAATTTAGGCGTTTCCATTTGGACATATAAATTGACTAATAATATATAAATTACAATATTCTACTTACATTATTAAATGATGAACAGTGTGCCATAAACTAAAGACAGAGACTAACAAAACATTATTCAACAACACAATTCAATCCCATAAAATAATAAATATTTATAAAATATTTTGCCTTTAGTTGCTTTTTTCCATAATAAAGATTTGATTACCTTTTATATAATAATCAGAAGCTTTTTTCAGGTGTAATTATAATATCAAACATATTTTTCTATATACTTATAAATAACCAGTTATATACATACACGATCCAAAAAAGAGTTATATACTACTTTATTGATGATTATGTTTATAATAACAACAGCACAAACTAAAAAAAAATTAACATTGATGTATCCACAAATGGGTTAATAAAAAACAATCACACTGTCGATAATTCTCCCAGTATAGATATTTAGACATGTTTATTTATTAAGACCTAGTCAGAAATATTCAGAATCGGATGTTATGTAATAACTTTATAAATATATAATTCTCGATGCAAAAATGACCTGACAGTACATTCATTGTATATTAATTCAAAATAAATCAAAATTATGACTAAAACAAATGCGCTGACTGCGTCATGGTTCCATATTCTCCTATTAAACCACGGCTGGCAAGGGTGAACTCACTGATTGCTTCTAACAATCTTCTTTTATGGGTGTATTGTCTGAAACAATAAAAGAATACTGTAAATACTATATATTTAATTAAATTAATAAAGCCACAAAAACAAAATAACCACATTTTGTGGTCATTAAAAAAAACTAAAAACAGTTACTCAATAAATCAGTATCAATTCGACTTCGGTCACTGTACATTTCCTTTGCACCGGAATCCGTTGTGCTTCGACGTCACTATTTAGCTGACATCGAAATTCATCATCAGATCCGGAATACTCGGTAACAAGTGATGTGATTATTGATATATTGAAAAAAAAAACGATATACCTTTCATCTAACATCTATTTTACAAAGACATTAAGACACTAACAAGACAAAGTTTTATAGGTAGGAACAGAAGGCAACAAATTATTCCATGGTACACAAAAGAGAGCTTAATCTCAGACATGTTTAACCAATACTTTTTAAATCAGTGGTAGGGAGTTAGTATTTACCTACACCACACCCCCAATTTTTTTTCAGGCATATTACTACATTATTTCGAGCATACCTGACAACGTCTTTGATGAATTTCTCTTTGACTTGTGGCGTGGCATGATTGGACGGAAAGCCGGCCGGCTGCAGCGCCTCCCTCATCCAGGCCCCCAGTTGCGCGGGGCCCCGCAGCGGCTCCTGTTGCCCGGGCAGCACTTCAGGACCCCAGTGAGCCGTTCCCAGACTAGACAGAAGCTCGGCAAACTGACCCATGTGCATGCGAGGTGTTGACACTCCTAAATTAACAAAAATATACATATTATTCATATTGGTAACATTCACTTTAAGATTCACTATGAACAATAAATGTGCAAGACTTTTTTTTATGTAAGCACATACAGGAGAATACTGACAGATGGTGATAGTGATACTGAAGTCTCATCTGTGGATTCTATGACGCTTACCATGGTACATATGAATAAAGGTTGCATGCGGAGCGTCGATCCGCCAACATCACAGACTACAACCCAACATTTACGCATCATCCAATTATTCAATATTTCTTATTTATTGATCTAAACTACTCCCGTAGAAAGTCTCAAATCCAGCTTTTTATGAAACAGTTTAATTAAAAAATACTCACCAAATTACTAGCACAAGTGGGGAGCCCAACCAAACCTGATCCGCACAAGTGCTCTAGCTCTCTGTTTCTCTGCTGGCGAGTATGCTGCGCCAGTATGGGCGAGGTCTGCCCATATCAAGAAAGTGGATATTGCTCTGAATGAAACGTGCCGGGTGGTTACGGGGTGCCTAAAACCTACCCCAATATCAAAGCTATATCAACTCTCGGGCATTGCCCCACCAAACATACGGCGAGAAATTACTACCAAGAAGGAGCTCACCAAAGCAACCCGCGACGCACTCCACCCTTTGTTTGGGTATCAAAAGATAACCACACGGCTCAAATCAAGAAGAAGTTTCCTACAGTCGACAACGGAACTGGTGATACCTGAGGCCACCCTGCGGCTGAACATGTGGAGAAGCGCAACTGAGGGGAATACTTGGATTGCCCCAAAAGAGGACCTAGCCCCTGGACATGACCAAGGGTGGAATATATGGAGGTCCCTTAACAGACTTCGGACCGGAGTATGCAAGACGAGGACACAAATGAAAGCCTGGCAGTTTTACAGCGGACCGACTGAATGTGACTGCGGCATGGAGCAGACCCTGTCACACCTTCTGGAGTGTGCGCTGTGCCCGAATAGCTGCACACAGGAAGACCTGATGATGGCCAGAAGTAACGCCATCGACGTCGCCCACTTCTGGGCAGACAGGATCTGACCCTGTTGTTTCCGACACGATTATATATATACTAGCACAGACATGAATTAGGTGTTCATTTTAGCTTATTTGTTTATTGAATTAAGGAATAAATTAGTAAGACTAACCTATACAATGCATGGCTCGCTGGACCAACGCCGGGCCTCGGGAGACCAGCTCTGCAGGACGGATTTTAGCCAACTGCGCTAAGAACCGGCAGCTGTACTTGCAGGGACCTTGCTCCGGAAGACTCATTGCCATAATTGCTGTAAAAATGTTAAATAAAATACTTAGATTTTTAATATCGTCAGTGGCAACATCGGTCATTCGTTCATTCATTTGTCTTTTTTTTTATTCAAAAACATAAAAGTTCTATTTTAAAAATGAGGAATAAATTAACATTTTAAAGAACACAATCTACAAACAAAATAGGTATTATCTATCGGCACCTCTACAGGTTCTCACCTAGTTCTACGATATTGGGCATCTGTGACTCGAGGTGATGCAACAACTGTGGTTTCTTGGTGGCCATCGCTGTCAAAGCAGAGTACAGCTCATCCAAGAGTGGCGCGTGTGTTGACAGGGACTTTCCTTCAGCCATGGTCTTGCCACAGACGTCCAACACGGCAACGGCTGCAGAGCAAAGGGCTCCTCCTCCGATGTCAGGAAACATTAAAGATATCTGCAAAGATAAAATATTATAATATATATGCATATAATTGTTGAACTTAAAGCATCATAAGTAACCCTAAGACAGTACTGTGCTACTCGCTTACTTAAAACCACTGTGTAAAAGCCACCATTTTTAATACAAAAATGAGGATATTTATTTTTTTATATATATATAGAAATGCTTCATTAATGTTTATAAATAAATGTGATCAACAAAGTAGCTTTGTGTTTTTTTTTTTTTCAAAACAAGTGCTGTGTAAAACTGGAAACATCATAGTTGCAATTATTTTATGGAATTGTCATGGATTCTAACATCTGAAAGAGAACTACAAGTTACATTTTTAAAGAATTCAATATTTGTTTAGGTTTTCACATACTTATTTCTTTAATGACTGGTTTTACTTGAAAGGTTTTAAAAAAAATTCGGGATGTTTTTGAACGACTGAAATAAATTCTTACATACATTTTAAAAAATTGTTAATCTCCTTACTAGTTTGGCAACTTCTATTGATTCAGGGTGTGGCTCAATTTTTAAACTGACATCCAGAACGTCGCAGAGCGGAGGCAGCATTGGTATGCATTCGTCTATAAGGGTTGTGATCAGCAATTTGATAAGACCAAACAAGGGCTGAAATCAAAATAAATTCACTATATTAAATAAATATTCTGGTGTGTTCCAAGGATCATTCATAGGTCTATTGTTTTTCTTATTTTTTTTAACAATATTATGTATTACAAACAATATTTGCAAACCCATAATTATGAAAATGGTGTAAGTGAAATAATTGAAAAAAAAAGTTATTCATTTATTCACATTGCTGTGAATTAATATAATCTTCATCAAATAAATTTTGACAATCTAAATATAGCATTTTACGCAACATGAAGTTGTCACTTTCATTGATTTTCAACCAACATAGAATCACAAATCATTTAATATCTCAGAACCAATGAAACATGAGTTACACCACTTTCATAATTATGGGCACATTTGTGGAGAAAAAAAAATGTACAAATTATTGGTACAAATACTTTAAATATTTGTTTAACACAGATTTAAAAAGCCTTTACCTTTTTAAAGATTCTCTTAGAGTAACATTTCAACTGAACACACATAAGCTAGGAGTATTTGCATAATAAATATGATTTCATAATTAAATACGAGGGTTATCCATAATATAAAGTTCCCATGGCGCTACAGTCCTGAAAAATGCTGTTATGGTGGATTCCGGGATTCTGTAGTGACCTTGGTTCCCCCACTCCAAATCCCCTCCCTAGCGAGCTGCCCGCAGAGCTCAGTCTGGGCTTGGCAGCCGTACGTGATGTATCTCCCCCTCGCTTCGCCCGCCAGGCATTTCCTGTCTGCAAAAAACATTGCGCCGGTAGAAATCCATTTCCAGCTATGCAAAATCTATGGAGACAAGTGTATGAGCATACAACACGTGCGCAAATGGTGCAGAGAGTTCAAAAACGGGCATACTGGCGTCCATGATGAGAAGCGTTCCGGACGGCCATTTGTTTCTGACGAAACAATCGCAAAAGTGGAGGCAGCGATGCTATCAGATCAAAGAGTGACGGTTCGTAAGCTCTCCGAAATGATACCTGATGTCAGCAAAACCGGTAAAAGTGGTATGCTGTCCAAGGGGGTGTGTTTGCATCAGGATAACGCTCGACCGCACACCGCTAACGCCACCAACAATCACATCGCAAAATTCGGATGGGGTATTGTCAAACACCCACCCTACAGCCCGGACTTAGCCCCAAGTGAATACCATCTCTTCCCTGACATGAAGAAACACCTGGGTGGAACGCATTTCGGCGACAGAGAAGAGCTGGAAGAAGCGGCTCTCAGGTATCTGCGTGGCTTGGCGGCAGATTTTTTTACTCGGGCATTCAAAAGCTTGTATACCGCATGCAAAAATTCATTGACCTCAGTGGCGACTATGTAGAAAAATAGGTTAAAGTCTGAACTTTCCAAAAATGTACGCATTCATGGAATTAAACATGTTTGATACTGAAAAATCACTGGGAAACTTGTATTACGGATAACCCTCGTATAATTAATTTTTAGGTTATATGAATTTTAGTCTCTCACCTCAGCTAATTCTGAATGGCGCGCACACAAGGGCAGAACTGGGAGCAACATAGACAGCGGTCCCCCGGCGTGCAGCAGCTCCCCGCCCCCCGCGCCCACCAGGCCTGTGAGAGGCGCCAGAAGAGCCGCCGACTGACTCAACGCGCTCATACAATCGCCAATCTCATTATTGGTCATCTACAATAAATTATTAAAAACATATGATTTCAAGTAATACCATTTTAGACAACCAGCTTATACAAAAAAAAATCAAACCTACTTTTACATTGACGGATAAGAAGTATATGTAATACTTATTAGTAGTATAATTATTATATGAACATTAAATAAATAACTTCTTAGGTTTTCACGGCCAGATTTTATATTGCGGCTTTTGGGTTTAGCCGTGTGTGGCAAATTACTCCTTTCCAATATTTCGACCGCCATTGCAGAGGTTTTCTTCAGGCATTTACAAAATACAGTGCAAGGCTTGCCCTACGGTGTATATAGGACAAACATCACGAACTATTGCCAAAAGAATAAGCGAACATGAGAGATCATGCAGACTAGGCCACCCAATGGCGTCAGCATTGGCAGAACATCTGGCTGACACGGGACATAAGTTTTCATTCGAACCCGAAATCGTGGCTAGAACGCAAGGGAAACATGCACGCCTAGTAAGGGAAGCCATTAAAATCAAAAGACATCCCATCAACATCAACGGGGATGACGGTTTGATTCTTAAAACAGCATGGCTTCCACATCTAGCACATACTCGAAAATCTGTACAGACAAGCAAGGACAACCACAGTCCGATATGACGTTCGAGGAGGTGTGCTCCTTAGAACATACGCATTATGACTCTCGTGGAGGTACGCTTCTTGGAACATACCCACCGTACACAATTCTCCGACATGACGCTCGTGGAGGTACGTTAGGCTGACGGCTAAACTACCTCCAGACACCAACTCGTCACTAAGTCATCAACATTTTTTCAATCAAATTAAGAGAAATGTACAGAGCAATCAATACATTACTAAATTATTTATATATTTCGTAGTTACATATTATTTTCTAAGCAAGGGGTAAACATGTGTAGCATGCACAAGTATTTACGTATACTTTTAAGATCCGGCGGTCATAGCTCAATGGTCAAAGCGTTTGGTTTGCAAGCCAAAGATTGTGAGTTCGATTCCCAACGGAGATTAAAAAAAAAAAGGATTTTTAATCGATTTATGAGCTCTTAAATACCCCCGGTTAATGTGAATTTGATCCATCACCCGTAGAATGCCAGTCATAGCCTATTTATTTAAATTGGTGGTAGACGAAAGTCGTCCCGTTAAGACCACCCATTCATAGTAAATTCCTGTAATAATAAGGATGATGGGTGAATCTCGGGCTGTAGACTATGACGTTGGCGTATCAACACTTCACATGCAGCCCTTAACCATATGCACCATGGTAAACGTCATAGAATTCCACAGATGAGACTTCAGAATTACTATCACCATCTGTCGGTATTTTCCTGAATGTGTTTACATAAAAAAAAAAACTTACCTCTTGTTTTTGTGCCACTTGCAGTGAAGCCACCAGTGGTGCCGTCAAAGCAGCCAGGTGTGGAGCAGCGACATTAGCTGGCAGTGATGAGGCGGCTCCACCCGCCGCAGCCATTACATTTAAGCCCCATTTTCCTTCCCATCTATTCTGACCGGCCTGAAAGAAACAAAATAGGGCATTATTACATATCATTTAAGAGTCCTGAATGAAATTAAAACAATCACAGATTCAAAATTAAAAGACAATAGATTTCTTAGCTGGATTTCTAATCAAAACTATTTAATTCAAAATAGATAAATATTTCATATCTTGTTTCCCTAGATCCCCTAACATGTCCACAGCAGAAACATCTAAACTCTTCGACTATCTGGGTGAGACCATTGATGGTCTCTTGCTTTCTTACCCACAAGCGGAATTTGTTGTTCTCGGCGACTTCAACGTGCACCACACTGCATGGTTGGGGTCGGAAGAGACAAGCTCCGCTGGCAATTGTGCTGAATTATTTGCGTCTTGCTATGGCCTTGCACAGCTCGTACAGAACCCCACCCGTAAACCTGACATCGCATCACATCGTCCAGCTCTACTCGACCTGTTTCTTACTTCTCAGCCAAATGATTACTTGGTGGAGGTCGAAGCGCCACTAGGCAACTCCGACCACTGCCTTGTGAAAACAACTACAATCAGTGCTCCATTGCCACCAAAAGAACACAACAAACGACGTGTGTGGCATTACAGATCGGTTGACTGGAACGGATTATGTGGATTTTACGGAGGATACCCTTGGGGAGATATTTGCTTCAAAAATAAGGACCCTTCAATATGTGCCAATCTGGTGGAGGATGTAATCATCCAAGGAATGGAATGTTTTATTCCTCACTCCACGAAAACTATGGGCACCACCTTAAAAGCTGGTTTAACCGTGACTGTGCCGAGGCCGTAAAACGCAGGAATACCGCATACAACAAACTACGAAAAAATAACGACCCCATAAGTCGTGCAGCATACAATTTAGCCTCCAAAGAATGCAAGAAAACCATTAATGACTCCAAAGACAAGTTCAATGTAAAAATTTGCAACAAGTTGTCTGCTTGCCCTGCCGGTAGTAGAGCATTCTGGTCTCTCGCTAACTCTATTGGCAGCAACTTTTGCACTTCTTCTTTTCCACCGCTGACTAATGCCGATGGCTCACTGGCTCTAGCCTCCAAAGAGAAGGCTGAACTTCTTGGTTCGCTGTTTGCTTCCAATTCCACACTCAACGATGGTGGGGCCAACCCCCATCCATTCCTCACTGTGGCAAGCAGATGGGGGCTGTAAAATTCAGCCTCAAAGCCGTACGTCAAGAACTTCTCCAATTAGCAACCAACAAAGCCAGTGGCCCAGATGGCATAGCAGCGGTGGTATTAAAAACTTGCGCTCCTGAACTTAGTCCTGTGCTCACCAAACTTTTCAGATTGTCCTTTAGATGTGGTATTGTTCCCCAGGGATGGAAAAAAGCTCTTGTTCACCCAGTTCCAAAAAAGGAGACCGAAGTGAGCCCACAAACTATCGCCCAATAGCCATCACATCACTACTTTCCAAAGTGATGGAACGTTTAATTAACAGCCAACTTCTAAACTACTTAGAGAAGAATGATCTTCTGTGCGATCACCGTAGTCGATCGTGCGGCGATCTCTTGGCATATGTCACACATGTTTGGGGGAAATCTGTCGAATGCTATGGAGAAACGCAAGCTGTTGCTCTGGATATCTCCAAGGCGTTCGATAGAGTCTGGCATCGCGGTCTGGTGAATAAATTACCATCTTATGGACTAACTCCCTCCCTGTGCTCCTGGATTGAAAACTTCTTAAAGAGTATAATCTTCCATAAACCTTCGAAACATTCGGAACTATCTGCTGCTAGGGAATCTCTGGTGGAGAAGATGAACATGTCTCTTGAAAGGGTTTCACGATGGGGCGACCTCAACCTCATCAGTTTCAACATTTCAAAAACCCAATCATGTACTTTCTCCACCAAGAAGACTGCTATGGATCCTGTATCTTTCAACGGTTGTTCTCTTCCGAAAGCAAGCTCCATCAACATGCTTGGATTATCAATATCGAATAATGTCAAATATTACGAGTCAATTAAGTGTAAAGCCGGTCTCGCTTCCAAAAAACTAGGTGTATTCAATTTCAATATAGATCACGTCGGTATTTCAACGATACACAACTTCTTCTTCTATATAAAGGACAAATCCGACCTATCCTTGAATACGGCAGTCACCTTTGGATTGGAGCCCCAAAATACCTTCTAAGCTTAATTGACTCAGTTCAAAGAAGAGCAATTCGTTTGATAAACAATGACACCCTTAATCTAATCTACAATCAATGGAACACAGACCTAAGATTGGTTCTCTTAGTCTTTTCTACCGTTATTACCACGGTCGCTGCTCTTCGGAACTTAAAGAACTAGTTTCTCCTGCACCCACTCACAGCCGACAAACTCGTCTTACACTTGCCGAACATCCATACACGGTTGATATATGTCGACCAAGAACTGGCAGCTTCCAAAGTTCCTTCCTTAATGCCACCGGTAAACTATGGAATGCTCTTCCAACGTCTGTGCTTCCTCCTTCCCACAATCTGGATCTCTTCAAGAAACAGATAAATATACACTTGCAACATCCCCAACCCACACACAAATACGAACACAACACACGTTTCCCGCATGCAGCGTCCAGCCTCCCTGGCTGAGCGTCATAGAGTGCACTGGTCTTGACCGGTTGTGCTCTCCTGCATGCGTTTACATAAAAATAAATAAAAAAAAATTTTTAAAAATTTAAAAAAATAAAATAAAATATATATCAATAATATCAATATCATATATGACTGAGGTCTAGAAAGAGTTTCCAATTTGGGTTGCCTTCAGGCCCATGTTAGGTTGCATTTATCTAGTTGCATCACGTGTTCTTGCCTGTATGGCCTGCAGAAGTTCCGGTGCGTGAGGTGGCAGGTGTGAGGGGCAATCTTGACAGAGCGCTTTGAGCGTCCTCGCAGCGTGTGTGGCCGCCCAGGAATATCCCAGCGCAGCTCCCGCGACCCCCAGAGCCCCGCCCACCAGCTTCTCGCCTTCTGATCCCTTCACCTCCCCCAGCCACTCTGCATATTTAGCTGAAACATTTGAAAAACAATTTCAAAATAAGTCCTCAAAGAGCCTTATCTTGTAATGCATATCACGTGTCTGCTCTACTGACTTATTATCATTATAACCATGTCTGTATCCCTAACTGGAGCATATGACATTTACGAACTGCCGCCATAGAGCTCTGTCAGCCGCCATATTTTTCGCCTCATCCCATGTCAGCTCCGCGTACCGCAACTTCGTCAAGTACATTTTATGAATAGTTCCTGATGGCCTACCATGATGGAGCGAGCCCCAGAGCTTGAAAAGAAGCAACTGTAGATTTTGCTCTCCTGCGGATAACCGCAGGAGAGCAAAATCTACAGTTGCTTCTTTTCAAGCCCTGGGGCTCGCTCCATCATGGTAGGTTAATACGTAAGATAACTTAATACATGTCCCAAACAAGGTCCACCTCCACCTCTTGACCGACTGTAGTATGGATGGCTGCCTTGCCCACTCTCTCACCTTGTCATTTCTTACAAAGTCAAACCATCATACAAACCCAGTGTTCTACACGCAAGCATCTGCTCTCTAAGCCTATTATACGGCTGCAATGGCTCTTGGTGAGATGCTTAGACTTATCTAAAATATATATCAAGTCATTTTTAGTCACAATCAGTTGACACACAAATGCATTAATAGTGTGGCGTCTCATTTGAATGATACTCGTGAATATTTGTATTCTAAAACTATTATTATAAATATTGTTGTACTAAAGTAAACATACAGAATTGAACCAAACACATTCTGTAATGTAGTATCCCTCATGCACAGAGATAAAAAAGCATTGCTTATAGTAGCCTGGAATCTCGCCCTTATACTACTCGTGGCCGTATCTAAGAAACTTAAAAAATATTGTAGTTAAGAGTACATTTTTCATGTCATTATTACCTAATGTTGCTTTCCAATTTAATACAATGACGTCACCTCAATTATTTGTCTTAACGATTTAGAAGGTTAAGAATTAGTTATTCTCACCGAAGCAGTCCAAAGATGTGATAAGGACCTGGCGGTGCAGTCTCTGGTACGGCAGATCTACCAGAGTCCGCAGGAGCCCCAGCAGTGGGCGCTGCGCCTCGCCCTGCGCCGCCTCGGCCAGAGCCAAGAAAGCGTGCAGCACAGCCTCCAACGCACAACCCTCATCGGTGGGGGCGGGGGCACCTTCACCGGCCAGCTTCTCCAGAAGACTCGACAAGTATAGAAGTAAGTCGTTGCCTAGTATTGAATGACAGTACATCTGAAATGAGAGAAAGCAATTCATTAAAATCAGGAACGATAAAAGACTCATGATAAATAACTGGTAATAACTGCGGAGGCCATAATAATATACTGACAAGCTTCTGAATAGAGTTTTGAGCTATTTGCAATATCTGCTTTACTAACAGCTTTACTTGATCAAAACTACCGGCTATACAGCGTCTGTATTTTGCCTATTCGTCCTCTTAATGCAGACGTATTTGTGAGGAATAATGTTCCATTAAGAATACTGCTTTTTTCTTCAAGCTCCCGGGCTTGCACCGTTCTGGAAGGCCGTCACGAACTATAGATAGAATGAACTCGGCGGAAGGCGCAGCTGACGTGGGATGAGGCGAAGACTATGGTGGCAGACAGAGCTTTGAGGTGGCAATTCATGAATGTCATATGTATCAATTAGGGGAACGAATATTGAATGAGATTTTTAGCTGTTCACAGTATTTTATATGTTTTTTTTTGGATTTGCTAACCAAGGTGTCTGCAACGTCCTGGCGGTAGTTTCTGAAGAATTCGGCGTCTTCGGCGGTAGCGGTGGCGGGCGGGACGGGAAGGGCAGACTTGCGCAGAAGTGCGGCAGCCAGCTGCTCATACCAGTCACGTAACACAGCGCGTACGGCCGCCGATCCACCCAGTGACTGCGGCGCATCCCACATCGCTTCATCCTAATAAGTCCATCATAAAACAAATGATTAATACATTACTAAAATATTGTGAGACTTCAAGACATGAGCCCTGACTTACAAGATATTTGAGATACAAGCCGTTGAACGATATAAGCAACATTTGAGATGCATTAGAGGTTCTGCAAGAAATTAGTTTCGATGAGGAGCCTGAGTTGTTTGTAGTTCTCTTTACAAATGAGATGAATGAAATCTTGAGATTGTGGGATATTTTCACAGTTTGTGGATAGGAAACACCCGAAAAAAATGCAACTGGTCTTTCATCCGAGATATTTAATGACACTCGCTTAACTCATTTCCGCAGTATTCAGAAAAAAAGGAAGAAACAAACCACCTTGGGCAGTTTTTTTTTAATACGGTGAAAAAGACAAGACCAATGAAGAGAAAAGAAGTGACTAAAATATGGCAAATAGTAGTATTTACATTGTGAGTAAGTTGCATTTAAGTGACCAAAGTACAAATACTCTACGTAAAACTAGTTTATTTCTTTACATTCTCTTTTATTGTTTTTATACAATACTTTTTACAAATACATTCTTCTTCGAAAACATATAACATTTTGGGGGTGGGAACGGATTAATGGTATTTCAATTAATTTAAATGGGAAAAGTTGCTGTGAAATACAAGCAATTTGACATACAAGCCAAGTTACAGATTGAATTAAACTCGTATCTCGAGGTCCCACTGTTTAAAGCCATCTTATTTTAAATTTATGTTTGTGTATGTCAACATATGGGGACCATTCCCAACAAGTGTCCTAGTAATAAATAATTGTAGGGCACAGTATGACACGGCATTAAAGTGGTTGAGAACCTTTGGGCATAGCATATGTACCTGTAGCATAAACCAGAAATTAAACGCCATCTGTGAGTGCAACTCTTGTGCCGGATAAGCTCCCGGGGCCGTGGAGCAGCGCAGGGCAAGCCTCAGTAGATCCCGGGCAGCTCGCGCCGCCTCCCGCCTCCCCGCGGGGGTCGTTGCCCCCGCCGCCTCGCTGGGGGGCGCCCAGCCTCGCGAGGCCGCCTCCTCCTCGGCCAGCGACAGCGCCACCCAACGCACATAATGCTCCCCGGTTGCTAGAAGTGAGCCGTAGATGACTGATACTAATTCCTGGAACATAAAAAATAAATATATGGTACAATACAAACAGCAGAGATTATAAGAAAATAATGTTATTTAGTAAACCAAGGGATTTCTACAGATCATGTTATGTATAGCTCATAAATTTGGTGAGTTTTAAAGCATCCATATACTTCTAACTTCCTAATTACAACAAACCTCATTATTCGAATGCAAGGTATCCTCTGCAACGAGGATGGGTTCGGTCGCATCCAGCAACATCCTGAGCATGGGCTGCTCCGTGCCGGGGCGGATGGTGAGGGCGGGATCCTCCAGGGCGATGCCCACGCAGCCGTAGATCACTTCACAGGCCTCCAACTCTTCCACGGTGAGCTGCTTTCTACCTTCAGCCTGACCCCTCCTGATAATTTTGAAACAGAGTTAAGAAGACTTGTAACAAAGATCAGAAAAAAATAGGTAATTTAGTAACACAGAATATTTTAAGCATTAAGCTAAACAACTTATAAAATAGTATCATGTCCCCACAACAGCCTCTCGCACCATGTACCTAACCGGGATATGTTTAATGTTTCAAATGCAATATACTTAATCATGTCACTATATTTGAATACCAACCAGTATATAGTATGCAGTACTTGCAGAGCACCAGTGATCAGGGTTTTGCAATTGATCAGAGAAGATCCCTGAAGCTCTAACCAAGTCTTCGCACAAAGGCATACCTCGTGCCAGATTTCCACTTGCTTCGTCCAATCAGCTTCGGATATGTATGTGTTGTTTAGCCTTAAAATATCAAATTATATTACATTCATTCATCACATTTTTTTTAATGTAAAATCGTTGTGTTTCTAAATGATTTTTATTACCTATCTGTTTGAAGGTTTTTTGTTACTAATTCCAATACTTGAGGTGTGAGTTGAACTAAGTTTGCTCTGACTGACGATCTATTCCTTTCTGATATTATCATTCCTCTATACTGCAACAGACAAATTCAAACAATGAATCTTCATCTTTTTTTTTAATATGAAATGTAATCTAAAAATTGATGTTAATTATTTGTTACCTCTTCTGGTATTACGTGTAGTATTTCTAAAAGTAAAAGTATGTTTTCAGGTGACGAAAAATGTTCCATGGTAGCCAATATATCACGACCACCCTGTTGCAGGAGAAATGCTGCCAACTGCAAGAAATAATCATACATCGTCATTTTAATAAGACAAATTAAAAATAATAGACATAGCCCGAGACAATGACTCATCTTATAATTTATAAACATGTGAAACAAATTCAGTTTACAATTTTGACTGTAGAACTTGTAGTTTCAAATTACAATCAAAATTAAAGTGAGAAAGATATGATATATAATTCATCATTATATAAATATTAGCACCTCCATTTTCACACTACCTGGATATGCAGATTACCATCAGCATATCCAGGTGGTGCTGTTACCATCCAATACTTAAAACATGGAAATATATTTTTAAGTACCCACAACAATGGCATACATAATAATATTTTAAAAGCCATAAAGACTAAGTTGCGTCCTATTATTGACTCAGTATACTAATAGCTAGAAAGTTTTAGCTTTGGGATGCTCTCCCATATAAGAACTTTTCACTGAAAATTATATTCAAGCTAAGATATTATTTATGCTCACACTTATGCAAAGTTTGTTTAGGACTATCTTTGGGCCCAGCGAGAACATAACAATGGCTTCCAGGATTCTGTTCTTCAGCTCCTCGTACTTGTCTGGCGGGATCTCGCCCCAGCATCGCAGCAGCTTGGTGTGGAGAGTTGTGGCAGCAAAAAACTGGATATCTGTACCCTGAAAGTTTACATAATGTTATAATCCTGTAAGAAAAGTGGATGAATGCCTTTATTTAATTTTTAGGTTGGCACTACAATAAAACGAAATAAAATATCGCAGACTGTAATCACTCTAGTATTACTGATCTAAATAAGAAAAAAACATCAAATTGTTCTGAATAAATAAGTTGCGCAAAACAACATTACATTGCTAATTATCACCCAAGTTTGCTCAAGGAAAAATTTAATTAGAGAATAAGATACTATTTTGTAAATGTACAACAGTATATGTTCCTTATATTGGTATTTTATTTTTATAATTTAAACACACCAGTTAAATTTAACAATTCAATAAAAAAAATGTGTTCTGAAAATATTAATAATAAAATACAAAAGTCTACCTTCTGTGAATGTAGTAGCTCCCAAACAAATACCCAGGCCTCAGGACATCTTTGTGCTGCTGTGAGCCACTCGTGAGCCTCGGCTCTCTCGCTACGTTCACTAGAATAAAATACCGACACGGCGTGCTCAAGGTTTTGAGCGGTGTAAGCCATGTCAGTATTCTAAAGAAAACACACTCGGAAATTATTTATGCCCTTTTTTTTATTTATAGCGTGACATCTGTATATTAAGGACAAGAAAGAATAAGTATTGAAATAATTGAAATTTTCAACTTATTTTAACATCGCACTTCTGTTACAGACGAGATATTGATATGACAAAAGACAACCTATAAAGCCTAAATTTTGACAGATATTGGAATGCTGTCAGTGTACCTGTATATATATTCCTTCGTATTATTAAAAACAATCCCTACCTAGTAATAAAAAATAAATATAAATTTGTTTTCCTACATAATTAATATCGATTTTCGTGAATAAACCTTTATGTTTTGATTTTCTTTGAAAATTAAGTATGTATATTCAATTGATTCGAGTAGTATTAAATAAAACAACTGATGGCTCACAGTATTTTTTTTTCATATACATACATATATTTTTTTCTACTTTCTGTTAAATGAGATATTTCATTCTGATTTGTCAGACACATAGTATTTAACGCACCACGTGGGTTTGTACTCTTTATAAGTCGAGGCATATCATTTAATACCAAAGTATTTTTAATTATTTTTATTTTTAAAGACTCTCTTTTTTATTCATATACTTCATGTCTACATTTTTTTAGATAAGAACATAAATTTATAAAATATTTTCATTCATTTTGACACATGGAATAGTTCACAGGGGATTTGTATAATTTCATATGACCACACCTTATTTATTTTCAGAAATCTGAAGGGGCTGCCAAGAATGTAGTGTCGGTATCCCTTGACATTTAAGTCATTTGTATAACTGTGATATCACTGACGAGAAATAATTGTGTTGCAACGTTTTAATTAAGAAATATTAAATTCGCGATGGACGCGGTCGATCGACATTTACGGAATTTAAAAAACACTGTGATGAACATCCGAATACCACCTTTGCCACCCCTTCCTGTTGGAGACCCGTGGAATGCAATTGGAAGAATAAAAATGAGACCACTCACCAAAAATAACGTCCTTTATTATTACATGCCCCTTCATGGACTTCTGAGCTATTCAGTTTTGTCTGTCAATGTTATGAACCCCAGTTTTTTCACAAGGTAAGTTTCAAAATGATAAATAAACATACTTAAACTTTACACAATAATATATTTATAATTTCTTGTTTACATAGCAAAATATGTTACTTAATTTAGCTTTCTTTAAGAATCCCATATTCTTCTTTTTTATCAATAATTAATTAATCCTACAATAGCTAATTAATAAAAGCAGTTTTTTTTTTAGAAAACTCATTTAATCTTAAAAATACGTTTGCAAATATTGTTCATTGTTTACAGGGCTGTAATTCTTTTAATTCTCTAGTTATTAGGCAACTTGTTGGATATGTATACCTTGCAACTATTGTGTACATATAATATAATCTTTGATTGGTCCTTTTGCCTCAACCAAAAGTGTTGCATTTTTTATACCACATCTATGATCCACTTTAAATCTCATCAGAGCTTCAAATCGTGCAGTTTATAAAGTAAACATTTATTATTTTCGAATAGTCTTCCATACAACCTTTAAAAAGCTGAAAAACATCATTTAATCCAATGCTTTTAAAATTAAAATTACTTTAATATATTCAAAGTAATTTGTTTTTAAATGAAGACTGGTTTTTTTTCATTTAATGTTTTTTAATATACTATTGTTTATTTGTTTTTTAACACTTTATATTTATTAAAAAAAAACACTAATTATATATTTTACTAATTTTATTTTAGGTTATTTCCAAAGCGAGATATAACCAACGCCCTGCTCTTCAGCTCATTCACGGGCACCGCACTGTGGTTGTGGAGGAGACCCCACATGCTGGGAACGGCCCCAGCCCGTAGGTTCCCCTGGGTGTTCCTGGGCAGCTCCATGTACGTCCTGGGCAGCGTCCTCCTCTGGGCCATTCTCCGCAGTTCCGTGGGGCGCCGGCCGCTCATCTCTATCACGCTGGGCGCCGTATCCGGGGCGGCACTCACCTATTCAGGCTATGACTACTTCAATTATCTTGATAAAGATCTGGACCCAATGGATGAAATGACGGACATAACCAATAACAGTGATGAAGACAAATTTGATGAGGATAACTTGTAAACTTTAGTAGTAATTTCAATATTGTTTTTTTTACATTATATGTTACATCTGCACATGAAAAAGCTAGCATTGACACAAAATAATTATATAAATATTATTTATTTTGTTAAGTGTTGATTTGTAAGGATTTTCTTTCTTAACTTTTTTTTCACATATTGCTTATTGTTTCTTTGCTGGGGCAGATTTTTTTTAAACTACCACCTAGGGAATTACTCTCTTTACAATTAACTAATTTTTAAATAGGCAATGTAATATGGTGCATATCAAAACATACTTTATTTTTAACTGAGCCATTCTGTATCTCCTTTTATATATGTTCATAAATCAATTTGCCTTGTGTGAAAATAGACTTAGTGTTTCACCCTGGTCACTATTCATTGAAGGAAAGATATTATTTATCTATACAATCAATGTCAAGGCTATATATTTTTCTCTTCTTGAGGCAAGCTGCCAAACTCATGACCTAAGTCAAAGTAATAGTATGTTTACATAAACATACTATTAGAACTGATAATTTCATATATTACCAGAATTTAGAAGGAATTCATTATGTAGTATTAAAAATAATTTGTTATCCTATTCCTATAGTGTACATTTTTTACAATGTACTTATTTTCCAACTTATTTAAGTGAATTGTTTTCGTTCTCCATACTTTAAGCCTAGTCTGAACATTCATTCCCTAAAAAAATTGTTATTAGTTGTAACAATGCAATGTATATTTATAAGTGCCTGCTTTTTTTGTGTTCGGTCATTATATTATGTATATGACTTAAGAAGTTAATACAATTTTCATAATATTAACTGAATTGAAGTTCATATATTTATACAATGTTAAATTTAATCCAAGGAATATTTATGCTTAGCTTGAAAAAATAATGCAATGTGAATTTTTTATAATTTGACATATTTTCATTATTTATTATGTCATGTATATGATAAATGCTGTGAGCATAATTTTATTTCAATTTTACATTCATTGGTTAGTGTTTTTTTTTATAGTATTTACATATTATTTCAATGATTATAAGTCATAGTGTACATAAAATGCCCCAAGAAAGTAGATTGTATGTATTTTTAATTAAATGTTTACATAAAAAGTCTGATCCTGTTGGTTTTTATTTATTATTTTAAGTGGAAAGGAATATCAAATAAATATAATTTTAATGTTTTATATTATTTATTGTTTATAATCATGATAATTCAACAAAACAGAATACAGCTGGGATAAAAATATCTTATTAATGTTCAACTATTACATTAACATTACCATGCTTTGCATAATAAATAATATAACATTACATTTTTTATTACAAATAATTGAAGATAAAATTGTGTTCCGTAACCATTTATAAGAAGGTTGTGTTGTTTGGAATAATATGATATTATTAGCGCAGAACTTCAGTTCTGTGTCGCTGGAGGCTTGGACCAGTCAACTCCCAAGATAAGATGGTCATAACCGTGACCGTTGAGAACCTGAATGGCTTTAGCAGCATCGGCGCGGAATTTGAAATGAATGTAAGCAAATCCTTTGCAAACACCAGTGTTCTGGAAATATAATAAAACAGTCCATTACAATTTTTTACAAACACCTAAACCTTTTTTGGTGCGATAGATGCGTTCCGTGGTAAATCGCACAAAAAAGCTATGATTTACATAGAAAAAGGGAAGATGCGTTCCATGGACTTTAAAAACCGCATAACTTTGAAATTGCTATATAAAATATACCCAAAAACGCACAAAAAAAAATATTTCCCCCAGGAACATGAATCAGTAGATGGCTCCAATTTTTCAATTTCTTCATAAAATCTACATGCTTTTTCTTGAAGTAAATAACTATTTATCGGGATTATCTTTTTGGTTAAATCTTCAATAAAGATTCTGAGCGCTTGTTCAGTTTTTTCTAATAACGTATCTCTTGTGTATGATGATAATTTGGAACTTATGTTGGTCCTATCAATAATAGATTTTCTTATTGCAATTTCATTCTTTTTAATTGCTCTTATACACAGATGCTGGCCAACGTTTGAATGTATGCACCGCACAGACGACCGCCCGGCTGTGTGTGCAGCCGAACCCGTGTCAAATGAATAGTCGGCCTTGTAACATTCTGCGCAAGTTGGGGTATAGGCGGCCAATATTTCAATCCATCGTGTTATTCGGAGTAGTTTAATAAGGGGTTCGACTGTATATTTTTGAGATCATATGTACATACGTTCATATGATCTCAAAAATATATTGCATTAAAAAAAAAACGCATAACTTCAAAATCGCACCAAAAAAAAGTCGCACAAAAAGAGGTTTGAGTGTACTTAACTTTATATTTAGCACTATGAGTCCTATTTTCAATTAATTCTAATGATTGTACATTTCACCAATATATGCTAGCTTCACTATAATAAATTGATTTTGTTTCTTGTTAATTTACATGTTTATGGAATCCCAAAGCCTAGCATATTTTTTTAGATAGTGGATATTTGTATATTCATAAATAAGGGTAGTAAAAAGTAGTAAAACCATAGGACATTTTTAGTTATATCATAATATTTAAAATGCTAACTCCCCTATTTTGAAATATGCATTTACCTATTGACTTCTACTATGTTTGCTCCCAAATTGAAACACATAGACATATTTTAGACACCATCAGAAAGCCTTTTCATATACGAGTTCTTGTGTGATTATGTGTACAATTACCGTGGATATTAAAACTCAGAGAATGAACATTAGGTAATTTTGGTCTGTTTTCTTGCAGTACCCGCTCTCTAATTGGGAGCATGAGGTCACCACAATCACACATCCCTAATAACATTGATCTAACATTTTTAAATTTTCTGTGATGTTAATTAAGTCAGCTGGAAGCTGAGCGAGAAATGATTAAGTCCGATTACTTTGATAAAATTATCAAATAATTGATTGCAATAATTATCGACATACCTTTTCCTTTGCGAGGTAAAGCTTCTGAACGGGTCCAAAGGCCTTAACCAGGTCCTCCAGATCGGCCTCCACAGTCGTGTCTGACAAGTTGGAGATGCGAATGGCCGCCGTGTCATCGCGCCGCATCGGTCCCGAGCCGGGAGCGTCGCGCCGCGCACCATCACGCAGAGATGGAGCCACGTACTTGCTGCCTCCAGCTCCGCCAACTCCTCCTGGTCCACCCTTGCCGGGCTCCGTGCTTGACATACCTATAGTCATCAAACAATGAAATCATAATTTAAGAATTTTATTACTCAGAAAAGTTTTTAAATTCATGAATAAATACACAAAATTACAGCTAGAATATATTTCCTTAAGAGAATAACATTTTTTTTTCAGTTTAAATCGGAATATTACTTTCCATAGCCGATAGTTACTAAAACATCTCTATTCTGGTGACTAAACAGCAATATGTGGTATGTGCATGTTATTCGGGTAGCCATTTGTAGATCATCCATGCCAGTAAAATGATGTATTATTTTTTATAATCATTATTGTGATCGAGTGTAAGTTTACAACCGTGTATTAAAAAGACAAAAAGAGAAGGAAACTTTATTAATTTAACTAATAATTATGAGAAAACTGATAATAAAAAGTTATACGATTTCTGAAATGTTTCTTAATAACTTGAGAAAGATATATGCTGTTCACCTGACTATCTTTAAGAAATCTTGATTACTCACTCATGTCGGGCTTGGCAGACGCGAGATACTTGAACGGACAGTTGATGGTCCAGTGCTCGCCCTGGCACGTGCGGCATTTGAAGATGGTTGTGTTGGGGTTGCCCTTGAGCGCGTCCAGGTTGTCCTCCTCTGGCCGGGTGCTCTCCTCGCGTGATGTGATGAACTGCATGAACACATCCTCGGCCACGAGTGTCGTGGCGGGGTTGGGGCCCGGCTTGTCGCCCAGCGAGTCCCCAAATTTGGGAATGTTTTTGCGCACGGCAATTGACTGTATTAAAATAAATAAAAGGTGTTTATGCTCAACCATGTGTATCAACCATTCAATTTTTAAGCTTTTTTCAATTTACCAGCAGTGATTAATTTTGTCAATTTCACCCTTTGATGAGTTTTTGTTTTCCACCAAATTTTGTGTTAAAAGTTAAAGATTTTGTCTTCTAACAAATTAATATTACTTTTCTAAGACCAATTAGGATTTTTTAACACATTCACTGCGCACGACGTCTATAGCGGTCATGAAATTTACATGTAATTTGTAGCCTCATATTACAGCTTTTTTCTACACTTGTAATGTTCAAAATTAACTTACTATATAACTGTATGTAAAAAATATTGGATTACAGTTAAAAACTATAAGCAATATCTGATATATTTGATTACTTGAAAATATATTAGTCTATATTAATTGCCCAAAAATCGATTAACAAATCCTCCAAAAAGGCGCCGTGTTCAAAAGATTAATGACTTCTCGCTAAAGTCGAAACATGTAGGTTATCAATATAATCATGAATTAAACTCTAAATAAGAAATCATATTAAATTGTGGAATTGCACCAATAGCTATCGATTTTAATAGATTGAAAAGCATGAAAAAATAAAGATTTATTATTTTTTCACTGAGAAAAAATATTTTGTATTTCGCATCAGTATTTATAGAATTCTCTTACAAAAATATATCTTTATTTTTGAGCTTCAATATTAAGCAACTAATTGTAATTATTTTCACACATCCATTCCCAATGAGCATATAGTTACCAAAAATCTATGCCAATAATCTCTACAATTCAAGATAATTTACAACTTGATAAGATTATTTTTTCTAACAGATATCTTCTGAATTAGTAGTTGTGTTTCCTATATTTAATAATTACCTTTGAAACGGTCCTCTTTTCGATCTTGTACGTGCGCACGATCTTGACCTTCTTGTTCAGATCGTTGACCTTGTACTCCGTTCACGATCTTGAAGCCATTCTCCTTGGTCTCTGACGGGGCAGGCAGCGTGCCCTGGTCCAGCTCCACCTCGTCGGCCCAGGAGGACTTGATCTCGTCGGCCACCGGCATCTATTACGGTATAAAAATAAATAATAAAAATAAATTAAATAATAATAATCAACACATAACCAGGAAGATTAAATGTGAATAGTGCAGAGCATTAGGATGATTAACCGTATGGGTGCCATGATCTCAAATATGGGTCCGCTGCGGGAAGCCCACCAGTGCCGTGAGCACACCGGTGTGTTATAAAATTGTATATTTTCGGTCAATGTTATAGCTTGGGTCTACAGACATCTATCGTCTGCCCAAGAAAAAAAATATTTAAATTGGACACCATTTAGGGGTTCAAATCTTCGATAATCCATGAGGCGTTGTATAGATCTATTCAAGGTCATGGCATCTAAAAGGTTAAAGAGGATTTCATTGCTCAACACTAAAGATTACAAAGAAGTTATTCATTTGAAAGATATAAAAGGAAAGATAGGGAAAAATTGTGCAAAATGAAAAAAATATTCATAAAACTGTGAGAAAACTGTATATTTACTATATAACGTAATACTCAATTTAACATTAATGAGTATTTGACTGTTCATAAAAATAAAATGGCCAATTGATTTATGTTAATAAAACAACATATATTATTAAAAAGTATTTTATTTCATTGTATGAATTTAAAATTTTGTTCATTACAGTAAAATACTATATAAAATAAATAAATAACCAATGAATTAATTTTGAGATTTTTAAATGCATCATGACTACACAATTTGAGCATTTGTTTTGTACAAACATTAAAACATGTTAGCTATTGCCACATGACAAAATTGTATTTAAGGAGATAATCATTGTTGATATCATGTAATGTTTTAGGTATATATTAATATAATTTTCATTGTTATAAAGTTCTTAACTTATGCTTTTTTATTATCATTTATTGCATGTGATAACTTTGAGATCTTGTAAAGTACTGAGAGAAACTCGAAAAGTAAATGAGGGGAGAAAGAGCCACGGCAATAAGAGTTAGCCCGAGCACCGGAGAATAAACGATCCAGGCGATTGCGATGATGAGAAGCGTGGCACAGGTGGCCATGATGAGATTAGTCTTCAGACGTCCTTGACTCCTCAGCCGCGGCGAGACACATCCACACCCCAACAGCAAGCTGAACCAGTCCGGATGGAGACTCATGGCTGCAGCGAACATCTGAAACCATCCGACAGCTCGGTACCGCCACGCCACCATTCCTATGTCTCGGTGCTCCGATTCTAGAAGGTCTATAGCCGAATGTCTCCCCTTTTTCAAAATCACCAGTGGTTCTTGCGATGACGTTGTCAGATACGTTTGAACTGTCGAGTGTTCTAAATATCCTATCATTGTGTATTCATCATCTTGCCGTCCGGCATAAGAGAATATAATCCGCAAATCCCCGATCTCGTGAACAAGCGGATCGGCGCCGTGGTAGTAATGCCCGGAATGCAATTTTATATCGCGTCGCTCTGGCCGCTCGTCTGAAGTTATGTCGTAATAATCATTGAATTTCCGCTTCAGATCTGGTCCTAAAGACACCCAACCTATTTTTACGTTTTCTGCTACGAATGTTTGTCCGGATATCGGCATGTCTTTAGGGTTGTGATGACCGGGAGACATGTAAAACAGATTAGAATCCACGAGGAAATCTCTCCAGTCCTGGTAGTATGAGTAACTGTTGATGTCCGGGTTGGACTCCAGGGTGTCTCCGAAGCCGTCGTGCTCTCTAGCTTCCTCGATCCACTGATACATCTGAACTCTTTTTTTCAGCTTCACGGACATGACTTGAATGTTATAATCTGGTTCCGTTAGAGGTTCCATTATATCGATAGGCCCCATAACGTGAATCAATTTCCCTTCAAATTCGGCCTTGTTGGCTGTATTATAAGGATCCACCGTCACCACCAGATGCATGGCTTCCTCCAAAGCCTGTGACATAAGAATGGCTTGGCCTTCATTCCAAAATAGAAGGTAGGTGACGGCGACGAATAGCCCTCCGCTAAAGGTCGTAGTCAGCCATGTTGCCTTGAACTGAGTCCACACTGTCATCTTCGCGAGCGCTTCTTCGAGTAGTAATTTATCTTCGGTCATGGACCATGTCTAAATTACATCGACAGCTTTCAGGTATGACTGGAAGAAAGTTACGCCCGATTCAAAGAATGTTTACACAATTTTAAGCTTCCAAATTTAATCGTCGATTGATTAAAAATATTTTTAAATCTTGCCGGTCTTGAGCACACTGGCCACACATTACAAAATGTCAATTAATATAACCTAAGAATCTGGCGAGCATATGACACCGCGGTGGGACTAACTGAAATATATTCGATTTCGTGCGATTGCAACATAATAAATGTGACGCAATGCGGCTTTTAAATATACGTGACAAGTGTGCATACTCACAGTAAAATCTTTTGCGTCCTATTTATAATTTACTTCGGTGTCAGAAAACAGGGAGAAAGACAATCTCAGATCGCGACGAAAGACAGTAATGGCGGATTAGGGTGGTCACCTACAAATATTCAGATTTATAGGTCCAAATGAGTACATACCTACACACGTTTTATATTACCTACCTAGCAATGTACTCATATTTTTATTTATGAAGAAATTTCTTTTTTTTATTAATTATTATGATATGAACTACAAAAATAAAATAAAGTGCTCATTTTTTCTTAATATACTCAGTATTTAGGTAGGTTATAAGGAAAATAATCTATTGGTTCCTAAATATGTATATTTAAGCCATGAAATACTTGTATTTGAGCATAATGTAATTATATTGGTATGATTCATAAAATTTATTATATCACATAGTCATGCCAAAAAGATATTTTTATTCTTATAAATATTTTGGGGATCAAAAAGTTAGTAAAGCCTACGAGTTCATTTTTTACAAAAAAAAACAGAGAAGTTGCTGTAAGAATAGTTTTTTTACTCATTAAATATCATAAGGGTATAATTTGCTCTGGACAGCACAATTTTTTATTTAGTCATACTTAATTAAAGAATAAAAAGTAGAGTCCACTTTCAAGAATGCTGAATTTATTTATTAAATAAATAATTGCATTAAAACAATAGTTGTATACTAAATAAAACATTTTTTTTCCAATCATTTGATCCCAACATAGTCATACATTCAATAGATATTACGAAAATAACATTTTTTCTTTATAGATTTATCTTTAAGTTTCAGATTGATCCATAATTGATCTAGACATTTTTATATATTTTTAAAAATGTCTAGATCAGGGGATATTTAAAATGGGACGAAACACATGTTAATATAAAATAAATCAGTTCACGGAAGCACCAAAACCACCTATCGATAATTTCATTTTTATTTTAATTAGATTATTTAGTTTTATTTCATAATTATTTCATATGAATGAATGTGTTTCATCTCTCCAAGGAAAAATCTTCTAAATATGATGAAACGCTATCAGAAAGATTAATATGAAACAATTTTTATTAAAATAAGATTACATTATACATCAATAAAATGCAGTTTCGCCAAGAATTGACAATTAATATCTTTAGCTTAGTTAAAAATTCAAAAACACTTTTCTTAAAATTTATTGAAATGACAATTAAAAAAAAAACCTTTCATGATTTTTTAGTTATGGTAACTATAACTTAAATATAATAAAACACATCTAAATTGTATACAAAATCTATTTGAAATGTGGGATATTTAAATAATAAATAATTTGAATTGTATAAATAAAAATAAATAAACTTCACTTAAAATTTAATAAAACCATAACAAAAAATGAAACATAATAAACATATATTTAGTTTAACAAATTGTCATTATAATTATTTCCTAATAATATAAACAATAACTTAAATTAAAAAGATTTTGAATGTAGAAATCTTTTAATTTTAACTGACTGAGCAGTCTTAAAAAAACCTCTGAAATTGAAATGTACTGACAATTAAGAATAATTGTTGAATATTTTCTTGTACAATAAAACTTTTTTTTAATTTCTTAAAGCTGTATACATAAATATATGTTTAATTTTGCTCGAAATAATTCTCATCAGGTTATAATTTACATAAATGTATGTAAATATGTATTCATTTAATAATTTTAATACTAATAGATCTACTATTATTTTCAATTTAATTTCAAAGTTAAACTGCATATAATATTGCCATCACCATTTAATTTTTTTTACTAAACTTTAATATACAAGTAATAAAATAATATGCCATAAACTAAGTACCATTTACAACATTGTTATAAAATGTGTTAAAAGCTATTTTTGTATAATTTAGCACTTGTGAAGGAAACATAACTTTTACGATCCATTTGTGATTGTGACTCCCCTTCCTTTTCTTTCTAAAACTCCATCAGAAAGCATGTACGCCGGTTCATATGCATCTTCATCTTTTGACGACCCTTTTATCTTTAATGATGGATTAGGAATAGTATTATTGATATTTCCTATCGATGTGTATCTGAGAATAATAATAAAAATAGAAATTGTATAGATATTTTAAAAAGCATTTTTTTAAATACTATTTTCTCTTAAATTCAATTTGTTTCTTAACTTACCCTCTATCATAAAGATCACAGTAAGGTACTTTATTATCTATTAGATAACTCCAAATATGATGATATGACCAATTTAACAAAGGACTAACTCTAATGACCTGTGGCCAACCAACATCTGTGGACTGAAATATTAAAAAAAGATACATTAATAGAGATTAATACCGAATGTTAATACAATGGTACCTTGATATACGAGTTTTTTGAGATACGAGCCGTCGAGCATATGATTTTTTGCTTTAAAAAGGCTTAGCGGGTCGGCCGGTTGCACACGAACCGCACGTCACGCTTTCCCGCGTGAATCCCCCGGCCACGGTTTGAGAATCATTTATCAGTGTAATCTCGCTATCAAAGCAAAGCATCTATGATAAGTTGTGCTTGCGTTTTGTGATAATGGGGAAATTTGCTTTGAGATATGAGTAATTTGAAATACAAGCAAGTGTGTTTTGAACGAATTAAACATATATGTCAAGGTACCACTGTATTTACTAGTTTCATTGTTACTAATACTGATGTAGGCATACTTACTTGAAAGAATTTAAGGTTTTCACTGTAAGGGTCAGTTTTTCTTGTTCCCATAAGACACGCTTTTATGCAATCGTTATCTTTCAATATTTTCTCAAGTACAATTTTAATATTACCAGGTATTATTATTAAGTTCAGATTGTATTGTTCTTCCATTTGGTGGATAAATTTCTCGAGTTCAGGGAATGGATGCTCAGGTTGAATGTATACAAATCTCAATTGTTTTAATTCATCACAGTTGTTGAATCTTTTTCTTAATACTTTTATTGTTAAATCTAATAGCACAGTACAGTCCTTTCCTCCATTGAATGATAAAAAGATTTCAGATATTTTGTATTTTTTTAAACATTGTTCTAATACCTAAAAATATAAATATAAGGTTATATCCATGAAATTGTAATATAAATGAAAAAAAAAATGACCATTTACATAACCAAAATAATAATTACTTACTTCAGTAGATTCTTGTAAAACATCGGAATAATTAACAATTTCCATTGTCCTAATGTTGGTCATGTGAGTACATTAATTAAAAGCATAGTTTTATGTACATATATTTTTGGTAGACGTTAAAATATTTGCATCTGACTCCTGCAAAATAAATAATTACTTTGTACTAAGAATTATAAATTATTGGAAATTACACATGGAATACACTCGGAGGAGCTATGCATAGAGGATATGGGAAGATGTGTCAGTAAAAAAATGCCATTAAAGAATGAAATAATATACTTTGTAAAACCACTGAGTTTTAATTATTATTAGTCTATTGGTTTTGGAGACAACTCTCCTTCATCAGGATAATTTCAATACTTTATTCAAATGTTTACATATTCATTATGTAAAAACGTTTTATCACACATTATTAAAGGTCGAATTAGACTTACTACATACAAAGTTATATCAGCATCACATTTTATTTGTGATTTTTAAGACATTTAATTCTTATAATCCTTTGAAATGGCTCATGTTATGAATATTATTTATAACATGGCAACACTGTATACTATCCACGAAAATAATTAAACAAATTGTTGGGACAAAGCAAAGGAAAATAAAATGCTGTATAAACATAAAAAATAGACTTTATTAACAGCATATTTTATCATATAAAATATTATGTTTAAAATTTATAATATTGCAAACAAATTACAACATAAAATGTATTCTATTATGATGCTGACATTGGAAAATTTATTATTTTGATAAAGAGCATTTCTATAATCTTGTATGTTTATATTCAGGCTCATTATCATCATTGCAGAAGGATTTTCTTTTTTCACCAACGATGCTCTCTTCAGATTTATAACCAGAGTTTTCAAACAATTTATCATGTGACAAACGAAAACTTATTCTCATCATTTCCTTTTTAGGTGAGACATTTCTCACTTTAAAGACTTCAATAATATCATTTTCTAGCGGATACCCTAAATTATTCTCCACAACCTCTTTTGCAGTTTCATTTGGGGTATCTCCTTGCACAAAACAGTAAACGTGAACAATTGGATTCTTGAAAGTATCTTTATTTTTTAATGTTTTGTTTTTTAGAAGACCTCTGAAAGTATCCAAAAACTCAACAGCTAAAGCAGGAAGATTCATAGTCAGATGAATATCACAATCGGCATTTAATTCACTATTACATTCAACAAATTCTTTGACGTAATATTGTGCAAAAACTTCTTTGATAAATTGTCTTCCATCCAAATTATAAGATTTGAAGTTGCACTCTTTCACTTTGTTGAGTTTGGCATTGTGATTGAGCCACTTAAACGATTGAGGATTTAAATCGTTAGCAAAAACAATGCAATTCTTTTTCGCAGCAGGGATTGAGAATGGTCCAACTCCGGCGAACACGTCAAATAAGATGTCTCCATTTTTGAGCAAGTTGGTAATTCTCTCATGCTCCGTGCTAAGTCTTGAATTCCAGTAAACTTGAGAAAAATCAAATTCGAATGACCATTTATTTTCCTTAACGAGAGCTAAGAAGTTTTCTTCTCCGCATAAAACTTCCATCGAAAAGTTTCTGTAAGTGTTGTCAATATTATTCGTTTTATTAACCACCGTTTTGCATTGCTTAATTTTATCCAGTAAAACTTGTCCTATAATGGTTTTATAATCCAAATGATGATCCCTCAAGTTGACGTGAACAATATGACCGACTTTGGAATAACTGGTTAATTGGTCATTTTCAGGTAATATCGCTTTTAATATTTCGTCATGGTTCCAGTTGTCATACGTAAGTTTCACATCAGCTATCAGGAAATTGTCCTCAGTGACAGTGCACTTGGCAAGCCCATCTCTGTCTTTATCCTCAATATCAGACCACTCCTTGATCTGATAAGGGTTTAAATATGCATACTTTATAGACGTTTCAATCGTATTTGGTGTATCAATAACCTCAGAAGTTACATCACTAAGATTTTGTATGTCACTATCCTTAGATTGTACAGGTTTAAGATTAACCATCTTCAACAAATATTTCTTTAAGTAACGCATGACATCTTTTAGATGAGATTCTTTTATCTTGACTGCGGGTACTTTAGAGACAATTATAAATTTATCTTTATCCAATTTCTTCATTCCTCTCACTTCAGGAGGAGGGATCAGTCCAGACATTTTTAATGTTCTAATTAAAATATCGCCGTTTAATATGTTTCTTCTTTTTGTGGCACACAATATATTTTTGTGGAGCCCTATTTGATTTTGTAATTTCGGTACGTTTTTTGTGAAGCCAAAGAAAAACATTTAGGTTATGTTGCATGTAAAGAGATAAAAATGTATATATCAAATGAATATATTTTATGAACCTTAATCAAACACTGAATACTTGTCTTTATCTATGATGAAACTAGAAAGTGATTTTTATTTATAAAATCTTACTTTTATAAAATGACGTCATGGAACAACAAAATCCTAACCAGCAATTTTACTTTTTAGAATAATTTGAGAAGTGTCACCTTTCAGCTCTACCAACAGTTGTTATCGCTTCTGCCAACACACGGAGACTTACTTTTTCTAAATCGATATTCTGTAGGTATACGCTTTTTTCTTAACCCTACAGAGAGCTCAATTTAATACATCAAAATTATTTTACCTTATTTTCTCCCGTCACTTACGCTATAGCACAATAATTCTAGAATTCTCTCCACGAATGTTTTTTTAACGCTCTAGGTATATAAATTAGTTATTTTGATCGAAGACTATAGAAGTATTATTTTTTATAACTCAATATATGTACTGTAGTATATGTTGAATAATGAAATATCTATAATATTTCGATACTTTATTCTAAGCAACTGTTATAATTATATTGTTGAGGAATAATTATTCATTTTTTTACTTGTATGTATACGGAATTTCACCCAACATCCTGCTATATGGACTGACGATATAAAAAAAAAGCAGGAAAAGGCAAGATGCAGAAAGCAAAGAATCAAAAGGAATAGAGACTCACAAATGACGTGGTCATAACATTTGATATAGACACAGGCTGATTAACATTTAATTTTTGAAGTTTGTTTAAAATATAAATATAATACGAGAGTTAAAAAGCTGTTTGTATTACAAACACATACATATGTACTATTTATACCTGTCCATCTATTTTTTAAGTCTTAAGAAATAATATAAGACATTGTAGGGTTAAATTATTACTGTGAAATTTCTAGAATCTAATTTTTTGACTGCATATTATGTAAGTATAATATTGTAAGATCTTATCGCTTTATTAAAATATATATTTATTTTAAGTATTCAAAGGAAATACATATACATTTAATTAATTTTTTAATTTTTATTAGAATATTATTTTATTATTTCAATATTCTAATCTACTTTTATAGATCATTGACTATATTACAATATTATTATTACTTAAATATAAATATACTAAACATAAAATTCTTTTTTCAACGCGTCAATCCAAGCACAAAAATAACGGCAGAAGCGGGATGCGAACCGCGGACCTTGGAAACCAACTATGCCCAGGTATTCATACAGCTCGGTGAATCACGCCATTGCTATGCCCAGACTGACCTGCGATGAAACTAGTATTTGTATCATTGTTATTATCGTACGACAGATGTCGCCATAGTAAGTCATAGTAAGTAGTAAGTAAGTAGTCGCCATAGTAAGCCATAGTAAGTAGTCGCCAAGGTCCGCGGTTCGCATCCCGCTTCTGCCGTTATTTTTGTGCTTGGATTGACGCGTTGAAAAAAGAATTTTATGTTTAGTATATGTATATTTAAGTAATAATAATATTGTAATATAGTCAATGATCTATAAAAGTAGATTAGAATATTGAAATAATAAAATAATATTCTAATAAAAATTAAAAAATTAATTATTAATGTCTCCTTGAGACAATATCAAGAAGGTAAAAATTATCCATCAGTAACACAGGTAAATTATTGGTTATAAAGTCCGAGTCGGAACTATAAGTAGTCGTTTCACATCCATTCAGTCTATAGTTTGGTTCGAGACCCGAGTGGTACTTACTAAAATAAATAGACTGCCGGAAAGTAATAATATTAAGCTTGTGAATAAATGAATACTGATAGAATAATAATAAAAATATACATACTTTGAATATATACTATGGCGACATCTGTCGTACGATAATAACAATGATACAAATACTAGTTTCATCGCAGGTCAGTCTGGGCATAGCAATGGCGTGATTCGCCGAGCGGTATGAATACCTGGGCATAGTTGGTTTCCAAGGTCCGCGGTTCGCATCCCGCTTCTGCCGTTATTTTTGTGCTTGGATTGACGCGTTGAAAAAAGAATTTTATGTTTAGTATATGTATATTTAAGTAATACATATACATTTCTTTATTTAGCTCGGATGGACATATATTTTTTACGATATTATTATAGGTACAAATTTTCTATGGTACATCAAGTTTTAAAACTTTTTATAAATCCGCACATGCTTTTGTTAATCAAAACTATAATATGACAGATGGATATCGGTCACAAGTATTATTTATCATTGTTATACAACTACTTCACAAATAAAAATGGCATGTTTCAAACATTCTTTACAACTTTTAAGAGAATAAAAAAGTATAATAATACCGCAATTTAGACTTTAATTGAACTTAACCTAATCTAAGACAACTCATTTCGGATAAGCATATTTTTCAATGATATTAAGCTAGTCGGTAAGTATTTTTTATTGTCAAAGTTGTCATAAAAAGTCGGAAAATCTGTATTTTTAAGTGTAAAATAGTATATATTTTGATTCTATTAGCATTCATGGCATTGATTTTATAAAGATAAATAAACTAAAGTACATGTTAATATTTTTTGCGGCTATTTTTTACAAAACTGATGACGAGAATGCTATCATTGTCTCTTTTTTACTTTTAACACCATACCTATGAAACACATCTCTTTCTTGCGTAAAGCGAAGATAACAAGTACTATACATACATACAAAATCATGTTTCAAGTACAAATCAATTTTATTGAAAAAAAAAACAGCAATGTTATCGTATAAAATAATGCAAAAATCTGTCAAGTTTCTTCGTGAAATAAAAAAAAAATCAACCTTTTTTTAACATTTAATAAATTACATTTTCGTTTATTAATAATATGATTTTGTTTTTTTTGTTTTACTATTCAGAATACATATAATTATCTAAAGTAGGAAATAAAAAATAAACTTAGCCAACACACCATCAATGACATGTTGGTTTTAAGTACGAGGTTATCCGTAAAATAAGGTTCCCATGGCGCTACAGTTCTAAAAAGCGCTGTTATGGTGGATCCCGCGATTCTGTTGTGTACCTTAGTTCCCCCACTCCAAATCCCTTCCCTATCGAGCTGCCTGCGGAGCTCAGTCTTGGCTTGGCAGCCGTGATGGATCTCCCTCTCGCTTCACCCGCCAGGTGTGAGCGCCATGGTAATCTTATTTTACGAATAACCCTCGGCGTGTTAACAGCTCCAATATTTAAATTTATTACCCATTTAAAAGAATCATTTTATGCCTCCACGTGAAAATGAGCTAGAAAATCACGTAAGCAGTACTTTAATTATTTATAAGCTAATGTGTCGTTACTTACAGCAGGCTATAAGAATGAGTGACAGATTATCATAACTTTGATACAAAACACCATGGATTTGATTGAATTATATACTGATCATTGAAGCGATTCATTTTAATAGAAAAACGGGAGTAAGTAGCAACTGCTTAAAACGGCTAAAGATTATTTTATAATTTAAATTATAAAATAAAAATAAAATTGTCTATTATATAATAAATATTGTCTACTCGTATAAATAATAAAATAATGGTTTAAACATTATTTTAAACTTATTATGGAATATGATCATAAAGAATTATTAGAGTACAACATACCTACCTAAGTTATAATGAAGAGTACTATATTGAAAACAATATTTATCTCGTTCTACATTTCCGGCCTCGGCGCTTTTCAAGGTAACCACATGATTTTGATTGATAATTTCAATAAAATTGACATATATATATTTATTGAATATAATATTAATACTATAATATATTTATGTGCTCACTTGCAAATAACAATTTTATTGCGGTCAGCGATTGTTTGGATTTTTCGTATTTGTATGTATTAATAATTAATGATAATTTATATCAATATAAAGACTGATAAAAACTATATTTTGTGGTTAAAGTTAAAAATAACTATTTGGTTTGGACACTTATGCATAATACCATATGGACGACTTTTTGATATTTAAATAATTAGGTGTAGAGTAAAATAATTACACAAATTTTATCGATGATACGAGACATAATTAAATTGGACAATATTTTAGATAACTTCTTTGGTTTTCACGGCCAGATTTTATATTATGTATTTTGGGTTTAGCTGTGTCTGGCGAAGTACTTTTTTCCAATATTTCGACCGCCATTGCAAGGGTCATCTTCAGGGTTGATGACTTAGTACACTACTAAGAAACCCCAACCCCAAAAGAGTAATTCGCCACACACGGCTAGACCCAAAAGCCACAATATCAATATTTTAGATTTTCATCAAGAAAGGAACTATTTACCAACTTGTTTAGCTGATCTTTTAAAAGACATAACCACTGGACTTTATACGAAGTGTTTGACTATAATTGATGAAATAAATTTCAACACAAGGTAAGTAATTGTGTGTTTTTTGACTATCAAGTTGTTTTGGTACTGATATTATTAAAATTGCAAGTCAAATTGAATGTAAAAACAAAATATCAACTTTCAGTAAGCATTGTCAGTTTAAAAATTTACTGTTTTAATTAAAATTTTAATAAATATTTATTTAAACAAATGAGACACATGCCTTATAAAAAAAGTTTTGCTTATAAATTAATGCATATCTGAATTAATTGTATCTTTCTAAAATAGTAATCCGGATTTGAAAACCATAATCAAAAAACTGCACGATGAAGGAATCGCAACAACTATGTTTTTCGGTGAAAATAATAAAACAGAGAAAACGGTTTGTAAACGTAATAATATTGGAATATGTAGTAAAAAATTAAACGATTTCTTAAAATTAATTACCGATCGAAAAATGATAATGTCGATTAGTTTTTTATATTAAATATGACTGAAAATGTTACTTTTATATTTCTCAAACTTTTCCTATGTTTGTAGCCATCAATATAAAACAATATAACTTAAATATATATAGAAATTTATGTTACCTATAATCAGTACCGGCTCTAGACCCTGGGGCGCCCTAGGGCATTTTTTTCTGCCGCCCCATATTGTATGTACTTAAAATATATATATAAATGAGATAGGTTGCCCTCGGCGCCCCTTGCTCACTCGACGCCCTGGGCTACCGACCCACTGCGCCACCCCGTAAAACCGGCACTGCCTATAATGTACGAGTATGTAGGAATACATAATAAAGCACAATAATGATGTTATAATAAAAAATATATTAAACAAAGTGTTAAAATTAGTATTTCAGTTATCTTTCAAAGTCCATTGATAATTCATTAGAAGTTACCAGTATTATATTTTGTAAGCCAACCCAATGTGAAGATCTATTAGAAAAGGTAAGTTATGAAAAAAAAAACATTATGACAAGATACGCGAAAAAAATACTAAGCTTCTAAGGCACTATTGATCATTTATGTTAAAACTATAATTATAAACAATACTTTTAGCTAAGAAACAAAAATTTGATACATCGAAGCTTGCTATATATCTTTTATTGGGGAAAACAAGAAGCTAGCAAAATATTCCTTAAGCAACTTCACGAGGCCATGAGGGTCGCCGTCATCACCAATCCAAGAACTGGAGTGTACGTATCACGATGATGGAAGTATTTCAAATATGTAAACCGATACTATCGAATAATAAATATAATTCAATAGTATTAAATGTCAATTACTGAAATTTTCGTTTAATAATTATCGAATATACTAGCGTAGCTTAGCATCTTAAAAAAATGCGATTTCAAAAAGACATCAATCCGCTGCTTGTATGATGCAGTCAATTTGAAGTCAAGATTGGTTTATGCAATTGAATGAATGTCCAACCACTTAGCATTTATTTGAACAGTTCGATAGTGGTCATTCGTATATGATTATTTATTTACGTTTTTGCACAATTCACCAGTTTCAGATTGTATTATAATCAAGCCCATCCATCGAAAGAGCAGTCTATGCCATTGGTGAACTGGTGGGTCGGTCGCCTTTTTGTGGCCCCCGCTTTGCCATCAGCAGAACAAGTCTTCACCGATTTTCAAGGTCGCACATTTAGAGTGCCAGTACTACACGTAAGACAAAAAGTTACTATCATTTTACACATATTATAATCAATCAAACAAAACTAAAGACTTGACTTTTTTTAAATCAACATATATTTTAAGGCTCCCCCGTGGCATTTTGTGAAGTTGCACGATAATATGACTATAGAAGTCACAGGAGGACGCGATCATCAATTGCTATTTCTTTTGGCCCAAAAACTTAATTTCAAGTAAGATTATAACATTTATTTTTCATGGATAAATAACAAAGCTATCTAGTGGTAATTTCATTTGAATTCATTCAACTACAACATGTGATTTTCAGATTTGAATATTTTGATCCGCCTGACCACAGTCAGGGCTCTGGAGTTACGTCCAATGGATCTTTTAAAGGAGTTCTGGGAATGATATACCGGAGGGTAATAATAAAAAAAAATGTAAAATAAAAGTACAAAATCTCATAATACTTTGATTGTTATTGTAAATATTCATATTCTATTCATCACATTGATGAATGAATGAATACAACAAGTCAACAACTATAGTTATCATATTTCTATTGATAAGACGATCGTGGTGTTTAAACCTATAAAATTATGAAATTAAATATCAATGGTAGTCATAATGATGATGATAACTTTGATGTTACTATTTTTTCTATTTTATGTAGGAGTCGGACTTTTTCTTGGGAGACGTGACCATGTCTTGGGAGCGCCAGCGCGGGTTGGAGTACTCTTTCATGACCCTGGCCGATAGTGGAGCCTTCGTGACGCACGCGCCCCGCCGCCTCAGCGAAGCTCTAGCGCTGCTCAGACCCTTTCGGTGGGAGGTAAATCACTTATCACATCAATTCTGCTTTCAGGCTGTCATGTACATACCTGTAACATTGCAATCATTTGTTCTCGCACGCTAATGCTGTCAAATCACAATTACGCCAACCTTTTCAGTTTTCCATCACAATTTTAATAACACTTATATTTCTATCGTGATGCTTGGAAAGATGCCTATCAATCGAATTCTTATATTTATGTATATACTAGAAAATACACAAAGGTGCATATGCATGTCGTGTTTCCATATATAAGGCCTCTTAGAAAGAAAGTGAGCCTAAAAATAGCTCAAACTTAATTAAGGGGCCTACATGATTCAAGATCTCCAAAAAATGACAAACAGAAAAACACGGTCTAGGATCTATAAAAAAAGTCCGTTATCCAAAAAATATAACGAGCAAAAAAAAATGCAAGACGAAGATTATTTTGGCTTAAAATACGTTGTAATATGTATACTAAGTATGTTACTTATAATAGTTATAATCATAGTGATAAAATTACGAGGTCAGAAAGACATGGTAAACTATAATAGTTAGGTAGTTTACGTAAAATAGTAAGTTCAGAGACCGCCGGCAATATTTTTTCTCTTACTGTTTGCATTATCCTGAATGGCTTAATAATTTAGATGAATATACACAAAATTGAGATAATTGGTAAGCTTCAGGTAGCTAGATAAATAACTTTGATAATTACCAATGGAAAGAGGTTAAACGAACTTTTTTCCTCTTTAATAATACAATTGTTATTAGGTCTGGCCTGCGGTTCTGGTGACCGTAGTGGCTGCAGGGCCGGCGCTATGGGCGGCCGCCGCGGGCTCCGCCCTCTGGCGCCCACTTCGATCGCCTCCCCCGCCGCCCCTGGCACGCTGCATCTGGTTTACTACATCTATCTTCCTTCGACAAAGTACGATTATAAAATCTACAAAAATTTTGATAAAAGATAAGCTTTACAGTGATATAACCCTAATGCTCTAAGCACATTCTTCGGAGCAGGTGTTCGTGCCCCATCTCACGGTGTGCGCGCCCGAGCAGTATCACTTCTGCTGTCTCTAGCTGCTACATACGTCCTGGGAGACGTGTACTCCGCCACGTTAACGTCTCTGTTGGCGCGACCAGCCCGGGAGCCTCCTCTGAGCAGCCTGCACGCCCTGGAGAAGGCCATGCTGCAGCGAGGATACCGCTTGCTTGTCGAAAGACACTCATCATCACTGGCCATTCTGCAGGTGCCACATATAATGTTTTCGTCAAACTAATAAAACAATTAGCCTCGGTATTCTTGATTGATTCCTACATTCCTACATATAAGCGATTAACTTTATTCCTGCAGTTAATAAAAAGATAATGTATTATCTTTTAGACACCTTATGTCACAGCATTTAGAATACCTCTAATCGCATGTTTATGAAATTAAAGCCTTGGAACAGAATACGATATTTTAACAATCAGGCAATCATAGCCAACCACAAGAAAGATCGTTGTCTACGGCAAATTTAATAGATGACATTCTATTTGTCAGGACCTTTAATCTAGAGCGAGGAATATCCTTCTGACTAGTATTGTTCTTTTTCCTTTTTTAGAACGGAACCGGGGTGTATGGAAGACTATGGAAGCTGATGCAGCAGCAGCCAGGGTACGCTGTTCGCTCAGCTGAGGTTGGCGTCCGCCGTGTGCTCGCCGCGCGAGTTCCTTGCGCCTTTTTAGCGGGAAGGGAGACACTTTTCTTTGATACCAGACGTTTTGGTGAGTAGCCATAATCATGCTGAATCCATCCTGGAAGAAAACAATTACATTGTCATTAAACATTTTTATAAATATCATTACTTTGTAAGGTAAAATACCGGTTGCTGTAAGTCGAAAGGCATCTTTTTATTGACTTTACCGATGAAAATCGTAAGAAATACTGGCATATGTTGATCAAAAGTATGAAACTGTAATTTATATATGTACCTATAATAATTGATCATTTTTAGAAAAAACATGAAATACGATTAATAGGCGTTCGGTATTCTACGACATATATTTCGATTATTGTTTTTAGGTGCACGAAATTTCCAGTTAAGTGAAAAACTGTTCACCAGATACTCTGCTATTGCTCTTCAATTAGGATGCCCTTATCTACACAACTTCAACAAAGTGTAAGAATTCAAATTTAATCTAGATACCTTTACTTATTTTTTAGGAAATACCATGTTCAAAAATAAACCTGCAGCATTCCCAAGAACTTCGTGTCCATAACATGTTCCCAGCCCTACGTCCCCATCAGATTAGTTTATGATAATTGTGGATCTCTACTGTAAGGATATGACACATTATATACAAAACACATGTTTTATCATACTTATTGATTTCATAGTGTGATGCACCTCTTTGAGGCGGGTATCTTGACAAAGATTACTTCTGAGGAGTATGAAAAGCTGGGCAAGAGCGGTGCCGAGGGCGGACTAGAGGGCGGGGCGGAGAGCGGGATGACGGGGGCGGCGCCCGAAGAGGAGCGGCTGGAGCCGGTCACCATGCGCATGCTGCAGGGGGCCTTCTACTTGCTCATCTTTGGGTGCTCCGTTTCAGGTATATATGGATGCTATCATCATTTACCTGTGTTCGTCTGCTTTACGTAATTTTAATGGATCTCCATCCTTACCAATCCTCTTCATCCAACCTCTTATCGTTATTCGCGTAATCAGTTGTTAGCCCGTATTCCTGAAAATTAGCCTAAAACACATATGCCGATTTGTAGACAACATTACAACATCTTGCTTTCTCATCAATTATCGATAAAAGCTTACCATTTAGAGCAGTGTTTCCCAGCCTTCTTTATGCCATGCCCCACCGTAGTCTTTTCAAAAGTCATATGCCCCACCGGCCTCTTTTTTAATTAAACAGTAGGTAAATTTTAGTATTGCCAGTATGCAAAAATAACGGTCGATAAAATTGCTGAATGCACGTGGGTATATTTTGTCATGAATGAATATATTGTATTATAAATTTGTATGTGGAATAGTTGATAATTGCCAATGTGTCCCATATCTGAAGCGTGGTGCCCCACCTCTGATGCGTAATGCCCCAACGGTGGGGCGTACGCCCCATGTTTCCCCGGGAAACACTGATTCAGAGAGTATTATATGTGTATGGCCACTACTAACAACGTTACATCCTACAAACTACAACATATCAACCTCAGTTCCTATATTATACTCGTAGTATACTTTCTTCCGCATAACAAAATCCGAAGAATCTATTTCTTGCATCAAAATCGACATTCGATGGGCAATGACGGCATGTAAAAAGTCAAATTACTACAGAATTTACATATTAATACACCTACAGAATAAATATACCTTCATAATAATATAATATATAATAATTTGTAGTAATATTGTTACTCTTTTATTACAGGTGTTGTTCTTATAATGGAAATCAAGATGAAAAAACGTTCCGTGAAGCGACATCAACTTATACTATACAAGGCTCCAGTTTGCTTGTACACTAGAATGAGAATAAAAAGAAAAGTAGAGAAACTTTTTTTTGATGCACATCGAGATTGCCGAAACAAACTTTCTCTATCGCAGCCATCTTTGGACTTCATTGAATAAATTTCCTTCTATACAAAATATTATGAATATCATTTTAAAATGACGTAGACATAATTATGTTTGAATAATTGTATGCATTTAATTTAATAGACACTTTGAATTTGCCACCAAAATGATACGAATGGTATGGCGCTCGAGAGATGGCAGCACTGTGCTTTAAACTCGAACGTGCAGCGCTATCACGTTATTATATAAGCTCACCGCGCCTCTATGTATTTACTCTGGTTTCCCTTCAATACGAATAAATCTTTCGCCTTTTACTAAAGATTTCCGTGGAGGGGAGCACTCAAATGAGTCTATAACCAATTTTTGATTCCCGCTCTGCGGGACCTTATCAAACACATTACATTCAATGCTCATTCTCTTTTCAGTTGCCTCTCGATAGAGATAACGAGTCAGAAAAGCCGCTAGAACAAATATTGTTACTTTGAATTCCTATTGAGTGAATACACTGTATGATAAATATGTCAGCGTCTAAGTAGTGTTCTTCTTCTGCCTTCCCGCATGAGAGTAGATACTCATGCGGGAAGGCAGTTCAACAGTGGACGGCTACAGGCTGATGGATGATTTAGTGCACGGTCCGTAACGCCCACTAGTGGGCGATTTTTATAGGTTTTCAAATATCCTACATTCCTTCTATAATTTTTCCACCCAAATACTGAGTTGAAATATAGCGAGGTTGGTGGGCGGTAGGAAAATTTTACCATGAAAAATAGGCAAAAGTGGGCGCCAGACATAAAAAGGTTGACGACCCCTGATGTAGTGTAAGCGTTTGAATACCTAACTGAAAATCACGGGTTCAATACGTAATGGAAATTAAAAAAACTACAAATCGTTTTCTAAGTTTTATAAATATGTCGGCTAGTCGTTAATTTGATCCCTCTCCCATAAAATTATACCGTTATAATAAATATTCGTGAATCGGGGTCACAAAGTCCCAAGTACCAATTTTACTCATCATTTATATATGATTTTTAAGTATCACATACCTAGGGGGAAATACTTATGATGTGGTTTCATTGACGTTTGCCGTTTAGGATGATTATTTGTAGTGTTGATCCGCCAACGACTACAACCTGGCATTCATGCTTCATCTATTTTTAAACAGTAATGTATATGGTTATTCACAAGTGAGTTTCATTTACTACAAAATATGCTAAATGGAATATAATGGGAGATAGATCTAGGCAAGTGGGGTGTATAGATATAAAATAATGATAAAAAAAGTTTTCATTCATATTTCACAAATTTAAAAAAAGGAATATGGCAATACATATTGATTTCGAAAGGAAAAAAACAATTCTACTGCTTTCTCAATTTTTATTACATCAGACCCAAGCTGTGTTTAAATTTTGAGCTATTTTATTAAATTTTAAAACAAATACCACTATTTTTAGAACACTTAGGCTGCAGCACATATAGATAAAGAATATTTGAGGAAGATTAATATTTACAAAATGTAATTCAATGATAAATAAATTATTTGTACCTCATTGTTGGGCATAATATTAATTTTATTTTCACTAACTGATATAACTATTGCTCCTGATATTTAACCTTACAGCGGGTGCGCTGAACATCAAGTTTTCGTGTAAAATGTGTTTTTTTTTATATAAATGTTAAGGAATTGTCATAGTGTTATGAAACACGATGAATGATAAAGTATAACAGTACTTTAAGAAACAAATTGACTTTCTTTAACGGAAAATTAAACAATACTTTGAATATTTTATTGATGTGTTAATCAGAATAAATATTCCCATTTGGTTTCGTTGTAATCCAGTATAACCTGAGGCTCTCTGGTGAGGTTCCATTTCTTCGTCGTCATGTAATGTTGACAGAATTCTTATAAATATGTTTTTCCGAGGTACATGGAAATTTATTTTTTTCCTTTTGAAAACTATAAAAGTGGATCCAACAGTTCCGCTTTTGTCTGGCAAGCATTCTTTCGGGATGGTCGGTTAGAGAGAAAAGGCCCTTTGAATAGCTCGGAGCTCGATGCTTCCGACCAAGTGATAAAATTGGGGGAAGCGATGAGGTGCATTTGTCGTAAATTTTATGACAGGGCGCCACTGGATGGTTAATAATCTTGGCAAAAATTAGTGTATGTGTGTAATAAAACAATAATACATTATAAAATAGTTTTTTAATATAAAATAATTTGTTAGAAAATAAAATGGAGAAATACTACAAAATAAAATCGTAACATAAATGTCTTACAAAAAAATCAAAATCACAATATTACAAATCCATTCGAAATACAATCGTAAATGTATGTAAAAAAACTAAATTGATTATAAATTTTTCTCTGAATACAATTTCAATCTTCGTATTGAAGAAGTATAAATGTTTTTTGTATTGCAATCAATTATATGTATGTTATAAAACTATCATATACTTTACATATTTCAAAAATATATTTAGTCTTCACACAGCAACATAAAAAATATGAAAATTCAGCATTTTTCATCTTTTGGGGCATGTTTTTTTAGGGTAAAATTTTGGTTTCCGAGCCAAGGTAAATAAAAAAATATTAGTTTTAATTTGAAACTGTGTTACCAAAAATAATAATGGTGGATAGGATTCCTTTTATAAAAATCAATTCAAGATAAAAAATAATGTAAATTATTCATTATATTTCAATTTTATGAATAAAAATCTTAAATAACAATTAAAATAATCTTTAATGTGCAAAGAATGCAGGAGATTCTGTATATGATAATATTACTGTAATTTATTGTGAAATTTATGATTAACAATAAAAATTGCACATTTCCAAACCACATAAATATTGAGTTAAGTGTGTTTGTGATGATAGATATTAATTATGTAAAACTTGGCTCTGTGTATAAATTTTAAATAACAATTGAAATTTTTATATTTTATTAGATATGTTCCCTTTTCACCATCAATTAATTGTGCCATTCCTACAAATATTGAGTTGCGGCACGTGTATTAAAAAATACTTATTAAAATCTATAAAAAGATAAAAGGCTCTATAAAACATATTTGATTATTCTAAAATAAATATACTAAAATTCTAGATGAAATATTCGTGAGATATCGCAAGATTTTTACAATTTTTACAAAAACAAAAATGTCACTGTAACATAAATTTTTAAACTGATTTTCTCTAAAAGAAATAAGGTGATATTTTTTATTATTTCTGAAAGATATTGATGAGATTTGTACTTTTTTAATAACATTGGAGAATCATAAAATGAATTAACAATTATTAAGATTAGGCAAATTTGTTGAATTGGAAGACTATGATGCTTTGTTCTGTGGTTTTGCTGGTCTGCTGTAAGGTCCTGTTGCCGTTCGCTCCTTTCCACGTACTGTCTTGCACCCAACTGTAATAAAAACATATAATTTTATTGTATTTTATAGCGTCCCAATATTAAGTTGCATAGCTCCTATTGCCGGGTGGCATAGTCCAGTGGTTAAACATCAGTTTGTCATTCAGACGCCGTCGGTTCAAATTTCTCAATAATATTTTAAACTAGACTGAAAACATAGTGTGCCCAATATTTAAATGTAGGTTTATAAAGCATTGTAAAACCTCATTCAGAAAGGCAGCTTCCACACGTTTTCTTTATACGCATTATTCACACAAACCTTGAACATTACAAGCATTAGGTCCACCACTGTTATATTGGAACCGGTTCGCCGATGATCCGAATCCTGAGGATTTGTTATCCTTACTAGAGACTACAGCACAGGCCAGGGGGGGCCTCTTATGTGGGGTGACTTTGGCGATAAATGGTTTCATTTTAACTCCAGACACTGAAAAACAAAGAGTCCAAATCATTAAAATAAGAAGTTAAGAGCATAATAATAGTATTATAAAATAGCTATTCGAAATGCTCTTCTATTAATAAAAAAAACTAGGGTTTCGGAAGTCGTGGAATCGGTTTCAAAGACCTTTTTAATTTCGGTTTAATAATTAATGTTTTTCCAAAAAAAGTCATAGTTCTCGATAAGATTAAAAATACAGATTTTAGGGATCAATCCCTCCCCCTTCTCATTTAGAAGGTTTTAATCTTTTGGTACATATATAAGCATGTCAAAGATATTTTAAATCAGCGTATTTTTTGTATTAATTGGTGAAATGATGACCGCACAGAAGACATTCTAGAATGTTTTTTTGTATGTTTCGAGGTGGACATAAATCAATACATCAATTTTTTACAGCTGAATTTAATGAAAATAACATGTATTTTTATTTTGTGTTATTAATTTACAGAATATTTACAATTCCAATAAAAATTGTTTAAAAAAAATGTGAATATATATCAATATTCTAATACTTGATAAATAATTGAAGATTTATACCAATATTTTTATCAAATTCTACAGTAAATATCATATTTTATGATATTTATGTGTATAACAATTTGTTAAAATTATGATTAATAATCAGTCCAAAAATAAGCAGCTTATGTATTATGTATATATTTTTAGGGCAAGAATTACAAAGAAAAACAAGTACTTACATTTTCCATCATTATTTATAAAGTTGGTTCTCTCCGATAGCACTTTCTTTGGATCACCGAATCTGAATGGTTTCTTGGCGGGCGGCTCTCCGTCAGAATTTTGCATCAATACAAATGTGGAGTTCAGATTGGTTGGGTTTATGCTCTTCTGAATGTTCAGAGGCTTGGCGTAGTTGCTCACATTCGATAGGCTCTCTCGGGGAAACGAGACATAAGGTTTAGCATCTCTATGAACGACGTGAGTCGCATTCAAATCTTCATCAGACTCATCTGTTAAGTTTGTCAAATCCTCAATGGGTATACTCTCCACTTTTGTTATAGTATTATTTAAAAACACCAAAGGCTCCTTCTTATCTTCCGGACTAAACGGTATATAAATGGAGGGCAAATCCGGCATTACAAATGGAGTCCAGGGATCCAGATTTAATATGAAATTGAAATGAGCATCTCCATTTAGCTCAATTTCTGGTTCGTCTTTCCATGTTACGGCTTTGGAATTTTTAGCTTGCATAATGAGATCGTTGTATTCCTCGGTCATGGAAGATGTCATTTTTCCTAGGCCTTTCAAGAACAGATAATATTTTTTCAACATTATCAGTGAATTATTGATAAAGCCATGGAAATATGAAATCTCATTTTGTTGCATGACGGCTAAGCATTTCAAATATTTTTCTCTCGCCTCGGATAATATCAGCGAATTTTGGCAATTCAGAGAAGCAATGTAGGAACTAATGTTTGGGGATTCGTTACTCGCTTGTTTGATCAACGTGTTAAGATTCTTCTCCGATTCGTGTAAACGACTGGATATCGAGTCAATTTCTTGACGCAAACACTCAGCTTGACGGATAAAAGAATCTGAAGATGCCACCAGTCTCTGATAATGTTTCTTGAAAGCCTGTTGAAATATAAAGCAAATATTAACGACAATAAAAAACTCTCAAAATATAAATTAATAGTATAATTAAAAGTTAACCACGATAATACAAAAAGTACTGTATTTTTTTTGTTTTGGCTACATTAAATTCAAGTGACTGTTACCATGCTGAGATGGTCATCAGAATAGTCTTCGCTGAGCGCTGCCAGAGCGGCGGCCGCGCGCTTCTTCTGCACAGCTCGGTGCGACAGCCGCCTCACAGTCTCCAACTTCTGCAGCAGAGTCTTCAGCAGAACACCGTGCGGCGCCATGCAGGCCTCCAGCTTCGATTTCCATTCCTTGTCCAGATCAGCTGTAAATATTAAGTCAGTACTCATTGTAACTGTCATAAAATTATAGTCATATTTCAGTCACGAGATATACAAATATAAGATAGTATTATTTTTAATAATATTAATAAGAATAAAGTTAATCCAAAATTTTCTGCAGATATACAATTTTGTTACAAAATTTATCTCCAATTATAAATAAATCAAAAGAAATCTTACTTCGAATGATTGAGATTTAACACGTGTCCTGAAGTTGTATGGAATAATTTAGGGGAAATGTAATTTTTATTGCCCAGTAATGAACAACTTTAAAAAAAATTAAAAGTAAGAATAACTTCAAATTATATATAACGTAAAAAAATAATTGCTTAGTCTAAGAACATTGAGCCCAAGCAAATGACAATTCTATCTCCCATCATTTGAATTCAATGCAACAAGTATATTTTGAAGGAGTGAGGATAGAATTGTAGTTTGTTTGCCAGGTCTATAAGAGGCTTTGCTAACACAGATACAGCATATGGGTATCGATTACTATTGACCATCATATCACTTCATAATATGGAGTAATGCTTCTCAAGTAGAAGATTTATCATGTATATAAAAATAGATCACTTACACATAAGTTCAATATGTTCTTCGCTGCAAGCAGCCGCATTGCTCTGTGGTAAGACCTGACCCTCCTTAGCTCGGGCCAGTTCGGCCTCCAGCTGACGCACGCGAGCCGTGAGCTCCTCGGTCCTCTTGATGTATTGTGACACGTGATTGTCGCACGCCACGATGTTCTTCTTCATGCGCAGCTGAATCTTGTTGGCGCGGGTGGCGTACTTGAGCGTGTTGTATGTGTCTTCATATGAAGAGCTGCTGGGAGCGAGGTTGGCGATCATGACGGTGCGACAGTTGCCGCCCAGGCTGTCCTTCAGCAAGCGGGTGAGCTTTGAATCCCTGAAATAAGATCAAATATTATAATTAATCAATCATCATATTTATATTACCAATTAGGATATTACGTATTATTATTATATTATTTCAATAGGTAATAAAATATTTTTTTTGCGGATATTATTTTATCCAAGTTGCTGCCAGACGTCGGCATTTTTTTTAAAACCTTTATTTTTTTAAATAACCATAATAATTTAGTGAAATTTCAAATGCAACATTGCATGGTTTATTTCACTGGGAGAAAATATTTTGGACAGTTAAATATAAAAATTTGTAAGATCTCAATGACAACAAACACTTAAAATTTGTATAAATAAGAACATAACATCCCTAACATTCATTCCTACTTCAGGTAGAAAGAATCCCATTGCGCATTTATAGTCAAACAAAAAATCTAGTTAACGGGATCTGCATCAAGGTTTGAGTAAACGAAACAAAGAATTACATATTTTTAGTCAATTTAAAAAATAAATGTTTCTGATAATTTAAAACAAAATAAACATTAATTTATTAGTGAAATATGTAGTTTTAACTAAGTTATAAGATTAAACAACACATATTATCATGATACCTGACGTTCATTACAAGAAAGTAAAAAAAGGAGTTTTACGTCTCCTGACAACAATGTGTTGATTTAGATTTGTTATTTTTAGCTAATGCTTTCCTTATTCTCTGTATAGAATGATGACTACCTGTAGGGAATGAACTTGGAGCCATCAGCCAGCTGGTTGATGCAGTTGCCGAGCGCCAGGAGGCTGCGGTTGATGTTGGCGCCCTCCTTGAAGCGCTCCCCGCGGCAGCCGGTGGCCGAGGCTCGCTCGCTGCCCGCCAGGTCGATCATGGACAACTTCACCACCTTCACCTGCCCAGAGGCTTTGGTTCGCATCTTTACATACACCTGAAAAAACAACACTTTGATTTAAAACTACCATCTATGCGTATTCTCATTTAATTAACAAAATATTAGGATTACAATTTTAGAATTAATTTTAATTAGAAATTAATTCTAAAATTATAATTATGCAGTTTCACCAAGTATTGTCAGCTGATAATGTTAATTTTTTTTTCCTAATATTTGAATAACATTAACCTTAATGTTATTAAAATATTAGGAAAAAATTTTTTTTTTAAGTAATTCATTATTTTAAATTAAAGCCGTGATAATAAATTTACAATTTCGATGAAATGTACTTTGTTATTTTCTGCATCAATAAAGAATCTAGCACTAAATTAAATTGTACATCAGAATATACTCATTGCCAATTTACCATTACCTTCCAGGAATTTATTTAACATTGTTTTCGCCACAAGATGTACAAAATTCAAATGGGCTTTATGGGAACAGCAAACAGTGACTACCAAACATTTATATTTCTTTAGATCCACTCCTAATTAAAACTGGTAGATATTTATTTAATGTTCCAGGTTTCCCAAGTATGATAAGCAAATAAAGTTAACAAACTCAAGATTTTTTTTCTTCATTAGTTTCATTAGTTCTCATTGAAGTAAATCAGTTATGTTATAGAGAAGTGCTCCATCTGTGCCAGGGAGTGTGTATAAGAAGATATTGTTTTGTGCTCAGTACCTGAAACACGGCATGACTGCGTGAGCTCTCCGCGTTGGCATCAGTGGGGTGCTGCGTGCGGTTGACGTTGCCTTGCTCCAGCATCTCCAGCAGCTCCTGCGCCGTGTTGATGGTCTTGCTGTACAGCCCCGAGACTATCACGCCGTACTTGCCATCGTCCATCAGGTTCAGCGAGCCCGAGGTAGGGTTCAACAGATCGTGCACGTTTTCATTGTAAATCTAGAAAACTCAACAATGTTTTCTTGAGAAAGTTTATTTAACACAACTCATTTAAGAAATACTCTCATTTGACTTTTAAGATAGGATTTTTTTATTTTTAAAGTGTATATGGCTGCAAAAATATGTAACCGTTCCTTAGCATCAAAGTACCACAAAAATATATAGATTGAACTAATCAAAATTAAATGTATGTTTCATGATACTATTACTTTAAAACAAACCCTTCCATTTTTTTGTTTGAACATATTGTTATCCAATTTGAAGTCCTCGTTAACTACATCTAAAGGCGCATTTGCACTATAAGCATCATAATTTATACAAGTGTCGCATGAGAAACTGTTTCATCACTACACGTCAAATTTGACAGGATACTCGAATTTAATATTAAAGATAATTACTTTATTGTAATCAATTCAACGCTCGAAAGAGAACACATTACATTTAAACTAATCTAGCTTTTTATTCTATATTCTGGAAATGCACAACCTTACCTAGTGGATCTATTTCCGTGGGAGCACAAATAAATTATTAATGGATCTTATAAAAGCATAGAAGAGGATGGAGACTCATGCGGGAGGCCTACGTTCAACAGTGGACGGACACAGGCTGATGATGATGATGATGATGATAAAAGCATATTTCATAGCAGCGGGTAATCGCCGTTTTAGAATTGAAAAATTAAGCAGAAAACAAACACTATCTTACCTCCAAATAAGATACGCAGATATCAAACTCCCTCTCCTCCCTGTGTGTATCCATGCAGCTGAAAAGCTCCTGCATGGTCAGGTATGTAATCCCAGGACTTCGCGAGTGCCCGAGCATCGTGTGTGTCTTTCCAGCCCCCGTAGCACCGTATGCAAACACGGAACAGTTGTACCCATCCATCAGAGACGTTATCAGATCCTTCGTGCTCTCGTCAAACACGTCGTCATTGTTGGCGCTAGGCGGAAAAACGTGATCGAAAATAAAATTCATCTCTTTATTGGCTTTCTTTAAATAATTATGCGCCTGTTGTTGGACGCCTTTATAGAAAAATGGTTCGTCGTCTTCCTTAGGATCGAATATGAGCATTCTGTTGTCTAATGGCTTGACGACTATTCTTTGATTCATTTCTTGTTCGCGCTCATTCAGTGGGCGAAGTCTCACTGCAACTTTAATATTGGCGGCTGTTGACTCAGTTGTACCAGAAAGTGATGGCTTCACAATTCCTCTGGATGACGACGCGTTCATCTTGGGCTTCTTTCTCTGTGGCGAGAACGCCGCTTTGTACTCTCTTTTGGTTGGCCCCATTTTGGATTGTTTTCAGAAGACACCAGAGTGAAAGATGAGGTGACAAATAAACGGGCGTAACATTGATGTCTCTATATACACCAAATGGAAATATCACAAATGTAACACGTTTAATTCAGGTAATATTTCACAAAACTTTGATGATTCGATGGCTTAAATTGATGTAAAAAAGGTTGTTTTTAGTTGAAACTTCAAACAGTCGTGAGGCAAAACAATCACGTCAACGACCGTTAGGAAATGAGACGTTCGAAATTTGAATCACTCAAACGAAGCAAAACGCTAGTGTTGCGTTATTAATGAAATGCATCCATATTAAAAATTTGTTCGGTAGTAGAACTAGATATTATACTTATATGTAATTGAATATTATTCTCGATTATATTACTTAACAAATATACCTAGGTTTTATTCAGATTCAATTGATATAAAAGTTTCCGGGATGATGTAAGATCTAAAATCAATTTTAGAAATAAGTATTATTAAAATAATATTTATAACCTTATTGGCAAAAAAACACATCATGAGAAAACCTATAAAATTATAACTACGATGTGCTATCAAAATCAAGTTTTAAAATATGTAATAAAACATGTTAAAAAAAATGTAAATTTAAAGTCATTAAATTATACAAAATACCATAAAACTTATAAAAAAAACATTCATACTTATTTTTTAATTCAAATAAAAATATTTAAATGAGTGCAAACATTTAAAATACATTTATCATTTTTATTATTAAATTATTTATCAAAATGTGTGAAATAAACGTTTACCTAAATTAAGAAGAAGCAATAAAAAATTAACTTGTGATGCTAAATTGAATTAAAAATTATAAATTACAATTGATTTTGTATACAAACGGAATAAAATTCGTTTTTCAATTAAAAATATTTTGGCATGACAACGCATGTATTAACCCTTTCTCATCGTTGTTGGCATATGCCATCATAAGTTTCCCCAACCATTGACATCGATTGACGTGATATGACATTTTGCTACTTTCTTAGAATTATTTTTTATGCATCATCTGATAGCTAAATAATACAAGAACCAGTGTGGTATATGAAAATAGACCAGATATGCACATTTATGCTTCAAATACTAGTTTATAATTGACAGTTTAATTTGTATTCAAACCGAGACGTAATGAAAGGGTTAATCAAATGGTGTTTCGTGATTTATACAATATATAAACAGCTTATTTTTACAAAAAATAATCTTTTTATGCGTCAATTTAATTTTACTTTACACATTACCTACAATTCGAAGTGTGTCAGAAAAAAAGTATTTTTAAACACACAAGTGTGCCCTTATTTATGTTCTACGCTTAGATAATTGTTTTAATTATTTGGCACGATATGAAAAACGTTAAGAAAAAACAGCAAATGTTGCAATGCTTAATAGGAATATAGCCTTCAAGCTCAGCGCAGCAAATTGATTTTATGTATTTAATTTATTTTTCTCAATGAACAACTAGGTAGTTTGTAATTCATATGTAGTATCCAAAACCTATGATTTTCAATAATATGTAATCGTTACAAACATATATTACGACTGGCAGCCCCGAGCAGTACGAGACCGACTTAGTTGACGCAAAAGCATTAAAAAGTGGGAACGCTGGTTCTAGGTTACATTTAACTTGTAACGAATTAAAGCTCGGGATGGGGCTGCTTACCTCAAATAGGCTTACATTTGCTTCTGTCTGTATTATAGGAGTCCTATCAGTTCTAGGTAAGATCGGTTAATTTATAGTCTGCCCCATTTTTGTGTCAATGTTTTTGTTGACAAATGGTTAACGCCCTCCTCTGGGATTTGTCATATTTATTCAGTTAATTAAAAAATATATTTTTATAGTATAAATTGAATGCATTTTAGCTGGACGTTTGGTTGAATTTTAATATTTTCACCAAGTGATTAAAACCTAATTGTATGTATATGAGTCATAATTTTGAATCAATTTTTAAAAGGATGTGTTTTATTGTGTTCTAAATTATTTGCTTACATATTAAGTCTACGTTTTTGACTGTCTCTTTATTTTTATATATTAATTAAATTTTTAACTGTTATACCTTAGTATCGATCTAAAAAAACTAGTTGTTCTAGAAGTATAGAGTTAGGATTGTTTATAAGGTTGCAGTTTCAAATGATATCTGAAATATTAATTAAATTTATCAAAGCTAGCTGTTAATAACTTCGCTCTATATATAGATAGTGACAGTTATGTGATATTCGTAAAACAATGTTTTATTATGATTTCAGTTAAAGATGTAACTTCGGACTGCAGCATACCTCTGGTCGTACGAGGAGCTTGGTTTTCTTGGGAAAATGGCAAAAGCACGCTCACTGATATCAATGCTGACGAAATCACTGGAAGGTTAGTATTTATATACCTAATATAGTTTTCTTCATATCAACATCAATCTTATCCAACCCATTATTAAGCAATATTTATTGAACATCGGTTTTATTATAATTTATTGGTGTAGTTGTAACGTTTTGTGATTCGCTGTGGAATGCTGGCCACCTATAAGCTTTATAGTGCTCTTTCAGCACATATATTTGCTCCATCATACAATTTGAGTATCTTTAAGAAACAGAACAATGCACAGTTCATTTTTAATTTTAATTTTTGAATTTACAAGTAGTATCATTAAAATAAAAAGTATATCCCGATACTAACTGATGTGCTTGTTTTTCAAATACTATAAATTTATAATCTATCAATTACAACATATAAATTTTAACATTAAAGAGACAAGTCTAATTCTTTCTGTGAACTACCATGTTTTTATTCATTAAATGTTGTTTTCAAATCTTTATTTTTTTGTAATCAAGTTTTTATTGTTTTTAGGGGTATTTGTGTTACGATCCAAGACGATTACCACGTGAACTACACAATGGTTCTAAAAAACAATGGCTGCTACTACTGTGTCAAGTTCCTGGTGCGCACCGTCAACATCTTGGAGAAGATGGAGACGCCCTGCGTGAACCTGGCGCCCGGAGAGGAGCCCACCGTGGCGCGCGTCTGCCGGGGGCTCAATGACAAGCAGCAGCTCATCACACTCTTCAGCGAGAACTATGTTCCGGTAAATCTAGTTATTTATCCACGGTGCAATAAGACATTCTTAGCTTTATGTATTCATCATTCTCTCAACAGTCAATCGGCTCCTAGCATCCATGTCTCATTCTAGAAACATGAATCGTAACTTTTGAAATTAAGTCTAGAATTGGTGACTGCGAATGAACAACTTATTTTTAACTTTTGCTTACTTTGAAGTATAATTTATTACATCTCATAGGTCCTGCATATGTTAATCTACGGCATTTAGTTAATTCCTAATTAAATGTTATTAATATAACATTTTATTAATATTTGCATCCTCCAATATTTTCTACTATCAAATTATTAGTAACTTTAATGTAAAAGTATAAAAGCGATAGTGGAATTTTACTCAAACTGTGTATCGTGTAATGGAAGATTATGTGACTTATGGTGTCTTTAAATATACATAATTAGTAATATTTTTTATAAAAATGGATTTCTTTATATATTTGTAATTATTATTGTATAAATTAAAAACCAAGGAGGTATTTAATTTATTACTAAACTCCATCAAAAGCTATATAGATTTTTTAAATAATATTATTTATTTAATAAACTTTTTTACCGCATATGACATCTACAGCGGTTATGAACTTTATGTGAATTTTGACTCTAATATTATTTGAATATATATTCATCATCAGCTATGTATATAATTGATTGCATTGGAAGTTAATGCTATAGTTGACATCTGATATATTTGTTTACTTGAAAATATACAATTATATATATTTACGGTTTAATAATCAGCTAAAGAATCCACAAAAGTTAAAGAAATATATTATATTAAATGTAGTTGTGTTCTAGTCTAAAGCATAATCATATACTATCATCAACATGCTAGTATTTTACCAGTTTGTAGGAACCTAATTTTCAGTATGTTGTACAATATAATTCATAACAATCAAGCCTCTAACTCATAGGTTCCCAAACTTATTTCACTCGTGGACACCTTGACACGATTTTCGGTTATCCGTGGACCCCCTGATCATCATCATCATCATCATCAGCCTGTGTCCGTCCACTGTTGAACGTAGGCCTCCCGCATGAGTAGGCCTCCCGCATGAGTTAGGCCTCCCGCATGAGTTAGGCCTCCCCCTGATGATATTGTGGCTTTTCGGTTGAGCCGTGTGTGGTGAACTTCTTTCAACCACCATAGCAGGGGTCTTCTTCAGGATTAATAATTTATTTAGTTTTAAGTTAGTTCATTCAGATTATACATTTTTTTATCTTTAAAAATATATATAATCTGAATAAACCAACTCAAAAGTAAATAAATTTATTAATCCTGAAGAAGAACCCTGCAATGGCGGTCGAAATATTGGTTGAAGGAAGTTCACCACACATGGCTCAACCCAAAAGCAACAATATCACTTCAGGTACATATCCTTGTTCTCATTGTTATGTGACGACGTCAGTTCTGTTTGTTAATAGTTTATATAACATTTTTACCTTTTCGATCACTTTTTTTATATCAGTGATCGCTTTAATTTCCCGAGGCAGACTATTGAAGTTTACTACTCCATTATTTTTGTAACAATTTTTTAAATTAAAATTGTAACGAACCCAATCATAATTTACGATCTGTTACAACTAGGCGAAAAATAAATGCATTTAATGGGAGGGATGAACTTGATGATTTAATAATAGTTTTTTCAACATTTGGCATCAATTTCGTGAGATTTAATCTCAAATCTCCTCGTTTGATGATATCCAGTTTGTTTTTTTTGTTTATGAGATTGGCAACTGCACTGAAACCCCCTTTCCACTAGGTATGAAGATGGAAAAGCAAGTAAAAACTTTCTCGTAATATTCCACAATGCGGGATAAGTGACAGATATGTCTTTTTGAAGCCAGAATTGCTGATATCCTTTATTAAACTGTGCTTTGAGTTCTTCGTTAGTTGATATTCCGATTATTTCCTCTTGTAATATGACATTTGTTTCTTCAATGTCACCACCATATGGATTTATTATCCACTGTGGTATTACCATAGTCAAAATATCCTCAAACCTTGTTTCAAAGTCTGAATATAGGGCATTTAAATGTTGAACGTAGGTTGAAACATCGTCTTCCTGGCAGCTTATCTGTGACAGATTGGGTAACTGGGAAAATTCGCCCCGTCCAATATTTTGCTTCCTTAGCTTTATTCTGGCAAGAAACGCTGAAATGATGGACTTTGTTTGAATCAAATTAAGACTGTCACCTTGTAATTGCAAGTTAACCGCATTAAATTTAGCAAACAAATCTGTTAAATAGGCAATGTCCGTTTTCCACATCATTGAGTTTTCTTTTAGAATTCTATCTTTATCATCCAGAAACTCTAAAATAGTGTCAAAGAGAGCAAAAAATCTTGTCAAGCACAATCCTTTCGACAGCCAGCGCACTTTGGTGTGAAGGAGTAAATGATGAAAGTTCTCATTATTTTCGTCACACAACTGCGCAAATAGTCAGCGTATGCAACGCATTGATTCGGATTTGGTTTACAGCATCAATGACTAATTGAAGAGATTCATGCAATCTAATATTCAGATTTTTAGCAACTAAATGTTGTCGATGAATGACACAGTGTATTGCTAACACCCCGGGTACATTTTGTTTTAAATAGCTTATAAAGCCACGATAACGCCCAACCATGGCAGGAGCTCCATCTGTAGCAACTGACATAATATTTGACAAAGGAATTTCTTTTTCTGTGAAGTAATCCTTTAAAACATGAAATATTGATTCGCTTTTAGTGTCGGTTGGCAAAGTTCTCGCAAATAGCAGTTCTTCGTGGATTTCTTGATCGAGATCCTGGCCAGATAACAAAATTAGATGGAACCGGCGGTGAGATGCGATTCGCTTTGTAGACCTCCATTTAAATAAGGGTTGGATTCCAACCCGTATTTTAATTATTTTTGTCTCAGGCTAAGAAATTAGTTGTATGCACTTTAAAATATTTACATCACACATATCTCATTTATATATTGCTATTTATTATAACTTCCAAATTAATACTGATGTGTCAAAATTTCTAATACTTTTATATTGAACCCTCCGTGGACCCCCTAACGATGTTCGTGGACCCCCAAATCAATTTTAATTTTCCATGGACCCCCTGGATGATCCCATGGACCCCTGGGGGTCCATGTGGACCACTTTGGGAACCACTGCTCTAACTGAAGCATATGGTTATCATGAACTACTGCAAAAAAGCTCAATCTATTAACATCCTCCTATCAAAAAGGTGTTATTCCGTTGCATGATGGCATGATGAGGAGCAGGACAGCAAAACAAAGACTTTTTCAGAAGCACATTGACATATATTTACGATAAAACTTTACAAGCTTGTAGCCCGGACCTAGTCACAGCAGTAGGCCGAGTCACAATACAATATGCTCTCTCCGACGGGCGGGGGGCGACTGATTCCGCGGGGTCGTCAGCACTGTGGCTCTCGCCCAGCGCTCGAGTGGCGATGTATATAACTAACACACCCGTTAGCGGACTTGTCCAAAATGACAATATGGCAGACACATAAATGTATTACAAGGTAACAGAAATAAGAGACGAAATATTGTATTTCGAGGTTTTCGATATCAGTCAGCAAGGGCTACATCATGCTGACGTCACTATTAAAACAACGTAAAATCATATGTTTTTACAATTGAAAATTTTAGAATTAAAAACTGTAAGTTTTGATTCTTATATTCCCAGGTGAACTGCCGTTCCTCATTGGAAGGAGTGTGGCAGTTTGCTTACCAGAACAGGTTCCGCTTCACCGGCGAGTGTGATGCGGCGGACGCCTAGATCCGCTCGTGCCAGACGGCCGGCACGCAGTTCCTCATCACCAACCAGAAGTTCAACATCACCTACCGCAGCTGCCTCGGCATGTCCGGAACCTTTGACGGCACCGTGGAGTACAGTTGTTTAGGTCAGTATACATTATTTTCTTAGATGAAAATTTAATACTGAACGCCAATTTAGAAAAATTGTTAATGTAATAACTAGAAAAAACTTAATAAATTAGCTCAACGCTTCAGCAACTTTGTATCTTCAAAAATACTTGTTTTCTATAACTTTATAAATATATTCTTGGTTAGTTTTTATAAATCAATTTAGCAATTAAAAAAACTAGTTGGACTATAAAGCAGACTACCCCCTAATAGACAGCAATGGTTAACCCTTGACTACGAGATGATGATATATCGGCATAATACGTTATGTCTCAACTACGAGATAACAATATATAGGCCCGGGCAATAATAGATAGATATTTACGATAATTGTCTTATGTATATTTGAAAGTATTTTATAAGTCAAATAAAAAAGCAAGGGTACCAAAATAAACTGACTTTTTTATTATTTATATTTTTATGTCAAATTATACGCCTAAATTGTAATTTTTTACTTACTATATATACCTGTATGCATACGTACTATATTATTCAAAAAAAAAATCTTCGTAATTAAAAAAATAAAATATATGGGTGTGTATAAATGCATAAAATAAAAAATATTAAAAAATAAAACATCAAAAATTTTTTTTTCATAGATTATTGTCATTTTTCACAACCATTTATTAAAATAATATTCATAAAGGGTTAAGAAATGGCAGCTATTATTAAGCTTTATTCTGTGACAAATATTTTATTGTTTGTAACTCTGGAATAATAATTAAATATCTGTTATGTGAATCTCAACCACATATTGAAACATGATTCCTTTTTCAGGCGACTGGTTTGTTGACAAAAACCATTACTTCGCAGTGGCCAACACTAAGGAGTCTCGCAAGGACGAGAAGTATCGATGCTTCTTGAAGAACAGAGACGACGACCTGTACATTGGGGTCTCCATGACCGCCGAGTGCAACGCTCTCAAGACTCCTGAGAACTCTCCGGAGCGATTACGAATTACACCTGTGAAGGTACGATCGATACTATTTGTTACCAAGTGCAGTGAAGAACTATTGTTCCAAGTATTGCCAACCTTGGCAACTGATACAAACTTATATTTATGAGCTGGAAGCAGGTTTGTAGATACAGACTACTGAGGTGCGGAGAAAGTTGGAATCTTACTACAATAGTTTTCCAAGGAAGAAACAATGTATAAGAATGATGAGATTCATACTCTCGAGGTAATTGGTGCCACAAAGCTCAGTTATGAGTGACATAACGAAAATGAAGAACCGGACTATAATATTGATATGCAGTAGTCCAGATGTTCTCAAACGGTTCTTATATAAAAAAAAGACTTCTATCAAATGGGGGAGATAGAAATACCAATAAATCTACCTCACAAAGCAAAGTAGGCACGGTTCCTCACATCAATTGATTCGTAATTAGTTCATCTTCTCTACAATCTGCTCTTTAAAATTGAATTCCGTGTGAGGATTGCAACCCATAAGCCTGTAATTATATTCAAAATATATTTCTAATCAATTGTGAAATGAAGAGATAATTCATAAATAGTTGCGAGCAATGTTCCCACTAATTTATATGTGGGTGTGTTCACAAAAAATATTGGCGGGGTAAGGTTTGAAAGAAAATTAAATTTTTTGTGCAACTCATAACCCTATATAGACCAGCAAAATGAAACATGTAGTTTGTAATAATAACAAAAAAAAATAACACTTTATAATGTAAATTAAAATATTTTTTTATCGTAAGGCTGTGTAAGTTTGTGCGCACGCACGCGCACACAGCTTAGAGGAAACATTGGTTGAGAGTTGTTAGTCCTGATTTAGAGCGTTTTTAGATATGACTGTGATTATGTTTTCAGGCTGAAGTGGTGGAGCCCGGCTGTCGCCTGCCACAAAACTTCTCCGGTGATTGGATCAACACGGCCAACTTGGACGCAGACGTGTTCATCAACGAGACCCACATCATAGAGACCTGGTACCCTGATGAGGGGCGCTATCGAAGAACCATCTATATTTGCAGGTACGTGCTACAAACTACAAAAACTTGACACTCATGAATTTGAAGAATACAATACAATAGTATTATTTGCCCAGAATGGTGAATTTATAATATTTAAGAGTTATAAAAATGTACTGTAAATACCCATCACACAATTTATATCCACCTTGTCACTCACTCTTTGCTTATATAGAGCCAACACTCACTTTACTGACATAAAAATGGCTGAAACATGTCGTCAAAAAAAATAAAATATTGTGGGATAAATTCTAAAAATTATTTTATTTATATCTGAAATTATGGAATTTCACCATGAAATATCGATCGAAAAAATCGAAATAATTTTAAAATGTGTTGATATTCTTTCTCTTTAGGGAGCAGCGGGATTCCCGAGTCATGATGGCTCGCTTGACAGTGGATGGTTGCCAGAAAGATTATGTTTGTTTTGACTTTGTCCCTCAGCATCACAATATCATTAGGTAATACTTATTTTATTAAGTTTCTATCTTTATATTTAGTATTTTATTTTACTCATTCATACAGAAATGGGCCTCATTGCTGATTTTTTTGGTGACGCATTTGGAACATTACCCGTGCAGAGCACCCATTATGATAAAATTATATAAAAGTTTTTTTTTATGTTGTTAAAAAATATGTAATCAGTTGTGATTTTTTATAAAGTTTATTTAATATCATATTTTATAAATACCCTCAGAATTTGTGTTAAAGATGCAATATGTGTTTTTACTGCAGATATCGTAAAGCGCTCGCCGTAATCAAGGACGACTTCCACACGGTGTGTTCTTGGGTGCAGTTCCCTAACAAGGAGCAGTGGAAGTATGACTTGTTCCTGGCCAAGAACCCGGTGGCCGTGCGGTGTCCGGTGGCCGGCAAGTTCAACTTCACGCAGAAGGGCGAGGTTCCCTTTGAGACGAGAATCCTCGGCGGAGTCACCCTGAGTCCTCGGCCGAACATCTACTGCAAAGAAAATATTTCTGACTTCTCGGTGTGCGACACGGACCAGAAAGAAGTCGCCGTCGATGCGGACTACTGCCTGTCTGTGGACCATCTGGGCCGCCCCGCCGACATTTACAGCGATCCCGATTACAAGATGAAGTGCATCGGGTTCTGGAAGGAGAATTTAAAGTCGTATCTGATAACATATGATGAGTTGGATGCATTTTCAAAGTATAGATGTTGGGTGTATCAACGATCAGACTTGAACAGGTTTGAGCATTTTTTAAAAAATATCTTTATATAATAATATCATTGTAGTTCTAACATGAAATATTTAATTTATATAAAGAAGATATTTCATACTTATATTTATTATAAAAAAATAACCGAACTATCCCTTTCAAATGAAAATATTTTTTTTTCAAGAAAACACTCAATGTTTATTTTTTAAGTGAAGGGAATGAGTGAGCGTTTCGCTTTGCTCAGTTTTGTTACTGTACGTTGCTGTATTATTTAAATATATGTAATTATGTTGATTTTTGTATATTCAAGTGTATTGTGTAGCCCTTTCGTATTATACTAAAATATTATTAAAGATCGATATATATAATTACTATATAAGTCTTAAAGTCAGTCTTAAGCACGATATATTTTTTTACAATATGCTGATTAAATTAAATATTTGTAAACTGACTTTGTAAATAAAACTGAATTTGTAATAAATTTCAGGATCCAGATGTCGCAGGCAATGGGTCCGTACTGCGATCTCGCCCAAGACGTGACCTCTTGGAACTATACGGAGGGCGCATCGGTCGCCCTCGAGATGGAGGAGTACGAGAGAGAACGGGATCAATGCCCCATGCACTTTGACGATGGAACCAACCCCTGGCTACAAACAGAGAACTACATCACAGTGTTCACCTACGGCAGCTGGAGTCGCAACGGCGCTGTCACCGCCCACGATACTCTCAACAGTGTTTCCTTGATAGCTCTCACGGTTGCATCTTTGCTTTTAGCCAAGTTATTGAACGCGTAGTATTTCATTTACTTTTATGACACATAAGAAAAGAACAAGACATTCTGGTCTATGAATGATAATTTTTTTTATGTTTTAACAACAGCAAATATTTCTTTTTTTATACATGAAATGCAAACTTTTAAATTAACTTGATTATTCCGTCCAATCAAATTTATAATCGTGAGACGCTTTGTGGTATTTTTTTTATTTCCTTCAAAAGAAACATCTCACATTACTTTTTTTAATCCTGACCACTTTAATGTTTTCAAATTCAGTAAAACATTAGAAACATCTTTTTATTTTCATTGAATACAAATTATATAAATGAATGGTTAAACCATTTGTCTTATTGAATATTTATTTTATTTTAAATTTTGATGATTCTTTGTTGAGAAAAGACTTGTTATAATATCTTGATTATTCTCACATTCCATGTATTGAATCAATATTATAATAAATAATATCTCAGTCAAATAATTTTGATGTTAGGAATAATTTAAATATATGTTTAAAAAACTCATCGAAGATTGTTGGAGGTTGATTTATCTGAATGTTAGGTTGTTGTGTGTAATACATAATTTAGCAACTCATTACTCATTAAGTTGTGGATCTGAAAAAAGCCAAATGTATATAGTTTTTAGATTGAAAATTAAAACACATAATGATATGCTTTTATGATCATTGAAATTTGATCAATTCACATTTCATGAGACTTTGTTTTTTTTTATCAATGGTTTATTTTACTTTCCTAAAGTTGTACATAGTTGCAGAATATTGATAAATCTGTTAACCGGGGAATTTAATTTTGCTAATGTTAAAAAGAAAATATGCGGCGAGTGTGTGCAACTCGATGCCCAGATGTACATGGTATATGATGAACAAACAAAATAAGCCGTAGCTTGTCACGCCTGTTAGAGTGTAATTTAAATTTTAATCGCTTAAGTGTTTTGACGGAATATATCGTCATACCCGCTACAGTTGCTTTCTTGGAATGACGGAATATTACGTCATACCCATTTAACAGGTTAAAAAAAAATGAAAACTGTCATCTTAAATATCACATGTTGTGTTTTCTTAAAAACATAATGGACATGTTGGACATGAATACTATGACAGCAATGAATACCTAAAACACATTAAATTTGCTGTAAAAAAGCACTACTAGATGTTTAAGAAATACATTTTTTATTTAAATTATATGTATATGATTTTACATTAAAAAAATTAAATTCTAGGTAGAAGTAGACACTATTGTGACTCCAACAGTTTTTGTGAAATGATGAAAATAGTTTAATGTTATTGCAACCGTCCATTTTTCTTTTGTTACTTTATTTTGGTATTATTCTACCTACTTTTGATATTTTTGTTGTGTATTAATTTTTTCAACACAAATTAGTTTAATTTTAAGCTGTAGTTAATTTTTGAAAAATCATTATTTTTATTTTTATAATGTCAATGAATTTTTAAAGGATAAATCTTTATTTTCATTTTTACAATGTAATGACAATTAGATAGTATATTTTAATATTTTAAAGCACAGTTAATTACACAGTAAAGCAGACAGTAAAGCAACATTAAATTATATCTTTACATTTTATTAAGTAATGATAATTACCCGAATCTTTGGTCTAAATAGCGATAATATAAAATTTGTTTAATCTGATTTTTTTCTACAGATTTTATAAAAAGGTTAATTTACTTAGATAAGGGAATTATAAAATCCATCAATAAGACGCTGCCTACAAAATATTAATAACTATTTTAAATGTATTATTTAGGTGAATATCAATTCTAATTGCATGCATTGAAAAATTAAAAATATCTTTTACTAACATTGTAAGTTAGTAAGGAAGCTGTATGCTTTGTATTGTCTGCTCAACTGTGATTGTATCATTGTTTAATTTTGTTTAAAACAGTATAATCAGTCAAAACAATGTCGAGAATCGCAAGATATTTAATTATTAATATTAAATGTACAAATTAAAAGTTATGCCTTAATATAATTATTAATGTAGAATATATTATTACTTTTTAATTTCCGTCCATTTTATCATTATATGACTTGAATATCAGTGTAATAATAATCAAAGTGTTGCGCTATATTTTGTTATTTATAAAATAAAGTACATATTATCATATCACTGTTAGTAGTATTCTATTGTTTCTTATTAATAAAGTATTGAATCATCTGAAAAATCAATAAAATAAGTACTCTTATTTTAAATGTGCCTTTATATGTCATTGTGATTTGTAAGCACTTTTATGTGGCCTTTTGGAGATTTACATTTTTCTATGAAATATATTTTCTACAATGACTCGTTTTGATTTCTTTAACCCTTTCGCATCGGTAGCCGATATGTCTTCCAAGATACCCCTACTGTTGACATCGGTAGCCGTGATATATCGTTTCGCTACTTAGAATAGTTTTTTATGCATCATATGATAGCTAAAGGATACAAGAACCAATGTGATACATGGAAATAGACCAGATGAGTAAATTTATGCTTCAAATATCCTTTCTTTTTTTCAATTTGTATCCTATATCTTAATATTATTAATATTGAAATTAATGATTTTCATATTTATATTTTTATATAACAACTCAAAATGGCAAAAATATAGCCATGCATCGAAGTAAATTGCTGATTGTGAACATTTTTATTTGTATTTTCAATATACAGGTTGTCCTCAACTTACGACCGAGATACGTTCCTGGACTTTGGTCATAATTCGAATGGTCGTAAGTCGAATTTCATACAAAATATGTATGTACTTACATATTAAAATATAATATGTGTATTTATTTATATTTTTTAATTGTTATATTTATACTTATTTATTAATACAAAATAAATATTTACTTCATTAATATCTAAAATATTTACTACACTAATATTTGAAATGTCTCGTCATCTGGACGAAACATTTTAAATATTTACAATAAGTAAAATCCATTAGCTCATCAACAGCAATGGATGAAGAAGCAGTAGTAGTCTTTTCAAAAAACATATCCAATTTTAGTTGAGTTGTTACTTGGTCAATTTGGAGGAACGCTGCTTCCATTACAATTTTTTTGGAGATTCCATGACAATTTTATTTTTTTAGTCTCTTCTTCAACCCTTTGATTTTCGATGCATAATAATTCTTTATTTGTAAGATCTTCCAAATCATTTTTCAAGTTGGTCTATGTCTTCACGTATTTTAGTATATATTTTTTTTAATTTTTGGTCGTAAGTGCGAATGGTCGTAAGTAGAACCGTCGTAAGTCAAGAACTAAATGTACAAGCATAATAAATAGCATGAATACTCTTATTTAAAAAAAAATGGCCCTATATAAACACATTGATCAGTATTCTCCTTCCTACTCAGTACATCCATAGGTATGTATTCAATTTAATGATAAGGATTGCTACTGAGGTATGCTTCCCAAATTTATAACCTAACCCGTATCACTTCAATGATAAAAAGTAATTTAATTTCTAAAATCTCCACTGGCATGCTACTCATTGACCTTGAAAAGGCTTTTGACACAGTCTGGCACGACGGTCTGCTTCACAAACTCTTCGAGCTTAATACACCTGGCTATTTGATTAACATTTTGAAATCATACATCTCTGATCGAAAGTTTGTCACATTTATTAACGAATCCAAATCCTCCTCCAAACCTGTAACAGCAGGCGTTCCTCAAGGAAGCCTACTAGGTCCTTATTTATTTAGTTTATATATTAACGACCTCCCCACTCCCCCGCGGTGTGACCTAGCTCTGTATGCAGACGATACAACCTGCCTCATATCCTCCAAGAGACTAGATCATGTTAGATCTCGTCTTCAAAAAGGTCTACATCAATTGACTTATTTTTTTGAAAAATGGAAACTTAAAGTAAACACAAATAAAACGGAAGCTATACTTTTTACAAAAAAACGTCTTAGTAAATTGCCTCCTAAAATACTTACCAACTCTGGATCAATTGAATGGTCCAAACAAGTCAAATATCTGGGACTTGTTCTTGACTCACGGCTCCGATGGGGCCCACAGACAGAATCTGCCAGGTGCAAAGGTCTATCCGCTCTAGGAGCTCTTACTGCAATATTCCACAGAAAATCCTGCATGTCGCAACTTAACAAGAACATCATTTATAACACTAATAAAACCTACAATCACCTACTCTGCTCCTTCCTGGTCTAATAACTGCCGCGCCAACTTTAACAAACTGCAGGTCATATTTAACAAACTGCAGGTCATTCAGAACAAAGCCATAAAAATCATTTATAATACTCCTTTTCGCACCAATCTCAAACGTCTCCATACCCGACGTAATATTCCCACTATTCAACAACACTTCCAAAAACTTACACACAATTTCTATATCAAAACCAAATCTCACTCTAATCCCTTAATCAGTAGATTAAGGGCAACAGATGTCTCTGCCCCCTACTCTCCATCAATGGAGTCTTCGAACTAAATAAGTCCTTATTGTTAACTTTATTGTTAGGTTTTTCTTTATTTTATATTTAAGTGTATTTTTAAGATTAGTTTTTAAGTAAGACGTAGTAAAAATAGTGCTGTAATTAAAAGACACTATGTATTTATATGACAATAATTTGCGTATTTATGTTTTTTTTTTTTTTTTTATATTTAATAGTTTTAAGTAAAAAGATATCAATATGTCTGTAAACTTAATAGTAATAACATTATGTATGTTTTATGTACCATATTTCTGATAAATAAATAAATAAAAAAAAATAAAAATCCCAAATTTATGAATTTATTTTATTTGTACAAAGTCTTACGTTTATTGTTTAAATAAAATATATCATATAAGGCATATCTTGGTAAAAGTATTTATAACGATTTAGCTAGATTAACATTTAAATATATTTTTACAATATTTAATTGTAGGTATTTTTAGTACTGGCTGCATAAGCCAATATATACGCATTGGATCTTTAGAAGAAAAAGAAGTCTCAACATCGCGGTTGACGTTTAGTCGTGTGTTTGTTTTGAATACCTTTTTGAACACACTACTTTGTTTGTATTGCTATCGAAATGGGAGAAGAAGGTGACGAGTATTCTTGCGTATCTCGGGGAAAACTGAACTTGAAATGCGATTCAGGCGTTACCAAGAAAAAGAAGAACAAAAATAAGAAACTGTCAGAGCAAGCTACCAAAGTTATGGACTCTGAAGCCAAGCAGGCTCCAGTTGAATGCAAGCGAACTCCGGCTGAGATGGCCTTCCAAAAGATGCAAGAAAAATGGTGCGTATTATATATAGATAAAACGATTACATATTAAAATGTCGAACAGTATGACAACTGTCTTCATGTTATGGCCTTGTCAGTACATGTTGTCAACAAAGTAAATGGCCAAAATATCATCAATATGTGTGAGTTAATCTTACGAATACCCTTCAAGTGCTGCGGTAGCGATATAATCAATATCATCAAGCTATTGAGTGCTTTAACCAACAAATCAAAAGGGGTATAAAAAATCTCTTTGTAACATCATTTTTTTGCATATAAAGTCTCAATCACAGGTATTCACTGTTTCCATTTATTTATTTTCATTAAATCATCATTATCATAGAAAAATTGTGGAATCTATATATAATAAATCTTACATCTGCCTTATAGACATCATGCTGCTACGGTTGCCAGCTGTGTTGTAAAAAATACTGGTAATCTTTCCCACCTCTAAAACTTTTCTGCATTCAAAATCTTTCTCTTTCCTATTAATTGTAAACACAGACCTAAGCAACATTGAGAGTTTTCCCTGACTTCCTTCACCATTCCTCAGGCCTGCTTCTCTCCACTGAGCTGGCAAACAGTGTAAAAACCTATAATTTTTTTCTACAAACTATTGTCTAGTTAGCCAAGATTATTTAATCAGAAAGATAATTAAAAGCCGGTCATAAGCACTGTGCCTACATAGTACTGATGGCCGAATTACTGATAAACCCTCTGATCATGTTTTGTGAAACATTGAGTCAATTGTTGTGAAAATGAACCCAGTTAAAATCAAAATCACAGAATGGTTGTCAGTTGTACTGCATTTTGTAAAACGGACAGCGTTTTAAGTAAAAAAGACTTAAATCGATTTTTTTTTCTGATAACTCATACTTTTATTACTTTAACCCTTTAGATGCGAAGTGCTGATATATCCGCACCAACTTTCAATTTATTTTGAATTTAAATTTATTTTTTCTTTCAGAAACATTACAAATAACAATATTTAATTCAGTTCTGAAACAGGATAAAATAACAATTTATAAATAATACAATAATAAAACAATCATTTTAAAAAAAATCCCGGAGCCCGCTAAACAGAAGACTCCACGAAATTACTTTGATAAATAAATTTGTGGAGCTCATGTCAAAACTGGGCTTCTCTCAAGTGGAATATATCAATATTCGAAGCGATATCGTTGAACAGTCTGATCACTCTCCCAAGAGGCATAGTCCCTGGCAGGTTAGTATTACCTCTAGGAAGAACAAACAATCTGTGCCTCCTTATCCTTAAATAGTCAGGGACAAACAAACCAATTTCAAACAAAATATCAGGATTTCTGAACACGCCGCACACTAGACGAAAGAAATGCATACTCATGCACACATCTCTTCTAGTTCTCAACTCATTGTATCCCAACATACCCCGTATAAACTTAGATGGTTACAGCCACGGATAATATCCATACATCCTCATGTAAAGAAACCTCAAAAATTTCTTCTGAACTCTCTCTAACATGAGGCCATATTTATACTTGTGGGGAGCCCAAATAATAGATCCGCTCTCAAGTATGCTACGAACCGAGAAAGTCCTGGCACTACGCAGAACAAATCCTAACATCTTCAGTGCCCTTCCACACACAGCTTCAAAGAATATGCCAAGGTCTCTGATGGATGATACTCGCGGGATGCCAATACCACCCATACTGTACCTATGGTATACCATCTTATAATTACGAGTATACAATCAGACGCTACACTTAGCAATATTAAATATCAGTTTGTTACGTGCACCCCAATCAGATATATTATCAATATCCGATTTATCCCACGCCCTAAAAAAAACATGTCGCTTCAGTGCGAGATTCGGATTTATCTGAATATTATATTGAATATAATTTTGTTTCGTATTCCGACATTCCTTCGTCAATTTTTTTTTACGATATGAATTGAGTTGTGGGTCATTCTACACATTTTTCAAATTTGCCCTTCTTTAAAAATGATAATGCATTTATTTAATTTACTTCTGAAGGTGAATATAAATGCAGCACTAACGTCCTTAAATATTCAACTTTATTTTTCATTGACTAATGCATTTATTTCTTGACTCTTTATGAATTATTATTTCGTATGTAAAGGGTTAATAGACAATTGTTTAACTTTTGGTAAGTAAACATCAACCAACGCTGAGCCCAATGATAAAAATATTTTGATTAGAACGTATAATTTTTTTCTTTTTTTATGTAAACGCATGCAGGAGAGCACAACCGGTCAAGACCAGTGCACTCTATGACGCTCAGCCAGGGAGGCTGGACGCTGCATGCGGGAAACGTGTGTTGTGTTCGTGTTTGTGTGTGGGTTGGGGAGATTGCAAGTGTATATTTATCTGTTTCTTGAAGAGATCCAGATTGTAAATACTTATTTTATAACTTTGCATTTTCTTATCATCTGGGTTATACATAACTTTCCTAATACACATGTTACATACTACTCTGTGTTAAGTATACCCCTATATCTGGTAGTACAAGTGAATAAAGATTGATTGCTATGGTAATTAATTCAATCTTTTCTTTTAAAAAAAAGTCTTTGATTGATGAATGTGTTACTTGTTGTTTTTTTTTAAATCTAGTTTTGTGCAATAATTTACGCATTTATATTATGATTGTTTTCTTTTTTTTTCAGCAAAAAGAAAGGATCGCTCAGAAAGCTTCCATGACTCACAAACAGAGGGTAGAGAAGTTCAACCAGCATCTGGACAGCCTCACCGAGCACTTCGATATTCCCAAGGTGTCATGGACCAAGTGAAGACATCCTCTGTGTTTCTATGCAACATTTTTCTAAACACAATGTGCGTTCAGTTGGCAGTTGTTTTTTTTTTTTCATAATTCAATTTACGAGGTAACTTCTATTTGATTGTGTGTAAATATTTTCCTTACGTGGCCTTAATTAAATATCAATTCATTTATAACCAGAACAATAAATGCAAAATTAAAATTGATGTTTTCAACTTAAGTTTCATGCAACAAAATCAATAACTTAAATTTAGTATAATACATATGTACACTTCAAGTTTAATAAAAACATTAATAATTAATGTGTATTTATTTCTATGTATCAAAATTACAAATACAATGATAAATTAAAGTAATCCCATTGGGGGAGTAATATTTTTATTTATGGTATAAAAAAATGTTCTTATCTAAAAAATCTAAAAAAAGAAGGTATTTAAGCATTTAATGAAATACAGGGACCGGCAAAAAAAGCTGATGGTCTTAAATCAAAAGAATGTTGAAAACCGTCAACTTTTTTTGCCGCTCCCTGTATTATAAAAAAACACATTATGTAGTTACATTTTTAATTTATATACTCGTATAAGAAATGCTACTTTTGATATGTTAATGAAATACATTGTATGAGAATTTTGAGGTATAATTTTAGTCATGTAAGATTTTAAACTTTATATTATTATAAGTAATAAAGTATGTTGGAAAATATTTTGCTTGTATTTATTTTATCAAGATTATCTACTTTCATTATGGCCCAAGCCATGTCAGTTGAACACACAAATGTGCATGAATATTTCTACACTCGGCTGAAAATGTTGTGGCTAATTTTGGAATGCACAGGTATATAATAAATTCAAATATATTTATATTTTTAAAATATTGACTATTATATTCAACGTAAGAAAACTTATTTCATATATTTAAATATCTTTAACCCTTTCGCATCGGTTGTCGGCATATGCCGTCAAAGATTCCCCGACCGTTGACATCGGTTGACGTGATATATCGTTTTGCTACTTTCAGTACTCATTGTGACATCTACGGTAAGAAATTGGAAGTGCTGTCATTCCCTTTATCAACCTACATGTATTATTTACAGGAATCTGTAAAGCATGTAAATAAATATCATTAGGTTTCGTCACAAGAGCGATTTTTCTGTAAACCACATGTGTCAATGTCACCACATGTATGGAGTTACATAATGAACGTTTGTTAAATATAATAGTTTTTCATGCATCATCTGATAGCTAAAGGATAGAAAAACCACTGTGTTATATGAAAATAGGTCAGATAAGTACATTTATGTTTCAAATACTAGTTTTCAGCAAAAAAAAAATGGTTTGAAATATTCACGCCGTATTGACAGTACAATTTGTCTACCACCAAGCCGTCGTAATGAAAGGGTTAACAAAAAAAATCATAAAATCAAAAAAAAAAATCTCACCACTTCAAAAAAAAGGAATGCAACTATCATAGAGATCATGCTATACTTTTGCAAGTAGGAGTATGTAAAAGCATGCAGCTCAAAAATTCACTTGAAGTTTTTTAATTATCAATACTGTCTTAGAGGAGATATTTTATTTTTTTATTTGTTAATTTAAAATTAAACAGAATAGAAAGAAAATATAAATCGGCATGTACACATACACCACATTATAATTTTTGTACTACTCCGCATTCCAACCGTTACATATTTGAATACGCGCACTGCTACACATCACTACCGACACGTCGAGCAGGGCCGCCTTTCTCCAGAGCAGCGCGCCGTACGACCGGCCGCGGCACACTCCAGCTGATGTGTCCACCGCTGATGTTCCCGTGAAGCCAAACTCGTCATCAATTCCGCCTAGGTGCCCTAGGTAGTCGATATCGCGAAGCATATTAGATGAATGATATGTTGCTTTTGGTCACAAAGGAAATATATCGTATGCTAATCAAAATGACCTTAATTTAATTTGTAAGCAGATCCTTGAAAAGTCCCTATTTAAATTACCCTTTTACCGGGTTAATTTTTTTTTATGAATTTAATGAATTAAGTTATATATTTTTCAAAGAAATGCCGAACGATTGTATGTGACGAAAATGACAACAGCAAAGGAGAAGATTTTAGAAATAAAATGAATGTAGTCATAAACAACAACAAAAAGTCATGTTTTAAAGAAAATGTAGTAGATTTGATAAAAAAATTTTTTTTGTCAAATACATTAATGAATTAATATTTTCATAATGCCTTTATCATATGCAACGCATCTCAAAACATTTTGCAAAAAATCGCAAATCAGAAGACACCTGTCGAACTTTTTGAAAACTTTCAGTATTCTTTATAGATTTCAAAGTCGAAGATCACTAGGTTCGGACTCGTATACCAAAACCTGTTTTTTTTTTCAATAATTATTGTAATAAAACAATGTTGTTTTTTACATTTCCATTAAAATAATATTCACCACTCCACAATAGGAAGTGAAATGAAACCTGCATTCTCCCCCACTAAATTTGAATGATTCGAGTTAAGAGTAGCAAGCCTGTCGAAAGTAAGTATTACCGTCACCATTGTTTGGCGAGGGATCATTTTGGGGTGCTCCTGACCCCAAAAAATCCGATTTAGCGTTATAGCTGGGGGAGGACGGGCGTTTTGTTGGGCAAACTGCCCCGGCTTGGGGGAGGTTATTGCATTAAAGTTAATCCGGACGACTGCTAACGAATAGTCGCACGGGCTTATGCAATAATGGCAACACTAGTGGCAACACTTTTAGACTCTAGAGGTGTTAAAGTCGCTTGTTACTTGTAATTGGAAATTGGTTGGGAAAAAATATTAAACCAGTAATTTTTTAAATTGAAAACAAACTTTCAGATATTGTTATGTGCCTAATACTCTTATTAGTATCTTACAGTACAAAAACTTATAAATGAAATTATTATTTAAATCAATAGTTGCCTATAACCATAAATTAAAAAAGTAAAATATTTTCCTTTTATTTTAGGTATTTTTATTTGACGGTGTTTTTTATTGCGTGACCATGGTTTCACGTAGATTTTTCGTCTTCTTTGTCGATCGATATTAAATTATGTATGTATTTTTTTTTTTAGAAACATATAACCTACAATTAAGCAGAACTAAAGATCGCGATGTTTTTTATCTCCCCATAAATATTTCCTTAAATCTGGTAGGTAGGTACCTACTATACCCCGCGTGTTCGCAAAGTTCTGTTATAAGGTAGTCAACTCTATAAATATAATATTTTAGCCGTTTTCATCACTTTATCTTCTACTTGTTTTTGCTTAATATATTCTCACTAACGCTGATTTTGTCTTCAAACTATGTTATTATAATATTAGAGCACATATATTATATTTTATATGTGTCCTATAAAAAATCACAATTTCTTGGCCATCGGCATAAAAAAAACAATATGTTGAAAGCTCACGTTACACGAAGCTATGTTGTTGAAAATAAAAACAATGATTAAACAGTATAATGTGCAGTGGTCACGCTCTTACATAAAAAACAACACCTCATTGTTATAATAAATCAAAATAAATGAATAATAAATAAACAGCTCGACGGTAGCGGGTTGAATTTTGGAGGGTGGAGTACAGGACCGTCTCTAGAAAGGGGTTTTTTAAGCATAAGAAGTGATGTTGGTGTTATTTTTAATCATTTTTGTACGAAGATAGTAATTTAATTTACAACATCGGCTATAAGTACTTTTACAAAAAAATTGCTTCAGTCGTCATAATAATTCATAAACAAACATTTGCAAAGCCAAAGGTCGTGGGTTCGATCCCCGACGGAGATTAAAAAATAAGTATTTTTAATCGATTTCTGAGCTCTAAAATACCCCCCGGTTGGTGTGAATTTGATCCATCACCCGTAAAATGTCAGTCATAGCCTATTAATTAAAATTAGTGGTAGACGAAAGTCATCCCGTGAAGACCACTCATTCATAGTAAATTCCTGTAATAATAAAGGATGATGCGTGAATCTCGGGCTATAGTCTATGACGTTGGCGGATCAACACTCCACATGCAGCGTTTAGCCATATGCACCATGGTAAGTGTCATAGAATTCCACGGATCAGACTTCAGAATTACTATCACCATCTATCGGTATTCTTCTGTATGTGTTTAACCTACATTAATAATTCATATTTATAAATAAAAATATAGGTATATTGTATATATCTATGATTTGCCATGTATACTATTTGACCAATTCCTCTTTGAATATGTCAAAGAATATATCTGGATAGAGTTCATTGGTTCATTGATAATTAATAAGACATTCAATAAAACAACGGCGCCTAGCAGTGAGTTTTATAAAGTTAAAGGAGATGTGTAAAAAATACACTTTTAAAATATTTTTCTTTAAATTACTTATTAACAGATAAAAGTGATCATAATTAATCCGAGCATGATTACATAAGTTAGATAGGTATGTTCAATATCAATCTATAAATTATATCATTATATTTATTTAGATTAATAGGAAACGATCGAGTATATATGAGTAGGTACCTAACTATCCATCCTCGTTTTGAATTTATAATAGGATATCGCAATGGAACGCAGGCACTACAATATAATTTTCTTTATCTTCTTTATCCTAGCCATTTCCCATCATCTGGGGTCGGCTCTCCTTGTGCACCTTCGCCATGTCTGTCTGTCCTGCGTTGCATTCTCGGTCAAACCCAGGGTTTTCAGATCCTTGTTTACAGTTGAAGTCCAGGTTGCCTGTGGTCTTCCAGGTATTCTTCTCAGCGTGAGTATGTTGAGGGATCTCTTCACCATGTGGTCCTCATCTCTCCGTGTCACATGCCCATACCATCTTAGGCGGTTTTCCCTTATCTTTTCAGGTATGGGGGCCACCCGAAATGAACCCCGAATATGGTAATTTCGAACTCTGTCCACTCTAGTCACACCGCCCGCCCATCTCAGCATCTTCATCTATGCCACATGAATACTATCCAAGTCACGTTTCAGCGGGGTCCAACACTCCGATCCGTAGAGCATAGCTGGCCTTATAGTAGTTTTGTAGATTTTACCTTTGATCCTAACTGGAATCTTGCTGTCACACAAAACCCCAAAGAGAGACCTCCATTTCAGCCATCCTGTGTTTATTCTAGGTGCTACAATATAGTACCTATCTTTATTATTTTTTCCCGGTCCTCATAAGTTGTTGTCTTTTGTTCGGTCCTGTTGTGAGTTCCTACGTCACTTCTCACGGCCTCTAAGGGGGTTGGGAGCTAATCGCGATATAAACCCGCTGGCTAAGCGCTCCACTGAGTAAATAATATTTATTATGAAACATCGCAATCGGTGGGAGGACACATTTCTGATGGAAAGCCAACGGATAACTTTAATAACAACCCAATAATCTACAAGCCCTGTGTTGCTTACATTAAATAAACAAATAGGGAAATACTCGTAGGTATCAAAGTAGGAGCGATTGAGCGGAAAATTTATGTTTTGAATAGCTGCCATTAAAAAATAAATAAATAATTACCAGCAATAAATTCTTACACAACTTTATTGACTCTATAGTATTTGGCAAGGATTTATTGTAAATTTTACTGTATTAATTTTAAAAATACCAAAGAAATTTTGGAATTATCCGTAAAATTGTATTACATATTTTTACGAAATTCACAACAATAATTTATTTTTAATGTCATTCATTATAAATGTTATAAGAAGTATGTAACTACCATAGATGTTTTCAAGAATTTATAATAAAATAATTACATTTATTTCATGAAATATTAAAACAATATTTGATTGTTCGATCATTCTATTATTTGAAATATTAGAGCTTGGTGTGACTAGCTTTAACCCATTCGTTGTTGACAGAGTTAAACTCATAAAAATTGAATTTAAATGCATATTTTATTTAAAAAAATTATTTGTTCACACAGTTTGACTAACGTGGTTAACTTTAAATGTAATAATATCAGTAATATTAAATATTAAATCATTTTAGTACTAGTAGTCCATGTATGTTGGAACCTAAGTGCCTAATGCTCTATTATATATTTTTTAAATTGTTAACAAGCTCAGCAAATAAGCGTTTTTGAGATATGTGTTAGCAGTGGCATGTTTTTTTTACATTTACATGAAAGTTAATAATGTTTTAATATAAATTTATGATTTTTTAAATAATATATTATTCTGAAATGTAAAGTTTATGTTGGTTTAACATACTTTGGTCATTCTACGTTACTTGTTAGGTAAGAGTTCATACCTACAATAAATAATGTTTAAATTTAATTTTTTATTTTTAAGCACGTGCCGACATCATGTCCCGACACAATGTCACAGAAGGCCAACGCAATGACTTTGACATTACACATACATTGTGCGAGTTTCTTCCGTCGAATGAGCCACGAGGGCAATATGCACCGCATAAATATTAAATGTGTGTATTTTTGATTCGGGCAAGTTTCGAGTTAATCGGAGCAAAAAAGGTATAAGTGACTTTGTTAAATCGGGCGGAGAGGACGTGGATGGTGGGTGGGGAGGTCACGTGGCTCGGATGATAAATGGACAAATAAATAGGGGAGCAACTGCGCGTGCGCTGAATCGTTTTGATTCCGAAATCAAATCTAATCTGAGGTGACCGTGATTCACTTATTTTAATTTCACATTTTAATTTGGTCTTTTAGATATTCCGCTTAACCCTTTTATTACATCATGAATACAAATTATTTTTTATAAAACTAATATTGTTTATATTAAAAAAATCTAAGAATGTTTTGTTGGCTATCAGGTGCATAAAATCTTATTCGACGCCCTGGTGCAACGACCCATCACGCCACCCATGTCAAAACCGGCACTTAGGGCATATGCCGAGAACCTACCGCTTTACATCTCTGGCCTAATGATTTATATTCGTTACTAATTTATAGCATTTGTACACTAAAACCCACGTTTTACACTTCAGATCCATATTCAAGTCTCTAATCAGCTCACCAAACTAAAGTTTCACCGAATACTTTTTATGGTTTTCTGTTATCTAGAATGACAAGATGCCGAGACTTTACTTATATGATTAGTGCAAATTAAGTTTTCTAGGTTTACAAGTTTTCAGAAGTATCATCATTTGACAATAAATTTGACGTGCTCATATTTTAATGATTAAAATATTATGTATTTTTAAAATATTATATATTGGACTAAAAACCTACTATTATACCATTATTATTATCCTTGTTGAAATTATTATATTCAATGAATGTTTTGAAAGTAAACAAAATTATTACGGAACAACAAAACTTTATGTTAAGTACATTTAAACATGTTCCTTCAAAAATATTTTTTGTTCCGTTAGAAAGAATTCTTAAATGAAGCCCAAAAACTCAAGATGCAAAGTAAAAATACTTCATTATTTTTTATCTTAAAACATTTTGTTCAGAATGAGCGTAGGAAAAATCTTAAAACATTTTGTTCAGATTTTCGATCAAAACGTATTTCAATTGGCTTGTATTTAGTAGGTATCGAATGGTCGCCCTCGCTCCTCGCAGTTTATTTAGTATGACTGGCTAATCGCGTATTTTGCGACCATAAAGTGAGAGCGCCGCGCGGTGATCCATCAAGCGCTTTACATATGTTATTAGTATCCCCGTGGGAAGGACCGGGGACAAGCACTGACTTCTCCCTGCACAGAGTACAGAATCTAGCATCGCACCAAGCTCCTGAGAGAGACTGGGGCAGGGCAAACAGAGGATTAGGATAATGACGTGTTGTCTATGGACGACAAATATCTATAATCTCTATTGATTACGAATGCTATTTTACAGATTATTTTTTTATATTGATCACATTATGCGTTGCTAGCAAAATACCTTCATAGGGGGAAATTTTGCTAAGCAAGTTATTTTAAATAATTCTTTGACGATATAGAGTTGTATAATTTGTCGAATATTTTACAATATCCATATCTTTCGTATCGATGAAAATATTAAATGTACAAATACATCATTTAGGTGTCAAAACCTATCGTTCATTTTGTCCAGTGATAGTAGAGTTCAGAGATCCATATGTCTCGTTAGTAAAACAACTTAGGTTAGGTCTAGTGCGCTCCACGTCGTTACCGATGAGTCGCTGAACGAATTGTCTGTGAACGAAATGCGGCTGAACTTATTATTTATGCCTACATATGTACTAGAAATGTTAACAGACTTTTTTTCTTCCCATATTCGTTCCATATCTCGAATATTTGGTCACCAGAAATAGCCGCTTCTTAGATCTGTCAGTTGCCACTGTTCATGTCTCATACCCAAACATTTCTGTTGATATCTTCATTCAATTAAATATATTATATTAATTGTTTAAAATTGAACTCTAAATAATAAATATAATGACTAAAAATATATCTGAGACTCGTATTTAATTACACACTCTTGGTTTGTTAAGAATGGCCAACGAAAAACACATCTCATTACATTTTAAATATGTAAATATTTTAAGCCTGTAATTTTGGATATGGTATAAATAATTGTGCTCATTAGATCCTTGCATCAATTAAATTTAAATTCCACAATATGAATCATGTCTGAAGTTTGTGAGAAAAAAAAACTCTCGAACAGGATCGTGTGAAATAAGATTCTTCGGGTGAATGGCTTTAATCAAATCACGAAATCCGATACCTAAACAATTTCACCCCCTCACGGGGGAGCGGACGCGGCGCCACATGAAGCGGTTGATCCGCCATAAAGAGCGAGGGCTCAGTGACAGCTAGAGTTTTTTGAAAAAGGAATAATTGTTGTTGTAAAAAGTGGCGCGAACTTGATACTGTAATGCGCAAGTCTCGACCACCGCGGCGCCGGAACTGGAAGCTGCAGCCAGACTTGACACGAACCGGGGGACGTTCAACTTTTATATTATGCAGCCACGTTGAGATAATAATAGAAAAAAACATAGCGTCACTGCTGTTAGCTGTATAACAATCATTTAAAAAATATATAATGCAGATATTTTTTTTTTTTTTTTTTTTATTTAATCAAATATAATAGGATACATTTAAGATTTAATTGACAGTATTACATTCTTTTTTTTTTTATTGTTGTTTTTGGAATTCGCTTTCCACGCCACTTAAAGGTAGATCTTGTGTGTGACGTGGGATTCATCCTTGATTCAAGTGTTGCATATATACATTTTTTAGAATATAAAATAATATCATTAAATCTATTCATATGGTAAGTTGTAATTGTGTTTTCAAAATTTTGTACTAATTGGTTGAGATCTTTGATCGAGTCATGTATGAGTTCTTTATTTGAATTTTATTGTTAATATTGTTGCATGTAAAGTCATTCGTTGGTAAGAATTTTGAAATTGTAAATGATGTAGGTATACTTTATATTATTAACCTCGATAGTAAATACATTACATAAATTGTAGATGATGTTTTAAATTATTAACCTCGATAGTGTCATTCAAATGATGGTATACTTTGAATAATTAACCTCGATAATAAATACACAATTCAACCGAAATATATTAATATATTTTTAATCTAGTATTAGATAAGTATAATGTTTTGTGTCTTGGCTTTATTCGACTTACATCCGTATTACACCGAAGCACAATTAAGTTTCTTTATTGATGCTGTCATTCAGATAATGATCAAATAGCAACTGATCTCTTCTGAGCAATTGTGGCCACTGCACACTTACAAAAGTGCTCAAGAGAAAGAACCCGTGAAAGAGAAGAATAGAATAGTTTTTTACCTATTTGTTTACCCATCAATCCCTCTCCGCTCTCCTAGTTGGAACATAAGGTCGTCAAAAACAGACGCTACAAAACTCTATGAACGACCATAGTCCTTGACTCATGCCATATCAACACTGCCTCCCTTAGCTCCGCCAATTACAAACATAACATTCTATGTATAGTTTCTAGGCCTTCCAGAACGGCGAGAAGCTAAGGGCGTGATCTACATACTAAACTTTACAAATATTTTACAGACTTTACAAATCTTCCATAAACCTCCGAAACATTCGGAACTATCTGCTGCTAGGGAATCTCTGGTGGAGAAGATGAACATGTCTCTTGAAAGGGTTTCACGATGGGGCGACCTCAACCTCGTCAGTTTCAACATTTCAAAACCCAATCATGTACTTTCCACCAAGAAGACTGTATGGATCCTGTATCTTTCAACGGTTGTTCTAGCAAGCTCCGTCAACATGGATTATCAATATCGAATAATGTCAAATATTACGAGTCAATTAAGTGTAAAGCCGGTCTCGCTTCCAAAAACTAGGTGTATTATATAGATCACGTCGGTATTTCAACGATAAACAATTTCTTCTTCTATATAAAGGACAAATCCGACCTATCCTTGAATACGGCAGTCACCTTTGGATTAGAGCCCCAAAATACCTTCTAAACTTAATTGACTCAGTTCAAAGAAGAGCAATTCGTTTGATAAACAATGACACCCTTACGTCTAATCTACAATCAATGGAACACAGACGTAAGGTTGGTTCTTAGTCTTTTCTACCGTTATTACCACGGTCGCTGCTCTTCGGAACTTAAAGAACTAATTCCTCCTGCACCCACTCAAACAACGACAAACTCGTCTTACAACATCCATACACGGTTAATATATGTCGACCAAGAACTGGCAGCTTCCAAAGTTCCTTCCTTAATGCCACCGGTAAGCTATGGAATGCTCTTCCAGCGTCTGTGTTTCCTCCTTCCTACAATGTGGATCTCTTCAAGAAACAGATAAATATACACTTGCCCCCAACCCACACACAAACACGAATACAACACACGTTTCGCAGCGTCCAGCCTCCCTGGCTGAGCGTCATAGAGTGCACTGGTCTTGACCGGGTGTGCTCTCCTGCATGCGTTTACATAAAAAAAAAAAAAAAGACTACATTACACTGACTAAACTTCTTTGAGGCGTAAAAAATAATTTTGAAATTTAAAAAGAGAGAAGTATCGTCTTTCTCAAGATTTTTTTTCAGTTTTGGAATAATTGGATGTGTTCTTCTTAGAAAAGGGGATGTATTCGTATGTGAAGCAGATTAAAGATGGTAGAACACTTTTCATAAAGGACATATGGGATGCTAAATAGCGATCGGTTAAAAAACTACGGATTATCAAGTCCGTGACTTACTGGTTAAATCATTTCTCTTAACCCTTTCATTACGGCTTAATGGAATACAAATTATACTGTCAATTATAAAACTAGTATTTGAAGCATAAATGTAATTATCTGGTCTATTTTCGTATATCACATTGGTTCTTGTATCCTATAGCTATCAGATGATGCATAAAAAAATATTCTAAGAAAATAGCAAAACGATATATCACGGCTACCGATGTCAACGGTAGGGGAATCTTACACATCATATATCGAGTACCGATGCGAACATGGGTTAAGGAATCTATTCCGATACATGTATTTTTAAATATTTATCTTTGATGGTTGGGAAACATTGTAGATGAAGATGTTCCCGAGAGCGCGTGCTCACAAATTAGTTTAGTTTTGTGGCCACACGCGGCGCCAGTAGCGCGCGCCGGGACGCCATTGTGGCGCGCGCACCGGAAGGGCGTCGCGGCGCGGAACTGGATGGGACACAAAATGTCAGATCAAATGTCCGCGGACTGATAACACGATAATATGATACGCCTCGAGCGGGGCGTGCTATTTTTATTACAGAATATTCCATGTATGTACTAACTCCCAGAAATAATCTACAGTAATGTACCAAGCGCGGCTCAAAAGTGACACGTATTTTATGAATTTTTGTACGAATGCAATAATACATACTCGGATGTGTTGATTTTGCTTTAAAAAAACAATGATTATTCGTTGAATAAATCGGATTAGGGAATATACAAAGTGAAATGCAATTGAGGTTTACAGATCTTCTAAATATCCAATTTCTTGAGATGTATTCAAAAGTGTAAGAGTATATTATAAAATGAAAGAATGGAAAAATATTTGCGAGTTCTAATTCTACGATATTATTCAGTATAACAATAAAGCATTGCGTTATTATTAGGAATTATTTTATTTACTTATATGAAAATTGTAAAATATAATTTTCTTGTAAAATGTATAAAATACTTCTAAAACTCACGAAATTACTCCTAAAACAACTTTGTGAGGATATAATTTTATTTATTTTTTCAACGTTAATATTAGAAACACTACTAATAAATAGCTAAAATATCATACGACTAACGCGCGCGTTTAACGAGGTCGGTATTGAAAAGAATCCTTTGTTTTATTTTTATTTTTGTGTCATCGCTTTGTTTTACCTTGTATTTAATTTCTATGAAACCATTTTTTATTTAAAAAAAAATCAATGAAATAATACTTATAAAATGCAATTAATTTTGGTTAAAGCATTACATAAAAACGACAATGATGAGAAATATAATACACACATAATATAATCGTTATAAAAATAGTATTTTTTTTACCTAAACACATACAGGAGAATACCGACAAATGGTGGTGCAGAAATCTCATCTACGGATTCTATGACGTATAACATTATATATTTATAGATTTCGTTAAGTCATAAACTACATCCCGACATACACGCATCATAATTTTTTTTACAGGAAAACACTATGAATGGGTGGTGTTCACGAGACAACTTCCGTCTACCACCAATTTTAATTAACACGCTATAAATCGAATTTTACTTGCGAGGGGTGAAATTGATCAATTTATAAAGCTTATATTAAAAAACATTTTTTTTTCATCATTAGGGATCGAAACTCATGGTTTTAGAAATAAAAATATGGACTTTCATCAAAGGTAACTTCATTGGACTGTTTAGGCCGGGAATTTTAATCTGATTTTCATGTGTTCTTGCCGGCGGGTATAGATCAATGGTCAAAGCGTTTGCTTTGCAAGGCAAAGGTCGTGTGTTCAATCTTTGACAGAGATAAAAAAAATTTAATCGATTTCTGAGCTATAAAATACCCCTGTTGGTGTGAATTTGATCCCTCACCCGTGGTGGTAGACGAAAGTCGTCCCGTGAAAACCACCCATTCATAGTGAATTCCTGTAATAATTAAGGATGATGCGTGAATATCGGCTGTAGTCTATGACGTTTCCTTATTCCAAACCATTGGACTAGTCAATTCATGACTGGGCACGGCAATTTTAAGGCTAAACTCTTCAAGTTTAGCCTCGTTGATAGTCCAGACTGCCCATGCGGCAGCCCCTTCCAGGACGCTGAACACGTTCTGTGGCATTGCCCAATATTAGACTTAAATAGGCAAAGGCTCTTTAGCGTAATCCAACAGAAGCCTGGACCGGTTGGATATATCGACCTCATATCTACGGAGCCCAACTACCACGCATTTTCTGTATTTGCGGCGACCTTCGGCGAAGAAGTCAAAAAGTCAAATTTTGAACGTCTGAACTACTTATTTCTACACCCACGTTTGGTGTTGCTCAAAAAAGTCCATTACTTGTTCAACAAGAAATTACTCTGTAAACAATGCCTTGGTAAGTGCTCCCAAGGAGCGCAGGTACAAGGCGACCGGTCCGGGGGCCTAAGGCCCCAAAAAATCAGATCCTAGTTGCCCAGAAGTGGGCGACGTCGATGGCGTTACTTCTGGCCCTTCCTGGGTGCAAAAAAAAAAAAAAAAGTCTATTACGTTGGCGGCTCAACACTCCACATGCAGCGCTTAGCCATATGCACTATAGTAAGCGTCATAGAATTCCATAGATGAGACTTCAGAATTACTATCACCATCTGTCGGTATATTCCGATATGTGTTTACATTAAAAAAGTATTGAATTGAAATAATATACATTTACTAGACTCCAAGCTTACATAATAGGTAAAATATTTAATACTACTGTGGAAAAAAAAACACCGGGAATTTGTTTAGAAATAAAAAAAACTTTATTTAATCTTCTAAATTAATTTCATTTCATCAATTCTCCGTTTTAACCTCCTTGCACCTCCTGGCGGGTATGGCTTAGTGGTAAAAAAAAAATTGCCATACCAAAGGTGGGTTCAATCCCCGACGAAAATCAAATAAGCACTTCAGATGTCCATTTAAAAATACATACATATAATACATTTATTATAATAACACATATTAACAATGTATATATAAATGTACGAGTTCTGCGTAAGTCAGTTTCAGTCGTGTTTCATAAGATAGTGTAAGTATTGGAAAGAGTAAAAGTAAGATGAAAGCATTATGGCCGCCGCAGATGCTATCTCCGTGATGTACGGCGCCCCGAGGACGCGGCCCGCGGCTTGGCAATCCCTGCATCACAAACTGCTCACTGAAATATTATTTTAAATGTAAGTATTCACATTTTTTTCTTAATTTAAAATATATTACATACCTATGAAGCTCACACATTTTGAATGACACAAATATAAGACTGTGTAAAAGTACGTAGTTATTTCATATTAATAAGTAATATAATATCTTGCAGATATGTTTCAGGTACTAATATATTCATCAAAAATATTCCAAAAGGTTGTAGTCTCTCGAAATACTACCTAATTTAGATAAAATGATAAATTTAAGACTCTTCTCAGCGACGTCAAATTATTTTTGCCCAGTATCTAGCAACATCAATAGCCTGTGTGTTTCCCAGCATTAGGTCTTGAGATGTGCAGCTTGTTGGGCACATGGAGCAGGATCTTAGCTGTGCTGACTCTCCCTGCCAAAGCATTCCCCTTCGCATGAGGTTGTCCTTTGTTCTACTAACTCCGGTTCTTAATCTGTTCAGGAATTTTCAGATCCGCCAGTGAAGGTTTTTGCCAGCTAGGAGGCCTTCCTTTGGAATAATGAAATCCTCTAATGCGACTTGTTTCCAGAGCTGTAGTCTCTCATTTTCAGGGCCGGATGTGAGAGTTTGTGTGAATCTCAGAAAGCTGCTTCGCGACTTCAGTCTGGGTGTTGAGGGTATATGATTATACAAGCAGTGAGACGGTTGGTTGATTGCCTTACGCATTTATTCGGCGCATATGACTTTGCGTCTTATGTTTGGTGGTGCGATACCAGCCAAGGGGTATAGTTTTGAAATGGGTGTTGGTTTGAGGCAGACTGTGACGATTCTGCATGCATCATTCAGGGCAGTATCTTCTTGATTACAATGGGCTGATCGAAAAATCCGGCTGAGAAACAAAGTGTAAGACTTGATGAATCAAAATGATTCTACCGTTTATAATCCGTTTGCACACTTCACCTTTAAATAAATAAAAATTATAAATTCTTTTTACTTTGCTTAAAAATAGATTCGGATAAAATTTAGTACTGTTTATTAAAATACTGCGGCTTTAAATGAAAATTTCATCAGATTTTCATTTATATACATTAACTGATATGTTAAATTAGATAAATTATGAAATAGGTGTCACTACTAAAGGAAAGTGTGGTGAAAATTTGAGGGTTAAGGAAGGAGCTTTCGTCTGTGAAGATCATATATTTAAATTTTTTTTATATATATAAATTATAAAATATTAATTGGATACAAACGTAATATTTACGCATCTATTGTAAGTTGTGTAGAGCGACTATATTATGTATAGATGAAGTGACATTATAGTAATCAAGAAAAAAAAAACATATATGTATTTAGATAATGAACAGTGTATGTATACATTGTGTGTTGGTATTGAGATTACGTTGATATGGCGACCGCGATATCTCTATCGGTAAGCAATATTTGGTTGGTGGGCGGGCGCCCCCGCTACAAGACGCCCACTCCGCCTACTTCGCCCAATTCGCCCACTCCGCCCACTCCGCCTACTCCGCCCACTCCGCCTACCAGACAGATCATATCTCGCCCAATCTCTGGGCTGCCGCGCCCAGATAAGCCGCAGATCCGGGCGGGTGCGAGGACTAGACTACCTCACAAATTCTCAAAATGAAATTTACAAAGAAACGATAATTTTAAAACATAATCAAATATCCAACTGGGCTGGGCAGCATTTGGATAAGTAGAGTATATTTTAAATTGAAAATTCCGCAATGTCTTAAAACTGGGGCGTTTAACCTATGCATTTTCTTTCTATTAAATTATGGCGCAGACACATTGAATCCAAACAGCAAGTCTTACCCATAAAATGAAGGCCATCCAACTCGCCATATAGAGATCCATGTTCGGAGAGTCTCTAAAAGATAGAATCCGAAACGAGGATATCCGTAGAAGAACTTTAGTAGTGTAGGCTCTACAACGAATATGCACACTTAAGTGACAATGGGACATATATGTCCAAAAAGGCGACGGTCGATGAGGAAGACAACTGTTGGAGTGGCACCTAAGAACTGACAAAAGAGCGTTGGCCAACTCTCTGTTAGATGGACTGACGACATCTGAAGAATAGCGGGAGTGGCCTGGATGCGGAAGGTAAGTGATCAAAGGGAATGGAAACTCATGTGGGAGGCCTACATTCAACAGTGGACAGACACGGACTGATGATAAATAATCTTCTTCTTATTCTTCTTCTTCTTCGTGTCAGCGACGTCAAATTATGATAAATAATTATTGACATATATAAAATCGTGTCGGAAACAACAGGGTCAGATCCTGTCTGCCCAGAAGTGGGCGACGTCGATGGCGTTACTTCTGGCCATCATCAGGTCTTCCTGGGTGCAGCTATTCGGGCACAGCGCACACTCCAGAAGGTGTGACAGGGTCTGCTCCACGCCGCAGTCACATTCAGGCGGTCCGCTGTAAAACTGCCAGGTTTTCATTTGTGTCCTCGTCTTGCATACTGCAGTCCGAAGTCTGTTAAGGGTCCTCCATATATTCCACCCTTGGTCATGTCCAGTAGCTTGGTCCTCTTTCGGGGCAATCTAAGTATTTCCATCAGTTGCGCTTATGCACATGTTTAGTCGCAGGGTGGCCTCAGGTATTTATTATTATTATTGCTAAATAGGTTGTGTTTCTATGTCAACGGATTCCTTCCCTTTGAGACGATGTGCTTGTAGATAGGCGGGCAGCCCCCGCCCGCAGCTTCCCCGCCCATCTCGCCGCCCATCCGCCCCCGTCTTCTATTTACTTTGAATTTGCTTCATGCACCTTAATACTTTATCACTTGTGTACCTGCGCGGAGAGGGATAAAGCCAGAAATATTTTATTAGTAAATGTTAAATTTTTACGACTCTTCAAACGAGAGATAATATGTACTCAACATTTTAGAAAAACGAAATTTGGAAATTTTGTATTTTTAAAATTGTATTGGATATTTGTTTCAAATAAATTAAAAACACACAACGAATATGTACTCGTATGGAATTATTGTAATAATTAACTAAACGATTTTCACACATTCCGTTTCTCTACAAATTAAAAAGTTATATTTCTGACAAAAATGTTATTTTAACATATACAGGGAGATGCAAAAAAAGCTGATGGTTTTAAATCAAAATGTATGTACTAAAGAGAAAAATGAAATTCAATTTTTAATTTAAATAATATTATTATTAATCCAATTACAATTATTCTTAATGTTATGAAATATAATACTTTCAAGTGATGCTATGAACTCGAACAATATTGAATATTAGCATGATATTTCTAATTTTAGTAATTTTCGAACAAAAGTCAGCGAGCTTTTCTTAGTACCAATTTAAAAATGATAAAATACGACGTTCCAATTATTTCCGTCGAGTTTAAATTTAGAACCGGAAGCGCAAACTTCGCAGCGGCCGAAAATAATAATTTCCCGCAAAAGTCCCGCTCAGGCGATTGTGAACCGTATCGATCAGAGCCCGATACCCACTTGAGGATGCATTTCCCTAAATCATGGATTTTTTATCTGCGATAAATCGGCGCCATCAGCCCGGCCGGCTTTGTCAGAGCTCCTATCTCGAGCAGATATAACTTTATAGGTCGCTCGAGGACCGAGGGGAGGGTTTCCATGTCTCTTTAGAGAGAACATAGCCCTTGAAGCGCGAGTCCCGACCCTCCTTTATTCCCTCGCTCTGATTTTCCCCGCGTAGGTTCGGTGTCGTTAAATTTTCCAGTGACGCCGTGGAGTGAGGTGCCCGCTAGGTATTATATTTATTGTACGTACCTACCGATAAGGTTGTGCTTGTGTAACAGCTCAGCTCGCCTTGTTGTGTGCTTCAGTAGATATTGATTTTCTTGAGCGATTCATCTCATAGCGATTCGTCTTATAATAATGCCTCGGAAGGCTTTTTATAATTTGATGCGATTGATAATTATTTTCAAGGGGCCTTAGCCTTTTTATATAAACACAAAATTTCTTCACTTAAATTATTACCAAAAATTATTTGCATCCATAATTTTTATAATATAATACGTATAAATTTATTACTAAAAAAAGAATTAATTTAATAAAGATTTTACATGCATAATACTTCCCTTTCTCGAATTTGTCAAGTTTCAGCCGGTTATACTCGACTTCATATTGACATTAGCTTGATGTAGCCCTTGCTGACTGGTACCGAAAAGCTCGATATACAATCTTTCGTCTCTTATTTTTGTTCGCTTGTCATACATTTATGTGTCCGCCACATTGCCATTTGGTACCAGTTATATAGACCACCGCTAGTAGCACTGGGCGAGAGCCATCACGAGCGCGGCAGTCGTCTGCCGTCCGTCGGCGAGATCGCATTGTTAAGTCCCCATCGGTCGCGGCGAAAGTAACGCCATATTACGATCGATCGGGAAAAACAAAGTTTTATCATAAATATATGTCGATGTGCTTCTGAAAAAGTCTTTGTTTTGCTGACCTGCTCCTCATCAAGCCCTCACGCGACTGTATAACGCCCTTCTGAGAGAGAGGAGGATGTTAATATTAATATATATATATATTTTCCCATATCCGTCCCATACTTGGAACATAGCACTACAGATTGATATTTGGTTTTGTTAATTGCTACCGTCCATGCCTGGCCCCAACTCCCGTAAATTATTTTTTAAACTACAAAATGTTTTCAGTTTCAGAAAAATAATTTATTTGGACTACGCATTATATTATAAAATATTCAAAAATTTTGTAAGAATATTGCAACAGTTTTATCATTAAAACAATATAATTAAACTTTTTATACAAAAAATTCAAATGTTTTAGTTAGAAATGTTGTGGAATTAATGATCTCATTTAGCTTCGATTAGGTTTACAACCAACACGTCTACGGATAGATAGATGCTCCGCAGAGATCCAGATGGCGCTGAGGTGAGATAAGACAAGATGGCGACCGATAGACATGACGTCACACCGTGTGAGGGAAGGGGGATCCCCGCACTTCCTGTCAGAGGAGGGAAACCCCCGCACCGGAACTTGAAAGGCTGCGTTCAGCTTTCAGTAGGTATGTATTATACCTAGAGATACCTGCTCACTTGGTTGAATGGGCTATAATGTGATTTAGGTTTAGAATACGATATTATCGATGCCAGAGTTAAGAAACATTGTCTGATTTTATAGTTAATGTATGTATTCGATAGTTGAAGTATGCTGGTCAAGATATACTGAATGGTTAGTTTGAAAAGTACAGCCTAACCTAAACTGCAATTGTTTGTCCCTAAACGATCAACTGACTATTTATATTATGGAATTTCTTAACCCTTTCGTTACGGCTCGGTTAAATATAATACTTTTTTATGCATCATCTGATAGATAAAAGGATAGAAGAAACAATGTGATATATGATAATAAGTCAAATAATTACATTTATGCTTCAAATACTAGTTTTAAGCAAAAAAATAATGGTTTGAAAAATTCACGCCGTATTGACAGTATAATTTGTATTCCACCGAGCCGTAACGAAATGGTTGAAAGACACTTGAAAAGCATTTCAAATACTTCACAATCGTGGTTTTTGGAGACATTAAACGTAACAAAGAAGACGCATCTTGAAATCCTACGAAATGAATAGTTCATAAAATAAGAGAATACACATAAAATACTTACGTTTGCTAGTGAATACCATATTTAAATTTCTGCACACAGGAAATATTCATGAAGCTGAGATAAATAAATTATTAACACCAGCTCACACAGTGAAATATAAATTTTCCTAGACGGGAAGAATATAAAAATAAAAAAGAAACATATTATAATTTTTAAGCTCTACGAACATCATTCATTATCAAAATCTCAAACTGTACTCCTGATCCTGTAAGCAATTCATGTTTTATAATAATTACCCATTGAAAACGCAAAGTTTAAAACTCATTTAGTGACTGCTAAACAAACGAGTCTTATCGCGCGTTAAGCTTGATTGATTTTACAATTTAAATCCCCCTTTCATCTGCTGGGTAGGTAGAGAGAAGAGCGAGAGGTACCTACCGCGCTGTGATGGTATTATAATAATGTTTAGGTTAGTATTTGTGTTTCGAAATGATTTAATAAGATTCGCGAAGCATTGTGCGACATTGTTCCGCGAGCGGCGCTGCCTCTCACCGGATATTGTGTTGCATGCTTTCATCTCCGGCCAACTTCCGGTCGCAGGCTCCATCTTGTTTTTTAATGGCGGCAAAATGATATAAAGAGACTCTCTAGCGTCCCCCGGAGGGCTTATATTATAGTTATCTAATGATTTTTAATAAAAAACAGAAGGATAAAAAGTCCATACCTTTGTTTTTTTTATTATTTTTATTATAACGTGAAAATAAAAACCGCAGGGAAAAAACATTGCAATATTATTTGAACTTTTATTTGCATGGGAGGTACAAATGACAATCTATTTTACTTATTTAAAAATATTTAATATGTACAGTGCCGGTTTTAGGGGGTGGCGCAGTGGGTCGGCGACCTAGGGCGCAGAATAAGTTTGGTCGCAGAGAGCGACCTAACTTGTTTAGAATTTTCTTATTGTGCTCTTTCTATATTTGATATTTATGTAGTATAAAATTAGTTTGTTCATATTTTTTCACGAGTAAATCGTTGCAAAAAAAAATGAAGATTTTTTTCTGCCACACGCGAAAAAAAATGACACAGGGCGAAAGATTTTTTTGCCCTAAGGTGCCACAAGACTTAAGCCAACACTGAATATGTAATGTTTCATCGAAATTTAACTGTTAGTTGGACCTCAAATAAAATTTGCTTGTACCTAATGAATAAACTATTCAAACCCTGATTAAAAATTATTATAAGTAATCTGGATTATTAAAGTGGTTAAATATAGTATATGTCAATTCAAATGCTTACTTTTTGGTATATTTAGCATCTAATTACGAAATAGAAGACTTTTGTGAAAATGTACTGATATCAGCTTGATATAGCTCCTTAAGGCCGATGCCGTAAAGCCTCGACAAACGATCTTTTGTCTCTTATTTTTGTTCGCTCGCCTGATATCTACATCAAATGTTAGTTTAATTATATAATGTTTAACGGTGTTTACATACGCCAAAATATTTGTTATGACAGTTGGCCCATTGCCAGTTGGTACGACTTTCGTCTTGGCGGGTGGCACCACCAACATGTCAGAGCGTGCCGTGAGCTGTCAGTTGGACAAACGCTCGCGACCGTGATGGTCATGCCTATATGGCGTGGGCCACAACGGTCTTTTTGTAGCAAGTGTTTGACGAATAAACGTGTAGAGTGAAACAGAAACAAGTTGTTTATAATGTGAACCTGATGCTGCATCCTTCATCCAGTCTTCGATATCTAACTTTTAAAGGAGGATATCAGTTCATATTTGAACATTAACAGAATATGAAAATTATGATAAACTAGCATTTTTTTATTCCTAATTGCTAGAATTTTAGTGGTTATTTATGGTGAATTATGTTCATTTCTACAAACAAAATTAGCTCATTCATGATATGTACATCGACTTAAAAGTAGATTTTGTGTAGATATTATTTTCTCGTAGAATTATGTTTGTTCTCTATTTATTTTAAGTATAAATAACTGTTACTATTGGGTGTCAGCTGAACAGATAAGCGGCAAAGAAAAAATCACAAAACACCAGTAGACGAAAATCTGTCGCAGAAAACTGAGATTCCCAAACCATTTCTACTCTAACTTAATATACAAATATTTAATTACAAAGTTGTTTCATTTAATGAACGTAATTTATTGCAATTGTTCTAAAATGTTACGTCAGTAATTTAACATGTTTTAGATAATACTTACTTTGTTGGCACTATGGATTAAATATCTTAGGCTATCGGCGCGACCCTTTTTAAGACATTTCAGACCTAAACTAAGGATTCCCAGACTAACTGAGGATTCACAGACAGTTATCAAGAATATGGATGCATAAGAATGCAGATTAAATAATTGTTTGACAATTATTATAATAAAAATCGTAGTCTTTAAATATTAGCAATGAAAAAAGTGCATTTATCAATTCAAGTCGAAAGAAAAAATATATAAACAGACACAAGAAAAACATTATTTCGTTGTTGCATTGTCGTTCTTTCCGGCGGGTATAGCGCAATGGACAAAGCGTTTGCTTTGAAAGCCAAAGGTCGTGGGTTCGTTCCCGGAGATTAAAAAAAGGGTTTTTTAATCGATTTCTGAGATCTAAAATTGCCCCCGGATGGTGTGAATTTGATCGCTTTCCCGTAAAATGCCAGTCATAGCCTATTAATCATAATTAGTGGTAGAAGAAAGTCGTCCCGTGAAGACCACCCATTCATAGTAAATTCCTGTAATAATAAAGGATGATGGGTGAATATCGGCCTGTAATGCAGCGCTTAGTCATAGTCACCATGGTAAGCATCATAGAATTCCACAGATGAGACTTCAGAATTACTATTAGCATCTGTCGATGTTCTCCTGGTATTTACAAAAAAAAAAACATGTGTTAAGTTGTAAAAGATAAAGCATAGCAAATATAAGATGTTGATATTTAGAAGAATATTACAGTAATATCGTGTTGTAAGAAAATTAACCCATTGAAGAAAATGAAAGGGCGTAAAAAATTTCGTGCAAATATAAATAATTGCATAGCAATAAAAGGAGAAATGCGGAATATGGATGTATTTCAAGGACTCTCGCGCACCATTGATGAAGAAGCTTTAGGATAGAAAATCCATCCAGCGAAGAGAACACGCAGCGCAGTAAAAGTGGAGCATCGCCCATCTTATCTGGAAACAATAAATCGCTCAGAGTCCAGTCTTTAATTTATAGGCGGCCTCCAGATGTACAGTCCGCCGTGATATATACATAAATGTGTGTGGGGCTCCCCCGGCTGGGGCCGGAGATAAGCGCAATGTTTAGATGTCATATCGGGGCCCCAGGGGCGCAGTGCCGCTATCAGCTCGCCCATAAATAAGCGGACCCTCACATACGCAATTACTCCAGGCCGCATCGCGACACTTGATGTGATCCAAGGAGATGCGGCAGCTACGAAGAAATTCCTTAAAAGTAATCAAACAAATAAAAAACATTATTATTTCTTGCATTCATTATCCACAAGATCTCAGATTGGGTAGTGACCTCCTCCAAAGATTCCCATTGGTATCAGTATTGTGTTATTTGGCTCTAAGTTTGAATTGTCAAAATTTTAATCTCGTTTTCCCATAGTGTCTTGGAATTAGTAAATTCATTATTCAACACAAAACTATTAAATAAAATATATATTTACTAAAAAACAGCGACGTCAACTTATTTCTGGATATTATCTGGCAGCATCGATAGCCCGTGTGTTGCTTAGCATTAGGTCTTGAGGTGTGCAGCTTGTTGGATCTTAGGTGTGAGGCGGTCTGCAGGTCTCCACAGTCGCACAATAGTCTCTCCCTGCCGAAGAATTCCCCACCGCTGGAGGTTGTGCTTTGTTCTACCAACTCCGGTTCTTAATCTGCTCAGGGATTTCCAGGTCCGCCAGTCAAGGTTCTTGCCAGTTGGGAGGCCTTCCTTTGGAGTAATGAAATCCTCTGATGCGACTTGTTGCCAGAGCTGGAGTCTCTCATTTTCAGGGCCGGATGTGAGAGGTTGTGTGGATCTCAGAAAGCTGCTTCGCGACTTCAATCTTGGTGTTGGGGGTATATGATTATACAAGCAGTTGGTTTATTTTTGGTTTATTTTGTTACTGTGGTAACCGTGTAATTATTGTCGGTAGAAAACTTTATGACGTGTCACATTTGGTCTATGGTGCTGTATCATATATCTTAGGTGAGACGATGGTCGTAAATTGAGGAATATCTCGATAGAGTAAAATAAAGGTATACATCAGTTATAAAAAATGTGATGGTCGTCGATCTAGCTTATTAATTATAATTTATGATGAGATACGCCAATGTCAAAATCAAAACGTCAAATATCAAAAACGTATCTCTAAATAACGGCATCACAACAAAACCCCCCAACAGTTTTAAATAATATTTCTCGCACCGACCGCGATACATCTAAATTGTTTTTTTTAATCTTCAGCTCCCCGTAATAAATTGGCATTTTATCTCTCATTACAAATATAGCCCCGTCGATCTGACTGAAGGTGGGGCGAGGGGCGCAGGCGCGGGGGCGATTTAGCTTCATGAAGGGCGCAGCACCGCGGGGGCCCCCGCTTCTCTAGGGGTAAACAAGACTTTCCTTCGTCCCCTAGTGTAATTGTGCAATATTCTCAAACTTGTTGTCATTAAAAAATCACATCACATGAGCATTATAATCTATGTTAAAATAAATCTGTGATACGTGATCTAACTTTCTAAAAAATAGCCTTAAACTTGTGTCCGAAATTCAGCTGGCAAATATTGTTCTTGATTAATTCATACTAGGAAAGCTTTTAATATTTGTTTATTGAAAAGAAAACACAACGTTGATGGAATGTGATGATATAAAGATTTAATATCTCAATACAAGTGTTCTTCTTGTAAAGCTGCATACTGATTAAAGGGACCATGGATCAGTGCATCAAAATTTCATTTCATTGCCCCTCATTTTATCGCGAAGTACAATTATTTTCTTCTTCTCTGCACTTTTCAGTGAATAAAGATATTCATAATTTCAGAAAATCTTACTTAGTATCGGGAGAACGTCGGGAACCATATATGTTCCCTGATGGACATTCAGATAAAGATATGTCTTAGGACAAGGTATGGAAAACAGCAACTGCGCGAAATGTGTGGCGGCAATTTGTGATAAGCATACGTTTTAGATATGGAATGGATTTGGAAAGAAGAATGTATATACTAACATCCTCCTCTCTCTCAAAAAAGTGTTATTCCGTCGCGTGATGAGGAGCAGGTCAGCAAAAAAATACTTTTTCAGAAGCACATTGACGTATATTTACGATGAAACTTTACAAGCTGGTGGCCCGGACCTAGGCGCAGCAGTAGGCCGAGCCACAGTACAATAAGCTCTCGCCGAAGGGCGGTAGGCAACTGATCTCCACGCTCGGTATGGGCTCTCGCCCGCGCCACGAGCGGCGGTGTAAATAACTTAATGCCAATATGGCGGACACATCCCTGTTTGAGAAGCGAACAGAAATAGAGACGAAAGATTGTATATCGAGGTTTTCGGTACCAGTCAGCAAGGGCTATATCATGCTGATGTCAATACGTACTATACAATGAAAAACGTGGAGAAATTATCGACAGTGTTATTATTTATTTTAAGAATGTAGACTAATTGTAAGTTCCATAGTGTCTGCTAATCGCATCAAAAGAGTACAATTTACTAATACTCGTACAAGTATTAGTAAAAAATAATATTAAATCTATATAGTTTGAGCAACGTGTTAGGTTATTAACAGATGTACGAGTTGGTGTATTTGGTTGTTGTGGTGGCATGTGTGGTTGGTGTTGCCAGCAAATGCTTTAATGCCTCACTTAGGTCCCGTCCGCTCATCTCCGCAGCATCTGATATTCATTAAATTGTCAGCAATCTGGTCGCAGGACGTAATTGCATCGCGTCCCATTGTCCGCTTCACATGCTGCACAACATGGCGGCAGGTTGCTGCAAGTAATAAAAATAAATTATTGCGCCTACAGTGATGACGCAACATAACCTAAAATACACAACAAATGTTATAAATATTTTACACAAGTGATATATATTTTTAATAATTGACAACAACAATGTTACAATATTCTTTTTACAATTGTTGAATTTTTTTACTGTTTTTGTCTCCAGAGTAACGCATTTTTCAAATGTATTTTCAGCTAGGAATATTGTTAAATATGATGTTTATAATCTTAAAATTTATAAAAAGCTGCGATTCACGCGATGTATGAAACAATCTTATATTTTAAGCGGAGTAATGAAATAATAACAATAAAACAACATTAATTAATGTAGTTCATTTGAATCAGGTTTTCAATGTATTCCATTTTCAAATTAGCCAATGGAAAATTAAAACAGCAACCTGAAGTTACTCACAGATGTCATGTTTTTTTTCAATATTTGTGGCTAATTGCTGCATTCACACTATCTGACAGTTATTTTAATTGTACTAATTACTAATATTGGAACTAAACGAATTATGACACACACATTTTTTTATACTTTTTAAATGATAGCTTTATGGAACGCATACATATTATAGATCTATATATAGAAGAACCTAATGGCTACTTTTTATATGACAAGAATGGGGAATTTATCTATCTACTCGTAATAGGAGTGACAAAAATGGGGAAGTTTATACAAATTGAATTTTTTCATCACGAAAAACAAACACCTCTATTCATCCGGCGTTCAGATTGGTTTCGTCAGGTGGGCAGACGCCTCGCCTCTGTGACAATGGGGGCGCGGGAAGGACGAGGGCCCGGGGGCGGGACGCTGGAGACACTGCAGCAGCGATTGTCTGGTCGGGCACAAAGCCGCACTAGCGTCAGCGAAAAATACGACCAAGCAGCGACTGCGGTGGCAGAGGTACATCCAGGACCGCACCAGGTATAACATTCTCTCATTTAACCACACTAACAAGAGGTACATTATGGAATGCCCATCCAGCAATTTGTTTAATTCACCATATTTACGAGTACAATCCCTCTATCCATACCCTTTAAACATGCAGTAAGTTGTCGACCTAGCTGAACGTCTTAATTATATTGAGGCTAAAACCCTCGGTATCCCTTTCTAACTGTGTTCGTTTATATTAATTATTTTTTTCTCGTACATATGAGTATATGCTGTTCACAAAATAAGGTTACTTTTGAATTTCCGCGGGCTACGTACTAGTAAAATCGATTACATATATATTTTGTCATTACTGTGGTAACAATGCCCTTTATTTATGCTGATAAGGTCAGCCATTTTAGAAGTTTAGCAAATTTCGAATTCGAAGTTCTAATACTCAAATATTTGAATTTTTGTGTCATTCCTAGGTTAAATAGAGTATTAAAAAAATGAAATATGATTCATCGTAGGTCATGTAATAATGAAATATAGCTGAGTTTGATCCTGGTGCAATGGTGTCTGCAGTTTCCATAGCTTCCGCTGCTGCGCCTGGGCCGGCTGAGAGGCGGCACGGGGCCTATCTGGTTTTTATTGTCCCTCGCTGATCTCCTTGTCCTCTTTGCTCTCCTGGAGGTCTGAAACAATGCACGTGGAAGAGACACGTGGAAACGGCAGCCGGACTCATTTCAAAACGGAGGGACGGATTGATTGTTCTCGCCAGGACGAAAGCGGAACGGGTTCAATAAGTGGCAGTTGCTAAATACAAAATGTCTACGATTCGAGAACATTTATGATGTAGATGTAGAGTTGGGTGAGAGTGAAAGAGAAATCTGTATTTGAAGATTTTGAATTTTTTTTGAGAATCTGTAAAATTTAAGTCAATTCAAATATATAATTATACTCCTTAGTTATTAATAAAAAATAATTGGTTTTGTATCAAATTATTTTATTTTATGTGAAATACATGTTTCGAATCAATCCAGGTCCATTTTCAGCAATGAGCAATAACGGGTTAGGTATAATTTCTGACTAAAATTAACTTACAAGTATATGTTATTAATTGATTGTCAGTTAATAAATTTAAAGTTATCAACCATAAAATAAAGGTAAATTTATAATTTACCTTTATTTTAATGATTAAAAAAAACATATGATCCGCGGAATTTAAACATTAATTTATTTGAACGATTTAAATCCACATAATTAAATTTTGGAAAAAGTAATTGATCTTACAATAAAGAATTACACTAATGGTCTTACAATGAAGAGTTTTACGATCTCAAGTTACTTTTTGACTGCTGATATCGTTTTTTTATTTAACAGAACCAAAAATTCCATTTTAAAAAAATAGTTTAATTGATAAAAATAAGTATAAAATAAATTCGTGTAAAAGAATATCAAAAAATAAACAAAGCAGTACAAATAATTGACAATTATATTACGAGTATTATATACAGATTAAAAAAAGTTTTTTGATAATAAACAATGATTAAACATATCACGGATACTCGAAGTGTTATAGAGCGTTTGAATTGAAAAAAGACTCGTTTATTACTGCGTTGGAATAATGAGCATGTTTTTTCACAATGAAAAAAAACATATGTTTCGTTGTTTACGTGGTTCCCTCTGTTGCAGCCGAGTGTTTCAGGGTCAGCTCTTCACCGATGGAGTCTACAATGAGGTGGTTGTATCGTCCGTTGTGCCATTGTGCGGCGATGTTGGTCCACTTCATAAAATAATGGCACACGTTCCCATTGTTTCAAGCGGTTTTCGATTGGAGGAGCCGACAATTGAACCGCACGCGCTGGAAATTAGTCACAAAGGGCTTTTAGGGAAGTGGCATGTAGCTGCTGCTGAGCTACTGGGTGGCAGTGGAAGTCCACATGTAACATAGGTGCAGCAGCGCAACTAGAAATCACTTGATGTTAAAGAAATCTTTATATTAATAAGTAGCTTTACTATAGGATAGCAAGTGCTGCGTACGGATCGGAGTAATGACCACGGACTGGTTTGAGGTGTCGACTACATTTGCAGAACATTAACAAAAGGTTGCAAGCAAACTCTTTGCGACTGGACATGTGAATTAAAGCAAAAAATACCTCATTGCAGATTGCGCGCTTATCGAGAGAATTGAGAGCTTCATATATCTTGGCGTATGCACTGAGAACGGTGACCTGCAGAAGAAGCTCGCTTTCTGTCGAACGCTGGAGAGTCTTTTAATTCCATCCGCAATATCTATGACTCGCAGCTTTACTCGATCAGAACAAAGTGTATAATCTATATGGCGTCTGCATCGTTCCCATTCTTAATTACGACTGTGTATCTTAGCATATTACCAAAAGCCAATGCAGCCGTATAATAGGTTTCGAAAGCAGATGCACGCGTATAATACTGGAGGATGAAAGAAATGACGAGGTTAAAGAGTGAAGGTAGTTTTCCATACTACTGTTGGTCAAGAGTCAAAGGTGGACCTGGTCGGGATATACACTAAGGATTCCGCTAGAGAGCATGAACTTTAACTGCCTTTTATTCATAATGAAGGTGAGTCCAAGGTTTATTTCAACAAATATATTTCAAAATGACTTCTTGAGTAAAAAGTGAAGGTTGATAAATTCTTGGTTACGTCAATGATAAATCTATCAAAGCCCACCTGGTATGAATGATGCGCCACTTACGCTTAAAGTGGTTGATCCTGGAAGTGATCCATAGCATATTAGCAAGGACCAGGGTTGTCGCTTTGTATCCGAGGTGGCCCGGGTTTTGTTTGCGGGAAAGTGGAAGTGTTCGACTATCGCAAGTACTCGTTCGTGGCCCTTAAAAATTGTTTAATAGGCTCATAGCTGTCGAGGTGGTCCAGCTTTATACAAAAGAGTGAATGCTTTAAGTGGACAACTGCAATACAGAAAGGCCTTTATTTAAAAACGTGATGTAAAATAAACCATACTTTAAGATTTATATTAATATGTTGAAATATGTATTTTTTAACAAATACTCAATTTTACACTAGGTTTTTTAGGACCGCTTGGTGAAATAACCCTCCCTGTCCTGTTTTTTGGAGACTCAAATGGGGACCCGTTACTAGACGCACGCAAAAAGCCACTTATTAGAGAGTGGCTGAAGGCCTTCCCGTGATTCTAGGTGCATCATTTAGATGTCAAATAGACCTCAGTCAAAGTCTACGAAATTAGTATACTACTGCGAGTCTCGAATTGCCTTCTTTGGTAACACGTTGCTAACCACGAAATACGTGGGAATGGATAAGGAAATGGTGAGGTTGGGAAATGGATTCTGCAGAAAGCAGACATCAGTTAGGAGTCATTACTTACGTCTGCACTCTTATAGACGCACGCGCAGAAGCGCTCGAAAGCTGCGTAATTCCGTTCCTCCTATATTCGTTCCATATCTGAAACATATGGTCCCCATAAAATGCTACCACTGAGTTCTGTCAGTTGCCACTATCCATGATCTATTCCTAGACATATGAAAAACATCTATGCATCTGTCCACGTGGGAAAATATATGGTTCCCAGATCGAGGGGATCTCCAAGCCAGGGGACTCAAAGACGACAGATTTTGTGTCATTTGTCAATCAATCATTTTAAAGGCGGCCAGATTATTATCCCGACGTTTCTGAGGCTTGCACCATTTAGTCCTAAGAAACGGTTCACCCCGAACCGGGAATTTTATTTAGAAAATTATCGGCGAAGCCACAGGAAGCAAAGCTGACATGGGATGAGGCGAGAACCATGTCAGCTGACAGAGCTTTGTGGCGGCAGTTTGTGACGACCATATGCTCCAATCAGAAGCGAGGACGTGGTGATGTTGAAGACTATCACCATAGGCATAAAACATTAACACATTACCCTTTCATTACGCCTCGGTGGAATATAAATTATACTGTCAATACGACGTGATTTAACAAACCATTTTTTTTGCTTAAAACTAGTATTTGAAGCATAAATGTATTTCTCTGACCTATTTTTATAAATCCAATTGGTTATTTTATCCATTAGCTATCAGATGATGCATAACAAACAATCATATTTAACAAACGTTCATTACTTAACTCCATACATGTGGTGGCATTGACACATGTGGTTTACAGAAAAATTGCTCCTGTGATGAAACCTAACGATATTTATTTACATGCTTTATATATTCCTGTAGAGAATACATGTAGGTTGATAAAGGGAGTGACTGCACTTCCGATTTCCTACCGTAGATGTCACAATGAGTACTGAAAGTAGCAAAACCATATATCACGTCAACCGATGTCAAAGGTCGGAGAATCTTTGACGGCATATGCCGACAACCGATGCGAAAGGGTTAACAAATTAACATTCAAATATGACTAAAATATTTTTCTTAACAACAAGCTTGTAATTTGAATAATGTATAGACCACAGAGCACACAAAGTAATTATATTGTTGGTACATGCAGCAGGGATTGTTCTGTAATTTATTTTATAGTGGTTTTGTACGTTGCTATGTCAAAACATTGATTTCACGGTCGGGGGCTCGAATCGGAAGATGGCCGGGCCAATCATAAAATCAGTTCCGAGCAATTGCCAACACACCGCGACAAAGCCAAATGGAAACAAATGGCAACACAGACTGTCACATTATTCATTTTTACGATGGGAAAGCGCGCGAAGAGAACGATATGGCGGGAAATATTGAGAACTTAACAGTCTACGAACTAGACAGACTAAAATGAATTTAGTTATAAACAAAATTACACAATATTTGCGCGCCTTTATTGACATTTCGACATTGAGGAGTGTAATAATGAAGATTGAAATTATTAGATAATTTTTGGAAACATAGGTTGATATCAATGCGTATTTTAAGAGAAAGCTACGGCAGTAGAGGTTACTTCTATTTTGATCAAATTAAAAATACTACCAGATTTATCTTATAACTACGAATTGAGCGGTCTAAAAGAATCACTCTTGGTCCCAATTAGTGACTCACTTTGCAAAGGTAGGAAAACAACTGTGTTCAAAACGTTATTTTGAACATAAACATTTTGTATTAAGCCTCCAAAAGTCTTTAAAGTAATAATTATAATCAAACTCTCTATCTTAGATGGAATCTGTCAAATCATATAGACATATCAAGGTCCAAAACAACAGGTATCAAGGAATTTGCGGTGTACAAAATTGTATGTACATATTAATATTTATAAAGAATGCTAACGCATCGATACAGAGCATTGATCATCCCAATAATCTGCCACTCTATGTGGATTGATGGGATCAAGCTCCAAAAACGGTATCGAGGAATTTGCGGTGTATGACATTCAATGTAATAATATTACTTTTATAAATGCCTACTCATGTTGTAAAATAGGGTTTTAAGAGGTGTGTCGTATCAAATAAATTAGTACAAACTCAACTTCGGTCTTTGGATTTATACTCAGTACCGGATCCTTGGTATTCCGGCATAACCATTTAAGCTGATGCCGTCATTCCGGGACCACGACCTCGGTTCCAGAACAAACTGAAAAAAAAACAAAGATATACAAAAAAAACAATATTAAAATTTAGTTAAAAATTTTAATCTGATTATTATAGTGAGTGTTTTTAGAGGGTTTTTGGTTCCTGTTGGATAAAATGTTCGATGCAAACGTCACATACGTAATGTCAAGGTACACCAATAAAATACTTGTATTTAATTTATTTCGATATTTTTCTTTCTTTATGCTTGATATTTAATTAAGACAACATAGCAATACCGCAACTATCTTTCATATCAGAACAGTCAATGGTTTGTAATCTGAAAACCGATTATAAGGATGTATCTTCATCATCATCATCATCAGCCTGTGTCCGTCCACTGTTGAACGTAGGCCTCCCGCATGAGTCTCCATCCTCTTCGATCCTCCGCCTTCCTTTGGATGTATCTTAAAATTTTATTATTAAAATATTTAGACTAATCACAAAATATTATGCCCAATATTGGACATTATTATTTACAGTCTTAATCCGCGCAGATTTTAACTGAATATTGTCAACTTTTTAATAATTTAAAGCTTCAATTATCCATTCTATTAAACACTATGGAATGTAATGCAAGGTTTTTTTTTCATAAAATGCAAAAATGTTATTTGCTCCAAGCTTCAGAATATCCAATATAGAATGCGCCACCTCGGATGTGCTCAATTTTATACCCCCATAAGGGAGATACGGCCAATTATGGAGATTCGATCTCGACTTGTGGATATTGTTCTCGGGGTGAAATGGCGCTGTGACGTCACGCGTGAAACGAGGAGCTGAAGTAAAAAAATGTTGGGAAAGGAAAATTGATTCAGCCTTTGTAGATAAGGTTTCCTTTAGAGGTTATGACTCGAGGTGCATGAAAATAACTAGCTTTGGGCTAGGAAATACACATAACAGTCTGTGTTTATGAAAATTAACATTTTTACAATCTTTTAATATAAATTCACGTTTTTTTTAGAATACCGACAGATGGTGATAGTAATTCTGAAGTCTCATCTGTGAAATTCTATGACGCTTACCATGGTGCATATGACTAAACGCTGAATGTGGATTGTTGATCCGCCAACGTCATAGACTACAGCCCAAGATTCACGTCATCCTTATTATTACAGGAATACACTATGAATGGGTGGTCTTTACGGGATTACTTTCGTCTGCCACCAATTTTAATTAATAGGCTATGACTGGCATTTTACGATTGATGGATCAAATTCACACCAGCCGGGGGTATTTTAGAGCTTATAAATCGATTGAAAATCCTTTTTTTTTAATTTTTATTATCCGTCGGGGATCGAACCTTCGACCTTTGGCCAAAGCAAACGTTTTGACCATTGAGCTATGACCACCGACAATTTTTTAGGTATATTTTTTACTCTTGGTTTTGTTTCCTTTATGCTATATAGTTTTGTGCTGTTGTTGTTATTTATATACACACACCCAAGAGCACCAGCTGAGAGTTTTAGTCTTACAGTGAATTCTATGATGCTCAATTCATAGGCTAGAAGCTCCAGCGAAGGAAGGATGTGTCCGACTTTGAAAGATGTATGGGATGTCTTGAAATGAAAGGGGTCGAAGATGTCATGCGATGGGCGAGCAAGAAAGTGCTAGTGGAGGTGTTACATTGGAGGAATGTGTTATGAAAGAGTGATTGATAACAATAGTAGCTAAATTCAATTTAATTATGTTTTACTATTATTTTAAATATATAACAATTTTACTTTTTCCGTTTTGAAAACGACGAAAAATACAACTAATAAAACATTAAATAATACAAATTTTAAAAATAGAAAAATAAATAGAAGAAACAATTTGTATTAAATTAACTATATAAGTCAAAAAGCTCGCTAAACTTCCGTTTTGAAAACCTACGACAAATGTTGCAGGAATAGGCTCCGAGTAATAACGCGACAAAATCGTAAAGAGAGCAGAAAAATAATAACAAGAAGAAGTTGTATGGCGAAATCAAAAAATGTTTGGAAAGAACATAAAATATATGAATTGTATGTGAATATGTGATGTTATCATTGTATTTTGTTACTTCAAATGATTTCAATTTATTTTTTCTTTTAGAAACATTACAAATAACAATATTTAATTCATTTCTAAAACAGGATACAGGATAAATAACAATTTTGGAAATAAACAATAAAATATAGGTTCATTTAAAAGTCCCGATGTTAAACAGAATCCACTATTTGAAAATAAATTCTTCATTACAAACTGATGATATGCATATCTACGGCGTGGGAGATGTGATACCAACCTTAAATTGTTGAATCACGGCACGGTAAGTGAATGGGGTTTGGTCTGATGTATTTTATTGGTTTACGCTCTAATTTACTCAGTGTAGAAAATTGCCCCTAACAAGCTCTGAATCCGGAACCGATCGCATCAGTCGCGGAGCATCCCGACCATTTAGCCACCAGATATATTAACCATATGCAACGCAGGAGCTCGTGTTAGAAATATACTAATACGAATATAAGAACTTTGAAATAAGTATATTAATTTTTAATTTTTAATTTTTCTATGATATCTAAATTAGTTGAGTTTGTGATATTTGATTTTTGGTAAAGATTGATTATCGTATTCTTAATTCGAAACATACTAATTCGTCGATTTGATGATAATGAATTAGAAGATTTGCGGCCTAAGGATGTTAAATTAAAAATATATTCAGTGAGCAACTTTTAATTTATGATTTCAAACAAATTTAAAATTCGAATATAATAATTTAAATTTATACTTAGACGAGTATACCGACCGTAATCTTAAAAATTTAAAGTTGTTCGTTAGAAAACTCATCATAATATAAAGACTTCGCCGTATTGCGGCTTTGAAATAATAAGAATTGTCTTCTAAATCAACTTGAAGAAATATCATACTATCGATATATAAATATCATACCGAGTGGCTCTATGATAGATAACCCAGTGGCACTGGCGTGCTAGAATCTAACGGGTAGACAACTTCTAGGGTTACCAGGCGGCAGAAAATAATGAAGATATGTAAAGGGAAATCAATGAATTAATAAAAATATATATTGCTTACAAAGAATGATGTTAAATATCATACATACTCGTATATATTATCGTATTATATTTTTAACGTTTATTTTTTTGGATGTTATTGAATCTTAAATATGAAACTAAAATTCATTCCTAATACTGACCTTAATATCAAATATTATAAAATGAAAACTGACAGAAAAAAATTGTGAACTTATGATATTTTAATTATTGGTTTATTATAATAGGTAATCAAAATAGTTAACTTATTAAATAACAAAAATAAATGTCAATATTTTCGTGAAATGTTTTTATTTTTTGGTTTTAAAAAAAGAAAACAAAACAAGAGATATTGACCCTTTCTTGTTTACTGCGGCTGCATCTTCAGGTAGGTTGATTTCCTGTCATAATTTCTTAGCAAAGACATAACCTGCATGATTCATGCGGACCGCGGGGGGGCCACGTCCGCTACCTGAGCGCCCCTGGCGTCCTCAACACTGGACAAAAAATATAAACATCATTTCGCCTACTTTCTGTCAACTTTGCTTACGTTTGTCATGGAACGTCAACTTAAAATTGAGACGGAGTTTGTACATTCTTTCATATACGCTCCCTTGTTAGTTCTAGACTCCATTGTTACAGAAGAATTCTTATAGTTGGCACTAGGATAATCAAGGAAGATAGGCACCTAATAAGAACCATATCAGAAAGGCCATGCGACATGTTCTACTGTAGAGGGGCGCCCTCGCTCAGTAGATTATGTGTTTTCGGTGGAGGACCGGAGGAGAAAGGCAAGAGTTCGGGGGCTGAATAATAGGTAACTGTATTCATATTATTCCGAGGCTCTAGGAGATCGTGTCTCAACCAGGTCCATTTTTATCTTTTGTATGACTGAATTGTAGAAAGGAAGACTATTTACCTCTTCGTTCCTCACAAACTCAGCCAACCGCACCTGTTTATATACTACGCAGGCAACTGTCTTATAAACTCTTCAGTTTATCAGACGGTATATCTCCTTTATATATGTGTTGATATATTCGTTATTTATACCTAACACGGATACTTATTACCGGAAAAACCCTTAATATTAATGTAAATATCTGCTTATTTAGTAAAATAAATACTATGGAAGTAAATAAAAAAGTATATTTAGTCACTTACATTTATTCAGTGGCTTAAAATCAATCAAATCAGGAACATTGGTATACTTATAACACTTTTATAGAAATCGAACTTCACTAAATTCCAAAATGTGAATTTGAAAACGAAATATTTTCGGTAGCAACACACGATATTATGCGTTTTATTTCATTGACATGCATTTTTTTCTGATTAATTAAAGTTGCTCGTAATGTAAAACTGTGACTCTTTATACATTATATTATATTGATATGGTTACTGTGTTTATAAATATTTATCGTGTTGTGAATGACAATGTTTTAAAAAATGGTTCCTTACCTATGAAGGATCTTCTTCAGAATGTTGTTGCACGTTATCTCCCTACATTCTTTCTAGGTTGTCGCTTTCTTGAGATATTGCATTTGTGGACTGACAGTTTGACGTCAAAATGTTACAAAAAGGTAAGTTTTTTTAAATTAACGGTTAGCCAAGATTTTTTATTCGTTGGTAAATAACTTCAATTTCAAATTCTTTCAGTTTTTTGCATTCAGTTTTTTTTATTATTTTGAGTTAAAAATATAATTAATAATTATTATCCCTTATGATTACGAGTCCAGCGAGAATAGCACATCGTTTGCGCGGTTCTTGTTAGATCATTGAAGTTAAGTAACAAACGGCACCGAAGAAAACTTGAATGGGTGTCGCTGGTCGGCTTGAACCGATTTTTAAGTACCACATATTTCAGGTCTAGGGAGCGTCGGTCTAATACTGCAATCTCCTTAAATTATACGATTAAGAAATCACCCAAAAATATACCTCAGGACCTTTGGGTGCAGTGGCAACTGACAGAACTGAGTAGCGGCAATTTGTGGTGACTTAATGTTCCAGAATTGGAATTGATATAGAAAAGAAAAAAACTTATTCGCGATTAAGTAACATCCCTTTACCAACATACTTTAATAACGATTAAAGCATAGTCCCTGTGATTTTTTTTTTTCCAATAAACTTTGTAAGGTCGTTATGTTATTTTAACAATTTAATATAATATTGAGGTTATTATACTGGTTTTTGTGAAATGATCAATTTTAATAGTAGTTTAATGCTATTGTAAATTTATTTTAATAAAGTCAACAACCCAGAAGCCTTTCGAATTCATAATAAGTAAAGCTTTTGACGATATGCTATGGGGAAGAAAGGCACGATCCAATCTTCGAGACGCAGTTTTTCACGAACTGCTCACAACCCACGATGCTATATCTCCTCCATGAACAATTAGTTTGTAAAACTCACAAATATATAAATTCAAAGTCCGAAGCATATTTGAGCGTCAATAATTTTATTATGATTAAAAGACTATTATTGTATTGATATCCTTGAAATAGCTATCGAATGTAATAAAATGAGATGCTTCGTTGAATTCAATATTTATATTCTTAAACTTAAGGTGGCGCTAGGTCCCCTCTTCTCTCCCGGGGGTCTTCGGTGGTCAGCAGGAGCCCCGCTACGAGGGTCTGACCCACAAGAGTCCCCAGGAGGGCTGCGACGGAATTGGGGGCACGCAGGCCACAGTTGTGGCACTTCAGGCGTGGATTAATCACTTGCGGAAACGGAAAACCAGCACATTTCAATTAAGGAAAATATTTCAGTCTGCCTGTTTTATTTTCTGTGTTCTTAACGTCTGTTCAAATTGGCATCATTAAATGTTAATTCTGCGGTATAATGTTTAACAAGAACCAGTATAATCAACTATATTATATTGACATCAGCATTATATAGCCTATGCTGACTAGTACCAAAAACCTCGATATACAATCTTTCGTATCTTATTTCTGTTCGCTTGTCAGACATGAATGTGTCCGCCATATTGGCATTTTTGGACCATTTATATAGACCGCCGCTTGTGGCGCTGGTGCGACAGCCCATCACGGGCACGCCAGTCGTGTGCCGCCAGTCAGCGAGAGCATATTGTATTGTGGCTCGGCCTGAATTCTGTGACTAGTTCGAGCCAGAGGTTTGTAAAGCTTATCGTAAATATATGTCAATGTGCTTCTGAAAAAGTCTTTGTTTTGCTGACCTGCTCCTCATCATGCCCTCACGCGACTGAATAGCAACCTTTTGAAAGAGAAGAGGATGTTAATGCACAGTGACTTTAATACAACGCGTATCACTGGTTGTCTTCTGAATTTTCAATGTCTCGGGATCGTCTGGCTAATCATTCGATCTTTCTAAGAATACTGATTAACGAACGCCTTTCAGTGGCGCTCGTTGGATAACGTTAGATACCATGTAAGAATCCAAGTGGTGCCCTAGGTACAGAGATTATTTAGGACAAAGCATGGATAGTGGCACTTTACAGAACTATGTGGCGACAATTTACAGCGGTCGTATGCTCTTGCTTTGGATCAGATATAAGAAAACATATCTTATATATGTATGTTTTTAATAATGATTTTGCCTTCGTTAATACTCGTTGTTGTTAGAAATTACAAAAGATACTTGGTGCAATCATATCCATTAGCTGCTGCATACAGGTTTGTTGTTGCCAAATTTGACTCATATTTCCAATATGTAAATATTATTGTTGCAAAGAAAATAAATATACGTCAAAAATGCACCCGTTAATCCTTTCATTACGGCTCGGTTTGAATACAAATTATACTGTCAATTTTAACACTAGTATTTTAAGCATAAATGTACTTATCTGGTCTATTTTAATATATCACATTGGTTCTTGTATCCTTTTGCTATCAGATGATGCATAAAAAACTATTCTAAGAAAGTAGCAAAACGTTATATATCGTCAACCGATGTCAACGGTCGGGGAATCTTATGACGGCATATGCCGAAAACCGATGCGAAAGGGTTAAGTGACACCGTTAACAAGTTATAAGCAATAATGTGTAGTGGGGGAGAATGAATAAAATCTCTGATTTTCTGATGTGTAGTAACGCACGACGGGAAAATATAGTATACCATACTTAAAAGCTTCGCACTATTTAGGAGCTAATAGGAGGAAATAGATAAATGTAAAAAAATGTAAAAAATCATTAATTAAATAACATATCTACCTTACACATACATATTGTAAATAATTTTCTTATATGAGTACAACGTCTTGTATTTTAAAAGCTGGATGTTTAATCTATAAGCGTATGCTGGCGTTCTCCAGCATACGCTTATACAATAAATAAATAAAAAAAGTATCAAATAAATATGAGTCCAAAGACATTATGATCATAGATGGATGGTCTCGGTATGGGACGTTACATAACCTGGTGGGATCCCATAAGTTATGTCGGGTTTCTGTAACGTGCGGCGGGCGGGCCATATATGCGCCACCTGGGCGGACAGGTGGGCGGGGCGGGGGTACTTTCGCACGCCCTGCGGCGGGACACGGAACCTCGGCCTATGCGACATGGGACCTTCTTATAAATTATCATTTATGTCTCTAGGGTAACCATGAAGCATAACCATGAGCAGTTTTATTTGGTTATGTACCTATATTGGAGTAAAGAAAAACTTGCTTAGTAATATTATAAATGACAATATAAATGGTATACACTAAGGGCTTCTGAAACATACTCAACTTTTCGGCAGCAGAAATTCCATTCCGCACATAATATTTAATGGAACTGAGCTGTTGAATGGTTCCAGACATTATAAAAAACGAAAAAAAACACTTATAGCTGTTTACAGATGGACGGGTATCTCAAACACTGAATAATATTTTGACGTGTAATTTACAGATATCAGTGACAGTAGTATCAACATATCAATTCGAATCTCTAAGCCCGGTCTTTATTGCTCGTGCTTTCTTTTTTCACATGCTTACCTAGTTGCATCAATTTCATTTTAATGCGACTACTTTAAATTTGTTTAAATTACAATGTTTCTTGACTGCAAATGCCTTATCCTGCCAGTTTTTTTGTATTATCACTCTACACTTACCAGATTAAGAAAATATATTATTACTTCTGAAAATCTTCACTAAATTAAAAAAATGTTTGTCTAATTTATTGATTTATTAATAAATAAATAAGCAAAAATCGATATAAAATAAGTCGGTGTGATAAGATTAAATTTATGTTTATTCCGATGAAGATGTCAGACTAATATAAAACTTTTATTGTAGTAATCGATATGTCAATAGCGATTATGATAAGACAAGCTTAAAATGCACGCGAATTTTAATGGCTTCTGCGTGTTAAAAAAATATAATCTTATCAATCAAGTATTCCCCATTCGTTTTACACTTTGACCTAACATTGTCGTTCACTACATGTCCACATGCAACTTATAGACATGTTGACAAACATACTATTGTACTGAACTCAAATATTTTTACACTTTCTACAGATTCAAATTTAACACTTTTATATGTAGGGTTAGTGTAAAATTTTATTCCAAAATCCTTCCAATTAGGTTAACCTTTTTTTTACCTGTTAGATACCGTATAAATCTATGAAATAATTGATATTGATATGAAATAACTGTTTCCAGAAGAGTTTGTGGTCTGATAACTGAAGTTCAGTAGCTGGAGTTTCACCCGTACACAGAGACATACCAATTTAACATCTGTTTGTAGAGATATAAATAAAGATTTGGGGTAAGACGAAAGCTGAGGCTTCCTTACTTTAATCATTCTAAAGCAGAGTACTTATTAGTTTGGTTACCTTAAGAAATGTTTCTGTATTTGTGTCTTAAGTTGGTTACCTAAAGCCAAGGAATGACTTTGCATACGGGTGTTAGTCTATTAAGAGTCACCAGGTTCAGATATCTTGGCGTACATGTCTGAGGCGAAGTATGAACAATATCCGAGACTCGTAGTTGTACTCGATCAAAACTAAATGCGCTTACAGCCCCAAAAAAGTATTTTTTTCCGGTTTCGAATTTTGGCATTTAACAAAAAGCATATACAGCCAAATGCCAAACTAAAAAGCTACCTTTTTATTATTATTATATTAGTATTTGTATAGCGCTCTTTTATGACCGAATGATCATTCCAAAAGCGCTTCTTTGCCTCTGAGTAAAAAGGTGGGTCTTGAGTCTGCTTCTGAAGGATGCCTCCGCTTTAAGCTCTCTTATGCTTTCCGGTAGTGAGTTCCAGGCCATTGGTGCAGCGTAGCTGAAAGCCCGATTGCCAAAGACCGTGCTAGGACTACCTCCCGTCAGCTGCAGGATGCTTCTATTTGCTCTAGCCGATCTGAGTGTCTCTCCACGCGCGCTTATTTCTGAAGGCTTGATAAGTTCTGTCAGATAGCCCGGTGCAGTTCCGTTGAGTGCCTTGTAAGCTAAGAGGCATAATTTATACTGGATTCTAGCCGAAACTCTCAAACCTTGACAGTATCTACTTGTATTTACAAAAAAGGATGACAGAAAATATACAATTTAAAATAACAGGTGTGGTCACCGTAAGAGTTAGTCAAACATTGGACCATAGATTTGTCACCGAGTTGACTGGAACATAAAACTGGAATTTAATGCTCACCTTGAAACCCTTACAAAGAAGCGGGTCCACATTTGCTTCGCCACAGTCTGACTTATAACAGTCCCGATGGCGCCTCCTATTTTTTTCGTCCGTTTCGGGTAAAGTTTTTTCGGAAATCTCTCGAAAAAAAAACTCGATAAACATTCAACTCATAAAACTAACAAAGAGAGACTATAAATTTGATTTCAATTAGGCAGGTCCATAATTCTCAACGATATTTATGGTTTCTTGGTAAAGTTTTATTGAAAAGAAAAATGAACACCTATTTTAATGATTACACAACAAATGAGTATGACTTGGTGAAAACACAAAAAATTCAAAATTAAAAACATCATTAGTTAGATAGTAACTTTTAAAACCATTCATGTTGTATATTTTAAGCTCGTACCTTTTCTAGCTTTGAATACGTAGAAATTATTGTGTATTCTAATTGTAATTAGTGTCAGTGTTACATTAAAAATTATCTACATTACCACTATCCAGTCCGGTTACACCGCATGTGTGTACTCGCCAGGCCGAACGTTAAAGGCGGGTCAAACAACATGTGTGCGATCGTTCCGCCAACGCTTAGTGGCCGACTATATACACAGCTTTTGTTATGTTTTTTCAAACGTTAATGGCCGATCACAAAACATGTTTGTTGTTTTTACTTTCGACCAAAATTCAAAGATCTCAAACCTTTTCAGTGAGGGTCATATTTAATTTTATTTGAACACATGACGATAAAAAATTTAAACGAGCATTTTTTGTAAAAAAATAAAATTGAGATTGGACTTTATCTCGCTTGTTATAATTATTATTTTTAAATTGGGAAAACGTTGATCGTTTTTCTCGATCAATATTTCGATTCTATGCATTTAAATTTTATATGTTTGTTAGCAAAATAAGTATTTCCCAAAATAAAAACAGTGTTTTTTAATTTTATTTTATACTCTAATGCAATATATTTTTGGTTAGAATTAGTTGACGATATACGTTGATGCTTTGTCCGATATTCCCGATGACGCCGAGGAGATCGAAAACAGCGACTATGATGGGGGTTGAACATATATAAACAAATAAATATATGCCATTTTTTGTAAGAAATTCTTTAAAAAACAGTCGGCCTCCAGCGTAAGTTTAAAAGCGTAACGCGCGGACTGGATAGTGTTAAAAAGGTACTTTTACTTTTATGTAACATTTAAATAAACGTATTATCATTACAGTATCATTATGAGAATTGTTTTTCTATAAATTGTTGAATATTTCTGCTATCTCACAGTTTTTCACGAAAAGAAATGCTCCTATCACACGATTATCGTTCAAAATCGTTATCAATCGTAATTCGTTTTGATATTGTGTGGCGTTGTTTGAGTGACAGTTGTATCGATTTTGTCGTTTAATTGATGAGCTGCTTAGTCTATCTGATCAAAGACTTATCAATAATATTATATGTGAATTGCAGTGATTTTGTATATATATCACTTACATTTATTAATCAATACAAGGTAAAAAATATATATTTGCACCGTTCGAAATCGTATCAGGTTGCAAATTGCATTGTAATGTTTTTTTCATACGTTTCTGATGATACTTTGATTTTATTATGTACCGCCTGGCTTTATCTTATGAAACTACGTACGATCTCATTATTTTTTCAATACAATTATTATTGTAAGTCGTACATCTTGTTATTACCAATTTGTGTTGATATTTTCAGAATTCCAGAATGTCATAGAATAGCGCCATTTTGTCACTTTTTTTATTTTGTTAGAATTCAGTATTAGAAACTGTCTTGAAACTAATATAAAAACTTAAGTCACTGGTATGTTAAAATTGTAAAAAGGATTAGGTATAAGAAGATATTATATGTTATTTGATATTATATTTTGCTGGCAGATATAGCACAATTGTCAAAGCGTTTGCTTTGAAAGCCAAAGGTCGTGGGTTCGATCCCCGACGGCGATTAAAAAAAAAGTATTTTTAATTGATTTCTGAGCTCTAAAATTACCCCCGGCTGGTGTTTTTTGATCCCTCGCCCGTAAAATGCTAGTCACAGCCTATTTAACAAAATTGGTGGTAGACGAAAGTCGTCCCGTGAAGAACACCCATTTATAGTAAATTTCTGTAATAATTAAAGAATGGAGCGTGAATCTCGGACTGTAGTCTATGATGTTGGCGGATCAACACTACACATGCAGCGCTTAGTCATATGCACCATGGTAAGCGTCATAGAATTCCACAGATGAGACTTCAGAATTACTATTACCATCTGTTGGTATTCTCCTGTATGTGCTTACATAAAAAAATGTTAGTAGAAGGTGTCTCCAAGGAAACAGGGAAACCAGCAAGAAAAGATACAGGAATTTAAAGGAATAAGACAAAAAAAGTAGATAATGAAGAAGAAGAAGAATAAAGAAAAATAAGAAAAGGAAGAAGAATATAAATACAATAAGATTAAAGTATAAAAATTATGATTCTCGTATTATGGATTTAAGATCTTTTACTGACAAAATATAGCACAACTGAAAATTCTATTAATACGTGTACTTGTGTGTAGTGGTGTAGTGGTTTTAATGAAATCTTGAATTATGTTTAAGCCCTTGCCATGATGAAAATGTGAATTAAGGAATATTGTGTGAATTGAATAACTACATTCAGCGTATTGCAATGTCTTTATATTGATAAACAGAAGCAGGTCGAGTATCAAATTACACCATTGATAGCCAATCAGTATCCGGTGTCATTGAGCACAGAGTACGCAGATAACATGGAGCGCCGATTTTAAGGTTAGATAATTGATGCGATGCTTACTCACCTGTCTTACTGAATGCAGCCTCCGCTGCGGGGAGATAAATAAGGTCCCCTTCGGACAAGGGGGCGCAGCAGGGAGCCCCGGTAGCAGACGAATTAAGCACCCAACATTACGGTGATGTATAAGCATATGCTGCCTGCAAGACGAAGAACTTAATTTTGAGGTTATGTATCACATCAGGTGTGCATAGAAATGCAATGATGCGTCAACGAATAAGATTTTATCGATACTAAAGTAAATTATATCAACGTTCTAAGATCTATATACGCTCCTAGCTAGAGCATATAACTTTGACAATAAAAAATCTTCTAAAAACCTTAAAGGGGAAACGGGAATGAGTGGCATTGCAGCGCATAAAAGCATACAAATACACCAATAAATAATTTGGATTTTTAGTTGAACCGTGTGTGGTGAAAAGTTATGCTACTTGATGACATTAAGTCATCACGAATCATCAACTCTGATGATGACTCCTACAATGGTAGTAGAAATATCGGAGAAGAGAAGAAATTTGCTACAGTCAGCTCAACCTAAAAGTCTCAAATACACTTTGATAAACTGAATGCATAAAAACGCATGTCTGGTTCAGCTACTGTATTATAATATTGTACAATTTAATTTTGGTGCTCTCCTGCATGCTTTCATAATAAAAAATATCGTTGTTATCTACTTGTTAAAAATATTCAATTATTTTTATTACTGTAATGGTTCCCATAAATGCTAATATTAGTATGGAATTATTATGTGTTGATACCAATACTTAAATGAATAGAAGTAGCCTAACTAATGAATAAGAGTAACTAAACGTTAATCTTCATCATCATCAGCCTGTGTCCGTCCACTGTTGAACGTAGGCCTCCCGCATGAGTCTCCATCCTCTTCGATCCTCCGCCTTCCGCATCCAGGTCACTCCCGCTATTCTTCTTATATCGTCAGTCCATCTTGTAGGGGGTCGGCCAATGCTTCGTTTGCCAGTTCTTGGGCGCCATTCCAATACTTTTCTTCCCCATCGACCGTCGTCTCTTCGACAGATATGACCTGCCCATTGCCACTTGAGTGTGCCTATTCGTTGGGTAGCATCCACTACTTGAGTTCTTCTGCGTATTTCCTCGTTTCGGATTCTATCTTTTAGCGACACTCCGAGCATGGATCTCTCCATAGCACGCTGGGTGACTTTTATTTTATGGGTAAGACTTGCTGTCAGATTCCACGTCTCTGCGCCATAAGTTAATACAGGGAGGACGCATTGGTTAAACGCCTTAGTTTTAAGGCATTGCGGAATTTTCGCTTTAAAAATGTACTTTAGTTTTCCAAATGCTGCCCATCCCAGTTGTATGCGCCTGTCGATTTCTTTTGAGAAGCTATTTCGCCCTAGTTGTATTACTTGTCCCAGATAGGTATAGTCGTTTACAACCTCTATTTCTGTTCCTCCAATGGAAATAGGATCAAAGGTCTGTGAAATATGACTATTAATCATGGCTTTTGTTTTATCCATGTTCATTTTCAGACCAATTTTGTTCGACGCTTCATTGAGGTCGTAGAGCATGTCTTGGAGCTTGTTAGGTGATTCGGCTATTAGCACTATGTCATCTGCAAATCGGAGGTGAGAAATGTACTCTCCGTTAATATTTATTCCACATTTTGTCCAGGATAGCAGTTTAAAAATATCTTCTAGGGCGTTTGTGAAGAGTTTTGGAGATATAACATCTCCTTGTCTAACACCTTTGTTTATAGAAATATTGTTAGTGCTATCATGGAGCTGGACCATCATTGTTGCAGATTTGTAAAGAGATTTTATTATCTCTATATACCGATAGTCTATTTTGCAGCGTTGTAGTGAATCTAGCACTGCCCAAGTCTCGATTGAGTCAAATGCCTTTTCATAGTCTACAAAGGCGAGGCAGAGTGGCTGATTATATTCTTCGGTTTTCTGAATGATTTGTCTTAGCGTGTGGATATGATCAATTGTACTAAAGCCTTTCCTAAACCCAGCTTGCTCTCGAGGTTGAAATTCATCAAATCGACCCGTCAGCCTGTTTGTTAAAATTCTGGAGAATACTTTATACACATGGGAAAGAAGGGAAATGGGTCGGTAGTTTTTGAGCAGTGATTTATCCCCTTTTTGTGGAACAATATCACAATACTCGTACTCCATGTCGCCGGGGTTTCTCCATGTTCTATTACCTTGTTGAATAGTTTTTAAGCTCTTTCAACAGAGGGGTTCCTCCTACTTTCAGAAGCTCAGATGTAATTCCGTCTTCTCCAGGGGCTTTGTTGTTCTTAAGTTGTTTTAGGGCCGATTTAATTTCGAATATACTTATATCTGGGATGTCTTCAGACCAGTGCTTTGTGAGAGTAGCCCTCTTGTCGTCCGCAGATCTGTCATTAGGACCTGGCATCGTAGATGAATACAATAACCCGTAGAAATGTTCTATTTCCTTCAGTATATCATTAAGATTTGTTGTTATCTTCCCATCGTGTGTCTTTAATTTGGAAAGTTGGGCCTGTCCTATAGAGGTGTGTCTGCTAAATGCATTTGACCCTCGGCCTTGTGCAACAATCTCCATGATATACTCGGTGTTTGAACGACGAATGTCAAATCTCATGGATTTTTTCACTTTTTGTTCAGGGTATTGTAATCTTGGATGCTTCTGCTTTTACGACGTTCGTCCATAAGAGCTATCGTTTTGTCTGAGAATTTTGACCCTTTTTTCTTTTTGCACTGCTTTATGACTTTTTTGGCAGTTTCTTTAATGCTATTAATGATTCTTTCGTTAAGTTTGTTGACGTTGTCGGTGTCATCACTATCTTCCAGTGCTGCGAATCGATTTTGTAGTTCAAGCTGAAAAGTTTCCTCAAGCTTGCTCTGAACATTTAACGGACGTATAACTCTTTGTTTTATTAGCTTTTTCCTTTCCAGTTTGATGTCTAGGTGCACAGTACTTCGAACGAGACGGTGGTCACTTCCGGTACTAAAGCATTGCATCGCTGAGACATCAGTGACTATATTCTTCTTATTAGCCATAATAAAATCAATTTCGTTCTTTATGTTACCATCCGGGCTTCTCCAGGTCCATTTGCGTTTTGGTTTTTTTCTTGAAAAATGTGTTCATGCAAAACATTTTGTTAGCATGTAGAAAGTTTACCATCATCTGTCCTCTGTTATTTCGGAGTCCGGTTCCATATTGTCCTATAAATTTCTCGTTTCCACAGCACTTTCCAATCTTAGCATTAAAGTCTCCCATAACTATGCAGTAATGTGTCTTATTGTATTGTAGGGCTTTTCGATGTCTTCATATAGAGCTTCTACTTCTTCATCGGTATGGCTAGACGTTGGGGCATATACTTGCACCACTCGTAAGGAGTATCGGTTCGATAACTTAAGCGTCAGGTATGATACTCGGGGGATATACTATTAACTTCGGTGACGTTGTTGGCAATTTCCTTGTTGATAAGGAAGCCAACTCCACCTTGAGAGGTTTGATCCCCTTCTCTATAGTATAAGAGATGTCCTGAGTTGAGTTTAATCAGACCTTCTCCTTCTCGTCTAACTTCGGCCAGCCCAACGATGCTCCATTTGATTCTATCTAGTTCCTTTTCCAGTTCTACGATTTTCTCATCTAGTCTCAATGTTCTCGTGTTGTAGGTAGCAATAAATAGTCGTCTGTGGCAGCCTGCAGTAACCCAGTGATTCTTAGCACCCCCCGCCCCGCCGTTACCATGGCCGCTGCCGTGGCCAGGAATAGCGAAGCTGCTGGGAACTAGGGGCCGGATCTTTTGTTGTGTTTTCATTCGGGGTTGTTGGCTTAAAACGCCACGCTTGCCAGGCGGCTTGGCGAGTTTATGGCCGGTTTACACCGTGCCTAGTTGAAGCTGGGAGAGTTCTTTTGATAACTCTCTCAGCCCTCCTTTCTCCCGTCAGTTCATCACGTCATATCGCCAAAGGGATTGGTTACCGCAATCTTGATGTGACATGACTACGTTAATCTTATTCATTAGTAAAATTAAAGATTATACATAAATTTAAAAATAAATGTTCGAATTCGAAACCTTCTTTCTGAGTTCGATGCCAACGTCACACATGTGATGTCTGGTATCAGTGTATATTTCAAATTGGGTAGGATAGTATTTATTATAAAAGTTAGGGATGTGATGGCTATATTTATCTTCCCAACCTTTTTGTCATCTCTTCGAATTCTAAAAAAAGCTTTGTACAGTAACAATTATTATAATGTTGAGCACCTAGTGATAATTCATATTAATACAAGGTTAATTTCGTTACTAATGTCAAAATATTAGTTAGTAATATTGAATAGAGCATCAGAGAGTTTTTAAATATACATATTTTTGTTTTATAAAATCGTATTTATGAACATTCTTATGTATTTAAATGAATTCCCATAATATAAATATACCGCTTATATCTTTTTACAACCATTTCTTTTTTTGAGCACAAAGCAATGGTTACAAAATAAAATTAAACGTAAAAATGTTATATTAATAAGGTTAGCTCAATAAATTGAAATAAAAAAGACGATCGAGAGGAGGGTTCTTAATAATGAGATTCTATTCATTGGTGAAACGTGATCGAACTTGATTATGGAGGAAGAATCCTTAACTAAGACGAGTCTGTACCGGGAATCGAGGGCAAGCTTAGAAGGCTGCAGTGCAAAGGTCAACTTTTATGCGAGAGTTCACGGATTTAATCCCAGGGAAGCCTCAAATCTTTACAAAATCTTCAGAAGTATTTACACATAGTTCAATACAGTTAGTAGGCTGATTCTGCTTTTCCGAAAATCTTCTTTGTAGTATCAATCCGGTGAATTGATTTGCAGCAACAGAATCTAGCATCTCGATCTTCATTCCTCTCGGTCCTCCACAACCCTCTTCAGCTCTGCATAAGAGCTACAACTCATGTCTTCGAACACTTGCTGCAAATACTAACGTCTAGGGCGCCCTCTACAGTTTCTACCCTCAACCATCCCCTGCACAATGTCGTGAAGAAGACCATCGTGGCGCATGATGTGACCGATCCATTGGGCTCGCCTCTCTGAGATGGTTCTTATTAGGTGCCTTTCTTCCTTGATTATCCTGAGAACCTCAATTTCTGGTGATGTGGTCTCTCCAGGAAATTATTCTGTATGTCCACATCTCAAAGGCCTCTAGTCTTTTCTTATTTCTTTCAGATAAGCACCGTGTCTCACAGTCGTACATCAAGATGCTCCAAACAAATGTTTTGGCAAGTTGCTTGCGGAGCCTTAAATTAATATTCTTTGCCTCAAGAATTTTGAAAGCTAGCCTTGCTTGATGTATGCGACTGTTGACTTCTCTTTTTGTTCTGCCACCCCAGGTGATCGTACTTGCAAAGTATACAAACTATTTTGCATCTTTTAGGGGTACTCCTAGCATTGATATGCTAATTTTCTGCTGCTCATTGCGGCTTAATCTCTCATGACTTTGGTTTTTGTGATGTATACAAATATATATATGTATAAATTTAAAAAAATGGTCATGAAAGTCGTAAGGTGAAGCACCCATTCACATTGAATTCCTTTAAAAACAAACGATGCTTGAATATCAGGTTGCAATCTAATAAATATGGAGTATTTACACTTACCATGTAGCGATTTATTTCCCTCATTCATTTTAATTTGCAACATTTCTCTTATTTGCCATTGCGCATCTTCGCGAGACATATCTGTACCCGAATGTCCACCTGAAAAATATATGGTTCCTGATGACCTCAAGATCAGAACTTCAAGGACTTGACGAGAAGCTGAATTATCCGAGGCATATTTTTGGGTGATTTGTTAATAATTTTTTTAAGGAAATAAGATTATAAGCACGACGATTTCGATGTCTGGACTATGTTGTTCTAAGGAGCGGCTCAACCCGACCAGTGACACAGTTAGCAACCGGCGGTGACCCAACAAATTTTGGTCCACATCAATGTTGCTTAACTTTGGTGATCAAACAAAATGCGCGTTAATGATGTGTCATTGTCAATGGAATCATGAATCGCTTAGCCATATTAAAAATAGCAAATGTCGTAGAATTCACAGTTGAGATCTCTCCATCACCATCAGGCGGTTTTCTCCTGTATGTGTTTACACAATAAAAGGAGCCCTGGTTGTTCACTTTTAAGGTGAGAGGGCCCAGAACGGGAGACATTAGTGATATAACGAGGCTTGGTGGTCGGGAGCGAAGGTTTTGTCCAACGCATCTTTATAAATGAAGTCCTTCGGTTCGGGTGCCGCCCGCGGTGACACAAAACAGTGCCGGATCGTGATTATTCATTAATATTACATTTTAAAAGATAACTTCTAAACAATACTAATTATCCATTAGTTGCATCATAACTGACTTCTATAAAACATGTATGTACACAGTTTTCCTTGAAAAAATATATAAATACTAATTGCTTCTAATTTTAGATTCAATCGGATGCTTAATTTGCGCATTCTAAATATCATTTTCACCCTATGTTTTGGGTACCAAAAGATAACTACACGGCTCAAATCAAGAAGAAGTTTCCTACAGTCGACAACGGAACTGGAGATACCTGAGGCCACCCTGCGGCTGAACATGTGGAGAAGCGCAACTGAGGGGAATACTTGGATTGCCCCGAAAGAGGACCTAGCCCCTGGACATGACCAAGGGTGGAATATATAGAGGTCCCTTAACAGACTTCGGACCGGAGTATGCAAGACGAGGACACAAATGAGGGCCTGGCAGTTTTACAGCGGACCGACTAAATGTGACTGCGGCGTGGAGCAGACCCTGTCACACCTTCTGGAGTGTGCGCTGTGCCCGAGTGGCTGCACCCAGGAAGACCTGATGATGGCCAGAAGTAACGCCATCGACGTCGCCCACTTCTGGGCAGACAGGATCTGACCCTGTTGTTTCCGACACGATTATATATATACTCAGCTTATGGCATTACATCACTAGGTATCGTTACCAGCCGCCAGTCCAATGTAATGCATCATTTTTCTTCAACAGAACAACATCCAAAATTAAGATTTGACTTCGATTGCCTTTTGCCTTCAACTCATGATATCCATCACAACGATCCAGATAAATAGTTCTAGAAGTAGTAATACATATTTTTTACGTCGTCGTTTATCGCAGCCTCACACTACCGACTTTTTTTTTTTTTCTTCGTCCTTTGTACCCATTCTATTTTGGTGACGATGGCATTCTCTGCACATGTCCTGCCTGTTATCAACATATTTAGTCTTATGTATAAAGAGAGCATGAAAGCTTTGTAGATTTTTCTTCATTAATTTGAATTCAAATTCTTAAATTATTATACTTTATTCACCCTTCTCGGGATACCAGAATTTTTTGAGCACAATCCTATCAAATCTGTCCAGAATCTCAATAGATTTGCTATTGATTTCTACGCATCACAACCGCATAATGATTTGTACAAGTAATCCTGCTACAGTTTCTTTGAAAGAATTCTATGATTTTTCATTAATTTTATTTACAAATCTGACCTATATCCAAATATGTGCTAGATACATATATTGATATTATATTTAAATTATTTTCGATAATGAATTAGTAAAAATGCAGGAGGTCATATGTAAAAAAGATTGTTAAATGAATTGTGTTATTTATCAATTGTTACATTTTTAATAAATAAATTATTTTGGGACTGCACTGGTCAAAGATTACTAACAAATATGAATGGTCCATTTTGATAAACGACTATCTTTTAATTCAAATACAGCCTTTATTGTAGTCGTTAAAAAGGACAGACTCCCAACAATGACACACTCGGGGGCGGAGCCGCGGGAAAAATTGAATTTGACAATGGAAGGTGCGAGCTGCCAACTGTAATGGAAATATCCAACTCCAGGACTACCACCATCCAAAACTCAAATATAATATTTGTAATTATACCTATACCTACATAAATAAATAAATAATTAATTACATTATATTCAAATGTTTTCTTACTTTTATTTTATTCAGTAAATTTAAGACAAGGCTGCAACATTTTAGGTGTTTAATTATTATGAATAATTTAATGTAAACACAAATAAATTTTCTAAAAAATGGCGCCAACGTGTATGATACAAAATAAACAGAATTAAGAGATAAATGTACTACAATACTTGATTAAAATTGAAAAATAAGTATGTTTCTTTTTACTATTCACATTACCTAAATATCTTTAAACATAATCGATTCACGAGTATAATAAGATCGATGTATAAAATACTTGTAAATAAATAGTCACCATCTGAGATTGTTAATCTTACAGATTTATCTAAACAGTAGTCTGGCATATTATATGCGGTGTTTACACCCACATCTGATTAATCTCTGAGATATCGTCGGATAAGAATGAGAGAACTATTTGTAAATGCGTTGATTTAGAGATAAGATTATTAGATTGCTGGTCCAAATCGGTCTAAATCTGAAGAATAAAAAATGTCGTTTTTAATTCAGGAAATATGCGTTTTCATTCTTCTCAGAATCAACTTGTGCAAACCCTACTGACTGAAATATTTATTGCGATGATACTACTCGTAGTTTCTGTTTGATAGGTTTTAGCATTACGTTTTTTATTGCTATTTAAACGTCAAGTCATGTTGAAGTTTTTAAAAATTGTTGAAATATTACAATAAGTTCATGGCTTATTTTTGATCAGTCGAATAATAAAAGCTATTAAAGAAGTTACTTATAAACTGCACTAAAACACTTTATAATAAGTAAATATCCGCTACATCCAATAATGCACCAATGAAGAAGAAATATCATGCGAGGTGATTAATGTCATGATGTTTAGTCACGAGTGAAGGAAAAGAGAAAAAACCTTATCCTGCACAAAAAAATTAACACAATCCTTGACTGTTTTACTGACTATATTTTTCACTCAAATCCGGGCTTCTATGAAAGTTTAAAATGGATAAAAATAGGTATAAGCTATCGTTGATTGGGTAAAATATATGAAACATTTTTTTTAATGAACGTGAGTTATATAGGTAAACACTCGAATCTCACACTATATTTTCTTGAGTATATCAGTCAATAAAAAGATAGTTTTTAACAATGTTTGTTTGATCAGAATGGATGTTTATTTTAAATTTAACATTTAACACCGATTGTGAAAAGGGATACGTTTTATTGATGTAAACACACACAACGTTTTTCTGTAAATTCAAAAAGAATATTTCAAATTTTTCACAATGCTCCGCGCACCTTTGCTTGGCGTCCTCTTAACACTTTTTTACTGTTCATTTTTGTATCCAATGTAGCACTTTATCAATAGCGAACGCGTAACCCTATCCACCATAGACCATCCACCATCCATAGTGTACGGCTCTTTGTGATTTATGTTATAATATACCACGTCTATCGCGACCTTTTACGGTCATTTTTTCATTTTATTAGATTTTTTATAAAGGGCCAGTAATGGTGAGAGCACAATGGCCGCTTTGTGTTTACGATGCGAAAAAGGTTTAAATAATATATTGGGAGATCTCCAAAGAAGTTATTATAAACGAGATAAAAATGGATCTTTTTGTGGGCGCTTACAAAGATTTCAGATTGAAATATAATATTGTCGAATGAGCTTTGAAGTATTATAAAATTAAATACGATATTATTAACTTTGTTATTAATTTTACCATCAACAAAAGATGAGATAACCTTCATACATTTATTCTTTGCAATAAAACTCTATCTAATCGTTAATAGTATAAGAATGTTGTAAAATATAGTAAAATCTTAGTAAGTTATTAAAAACGTATATTGGTTTATCATTTAATAGTCCACAGCCCAGTATTGGTTGTACGCCCAAGTGATTCAATTCAGGCAACTTAGTTTTTGTGTGAGCGAAACGAATTGGATTTCGTCTTGTAATTGGCAACATCGATGGGTTATATGTTGCCAATTACAGCGTTGTCAACAAAATATCTACCAATTGGTCACACGGAGAATGATTTAATGCTTTCAGGCCGTATAGATTTTTCCTATTGTATTTAGTACATATTCCCCAACGTTTCAGGATGCCTCGTGCTCTTCCGAAATCATCAACGAGTCTTAATAATGTTTTCCACACCCGCCAAATCAAGCCACGGAGTATGAAAACTGTCTTAAAGGTAAATTTTTTGATATATACGGTGACTGACTTGAATATTTGTCGATCAGGTAAAACATGCACGGAACTGGAATTTTTTAAAGATAATATATTATACTCGTAATATGAAAAAATATATCCATGAAGAATATGACAAAATTATAAATATTAATTAGTCTGCGCGCTAAAGCATAAAATCTATATATGTTTATTACTTATTTGTTCTCTTTTACACCCTAAGCCATGTATATTTTAAATCTAGATCTTTAATAAAACAGGTATAAGTATGTCATTATAATAATTAAGCAAATTGTTTGTAATTTTCATCACCAATCGAAGTACTCCATCTATTGCAAATACCACCAATATTCCGAAGCGATGCTTCAGTACAAATTGTGCCTCTTAGCTTATAAGGCACTCAACGGAACTGCACCGGGCTATTTGACAGAACTTATCAAGCCTTCAGAAATAAGCGCGCGTGGAGAGACACTCAGATCAGCTAGAGCAAATAGAAGCACCCTGCAGCTGACGGAAAGTAGTTCTAGCATGGTCTTTGGAAATCTGTCTTTGACCACCAATGGCCTGGAACTCGCTACCGGAAAGCATAAGAGAGCTAAAAGCGTAGGCATCCTTCAGAAGCAGACTCAAGACCCACCTTTTTACTCAGAGAGGCAAAGAAGCGCTTTTGGAATGATCATTCGGTCATAAAAGAGCGCTATACAAATACTAATATAATAATAATAATGATGCATGCTATATTAAAAGCACCATCAACAGCGTATTAGTGTACTGCTAGTCTTATACTTACCAATCATCGATCTTTCGCAATTTATTAACTTTTAGGAGCATTTTTTTGAAAAATCGACTTAGTTCGCTCTGTTAGTTGTTGACTGTCGAGTCACCCTCGTGTCGCTGCACTACCCGCGTACTCGTATTATAATCTTAAACACCGATTAGATGTACGAGTATACAAAGTGATGCACTGCTGGAGGTCGGTCGCGCGGGTGCAGATTCGAATCCTATTTAGCGCCTCCGAGAGCTTCTCGCTGGAGATAAGAACGCCACGCGCCAGATATGGCGGCGGGGTGAGCTATGGCGCTCCCCTTGTCATTAACGGCTTAAATCATAAAGCTGGGCGGCTGGGGGACGACTTCCGATGCAACATTCGTGTTTTGTTGCAAGAAATTTATATATATTTTATGGCTATAACGAATCTAATTATAATACAATTGACGGGTAATTTTGAAATACAATGTTAACACCTGAAGATTTTGTCAGTTGCGCAATCTTGAATCTCAGCTATGAAGCTGAAGCTGCTATAGCAACTATGAAGTTAAATTAAATTATATTGGTCGATTAAATTGACACTATCCAGTCTACTTACACAATATGTATGTAATCACCAGGCCGAACGTTAACGGCGGGTCACACAACATGTGTGTGATCGTTTTGCCAAAGCTTAGTTTCCGACTGTACGCAGCTTGTGATGTTTTTTAAACGTTAGTGGCCGATCACACAACATACATGTTGTTTTAACATTCGACCATAATTAAAAGATCTCAAACCTTTTCAGTGAGGGCCATATTTAATTTTATTTGAACACGTGACGTTAGATTTAGCAATTCCTGTAAAAAATACAGTCGGCCTCCAGCGTAAGTTTAATCGCGTAACGCACGGACTGGATAGTGTTAATGTTAAGCTCAAAGGTAAAACTAAAGACAACTTGAGGTTAAATTCAGAGAATCTTTGGAAGAAGCAAAGCAGTGCTTTCCCGTGTGGTATGAAGTGAAGCTTTAACGTTTTTTTTAAATTGATTTTCCTTGGAAATTTACATTATATTTTCTTACATAAAAAAATATGTTAAGATAGTAACTATGTGTAAAAAAAATAGATACATTTCCAAAATTTTCACGAGAATTTTTATTTACTTTTGTACATTAGAAATTATGTAATGATTTTTTTTATCAATAATTCTTGGTAAATGTGTTCTATAATATCAAATAAAAAGCAAATATGTATTTGTTTCTTAAACAACATGTTTCGGATTCTTTGAAGACCCATTATTAAATGAATAAGGTGACAAATATCATTAAAAATGTGGAATAATTTCAAATATTATTTTATTTGATATTTAGTAATACACAGGTGTACTACTATTATTACTACCATCTTTCTTTTGTACTGATTTAAATTTTGGCATTTTACCAAAAGCTAGTGCAGCCGAATATTGTATTTTTGTATAATTATTATTATATTAGAGTAATAAAGCAAGATGAAATTCTTAAAAATTTACAAGAAAAAACAATACCGTCCTATTTCATAGCCTTAAAAATCTAAAATACAAATTTTGAAATCGTTTCTATGGCTGATACAATGTGCCCAATGAAAGTGTGCGACACCAGTGTAATATGTAGATCGCAGATAGTTGATCGCCTCTCTTTATTTGCTTTATGGTCTTGGACTAGGTCGTAAAAGTTAAATGGCTCCCCACCCTCCTCGCGTGTAGATGTCATCAGCGAGGGCAACACTGACACGGCTTGTTCACGAAAGCTCGCGGATAACGACTGCCTTGAACGGACTCCGCTTGCTTGTTAAAATTTAATAGGTTATAATTGTGACACATACATTTTAATGATGTCCAGTTTAAGCTAGCGATGTATCTCTGTTTTGATATTCAATCTAAAAATAACACTGATTTTTGTTTATAAATTAGCATTGATTCAAAATGTTTACGCTGGATTTTTTAAGTGAGTATTATATGCGAGTACACATTATAATTTGATATTACAAAATTTCATGTTTTTTTTATGTTAATTAATTTCAACGCGTATTTTTTGTTAAATCACTGAAGTTAAGCAATATGTATTAGATACGTACAAAAGCTTGAGTGCGCCACTGCCTGTCAATAACTACGTGTCGTTAGCTGGGTTAAAACACTTTTTAGAACCAAATGGTCTAGGCATTGAGAGCGCATGGCTAATCATTCCACCTTCTTAAAAAATCCGATAGCAAATCACCGAAAATATTCATTGAGCAGTAACTGTGTCATTAAGTCCCTGGGATCCAGTCTTGAAAATTATCGGACACAGTTGCTAGGTGGACTTTCGAGTGCAGAGATGTTTCGGGCGAGGCATGGGCAATGGCAATTGGCAATACGGAGTGGCGGCAATTTGTGTTAACTATGTGTTCCATTTTTCGGACCGATACGAGTACATATGAGAATTTTATAATATTAAAAAAAACCTCGTTGTTTTTTCATATCCATGGCTCCTGAACTTCATCCTGGGAATATACGAGTATTTGGTTTCCAACGATCCCAAAGACAAAACCTCGGGGACTTGAAGAGACGGCAGCTGTAGTATTCGAGGCATTTTTCGGGTAAATTGTTAATCTGACCTCAACCTCCATTGATATAGATTTTTCTAATACGATCATGACTGTGCATGTGACTATTAGGTAATTTAAGGTCATCGATCAGATCACGCATCGCCAGGATCTCAAGATGCAGTTAGCTTCATCAGCTTCATCAGCCAGGGCTGGTGCATCACAGATAAGGGACTCCCCCGCGCCACGTGCGCGGTATCGCCCTGCCCAGGACGGATTAGTGCAGCCTGACTCGTAGTAGGTAGTAACAACACCCTTATGCATTCCATCTATGATTTTCAGCTCAGCATAAGCGCTACAATTTATGTCCTCGAATACTTGCAATAAATTCTCCCGTCTATAAGATATGAGGACTATATTCTAAAACTTATATAAATGCTTCATGAGATCGAAAGGTTAAGGGCAAAAAAAATGAATCTAGGAAAGACTCTTTTACTACTTCGTCTTGAACAAATTTAAGGCAGGACATGTATTTAAAAAACTGAGCATCTTGATATTGTGGCTTTCGGGTTTAGCCGTGTGAAAAGGGAGTTTACCCAAAAGCCACAATATCAAATCTGGCCGTGAAAACCTAAGAAGTTATTTAACTGAGCATCTTGTTTAGAACAAGTCAGTTTTTTTTCGTCGACGTGCGATTTCTTACTTTATTTTTACTAACCAAATTTGCCTAGCTGTCAAATACCCATATTCAGATCGGAGCCCAAAATTAATTGTTAAATTCAGTAGATTTAATTCAAAGATTTGCAGTGCATCCGATGAACAATGGCTTCATTTATGAAAAATAAACGTTCAGTCGGTTTTCTTAAAAAAAAAAACTAAATTGTGCTACATAGTAATTCTTCTTTAACTGTTTTATTTCCATTAAAATAATTTAGACATACGAGTATTACAAACATTGCACATTGCTTTCAAGATTTTTTAAATGAAAAGTAACAAAATAATATTTTCCTGTACTTTATCGTTTCGATAATATTTACAAAGGTTTCAAGGCAATTATGTTGTAATGTTTTCGCATTTATTTTACATTATTTTTTGTGACATTTTCATGGTTTTTGTTTGGAATCTAATAATATAAAAAGATGATTATCATAGATCCAACAATAGTAGGAATCAATACGCGATCACTATTATACCTAAATGTAAATAAAATTTGTCGAGCATTCTCATCTCACGTGGGGAGGGTCGGTTCATAAATTACAATTTCGACCGCACTGTGGCAACACCAAACAAAACATTCCAATTTCAAAAACCGGACGTTGACAAATGGCGGCCGAATTCCCTATTGGCGACCGATAATTGTTTTTTTCACAGCACGCCCGTATTTTAGAATACATATTCACAACAATATTTTGACAATACAATTCCATTTGTTAAATAAGTGATTTTATTGTTGAATCAAACGTTCATTGTGTTGATGTGAAATTTATTACAAATTTTTGGAAAATGATGACGTTGCAATTTTTCGAGTATCTTAAATATTTATTTGTATTCAATGAAAAGCAACCATTAATCAATCGATGTATATTAAACATCTGTTAAGTTCTCATTTAAAAAATGGATCTTCTAGTTTTTTTTTCAAAGATACCATTAATATCATTAATATTGCTTTCTTGGATAGAAGTGCTAGTTATTATATGAGCGTCATAGAGTGCATTGGTCTTGACCGGTTGTGCTCTCCTGCATGCGTTTACATAAAAAAAAAAAACTTAATATGAACAATTGTATACAATAATTGTTATCAAGAGAAAAAATATTATGAAATATTTTTTAATACTTAAAAAAAAGAAGTAAATATGTTTATAAAATATAAAAATCAGTAATTGGGATTTCAGTAAGATTTTAAATATTTTATAAATGTTTTTGGACCATTTTTGGCTGGCACATTAATTTACTTAAAAGCGATAAGGATACTTTCAATGAAGGTCAATATGGCACTTGAAATATAAATCAAAGTCCACACAGCAAAATCAAAAAGATAATAATCTCAATGCCATATATGTTTCCAATTTGGAGCATATGGCAGCCACAATTCACTACCACGTATATCTTCTAGTACAAATCCTACTATGAAATTCAACATAATACATTAAATTATTCGCTAGTTATCTATTAATAAACGTGAGAGATATTAATTTTTGTTATATTTTTGTTTGGATCATACGGTCACCACAATACAGATAATATATCTCATGTAGGATTATGCTATTGCAGAGTGCTATGTTGAGAATATGATCTGAGACTTTGTAAGGAGTATGGATGATTAACCCCACGTTTCCAGATAACAAAGGCATTCCTTAAAAGTGCATTCTTGTGACGTAACATTCATTTTTATTTTGGGTACTTAGTCGCATGAGATAGTTCAAATAGAAATAAAAGCATATGCATACAATACACAGCACAAAGACACAGAATATATGACAATTTTATCACTTTAAGCATTAAAACGGTTCAATAGATACAAAAGTATTCACGATGGGTTTCTCATTGTTGGTCAGTTGTCTGCATTTTGAGGCTGCGGCGCAACAAAGGTCGTCTGCCTTATTGTCAAGGTGAGAGTCTAGGCGCCAGGAGAGCCTTACACTTGGTAGGAACTGTCAGAAGGACGAGTACATAGTAGTAACTGCTCATCACCAAAGAAACCAAATTGTTGCAGAAAAGTGAAAGTAAAAAAAATAACCTTATACGTATTTTATATGTTTGAAAAGAAAAACTACAGAGGATGCGCCTGGCAAGAGTATTTACAAGTGTTTAAGGTCATAATCATCGTCTTACAAGTATATGTTGAGATAAAGATGGTTGCAGAGGATAACGTGTAGTAGAGAAATACTCCTCAAAATCGATACTATAAAGAATATTTATGAAAGTTATGAGTTTTTAAGTTGTAAACACGCTATTATTATCATCACTTTACATCTGTTTGCTGTGCACATAGGCTTCCCACATAAGTTTTTATACAGGTACTTTTAAATCCTCTGCTTTTATCAATCAGTTTTTTATATATAAACTAAGACCAAATAGTAATGGTCTCCGATGCAAAAGAATATACCGTAGTTTAGAACAAGGTGAATTATTGTTTTTATAGTAAACATTTGGAAAACAGTCTTAAACTTGTTTTATAAAAGATGACTTGGACTTGTTCAACTATTACTAACGAAATATGTAACTTATTCAGACACTATCCCACCTATAATATTTATTGAGCTCTCTTTGTTGCAGGATCCACGCGAATTGTATTCTCATATTCTCTTGAATTTGTCAGATTACCTATCAGGACGTTGGTTAAAACCTCATTTAAAAATGTTAATTAAATCATACTTACATTTCACTCGGAATAGAAGTCAATTAACAAAGAGAATATTATGTAAAACGTAGTAATAATAATTTATAATTAAAGTTTGAAAAGAAAATTTGATTGTTTCGTGTATATATTGATACCTGTGATTTTTTTTTAAAGTAAAATAGTGGGTTTTACTTAATGATTGATACAATAATTGACTACGCCTCTGATAAGAGAAATCTTCAATTTCTTGACATCAGTTGAGGTTGTAGTAACTAGCATCAAATGCAGTCATATGTAGGTATGTCGATGCACCATGTTGGACATGTCGATGGAGAATGCATCTGTCAGGAGCTGCAGCAGCATTCTTGCAGCAGCCGCCTGTTACTGGACTTATTCTCTGACAGATCCTGATGAGACCAGCATTTCTGACATAACGGTGAAGCGATATTAATGAAGCTGATGAAGAAAACTGAAGGAGCAATTAGTCAAATCAAAAAGCAGTGAAGCAACTCATTGTCAACTTCATCTTAACAAGCATGTTTATATCTAACTGTATGTAGCTAGTATAAAAACTTCAAGAGAATGCTTGAATTAATTCATAATCTTAATACAATATATAACATATTATTTACTAAATTCATTTCAAACTTTCTTTATATTTTACATGTATATTGTTTAAACACACTTATTATACAACATAGTTCTTAACTGTGCTGAGGAAATACATATTAGATTAAGTAATTATTAAAGGTTATTTTTTGCTTTTTTTTGTAAACGCATACAAGAGAGTACAACCAGACGGCGATGGTGATATCTTATCAGTGGATTCGCTTAAAACTTCTCTCTTGCATGGTTCATAAATGATAACTATAGTAAAGCCTCGACTATGACGATTACTTTATGAGCGTAGGATCAAGCCAATAGAGGGTAATTCTGGATATTTTTAACTATTAGCAGTTTATAAATTAATTTCAAAAATATCATTTTAAGCTACATCGGGATTCAAATCTGTGTGAAACTCGAGTACTTTATAATTCAGCTTATCGGCTATAAAATTTCGACTGCATAATACAAGCTGTAACTAAATTATAAAGTATAAACTAAACACAATGATTATGCTTAGGGATGGCGAGTATTTGTCACTCATGTTTACTTGCAAATAAGCTAATCCATCAAGTTAGAGATAAACGATCAATGTTTGTAAAACAGACAATGAGATGAAAAGGATTATAAAATCTTTATTTGGGAAAATAAAAGTGTTGTTCTGACGCCTTAAAAGCGTGTTGTAGTACATCTGTCATGTTAGCGTAGCTGATAGATAACGTGGATGGCTTAAATAGTGTAATCCGTAGATTTTAAGATTTCATCGAATTCACTATGGATATATAACATATGTTAATGCTACCATCGTGAGTGATTCATTAATTTATTTGGACAAAACATTGGTATCATATGATAAGGATCGTCTTAACTGCATGCACTAACACTACTCATAAAAACTGGGTTAATTTTCCGATTTCCTTTTAAAAAATCCGATCAAGAAATTTCACAAAAATATGCATCGGATACTATAGTGGTCGTCTCTTCTTAAATCCCTTAGGTTTATTTTTGCTCTCGAGGTCGTCGTGAACCAAATATGATACCAAGAGGACCATCGGGTGCGGAAATTTTTTGAGGGCGAGGCACGGATTAAGGTAACTGACAAAACTGAATAGCGGCAATTTGTGGTGATCATATGTTCCATACGTGAAACGGATTTGATAATTGATTTTCTTTAACTGTCACTTTTGGTGCTAGAGTCTATCTGGAACGTTAGGTTAACTTTATTCTCACCACATACACTAAAACATGTATATCGGATCGTTGTGAAAAAGGTATTATTTTTTATTTAAATGTATAGTTTTTCATCAAAACATTACGATTATAAAAATACTATACTCTTACTACGTCTGAAAGCAAACATACGTTTTGTGTGTTAACGATTGAATCCGAAAAGATTGAGATATACGAAGTCTTTTCTTCTGCCTTACTGAAGAGAGGTTTCTTTCTGGTACCTGTTTCGATAAGTTTGTAGTGCAACAACAAGCAATTATTGCAGTCTTTGTGTCGCCTGTCAAAACTTTAGATTTGTCCATTGTGCTGGGACGCACTCCACAATAACTTGCACTTGAGCCTCTCTCTCTCTCGGTGCATTCTTCGGCGCCACAATGCGCGCGGTAAGCGCATAATAAATGCATTATGAGGCTTTGTTGAAGATTTTTTTGTAGGCGCGACCGAAACACATTTCTACCGGGCTTCGATGACGTTTGTACTTTGTTGGATTGATTTTTTTTACGGGCTCGTAAATATACGCATTGTCGTTGCCATAAAAGGATGAGAAAGGTTTCGCTATGTGAAGATGTTTTATATGTGACATCTTGACAGTGTAGAAATCGTGTTTATGGAGGTTTTTTTGTGAACGTAAGCATAAAATGCCGACAGTGAAAAGAGGTATCTGTATGCAGATCTATAACACTTACAAAAAAGGTATTCTCTGTATACTGATATTATTGAATGGTATGGTCGTACTCAAATATATTCGTAATAAACTTTAAGCCCGTATTTGAAATTTTAATTTTATCAATAAAATAAAATAAAAAAATGGTATATTTGCAACAAAATAACAGTTGAAATATTTGCAATGAACATAATGCACTTTTAAAAGAATTATACTGTTCTACATACTCGTATATTCGAAGAAAATTTTTTTCTTGGAGAAAGGAAAAAAAAATAAGACACATTATTAAGTAACAATATTATTATTTTAAAATATCAAAATTTGCAGAAAAAATGTTGAAATCGTTGTACTAAGAATGGAATATTAAAAGACAACACTTAATGACTTGTGGAACAAAAATTATACGTTTTCTATTAAACAAATATATACATTAATCTGTGGCCAAACCATGCGACCAACCACGAGGATGCGCGCCAACACAAGCTGCCAACAGGGGAGCCAATTTACAGAACCCTGCACATCATGACATGCCTCAACACCAAAAGGCCCCACAAACCGTTGACAAATCTCGACGCTACATCTCCTCCATCGACGACTAATTCGTAAAAGTAACAGATTCATATATGTACAGATTTTACGTTTTTATTTAAACATATTTGAAATAAGTAAAATGGGCGATTTTAAGATTTCTTGGAAGATAAATTATTATTCTTTTATGGTTTTCAATTCGTTTTCTGTTTCGAAATTATGGGGTAGATTCTATTCTACTTAAGCGGTTATTTTATTTTATATCGATATTTCATAACAAGTATTTGTTCAGTTAGTACTTTTTAAAAGTACCTACACATGGAATAAATATAACTTTCGTTCTTATGTTCTTTCATCGACCCAGTTGCTGAATGTATCGTGAAAAATGTAATTTTCATTTGAAGTATAATAACTTATGGTCGAAAGAAACCATAAAATTTACGCAAGTTAACGATCAAAATTTCTACTAAAATATTTGATTAAAATCTGGTTACCCTTTCATGAAAAACATCAATAGCGAAGGAGTAATATTAATTTTAAAAATGTTAGAATTACGTGTGCTTGAATTTTCTCAAATTTTTTATTAGGAATACAATAATATAATGTTGTTGGTTTTCTAGGTTTATTTTATAAAAAAAGTACATATAAATGGATCAATATTATATATACGCCTTCATATCCTATAATCCATAGAAAATAAACCTATATAGAACGCCACTCTATTTAGAGTAATAATTTTAGTTTTGTGTCTCGTGATATAATTTATCATACTGGTAAGTGAAATAACTTGTACAGAAATATTTTTATTTCTCATCTCGTCTTCAAAATTAGATCAAACAAAATAAACCTTGTTTTTAGGTAAGATTTGAAAGCTCATCAAATTTGGTATTATCCTGGGAAGGATTGTATGATTCCATTAATATATCAATTAAGTCAAAATTGGGTTTTGATCCATAGGTAAAGAAGCACTGTGGAAGTGATTAATATAATAAATGACAAATATACAGTCATATTGATAAATAAAAATGGGTTTATAAGGGTATACCTTTACTTTTATTTTTAGATATGGTAAGCAAAACAAAAAAGGTACATTATGAGTATGTCACATCGCTGATGATTTTATAGTAGTCATATTATTTTTGTCCTTGTATTAAATATGGCAAAGAGCATCAATGTAACAAAAAAAATGTATGTGTTTAATAGTGTAAATAAGATTAAAAAGGCAAATATATCGTATCTTTTTTTAACAAGGATCACAGTGAGCACATTTTATTCACTTCTGAAAGACTGCAGTTTCGCCCTCAATGAAGTATTTATCAGTTCCAAAATGTATAAGCATACTATGCATGTATTAGTACGAAGAGAATGTAGTATGTAGTCTTTCAGAAAGTGATAAAACAGTGCTCAGTGTGATCCATTTTAAAAAAAAATGTACAAAAAAATATATATTTTATATTGAAATGGATGGAAGTGAATGCTGAGAATATGAATAACATAATTTAATGTATTTTATATATTTTTCTAAAGCGCGGTACATAAAATCTAAGGATCGGTTTCAGAGGCGGCCACATCCAAAGTGCTAGTACATAGGGCCGCGTAACTGTGGTACATAAGAGGTGATGTAAAGTGTTTTGTATATAAGAATCTGTGGCTGGGAGGGCGGGAGGGCGGGAGGGCGGGCGCTGCAATATCTCGGCAGTAAATCAAGCTACGAATAAAATTTATGGGCCAAGATAAAAACGCGCGAGCTTTTCTCTTTTCCTCCCCCCTCCGCGCCCTGGCCGACATCCCCCTCCGGCAGGCTTCGCCCATCCCCCACCACCTCCCCCGCAGGCTCCAGAATCAACCCTACCCTTGTGCCAAGGGGTTTTCTGAAAGCGACGAGAAAACTTAATTTTAAAATATTTTTAAATTTAATTAAAAATATTAAAAATAGCACATACTCGTAAATATAAAATACATTATAATTGTTTTTAACTATACATAACAAGATTCTAAAAGGAAGGTACTCGTTCGTATGTCAGATCCCTAATGGTTTTATAGAGAGACTATGCCTCATGGGAGAGGGATCAGACTGTTCAACCAAATCGCCTCGGATATTGACATATTTCACGTAAGGGAGGCCCATTCAGGCATAAACTCCACGAGTTTTTTTTGAGAAATGATTTGTTGGTGTCGTCTGTTTGATGAGCATTGGGATCTTCTGTTGCTAGTCTTTATTACAATAGTTTGTTTTTAGTACTTACTCATAAGTACCTATATTGTATATTAATCTTGATTGTACGAGTACTTCAGTAACGATTTGATTTTTTTTTAAATTTGTAATGTTCAAATATTTATATTTCATATAACTTCAGCATACTATACTGTAGTGCAGAGCTCCGCAACCTTTTCTCATCTACGGCACACCAAAGTACTTCTTTGGATTCTACGGCACACCAAAGTTGTCACCTTGAATACCGCGGCACACCAAAAGCCAAATATAGATATTAATTTGATAAATTTTACTATTTTTAAATTTCATTTAGAACTTAATAAAGCAAGTACCTCGTTGTTTGTCTACATAAATAGGCGATAGGCGCTGGGAGCTTGAGGACCGTTGTAAAGTTATTTATTTATAATATTGCCTTATTTGATCGGGGCACACCTGTATCGGCTTACGGCACACCAGTGTGCCGCGGCACACCGGTTGCGGAGCACTGCTGTAGTGTACAGAAAATTTAGTGTTTTACAGCTGAAAAATATGTGTTTATATCGATTTTCCAAATGAGAGAACGCATCGTCATCGAAATCAAGTTGATGAGCAAAATTTCAGAACAAATGGACGGCGTGAAAAGTGTTAATTGTTACTTCCATGATTTGTTCACAGGCAAAACAGTGATTTTGAATAATTCAAAAGTCGTTTCAATTAATTGAGAATTCATACACTTTATTATTTTGGGAGAGATAAAAAAAATACAAAAAATACAGTCCTAATCATATGACCAATACAAACATAAAGATGTAATTGGAAGTACTTAACTCAAATACAAAATTGAGTGAGTCGCTGATTAAATTCTTTTATTATAAGATTACATTTTTTGTAAGACTTAATGACAAAAGTATAAATATTTTGGCAATATATAAATAATAAGCAATTATTATTACATACAATGGGAATTCATTAAAAAATGTAAGAAAATCTACCAAAGGTAGATACTTATGTGGTCTCTGCAATATGTTTTGTTACAACTGTTATTTGTGAATTCGAAAATACCACGCATTTAAGGGAAACAAAATTGTACAAAAAAAAAAAAGAATTTATTACTATTTGATATTAATAAAAACACGTACAATATTTTTAACTCAAGTGTATTACTAGAATTTCATGAAATTGTTGTCAATAATTTGGGTTAAAAATGGGGGGTCTTGGGTGGTGATGCGCACTTACCGACTGATATTAAAAGAGCAGTTTATAGCCTCTCACAACCAACTCCACTTCCACATGTACGTGGTGAGCCCTACATAGTCATGTCACATCAAGATTGCGGTAACCAATCCCTTTGAGGATGTGACGTGATGATCTGACGGGAGAAAGGAGGGTTGAGAGAGTTACGAAAATAACTCTCATCTTCAACTAGGCACGGTGTAAGCCAACCATAAACTCGCTAAGCCGCCTGGCGAGCGTGGCGTTGTAAGCCAACTACCCCACATGACAAGACGAAGAGGATGGAGACTCATGCCGGAGGCTTACGTTCAACAGTGGACGTATACAGGCTGATGATGATGTTATTAATAATTTATGTATTCTAAATGATATTTCGTATTACAAGTAATTTACTTCTTAAGGCTTGCAACACATAGCTCATTCAGCACAAGTAAAAGACTAGAAGATGGAATGATATTTTGATTTGACATTTCATTTAATGAACATATTTTAAGCACGTCAACAATATTCCAAAAAACGCCAATATGATACAAAAAAATGGATTATATTCAAGCAATGCATAGTAATAACAATTACAAAAGTAATTGTTATCATTTGCATCCTTTAGCTTCCATTTCCCTCCGGGGCCGCCACGCCGCACCTACCGAAACGTAGCCCCGCTAAACCGAAGCGTCGCCATTTTTGTTTTGCGCCTTTTTTCGAACGTTTTTTACTCGTTTTATTTCTGTTTTATTTATGTGTACCGCCGAGCTTACAACTGTGTGCCCCGCCACACATCCCGACCCTCAACGGCAGCCATCGCCATTTTTATAAATTTTTATTTTGGCGCTCTATTTGGGCACTTTTGGCTGGGCGACAGACTTTTGCGTTTTTACCAGCTTTAATTAATGCTAAAACTGCACCTCCCCACACCCATTTTCTCTCTCTAGCCACCACACTCGTTAACCTCGTTTTTTATTTAAAAAATAAGTAATCATCTAGTAGATTGTATGGCTATATAAGAATGATCTCATCATCATCAGCCTGTATCCGTCCACTGTTGAACATAAGCTTCCCGCCTGGGTCTCCATCCTCTTCGATCCTCCGCCTTCCGCATCCAGGTCACTCCCGCTATTCTTCTTATGTCGTCAGTATATCTTGCAGAGGGTCGGTCAATGCTTCGTTTGCCAGTTCTTGGGCGCCATTTCAATACTTTTATTTCCCACAGACCATCTTCTCTTTGATAGATATGTCCTGCCCATTGCCACTAGAGTGTGCCTATTCGTTGGGTAGCATCCACCACTTGAGTTCTTATGTGTATTTCCTCGTTTCGGATTCTATCTTTTAGCGACACTCCGAGCATGGATCTCTCCATAGCACGCTAGGTGACCTTTATTTTATGGGTAATACTTACTGTCAGATTCCACGTCTCTGCGCCATAAGTTAATAAAGGGAGGATGCGTTGGTTAAACGCCTTAGTTTTAAGACATTGCGGAATTTTCGCTTTAAAAATGTACTTCAGTTTTCCAAATGCTGCCCATCGCAGTTGTATAAGCCTGTCAAAAGAATGATCTACGTCAGTGATTCTTAAAAGCTTGGGAACCACGGATCACTTCTGATTTATAAGATAAGTTCACGGAATACCAAAATCATCATGGTCAAATTTAGTAACAATTTGAAGCAATTATAAGTATGTAACTAAAATATTCTCTCTGAGTAACATTGCTTTGTGGAATACTTGTAAGAACAATATAGGTAATATATTTTTTATATTTATTAAAATTAGAGTATCAGTCGTCTTATTCAAAATAAGAATGAAGACTTTTTAAAATTAAATGGTGTTTGATAGTAACATAATTTATAATTAAAAATAAACATTTTAAGGTAGTGAGCGTCTTGTTAGAAGTAGCCAAAATCACATATTACATTTTATACCTAATGGTCATTTAAATAAATAATAAATAATAAAAAATATTTAATATTATTTATTACGACTGGACGCAATTCTTGCATATCTTCAAAAATATTCTAACTAACAAGAACGAAAACGTCCAATAAATAATGTTAAATGAAACTGAAAGCTTACAACTTTCTTAAAATTAAAATGTTTTTCTGAAAAATTAGGTATTACCACAACATCAGCGTACTGGGGCGTATTATGGAGATCAAGGTGTTAGATGGTATATTCTGTCAAGGAAACGTTTGCCGTAGGAGAGCATAATCTAAATTTACCTCTTTTCCAGGTTTGGCCTCCCAAACTCCTTCAACCACAGAACGTATGCGGTGGAATTTCAGCACAAAGAGCAATCTTAGTACTTCATATTGATCTGTCAGCTAGTAGAGGTCCTTAATGATGGCCTTTGGCTTGGATTCGATACAAATCGAGTATGTACATGGAAAAAAGATTCATATGGGCATTATTGATGCAATATATTAATGTATACAATATTAAAATACTTGTGTATTTTTCCGTTTACAAGAACGTAGAAAAGCTGTTCAGTACTGGGCAAAGTTTCAGGGTATGTAGACTGTGCGCCTGAAGAATTGTGAATAAAAAAGTAAAATGACAATTAATGACTTTATGAGGCTGATTTTTATGCTGACACATAATCAAGTTATAGGATATAGTAACATACTCCTCTCTCTCAAAAGGTTGTTATTCCGTCGCGTGAGGGCATAATGAGGAGCAGGTTAGCAAAACAAAGACTTTTCCAGAAGCACATTTACATATATTTACGTTACAAATTGACAAACTTCTGGCTCGACCTAGTCACAGCATAGGCCGAGACGCAATACCATACGCTCTCGCCAACGGGCGGGGAACGACGGCGCTCCGCGCTCGGGATGGGCTCTCTCCCGCGCCACGAGCGGCGGTGTAACTAACTCACCCGTTAGCGAACTTGTCCAAAATGACAATATGGCAACACATAAATGTATGAAAAGCGAACATATATAAGAGACGAAAGAATGTATGTCGAGGTTTTCGGTACCAGTCAGCACAGGCTACCATCATGCTGATGTCAATAGGTATAAAGAGTCTCTTCTCTTTATCCTAGCCATTTCCCATCATCTGGGGTCGGCTCTCCTTGTGCACATTTGCCATGTCTGTCTGTCCTGCCTTGCATTGTCGGTCGAACCCAGGGTTTTCAGATCCTTCTTTACAGTTGCTGTCCAGGTTGCCTGTGGTCTTCCAGGTCTCCAAGGCTCTCTTCACCATGTGGTCCTCATCTCTTTTCAGGTATGGGGGTAACCCAAAATGAACCTCGAATATGCTCATTTCAAACTCTGTCCACTCTAGTCACACCGTCCGCCCAACTCAGTATCTTCATCTCTGCCACATGAATCCTATCCCTTTTATTGTAAAAGTAATAAACAAAAAAAAACTTGTCTTTTGGAATATGTTTTTGATTTGCTTCATCGCAACAAACAAAGGCATTACCTTACCACTAAGTCCTGCAAATAAATGTTTTTTTTTTGGTTGGCATGAGAATTTACGTTTCTTTTTCACGTTTAATTTATGCCAAAGCTACCCACCCCGTGCTCCCCTGGCCGGCTCATTAACCTCATATTTAATTTGCAATATTACCGCCGCAGACGTATTTATTGTTGTGGGTTTTTTATGTTTTCCGAAAGTTACGAGCGGCGTGAACAAATAAACAAAATTTTAATGGCGCGTGCGTAACTTTTATTTCTCGAATTATATATTTTTATTTTATTATGGCGGTTAATGTTCGTTGGGCTTCTAAACGCTGCCACTTTCACAAACCAGAGAAAGAAAAACATTCAATTTTCACTAAAAGAGTAAATATTTTAACACAAAAACACTTCAACATAAGTACACAACAGTGTAGAAATATTTAAATAAACAATTTCGTTGAATTATATACGGGGGCAAAGATCAAAGAATGCATATGAAATTAGGTGTAGATTTTCAAATAGAAAAAATATTTGCTAATAGTGATTTTAGGGACTAACAAATTGTGTGACAGATTTTTTACAAGATGTACTGCTGATATCAAGAGAATAGCATGAAGACACTAAATATAGAAAGCAATGAATAGGTGGATGGTGAACCATACAGAATGCCTTAGTATTTCGTAGGATAAATACATATGGATTATGATTACAATATTTTGAATAATGTTATGTATATCCAAAGAAATTCAAATAAATATAATTATAATGGTTTTTGCTTGGTTAAGAATATATTTTAATATTCTAATGCTTTATAAACAACTGGAGATGTATGTCAAATACTTGTACAATACTTGTTAATTTTTCGACTTGACAGGCGGTGCAAATGGTCAAGTGGCCAGCGATGGGTAATGCAATGGAAATCATTGCAGAGGTTCTTGATTTCGAATCCCAACGTCTGCCGATTATTATTGAGAGAAATGCCATATAAAATATTTGATAAGAATTAGTATGTTTAATTGTTAAAATAAATATATATTTTTTTGTTAATAATAATGCTTTTTATTCAATCACTAGTAGAATATTAAGATCAAATTTTGAGAAAGATGACATGAGTTGTGGTTTGTGTTCAAATTTTCAGAAAAACACTTACTGAAAGCAAGCTTTTGTCGGTATTCTCATTCGTGTATTTAAATCTCACGAAATTCACTCTAAGGTGAGTTCTAATTATTTATGCATTAACCTTTGAGTGAGGGTGGGAGTTTCGAGTAATTTCTAAAAATGCATTTGAATAAGTTTTTCCATTGTGCGCTTCGGACAAAACGGTTTCCTCAAATCGATGTAAATAAACCGCCAGAATGAAAATATGAGTTCCATTGAGTTGAGTGGTGTTAAGTGATTAGCGGAGGCACGGAACAATGGCTGCTGCAGCCGCTCCTGGTGGAGATGCTATCAGATTCTGGATATTGAGTCCTGGACAATATCGCGTGCAAGGCAGCATATGCTATAATGGCCAGGGCAGTATTGGGGTAATCGTGATTGATTGTACTGAATCGCAATACTTTAAAATAGTATACTTTATATTACTGTCGCTCAAGACGTAGGTTGACGAGGTTGCAAGTGTATATTGAACTGATTCTTAAAGATATATAGATCGTTTGAAGAATTAAACACTGAGTATTCCAGAATGTCTTATTCTTCGATGGCATTAGGAGTTGATGATAATACTTTATAGTTTAGGTTACTTGGATTTACAATCGAAACAATATTATATTTTTATGAAAAAAGCATGCAGGAGACCACAATTATTCATGGCAGTGTATAGAAAACCTATGAAATTATTGAGGTATAGATGTTCAAGCAATTCTTACCGATGGCATTAGAGAACAATTTTGTTGGTATATAGGTGGATGTTCAGCAGGAGGAATAAATTATTTGATTTCAGATAAACAGCCGTGTTAATAACGACTGAAAAGAGCAAGTAAATACGAGACGTAGAGCAACTATTGGTGTAGAGTTTAACATCCTCCTGTCTCTCAAAAAGGTATAATTCCGTCGCGTGAGGGCATGATTGGGAGCAGATTGATAACACAGACTTTTTCAGAAGCACATTGACATATATTTACGTTAAAACTTTACAAGCTTCCGGTCAGGCGGAATGACATGCCGCTGGCCGTAATGCGACCTTCTCGACCGTCAGCCCACAACTGACTCGTTCGGCCCATGGTAGGCCATCAGCGCCGTTAGTGGCGGTCTATATAACTAGTCCAAATATAGCGGACACATAAATGTATGGCAAGCGAACAGAAATAAAGAGACAAAAGATTGTACATCGAGGTTTTCGGTACCAGCCAGCAACTAACATCATGCTGATGTTAACTTATTTAAATTGGTTTTATGTAAATTAAGATCTTATATTTTTAATATTTTTGTAGCCACAGTTCGTGATGGCCATATGTTCCAGAGAGGGCAGCGTAAGTGGTGATATTTTTTTACTTCTTTTTAGGCCCTCGATGCGGTTCTGTTCTAGAAGGTGCTCACCTCCCCGACCTTTTCAACATCCACGATCAAGGACTGCCCTTCAAAAGGACAGATTTTTATCGTCGTCCGCTTTGTGGACGCAGAGTGGTTGCTTCAATAGGTTAAGAGCTCTGTGTGTTCAAGGCTTTCCAACTGTATGCTAATCTAAACCTACCTACGTACCTACCCAAGTGTGCCATCTTGATTTTTACGTACAAACTCATCTTGGATACAATCAATAAAGACACCCAAATCATGTTATATAACCGCCATTTTTGGTTCAGATCAAATCGTACTAACGTAGTCTGGCAAAGGAAGATACGATCGTTCAAATTAAATAATTTACATGTTATGCATATTTTTATGGTATACAGGTACTGCCTTAAAGTTTTTAAATAAGCTCTACATAATTAATTTAATGAACTCATTGAAATAGTGGAATATTTAACACTTATTCTTCTTCGTATAAAGTGTGAAAATTTTTATTGCAAAATTGATTCAATTTTTAATTTTACGTATTATATAAGATATTATAAACATCTGTATTGTTCTCATTCTTCTTTACGACAGTAAATTTTGGCATCTCACCAAAAGCCAATGCAGCTGTATAATCGGTTTCTATGCGCAAGGCAATCAACCAACCGTCCCTTCTTCTTCGTAGTATCAATCCGGTGGATTGGTTTGCAGCAATGGAATCTTGCATCTCGATCTCCATTCCTCTCGGTCCTCCGCAACCCTTTTCAGCTGAGCATAAGCGCTACAATTCATGTCCTCGAATACTTGCTGCAAATACTCCTCGTCTAGGGCGCCCTCTAACACTTATTATCCATGAAAAAAATGATTGTTACGTTTTTAACCCTCATACTAGATTTGTTTGTGAAATATCTTCTTCTTAAATATTTTCACCACATATATTTTGACAGCTGCTAAGATTACTCGCTTTATCCAAAGACAAATTTGCACATGAAGCACCGTAGAGTACATAAAAATATGTTAAGCTACCAAAGGCTCTCCAGGGTAGGGAAAGTTTTTTTACAAATTGGGATGATTAGTAAGACGCTTTAAACATCAAGATTGTGTGATTATGTATGTCAGGATCGTGGAAATTACGTGTGTATTGATCAGTGTATTGATTGTGAGAAGAAGGAAACACTTATGCTGAAAAATTATCGTAAATCTTATCAAAATTGCCTGTCGACAAAAAGTACCTTAGAAAAAAATGTAAAAAAATTCCTCAACGTTTATGTGAGAAAGATATAAAAAAATAATACTACAAACGTTTTTGGTATGTTTGCAATAAAATAAACTATCTTGTCAATATTAAATAAATCAAATAATAAAACAACGAAAACTTTGTATGAAACCTCTTGTTGTTGAGTTGTAATTAATAATAACTTTACCGGATTTTTTATATAGTAAGTAGCTTCTGAAGAAGGTGCTATGGCCCTGAAATCGATAGTGATTATTAATTAAATTAAAAGTCAGTGGTTTCATACAAGGTTTTAATTGTTTTATTCTTTAAATATGACAAACCATACAGTTACTACGTTCTACGTGTATGATAAAAAAATCAATTTATTTTGAATTTAATGTAATGGATTAGTGAACAGAACCAATCTAATATAACACGAACGTAATGTAATGCATGACACAAAATAATATTATGTGAAAGCCACGTACTCCCCTCGCCGCCGTATTTGCGTGACATTTCAATTTGAAAATAGGTGACATCTCCAACCAAAACATCGTGTTTTCAAAAGGATTTGATTTTTCCGAGCGATAGCCCGCGCCCTCCCCACCTACCACCATTGGGGACTCTTTTATTCTTTACCTCTGTGTGTGTGACGTTTTTACGGTTGGGTGTGTAGGTTCTGTATCTTCCACTATAGTGCAACGGGCTTGAAAAACTTTGGCTTTCGTAGTTATTATTAATATACAACTTATCTACCAATGAATCCGCTTCTTAGGTACAAAATATGGTCTTCAAGAATTGTAGTCTTAAATGCTGCAATAAATTTTACTTTGTTTCAAGTCTTAGCATACAAATGCAATCTGTGGGTCATTATTGATAGACCTTCAGAATGACGTGTAAGGGCCAAAGGTATTAAAAGGTCAACAGGTTAAGGAAAATAAGAACAGATAGAAAATGTATACCTATTATGTAGTTACATAATATAACATTAATTTACACAAATCTCTCAGTCTCAGATTCATTCAATAGAGGATTACTGCCATTGCAAAAAGATACTTATCTCTATCTAGATCATTAATAGCTATAAGTTCACTATAAAGCTATTATCTCCTGAAATCCTCCCATATTCTTCCATATGTGGAGCATATCATCATCAGCCTGTGTCCGTCCACTGTTGAACGTAGGCCTCCCGCATGAGTCTCCATCCTCTTCGATCCTCCGCCTTCCGCATCCAGGTCACTCCCGCTATTCTTCTTATATCGTCAGTCCATCTTGTAGGGGGTCGGCCAATGCTTCGTTTGCCAGTTCTTGGGCGCCATTCCAATACTTTTCTTCCCCATCGACCGTCGTCTCTTCGACAGATATGACCTGCCCATTGCCACTTGAGTGTGCCTATTCGTTGGGTAGCATCCACTACTTGAGTTCTTCTGCGTATTTCCTCGTTTCGGATTCTATCTTTTAGCGACACTCCAAGCATGGATCTCTCCATAGCACGCTGGGTGACTTTTATTTTATGGGTAAGACTTGCTGTCAGATTCCACGTCTCTGCGCCATAAGTTAATACAGGGAGGACGCATTGGTTAAACGCCTTAGTTTTAAGGCATTGCGGAATTTTCGCTTTAAAAATGTACTTTAGTTTTCCAAATGCTGCCCATCCCAGTTGTATGCGCCTGTCGATTTCTTTTGAGAAGTTATTTCGCCCTAGTTGTATTACTTGTCCCAGATAGGTATAGTCGTTTACAACCTCTATTTCTGTTCCTCCAATGGAAATAGGATCAAAGGTCTGTGAAATATGACTATTAATCATGGCTTTTGTTTTATCCATGTTCATTTTCAGACCAATTTTGTTCGACGCTTCATTGAGGTCGTAGAGCATGTCTTGGAGCTTGTTAGGTGATTCGGCTATTAGCACTATGTCATCTGCAAATCGGAGGTGAGAAATGTACTCTCCGTTAATATTTATTCCACATTTTGTCCAGGATAGCAGTTTAAAAATATCTTCTAGGGCGTTTGTGAAGAGTTTTGGAGATATAACATCTCCTTGTCTAACACCTTTGTTTATAGAAATATTGTTAGTGCTATCATGGAGCTGGACCATCATTGTTGCAGATTTGTAAAGAGATTTTATTATCTCTATATACCGATAGTCTATTTTGCAGCGTTGTAGTGAATCTAGCACTGCCCAAGTCTCGATTGAGTCAAATGCCTTTTCATAGTCTACAAAGGCGAGGCAGAGTGGCTGATTATATTCTTCGGTTTTCTGAATGATTTGTCTTAGCGTGTGGATATGATCAATTGTACTAAAGCCTTTCCTAAACCCAGCTTGCTCTCGAGGTTGAAATTCATCAAATCGACCCGTCAGCCTGTTTGTTAAAATTCTGGAGAATACTTTATACACATGGGAAAGAAGGGAAATGGGTCGGTAGTTTTTGAGCAGTGATTTATCCCCTTTTTGTGGAACAATATCACAATACTCGTACTCCATGTCGCCGGGGTTTCTCCATGTTCTATTACCTTGTTGAATAGTTTTTAAGCTCTTTCAACAGAGGGGTTCCTCCTACTTTCAGAAGCTCAGATGTAATTCCGTCTTCTCCAGGGGCTTTGTTGTTCTTAAGTTGTTTTAGGGCCGATTTAATTTCGAATATATATATATCTGGGATGTCTTCAGACCAGTGCTTTGTGAGAGTAGCCCTCTTGTCGTCCGCAGATCTGTCATTAGGACCTGGCATCGTAGATGAATACAATAACCCGTAGAAATGTTCTATTTCCTTCAGTATATCATTAAGATTTGTTGTTATCTTCCCATCGTGTGTCTTTAATTTGGAAAGTTGGGCCTGTCCTATAGAGGTGTGTCTGCTAAATGCATTTGACCCTCGGCCTTGTGCAACAATCTCCATGATATACTCGGTGTTTGAACGACGAATGTCAAATCTCATGGATTTTTTCACTTTTTTGTTCAGGGTATTGTAATCTTGGATGCTTCTGCTTTTACGACGTTCGTCCATAAGAGCTATCGTTTTGTCTGAGAATTTTGACCCTTTTTTTCTTTTTGCACTGCTTTATGACTTTTTTGGCAGTTTCTTTAATGCTATTAATGATTCTTTCGTTAAGTTTGTTGACGTTGTCGGTGTCATCACTATCTTCCAGTGCTGCGAATCGATTTTGTAGTGGAGCATATGGTAACCACAAATTGTCATCACTTACTTCTGTCAGCAGCCACTATCCATTCCTCATTCTACGACATATCTACACCTGAGGTCCACTTGGAAACATATATGGTTTCCGACAACCTCCAGCGTAGAAGTTCGAGTGCTTGAAAAGGGGGTATTTGTAGTATAGGCATCCAAGACATATTTTTGGGTGATTTGTTAATCGTTTTTTTTAAGAAATCGAATCTATAACCCAACACTCTCCAACGAATCATTATACAAGAAAATATGCTGATGTATATGATCATTTTAATAAATAATTTATATATATTACGATGATACAAGTTTTCCCCAAAAAACTAATAGCTTATACCTACTTGTTGTAATTTTAAGTATATTAACTTTTATATTAGCCGGAATTCTAGTAATATAATCTATTTAATATTCAGGGATCGTGCTATTGTTTTTTGAGTATCGACATCATGAGATGTTATTTATATTGTAAACATAAGATATCATCATACTACCTTTATTTTAATGTTTTATCGTGAAGCCAATAAAATCATAACAATTATTTTAATTAAATAAAAATACAATGCTTTAAATTGTACCGCGTTTAATTAATCGCAAAAAAAGATTTTTCGTTTTTTTTCATTGATGCAATTTTGTAAGACATGTTTTTATTCAATATAGTTGTGGACCCCTGCTTTCTACTCATACGTTTATTTATATTTATTGTAATATATTTTTGTACTCTGAATACATACCTGAACAAATATTTTAATAAATTAAACGTTAGCTATGAAAACACAAATATGTTTGTAGACGAAAAATATCATTGAAAATTTTAGTTAACAATTTTTTTTCATTTCATTTTATTCATACGAGCAGTTAAAGAAAAAAAATGTGTGCATTACCGAATATAAAAAATGCTAGTTACATTATTTTACGGAATAATTGTTATGTTTTGCTTTTATATCAAAATTTAAAAAAAATCATTGAAAATTTTGGTTGCCTAATATGAGGCATACGAGCTGAGTTACAGAAAGAAAATTTGCGAAATGAGAAATGTATCTTAAAAATCAATAATATGATTTTTGAATCTCAATATTTGTGGAGATGTCGTCGTTGATTAGAACGTCAAGTTGATGACAATATATATAAATTTCATTGAAGCAAATGGACTAAATAGATCAAAACAATAAAATAAAATAGTTAGCTTAAATACAAACGTACTACCTACTGGACTAAATTACTAATATTTAGTTGGGTTCTGTGTATGTGTTGATACTTCGTCTCTTACTATACAGGTCATACTCCGCTCTTGTCGTTTCATAACCTTTTGTGGCTCATGTGTTTGGCATTAACCCGTGCACCTCCACTTGGGTTATTGAAACAGCCGTCAGATATGATCTTGCATTTTTAGAACAAACGATGGAAACAAGGATAACTTTGAGCGGCGCTGCTTTGTGACATGTTTCAACTCTTTGTGCCGCGACATGTTTCATCTCGCTAAAACCTTTTAGCCCCCGTTAGGCAAATGTCTTTTATGCATAACCCCGATGAAACCACATTTTATACATATATTCATAAAATATTTAGCGGACGATGCTGAATGCGAATATTTCAGAATAAAAAAAGTGGTGAGTGAGACTTTTGAACGAGATTTCTAGCAGTGGACGGAGACATGTTAATGATGATTATGGTTATGACTTACTATATTAAATAATTTCCTAATATAAAGGCTATATATAGAAAATTGTGAGATATTTTGGCAAAGAAAGAATTATTCACTCAATGTATCATTTTTTTATGTAAACACATACAGGAGAATACCGACAGATGGTGTAATTATGAAGTCTCATTTGTGAAATTCTATGGCGCTTACCATAGTGCATATGGCTAAGCGCTGCATTTGGAGTGTTGATCAGCCAACGTCATAGACTACAGCTCGAGATTCACGCATCATCCTTATTATTATAGGAATTTACTGTGAATGGGTGGTCTTCACGGGACGACTCTCGTCTACAACCCATTTTGACTGCTATGACTTGCATTTTACGGGTGAGGGATCAAATTCATACCAACCGGGGTATTTTAGAGCTCAGAAATCGATTAAAAATCCTTTTTTTCAATCTCCATAGAGGATCGAACCCATAACCTTTGACTTGCAAAGCAAACGCTTTGACCATTGAGCTATACCTGTCGGCAATATTTATTAATATGTTTAGTACATCTGTTCTTATATTGTAGCATACGAGTATATAGCAATCACAAAGAAATAACAAGAATCTCTTTCAGTTACTTGATCGTTCGGTTTATCCCATACAACTTCGTATCCATCCCATAAACTGGGACATATATATGTTTCATTGTGATGTTTAAAGTAAAAAGAGTAATAAATTATTTTTCATGAAAACCTCTATTTAGTAGTAGCATATGACAACACCAATCCCTACAAGAAAACTTCTAGGCTTATGCCAATTATTGTATCAAAAATGTATTGTTTAAGCATGACCTAAGCAATGATTAATGAGACGTATGCTTATCTATACTATATTTTAAATAGTGACGGTAATATAATGTACAATAAAAATCTTTTTTTTTACTACATATTTATTATATTTACTTCTTCCTTTATGTTTTGTATTGGACCATTGAGGGTTGTGGAAATAACGAGAGTCATCTTAGGATGTTTTTTGTGAAATATGCCGTAAACGTGTCTACCCAAAATAAAGCATTAAATAAAATGAATTTCAAAGGGAGGTCGCCTTAACGTGTATTGGGTTTCCTTCGGCAATCTTTTGGAAAAACTACCCCTCACATTTACGCAGGGTTGTTCAATATTTATTGATGCTGGTGTAGAATATTTTTTTAGAATTAAATTTCAATAAATTTATCTTGAGTTGATTCACCATTTAATACCAAATGGTATAGACCTCAGAAGCATCTGGCTAATCATTCGATCTACTTATAAAATCTTTTCAATAAAACACCATAATATCTCTTCGTTTTTAAGTCTCCTATCCGGGTTGTGTGTTTTAGAATCAGTTAATTTTAAACACTTTTATTACTATCCATTCTTTTACTAATTATTTACCATTATTATTCATCGATTCATTCATATACCAAGTTGTTTACATTGATTAATGTTCTATGTATTTGGATGCATTTATTTTTCATTAATGGAAGTTTTTCTAATGTTTTCTATTGATAAACATATATATGATTAACATTTTACTCTAATTATTTATATACTTCTATATTTATTTAATACCATTATTTATTATTGTATGAAATAAATGTTTTTTATTCAGTAAATGTAATCGTATTTACTATAAACTCATCTAACATACCACCATAGATAAACTCTATGCATTTTGAATAAGTAGGAAAAAATAATATGAAGGCCTTTTTGAAATGAACTAATAAACACATTTTATTTAATTATCAATATACGGTTGACAACATCTGTTTTAGTCTTGTAAAAGGCTTGCATAATATGTGACAACAGGACAGTTTGCTGGTAGCTTTAGTTGTATCATCAGCTTACTAGAAAAGGTGGATTTGAAAACATCCTCTCGCTGGAGACTTCCTGAGAGGGAGCTTCAGTCGGACCTGGTGCTTATCTGCACCATTGAGGATGCTGCGGAGCACCAGGGTGGACCAGGATGGAGGAGGTGGAGAAAGGATGGGAGGAAGAAGAATAGGGAAAGAGATTTTGTGAAGGGTGAGAGGTCACTGCTGCAGAAAATGCATGAAATTTAAAAGAATATTACATTCTAAATGCAGTTGTATTTACATTGTAGTGTACTTTTTGAGTCTTTCTTGCTTCATCGTAAATTTTACGTGAAATATTTTAAAAAATATCACAGTTAAAATAAATGATTCTGAATATCAATATTTGAGATACTCGTTTAACGAAAAAAGACATGAAAATTAAAAATATATACAGAATAAAAATATAAATTAACAGAAATAATTATGGAATACTTACTTGCCACTTGAATTCACATAACAATAGTAAGGATATTAAATACTAAAATAACAGAAACAAATTAAAATAATATTTAATTAAATTATAATTAATTTTTCATTATCAAAGTAACGATTTTTGGTGAAACTGATGAAATTAAGTTGAATTTATATCTGAAATGTATGTTAAATATTGTATTTATTCCTGTTTTTTTTAAAAAAAAACCCTTTTCTCTTCTCTTTGGAAACGTCTATGAACACTAACTTAAGCTTCTGTCGTATTATTTTTAATTACAGAGGAAATTATATTAAATTAAATGAGAGCTTAAACAATAAGATTTTGAATCGATTCTACTTACGTTTAAAAAAATGAATTTTATGTTTTAATCATATCATTAGAAGCCATCCAGGATAACTTAAAAATAAAAACCGATATTTTTTCTGAATGATTTGACTCGTTTAAGGATTTTTATGTATAGTATGTGTATATTTAATTGCTTATAACTTAAAAATGTATAGTCACTAGAATCATCTAAGAAAGAAGATTGCCCAAGAGTACCAGATCCAATGACATTTCTGTGAGTATAACTACACTATCAATCTCAGATAATTTGTAATTGCCCAAGATTGTTTGAGGTAGAAGAAAGTCATCATCTTCAAGGTAGTAATCATCATCCTTAAGCATTGACGAAGAGGATAAGAATATATTATTTTACTTACAAGCAGTTTCTAAGATTATGAGTTGTTGCGGGTTTCTTGTTCCTCTCTTTGAATGCACGCAGCAGAGGTATGAATATTGATGTGTCCCTAATCCAGTCCCACCGCAGGTAATCTTCAATTAGGCCGTGACGCGCGGCCGTTACGCGGGGCTCCAGATTATAAATTACTCAATTAAGATAACTGGGATCTGATTGCAATCTCGGGCGTCTGACGCGGGGGCGGATTGTTGCGCAACTCACCTGCTCCAGTGGGGGTGCCGTAAACCTCCAAATTGATGACGTCAGAATGAAAATTCTCGACAAATGCACCGAAATTAATGTACCCATTTTGTTGAAGTATTCTCGAATGTTTTGCGATTTAATTTCATTATTTTTGTCATAGTTTGACGCTAAATAGAAATATTTTAGATGTTCCTTGGTTATTTCATTAAAACACAAAAGTGTCAAATAAATCAAGGTCATAACGTAATTATATAGAGGACCCTTCTATCGCAATTGCAAACTTACAATAATACAAGTATAACTCTCCATGTTTACACTCCAATTCTTCCGGCTCTTTTCTTCAATCAGATATGACGTATAATAATGCTAGATGTATGCCGGAGGTGGAAAAAGTCAAGTCCAGAATAATGTTTAATGTCATAGTTGAATTAATCAAATAGTAATAAATTTTAATTATGTTTAGAAGGTTTATTCAGTATAAATTAACCTAGTAAGCCAATGAAGATTTATTAAGTGGATATCAAGTCATTACTACACATACAAATCGAAGCAAATACAGTGGTGCCTCACACAACGAACTTAATTCGTTCCAGGAGCAAGTTCGTTATGCGAAAAGTTCGTTATGTGAAACGCGTTTTCCCATAACAATACGTGTTAAAAAAAAAATAATTCGTTCTGTAGCATAAAATATGGTAAGATGACATAAAAAAGATAAATTTTTTGTTATTATTTTTAATTAGATACATCTAAAAAACATAATGAAAAAACACACATTTTTTAATTTTAAGAAATAATCGAATCTTGCACATCTTCATCCATTTTCCGCTTTTTGGCCGATGGTGCAGTGAAAAACCTGTCCAAAGTCGTTTGTTTTCTCTTTTCTTCAACATCTGCCGGAAATAACGGACAAAAGTATCGGAGTACAGGTCGTTGATCCTGTTTGCTTCAGCGGAATCCGGATAGTGGGCATTGGTAACTCCTGAACTGCTTTCCATTTGACCAGGATGTTCTTGATGTCAGCAGTTGGAATTGGTTGATTGTTTGATTGTTGCTCCTCGTTATCAGATGACGCTTCCCTTTGAGCATTGTCCTGTTGTTGGGCCAGAAGTGTTTGGAGCTCTTCAGTTGTCAGCTCTTCTTTGTGTTCCTCAATAAGCTCCTCTACATCCTCTTCCTCTACCTCTAATTCCAACCTTTGGGCCACTGTGATGATGTCCTTCACCACTTCTGTGTCATCAACTACTACTTCTTCCTGAATCCACGAAGGCACAAGCATCTTCCAAGCAGAAATGAGGGTCCTTTGTGACACTTCTTCCCAGGCCTTCTGTATAAGTCGTATTGCCAAAAGGATATCAAATTTCTCCTTCCAAAACATTCGGATAGTCATATTGTCTCCACCAAACTCGCATTCTTCAAACACCTTATTAAAGAGGGCTCTAGTGTAGAGTTTTTTAAAGTTCGCAATAACTTGCTGATCCATTGGCTGGAGAATGGATGTGGTGTTTGGTGGCAAATACTGCACCTTGATAAAAGGATAATTTTCCTGCAATATTTCTTCTAGGTCTTTTGGGTGAGAAGGGGCATTGTCAAGTATCAGAAGGGCTTTGAGCGGCAGTTCTTTTTTCCAACAAGAATTTCTTCACGGCAGGAGCAAAGGTTTCCAGAATCCATTCGTTGAAGATAACTCAGGCTTTTTTGATTGGACTTCCAATGGACGGGCAATTTGGACTTAATAACGTTATTTTTCTTAAAAATTCTTGGATTTTCAGAGTGATAAACCAATAGAGGTTTGATCTTGAGGTCTCCGCTGGCATTAGACGAAATCATAAGGGTAAGTCTGTCCTTCATGGCTTTGTGTCCTGGCAATTTCTTCTTTCTTTTGTAATGAAGGTTCTGCTCGGCATTCTTTTCCAGAAAAGACCCGTTTCATCGGCATTGAACACTTGTTGTGGGCAGTATCCTTCATCCATAATAAATTTTTGAAAATTAATAGAGAACTTTTCTGCTTCTTTTTTATCAGCACTGCCAGCCTCACCATGCATATTAACGCTGTGGATTCCATACCTTTTCTTAAATCTAAAAAACCACCCCCTGCTGGCTTTGAAATCTTCTTTATTATCTATATTATCTTGATTGCTGCTACTTCCAGGGATGTTTTTCTTTAGATCTTCATAAATTATCTTGACCTTGTGACAGATAATATCTTGGGTTGTTACGTCACCTTTCGCCTGCATATCCTTAATCCAAATCGCTAATAGCCTCTCCATTTCCTCGTGGATTGAAGATCTATGTTTTTCATTAAATAGTTTTGATACTCCTTTGGCTACTTTGGCTGATTTTATTGCATCCTTGTTTGTCAAAATGGTGAAAATGGTGGTCTTGTTGACGCCAAACTCTTTGACGAGGTCACACTGTTTTACCCCACATTCACTCCTTCTAATTATTTCCTCTTTCATTTCAAGAGAAATCACCTTCCTGCTTTTTTTAGAACCCATCATATAAAAAAAATGTTGAGTTTATCTTAAAAGGACGACTGCCGTGATACGTGTGCGATTTAATTCGTAATGAAGAATGATTGCTGCGATACGTGCGTAAGTTAAGCGTACTACGCAGTGACTAACGAGTCTAACGACTGCCTGCGCGGGAGGATGCAATTAATCGGCAGTGATCGTAGAAGATCGGGCGACTTCGTTGTAATGATGAACGATTGCTGCGACACGTGCGTAAGTTGCTGTACTGCTCAGTGACTAACGACTGCCTGCGCGGAAGGATGCAATAAATCGGCAGTGATCGTGTGAAGTGGGCGACTTCGTTGTGTGAAGCGAAGTTCGTTGTGTGAAGCGAAGTTCGTTGTGTGAAGCGAAGTTCGTTGTATGAATCGTGAAATGAACGAAAAGGAAGTTCGTTGTGTGCAGCGTTCGCTGTGCGAGGCGTTCGTTATGCGAGGCACCACTGTACCATACTACAGATGTTCAATGGCGTAGTGACTTGCGTGGATGTATTGCACGAGTATATGATGAGAATCATAATATATCATTTATTTTTTCTTTGATTAATTGGTAAAATAAATGTTTATTATGAATTTCTTTAAGGTCTGTTTTCGTATTAATCATTGTATTTAAAAATTACTTTGGGATACATAACTTTATTCGTATGGTGCAAATTTTTAGACGAAGAAAAACAAATACAAATTTGGTACTAAATATTGTAGTATATTATTGATAATATATCTTAATTGAATTTTGTTATTTATTTAGATTATTATAGAACAATTCATCAATTTTATTCTCCTTAATTAAGTCGAGAAGTATTAGAAAAAATAATTTATTAATTATTATTAAATCATGATATTTTACCTAAGATATATTTGGATAATATTTTTTATTATTTTGATTCGTAAAAATAATTTAAAGGAAATTTCAATGTCAAAAGAAATGAAAATCTCAAAGCTGAATTAATTCACGAATTCAAAGAAACGAAAGCACACATTATTTTGAAAGCCAATTAAACAGCGACTATTAGGATCTGAAAAACGAGTCTGGCTGTAATATCGTTGAAAATTTTCAGAATAATTCTGAGTATTTCAGGAGGTTTCAGGCAGCTTCAGGGCGCTTCAGGAGGCTTTCATTTGTCCCTTGTCTAATTCAGGTTGCTTCAGATCACTGGGCGATACCGTAATCTCGCATCTTGCCACCTATCCATACATACCAGGGCATATCTATACGACCACAGTTCGCAGTGTGCTTGCATATTATTACGAACGACCAGAGCCGCAGCATAATATTTTTTTGCTTAAATAATTTACGAAGAAATCACTGTTGTGTTTGTAAAATGATTTATGAATATTAAAAATGCATTCAGAAACCATTCCACAATCAAGATGTTTCTATACACTGCTAAATGTAGGCATGCGGAAGGACTTTTTATCCCTTTGGAACTTCTTTCTTCCGAATCCACTTTCTGTTATCATTCTTATTAAGTGATCGAGGACCAAAAATCTGAACATCGTTTTATTTTGAAGTTCTAAGACACTACTTCAACATCTTTCTTTTCCATTGAATTTTCATTGGTTTTTTAGTGTATGGGTACCACTCATTGCCATTTTAGTGCAACTATTATTTTGGAAGCGTCTATTACTCATGTTTTTATTCGAATACATTAATTACTAATTATTTATACAATTTAATAACCTTCCCTTTAATTAAGTTCTCAGATTATACGTCTCTATAGTCAGTACTGGGAAAATGTATTAATTATTTGAAGATATCTTATATCTATAATATATTTTAAGTAAACATATGGAAATCACATGGAAAAAGAGCAATTTATTCTGTGATTTTAAGCATGTATTGCCATTAAATGAAATGATCAGTCAATGTCATTAGATTACAACCCGTCACTTATAATTAACTTTTAAGGGATTTTATTTGTTGCTTTAAAGGACTTGCTGAAAAGGGTTATTATTTTGGTTCCTATTACGCCTCTGGATGCAGTAATGATAAGTAGGCCGGTGCGCTTCTCTGTGAAGTGAATTAATTGTATGCAAATGCTTCCATAATTAACTATTTCGTGAATGACGACCGCGATGCTAATTTTGAATGATCGCACAATTTATATGCAGAGCGTTTACTTATGCATGCAATTATGCAATAATTATCAGGTACAATGGCAACTATCTACTTACCTAATGTAATTGCGTTTAATAATTATTTATCTACATTAATTTACTACGTTTGAACGTTTGTCCTACTTTAAACATACCGAGATGAACACGACAGATGCACGACAAACAGAAAAAAGCACAACTATAAAGGTTTTGTAAATATCATTGTTTTTGTGAATCTCTTTAAGATATAGATTAATAATAAAGCACTAATCATTTACAATTTACATGACTCTTAAGCTTGGTGCAATGAGCCCAACGAAGGCCAATGAATCTTCGTTAGCAACCCATGGCTTGGCGATAATTAAAAAGAAATATAACTGGTAAGCTGTCCAATTATTTGGTATTGTTGATCAGATTTGTGTGTTTTACAGTTTAATACAAACACCATACTTCTGTTGTTTTTTATTATTAATATCAAAATTCACTTCGAAATCAAAATGTCCACTTATTGGTAGACGTATTGCTTATAATTGACGAATGATATCTTATCCATATTCAACACTTTTGTCTACTTGATGCTTCCTAATATATATTTTTTATATCACTATCTTGAACTATTTAACTAAGTATTAACATCCTCCTTTCTTTCAAAAAAGGTGTTATTCAGTCGGTGAAGGCATGATGAGGAACAGGTCAGCAAAACAAAGACTTTATGCTTTCCGGTAGTGAGTTCCAGGCCATTGGCGCAGCGTAGCTGAAAGCCCGATTGCCAAAGACCGTTTACTTCAGCAAATTGATAAACTTCTGGCTCGACCTAGTGCAGTTCCGTTGAGTGCCTTGTATAGGCCGAGCCACTAACCAGTGCTCGCCAAAGGCGGAAGGCATGATGAGGAGTAGGTCAGCAAACAAAGACTTTTTCAGAAGCGAATTGACATATATTACGTTACGCGCTCGGGATGGGCTCTAAAATCACTGAAATTTGTTAAACTGTATTAGTCATTTCGAGCTAACATATAAAACCTTTTACAATTATATTTAATAAATACTAATTATCTTGGTAAATACTGAGGAATTATACTATATTTTTTTGAGTATAGAAATGTTAATTTCCCAAGAAAGCATACTTATTAGAATAGGTAATTCTTTCCTATGTTATTCAAAATAAATGTATAGTTAGTACATTACTGAAACATGGAATTTTATAACAATATAATACAAAGTTTTAATATGGTGATAATTTTTTTCAGAAAAACCTTTTACTTTTATGAATTTAGATTTCGTGCTTTTTCATTAAATGCACGGGGGGATGTAGATAAATAAGAATGATTCAGAATAAGCAAATAGAGGCGAAAGTAGTAAACAAGAACAAGAACAAGAACAAAAGAAGCCGATCTCCAGGAGCTCGGAGTTTTTCGCAAATGTTCGCAAAATGTCGGGAAAAGTCGGTAAAGTTGGGCTCCCGGGGGCACAATACGTTAGTCCGCTGGGGGGACATTTATCAAAAACTAAGGCGGCCAGCGGATAACGCGCAAAGCCTGGTCACCATAAAGCGTTGAAAATTTTCCCGGGACCATTTTCTTAATTTCAAAATATGTATTATTTATACTAGCAAACGGAGCCTTGATTGACCGAGATGAATTGGGATGAGGCGAGGACCATGGCAGCTAAGAGTTCACCACAGCTTTGTGACAGTAGTTTGTGACGGCCATAATGGAAAAATGAGGGTAACGATAATGATATTGTTTTGCCTGCGGTGTAATAGTTCACCATCCTATAACGATAGTGATTATCTCAATGCTCCCGAGATAATTTAGGTAAATCAACCTAAAACAAACACATGAAAGAACTGTTATCTAAAAAATCGTGTATATTTTGTTTCTATTTTACTGTTCTTCTTCCCATATCCGTATGTCTGAAAAATATGATCACCAGTAAATTGCCGCCACTTACCTAGTTCAGTCAGATGCCACTGCCCATTCATTGTTCTAGGACATATCTGTACCTGAAGATACACTTTGAAACTTATATAGATCCTGACAACCTCCATAGCAGAAGTCCAAGTGTTTGAAAAGAGGGTTGCTGTAGTATTCGGAGCATATTTTTGAGTGATATATTAATCTGATTTTCGGAATCGGATAATTAATCTGACGCTCCTGAGGCTTGGTCAATTTTGTACCAAAGGGTGGCTCAACTGTTTTAGAAAAACAACTTAATATTTAAGTCTGATATTAAAATTATTGATGTAAATGTTTTCAACATTTTGGAAGACAAACTCATGACTGATACTAGAACCAATTGATTTTCAAAATTCGTACATTATTAGTTATGCATATTGACATCAGCCCTTTCTGACTGGTACCAAAAACCTCGATATACAATCTTTCATGTCTTAATTCTGCTCGCTTGTCATACATTTATGTGTCCACCATATTGGGACTAGTTGTATAGACCGCCGCTGTCCCATCACCCAGTCGTGACTCACGCCCGTCGGCGAGAGCATATTGTATTGTGGCTCGGCCCGAATGCTAGGTCGAGCCATACATTTGTAAAGTTTTATCGTAAATATACGTCAATGTTTTTCTGAAAAAGTCTGTTATCAATCTGCTCCTAATCCTGCCATCACGCGACGGAATAAAAACCTTTTAGAGAGAGGAGGATGTAAATATAATCATTCTTCTTTATCTTGGTATTGAACATGTGGAGAAGCGTAACTGAGGGGAATACTTGGATCGCCCCGAAAGAGGACCTAGCCCTGGACATGACCAAGGGTGGAATATATGGAGATCCCTTAACAGACGTCAGACCGGAGCATGCAAGACGAGGACACAAATGAAAGCCTGTCAGTTTTACAGCGGACTGACTGAATATGACTGCGACGTGGAGTAGACCCTGTCACACCTTCTGGGGTGTGCGCCGTGCCCGAATAGCTGCACCCAGGAAGACCTGATGATGGCCGGGAGTAACGCCATCGACGTTGCCTACTTTTGGGCAGACAGGATCTGACCCTGTTGTTTCCGACACGATTATATATCTTGGTATGAAAAAACTGGATGTTTATAAATGTTCCAAAATAATTGATTTGATGTATGGCTCCCCTAATTCAAACCCCAACGAGAAGACCGGGCAGAAGCGTGGGAAAGTCGCGAGTTATTTATTTTAACTTTGAAATTTTTCGCTTCCTCGCCCGGACCGTAATGGACGCCGGTCCTCTAATGGAAAGCAAGTGCCTGGCTGGAGATGTGACAACGGCGCAGGTGACGCGCCGGAAACACCTCGAGCGCGGGAAAACTAATTCAAAATGGCTACGTGAATTATGGCGGTCGTAAAATGACAAGGGCTTAATGACGTCATTTTTATTTTATTTTAAATGTAATTAATGCATGTATTCTTATAAGTTTTTTTCAAGAATATATACTTAAAGAGGATAAACAAATGTTTACCGATACAAGATCAATACGAAGTCATGAAGGATTGTAAAGGAAAGGTAATGCATTTTTATGATATATACTCGTATAAAGTCATCTATATTCTATGCTACGATTCTCAGTCACATACAGAAGTTTAATAATTATTATTTTTAAAATTTATAACTGCGTATTACGAGGCTTTTTCATCTGTTATAATACTATAACATTTTGGTTTTTATATTTCAATTTCATTTGTTTTCCCCATACAAAAATATTACAAATTTTAACAACTCAATTCATTTCTGAAGTACAATAATAATTAATCATAAAATATACATAAAACTATAAATACTTATGATTAAGTAGTAAGAACAAAGCAATAAAGACAAGCAACAGAATGTCCCGATGCTCATCAAACAGACGACGCCAACAAATTATTCCTCCGAAGAAACTCACGGAGATCATGTCTGAATTGGGCCTCCCTTACGTGAAATAATATTACTATAAAAATCCGAGGCGATTTGGTTAAACAGTCTGATTCCTCTCCAGAGGCATAGTCTCTGGAGATACGTCTACCCTGTCGTACTTTCTAGAGGCTATGTTTTGATTGTTTTTGTATTTATAATATCTGTTTTAAATAACGAAAATGTTTTTAAATGAAAAACTGCCATGATGAAATCTAGTGGTGAGGTCAAGCATACAAGTTTTGAAGGTTTGTTTATTTACGTATTTTGTATTTAGTGTTTAAAATGGACTCCTGCTAACTTTTATCGAGAGATAAAAATGGTTTATAACTATTAGACAAATAAGTATGAATATAATTTTACAATTAAATATTATAAAAATCGTATTATGAAATATGATACATACTGATTAAATATTCGCAACAAGCGTCACGAGTATAAAATTCAAGAAAAAATAAATTTATGTTTCTTACCTTCTATCATATTTACTGATAATAATTGAAACCATGTACCCATTCAGGTTTGGCTCACGTTTAAACCAAGCATGCATTGCATGTGAATCTTTTGATTTTCCCAACATAAAAATATACTCAATAAGATACATATTTGAACAAGATATGATGTAAATAAGTGCTACCATTTTTAAATATTTTTTTCTTTGTAAAAAAATGTCGAGTGTGTATTTACGAAGTTGGTACCACTAAAGTGATTTATATCCCAAGCCTAAATGTGTGTTTTAACTACCTAGCTGTCCACCCCGACCACCAACTTTTGATTATTTACCAGCCATAAACTCTGCAATCGGATAAAATCCATAAATAATAAAAGAGCCAGAAAAAACATGGTGGTTCTCCGCTTGTTCCCGTCGGAATGCTCGACGCATGTGTCACGGAAGATAACTTCCTCCTCCGGCACATTAGATCCACCTCCACCCTCACCCTCGTCATCCTCATCCTCTTGGTCTGGGCCCTACTTTCTCCAACAGTTACCGCTCCACCTGCTTGCTCTTTCTCCTCGTCGCGTTTTTTCGTCGGCTCTTGTTCTGTTCTCTCCCTGGAGTCATAAATTTCCTTCAACTCGCTGGGATTTTCGTTTTCAGGCTTTATCGTTTATTAGCTAGACGCTAAATTTTAGTTTTGAAACAGACGCGAGACATTCTTTGTTAAATGGCCGCTGCTGTTTTAACTTAGACGTGGAAAACAATAAATATTTGATTATTTAATTAAATACCAAATTTAATATTTCCATTGATTTTATTAGTAAAAATAATTAATCATAATTGTATCTGAACCAAGAACAAATGTGTGAATACAATTTTTTATTTCTAAGACACAGTAGGACAGAAGAATAGTGATGTTAAAACCTTACCTGAAGATTCTATGACTATTTTTTGAAAATGTGGAGTCATTTTGGGACATATACTGGAATTACGGAATCATCAGACGGTGATTCTATGACAAATACCATTTTAATATAAAGCTATTAAGCTGATTTAAACTGTTTTTATTTTACGATCTGTCATGGTTAAGACCCGCGATACTTCTCAGCTAATATATATAAATTTATATATTTTAACATCCTCCTCTCTTTAAAAGGTGTTACTTCGTCGGATGAGGGCATTAAAAAGCATTTTTTCAGAAGCATATATATTGTCGATAAAGACCTGGTTTCCTCGATCGATCGTAACATGGCGTTACTTTCGCCTCGATCGAACGGGACTTTTAACAATGCGATCTCGCCGACGTTACTGCCTGGAATTTTACGAATTTTGGAATGATTAATACATCAAGGCGTAAAATAGTAAATAGATTTTAATTTTTCAGTACCAGTCGATGTCAACTTATATTAAATACATATAGATATTTTTGATAAACACTTAAAATAAATTAAAATGACTATATTTTACTACTTTGGTAGGAAAATTTATTGGCTATAAGATTGAGGACATAAACAATGGATGTTTAATGTAGGTTTACTGACAGAATATCATGTATGAAAAAAAACTGTACTTCCTTCCGCCAAAGTAAAATTTAGTAGTTATAATCGCACTGTTTAAGTAAAATATTTATTTTATTAATTAATTTAAATTTATACAAATTCATACATATACGTAATATAACAAAATTCACGCGGCATATGCACGTGAATGTTTATCAATAATTTGGATGATTTTAATTTGATCCAGTTGAAAATTGTTAAAGCTTCATATAAAATAATCGATCATACATGATTGTTAAATGATTCCAATGATTGACAAAAATTATTCATTTAATTATCTGTGGATAAACTGACAATGTTCTACACGACTGGTCGGAAAACTCTTTATAGTTTATAGCAGCGGATATATATATATTTTCTCTACATATTCGGCTTTGCCAGCGACGGCTGTAATTTATGTGACGTCACATAAATCTCTCCGGGGCCCGGGGTGGGGGGGACACTATCTGCAAAGCCGAATCTGGGATATTTTCTTTATGCTCCAGACGGCGAACCCGCCGGAATACGCACTTTCGATCCCGGCGGTCGGCCATAACTTCTTCTTCTCCTTCTTCTTCTTCTTATGGCCATATTGTTGGTGAAAATAGTACGAATGGTCAGTATGTGCGATTATGTATCACGTTAATGCACCACTCGACAAAGCAGTGAGCATAATGAAGAATGGGAAAGCCGCAGGACTGAACGACATTAGGACGGAACAAATAAAACACTTTGGACCACAGATAAAGAAATGGATTCTCCTGTTTTTAAATAATTGTATCAGTACTCAACATATACCAAAAATATGGAGGAAGTCAAGAGTAATCACAATACTTTAACCTATGGAAAGCCAACCAAAAGAATTTCCGTCCAATCTCCTTGCTCTGTCATTTGTATAAGCTGTTGGAGAGAATCCTTCTCAACCGATTAGCGCCCCTTATAGACCCGCTTCTCATCCCACAACAAGCTGGTTTCCGCCCTGGAAAATCATGCACTGGACAGATTCTGAACCTCACACAACACATCGGGTTTGAAAGACACAAATAACAGGAGCAAGTTTGACCTGAAAAATATTACCCATGATGCTACTAAGAGAATGTCATACAGAACCGTAGATTTTATGTTGATCGTGAAGGTAAGCGTGGCAAACAAAAATGGACTGCCTCAAGGAAGCGCCCTTAATTTCATCGTCGACCAGCCAATACTGAATAATACCAGGTCCTTCATCTACGCAGATGACTTGTCTCACAGCAAAGGGGTCTCTTTATAGTTTATAGAAACCCAGCTTACTAAAGCACTCACCACCCTCTCTTCGGCCCCCAAGCAAGACCCAAGTCTGCGCCTTTCATCTCAATAACAGACTTGCCATGAGAAAGCTTTACCTGGAACGACTTGGTGTTAGAGCACTGTACCTTCAAGCTGGATAGGACCCTCACTTATCAGAAACACTGTCAGTCTGTTAAGCAAAGGTGTCCACCAGAAACAACCTACCCCGAAAAGTGGCAGGTACGAAGTGGGGAGCCCAACCAAACCTGATCCGCACAAGTGCTCTAGCTCTCTGTTTCTCTGCTGGCGAGGGATATTTTGCCCATTTATTGCTCTGAATGAAACGTGCCTAAAACCTACCCCAATATCAAAATATCAACAGGCATTTACGGCGAAGTTACTACCAAGAAGGAGCTCATCAGCAACCCACAACGCACTCCACCCTATGTTTGGGTACCAAAAGATAACCACACGGCTCAAATCAAGAAGAAGTTTCCTACAGTCGACAACGGAACTGCTGATACCTGAGGCCACCCTGCGGCTGAACATGTGGAGAAGCGCAACTGTTAAATGGACCTAGCCCCTGGACATGACCAAGGGTGGAATATATGGAGGTCCCTTAGACTTCGGACCGGAGTATGCAAGACAAGGACACAAATGAGGGCCTGGCAGTTTTACAGCGGACCGACTGGAGCACCACACCTTCTGGAGTGTGCGCTGTGCCCGAATAGCTGCACCCAGGAAGACCTAATGATGGCCAGAAGTAACGCTATCGACGTCGCCCACTTCTGGGCAGACAGGATCTGACCCTGTTGTTTCCGACACGATTATATATAATGCACCATCTCACACTGCACTCGTAATTAGTGATTATTTCTCCAAAAACTTGACCCATATCATTCCGCAACCACAGTATTTGCCTGAATTAGCACCACTTGACTTCTGGCTATTCGCTTAACTCAAGAAACCGCTCTGTAGAAACCGTTTTGAATCGATGGAAGAGAAAACGAAACGAAGAATGAATTGAGGGCAATACCAGAAAGAGGACATTGCAGCATGTTTTGAAAATAAAAATAAAACGTTCGCACAAGTGCAATCATCCGAGGGATAATTTTGAGGGGATGAAATTAATTTAGAAGAATAAATAAAAAAAATCTTGATTTCTAAACAAATTCCTGGTATTTTTTTCCCGCAGTATGATGATGAAAGAAAAATGTAAATAAGTCTGTCCTTGCTATACTTGTACCTTAGAATAATATACCAGTATGTTGTCATCGAAGAACATTAGACTTCTAATTGATTTTATTATATATACACTCTATATTTGCCGTTATGAATTGCTGCCTTAAAGATTGGACAGTCATCTAAGTCTCTTCTTAATCACATATTAACTCTGAAGAATAGTTATTCTCTATTGTGCCATCAGATGAAATATCCCAACCAGGTCAAATATCGTCTCTTGACTGATTATAAGATAGAAGGCTTCACCTCAACATTCCTTACAATCAAATCATCGTGCTCTAATAGTCTTCAAAACAATGCGGTATTTACTCGACGGTTGCCTCTCATACCGAGAGACTACCTTAATATGCGATCACCTCAATGTATGGTAGCCGGTAGGGTATCATAATCAGTGTTTTTATGGAGTGTGTGATTTACTCGACATAATTAAAGCACAGTATACATAAATCAATTAATAAATAAAAACACCGAATCCAGGATATTTAATGTAGTAATATTGACAGGAAGCCACCAAATCCTCTTTTTGCGTAATGTTTATTAACGAATCAAGTACTGAGAGGATAAAAAATATTAGTCCAGTTGACTTTTGACATATAAAATGACCACATCTTTCACTTTTAACTTTGTGAGATTATTTTTATGTAAGCACATACAGGAGAATACGATACAGATAGTGATAGTGATGCTGAAGTTTCATCTGTGGATTCTATGACGTTTACCATTTTATATATGGTTAAGCGCTGCATCTGGAGTGTTGATCCGCCAACGTCATAGACGGTGTTCACGCATCATCCTTATTATTACAGAAATTCACTATGAATGGGTGGTCTTCACGGGACGACTTTCGTGTACCACCAATTTTGATTAATAGGCTATAACTGGCATTTTACGACTGAGGGATCAAATTCACAACAACCAGGGATTTTTCAGAGCTCAGGAATCGATTGTTTTTTTTAATCTCCGTCGGGGATCGAATCCAAAACCTGAGCTATACTCGCCGGTAGAGCTAAAAGGAATATTATTTTAGATATCCAGATAAAGTTACATAAAAACATTATTAATGTTAGCTATATAAGGCGAGGTGTTGAATGTATAATAAAATATTATAATTATTTACTTTGATAAATCATAACAAACATGTCGAATGTGAATGAACGAAAACACAACACTCGAATACCTAACATGCTCGCGCTCATGGAAAGGTCGTCGCTATCTGCGAAGCTCTTTATCTTCATTTCCCATCCAATTATCTGAGCGGAATACAGATTCCATCTCAGCATCGGTTCCGTACTTCAGCTGACATCCCAGATCCTACATGCAAAGCTTTGTGGAGACGACCAGCGAAAAACACGGAGAGGACAAGAGTATCTGAAGTATGAAAACATTTAATACAAATATTATCATACTTTCATAGACTCTGAGCTCTGAGTATTGAAAATGATGGAGATGGATATATATTTATATATATATATATAAATATATATATATATATATATATTCGTGTCGGAAGCAACTGGGTCAGATCCTGTTTGCCCAGAAGTGGGCGACGTCGAGGTGTGACAGGGTCTGCTCCACGCCGCGGTCATATTCAGTCGGTCCGCTGTAAAACTACCAGGCTTTCATTTGTGTCCTCGTCTTGCGTACTCCGGCCTGAAGTCTGATACTAGATCATGATGATGATGATGAATCTTACAAACTAAAGAATGTATAATTTAATATACATTTATTCATTCAGTATGTAATCGGCGAAGCTACGAGAAATGGAGCTGACATGGGATGAAATGAGGACCATGGCGACTGACAGAGCTTTGTGGTGGCAGCTCATGATGACCATATGCTCAAGTTAGGGGAGGGGACATAGTGATGAAGATGATGATGTGAGGTAAGGTAATTCCCGCAGAAGGCGCTTGCCTAGGAAGTGCAAGGACATTCCGGCTACCTTCGCGGAAATTGTTACCAGTCCTCGCCAAGTTTCGCCATCGCTCAACTGTGACAGCAGAGACTCCGAACCTACCGTCGATGAAGCCGTTACTTCAAGTGAGGCTTCCGAAGAAGAGGAATCCTCAGAGTGTGCTATGCAAGGAGCCCCTGCTGTTCTGAGTGGGGCTCCCAAAAAGGTCCTCCAGCTCGTGGTTCGAGAAACTGGAGGCCCTGAATGCCTCCTCCGTGGATGCTCTCTCTCTCCTACAAGCAGTCTTTCCGGGGAAGTTTACCACTCGGATATGAGTCGCGCCCCTTTTGATGGGAAAAGGCGTTCAGCACGTCGGGTGATCCGCGGTTCTGCAGCTCCTTCGAAAAATGTTGCCGGAGTGAAGATGGCATATCTTCACGCCAAGGGTCTTCACCCGGATACAACAGCTGATGACTTGCAGAACTTCTTGGCAGCGACCGCTGCATTCAATCCCTCTTGGATGACCATTAGGAGGATTATCAGCAGACGGACGCTGTCAACTTCTTTCAAAGTCGGGGTCATCGCGACTTCGCTGGAGTCTCTCATGGAGCCTGAAGTGTGGCCTGAAAAGACCATCGTTCAAACCTGGATACGTGTAAGACGAAAGAATCGCAGTGAACAGTGGTTGAAACCAACTTGAGTGAAAGTATTGACATATTTGGTGTAATATTGCTTCAGATTCAGTGCTAGTGTTGATGAGGGCGAAATGTTGGAAGTTTGATTTTGTGATAATAATGCCGTGTTATTTGTGGGTACACCATGATTTACTTATGACAGAGTTTTTGTTGTTACAAGTCAACTATTTGCATTGAGTCTCCTAACGCTTGCTCTGGGTGTGAGGTCGTTGACACTAAATGTGTCAATACATTTTACAGGGCCACACTTATATGTAAATACTTCATTGTGTTATTATAAAATATATAAATTGTTGTATTATGTTTCAGAATCGAATTAAATATTTATATTTGTAATGTTTCTGGAAGAAATAAATTGAAATTGAAAAAAGTTATGTATTTTAGTTCTTATGTACAAAAATTACTGTCAAATATATATCATCTGTTCAGTGCCGGTTTTAGGGGGTGGCGAAGTGGGTCGGTGCCCTTTCTGGGTGTCTTTCTCGTATTATTTTAAAATATAAAAAAATATGAGGTGGTAGAAAAAAAAGCCCTGGAGCGCCGCAGGCTCTAAATCCGGTGCTGCATCTGTTCATTTGTACAAAAATATTTACTGACTAAAGTACAATCTGCCTCCTTATTGCGTCCAGTATATATTGGTATACATGAGAAAATCTTTCGAGTTTGAAATTCAATGTTTTCTGGTGAGAAAAATATGAGACAAAAGTCGTAGAAACTTTAATATTATTCATTCCAATTTCATAACATGCTTGTGAAAAACATTGAATTAAATAAATGATTTTTCATTTATTTTACAATTGAATATTGGAATAAATTTAGAATTATGGAATAAAAATTATTCAACCGAAAAAAAATAATCAAAGTAAATACTTTACCTATCAGGCGCGAGCTGCCCGTCGGGATCGTCGGGCTGATTTTTCGTTTTCTTTTTAAGAAATCCGATTAACAAATCACCTAAGAATGAGCCTCGTACACTACAGCTAACCCCTCTTCAAGTACTTGGACTTCTGCTGTTATCAGGAACTATATACGAGTATGTTTCTAGGTGGATCTTAAGGTGCAGATATATCTTAGAACGAAGAATCAACAGTGACAACCGACAAGACGACAATATGTTTCAGATACGGAACGATTATGAGAAGAAGGCGCTACAGAACATGTAGTGACCATGTTGTATTGAAAATCCATAATTTCAGATAGAAGTTTTTTTTGTAGATTTTTTAATGTCGTCTCCTTTTTAGCTTTGTCTTCCTCAGACGTAATAATATGTACACATAAATGGCTTCAGTTACCATAAAGCACGGGAGCATCCCGGGCGTGCAATCCCTAGGGAGTCCGAGCCATGCCGAACCTCTCCGAACCTCCCCGAGCTTCGCCGAGCCTCTCCGTGCTTCCCCGAGCCTCTCCGAATTCGGCCGAGGAGTCCCGAACACAACCAATCAGATAAGAGCCTGAGGCCCGCAAATGATAATAATATAAAAGCGGGACGGAGGCTGCGAGGGAAAGGGACGGAAAAGAGAAAATTCGCGAGGAGCGAGGGACGGAAGGGGAAAAACTTGAATGAAAGGATGTCCAAACAAACGTGGGAGTCTTCTATATTATTATTATATTTCATATTATTAATTATGGGTATTGATAAATGTTAAGACATGGTTTATTATACGATACGCGTATATCATACAGATACACTAGATTCATGTGGCTATACTTGAAGGAAATTGTCTATGTCAAAAATGGTGTATTAAATCATTAACTAGCAAATGTACCTATTCTTCTGATTCATCATCATCACCATATCCGTTACCTTACGCAGCATACGAGATGCCACGTCAGCTCTGCTTCCTGCAGCTCCGCCGAGTACATTATATGTTTCCGACAGCTTTTCAGGACAACGGGAGTCTAGGGCTTGAAGAAATGACATAGAGAGCAGAAGGAATATAAAGGACCTTGAAGAAAAGGTAAAATAGAGCATTAACTACAAGTACCACTACTAGTTTATGCTCTGCTGCGGTATTCTTTTGATTCATAGTATTAACAAAATTCAGCTCGCCATTCTTTCTTATTTAGACTAACATATAAACATTTAGGCTTCTATGTAGGTTCCATATTTGGAACATGTGGTCACTCCAAATTGCCTGTAAAGTTCAAGCTCTGTAAGTTGCCATTTTCATTGCCTTGTCACAAACCATTTATGCAGCAGACGGTCCTTCTGGGAATACATATGGTTCCCGATGAACTCCACTGCAGGAGCCTGGTGAATTAAAGATAAGGGATCTGTAGTATCAGAGGTATATTTTGGGTTAATTTGTTAATCTGAAATTTTAAGTACATCAAATGGTCTGGACCATTTGGTCCTAAGAAGCGGCACAAGCCGGAAGCATATCACAAGTCATTAACAAATAGTATGTTTTTTAAAGTTTAACTTTTTTAAAATGTATTTTTTTGCGAATTTAATTTGTATGCAAAGTGCGGCGTGTCTTGTAGTTGCCCGGCGTACGTGTGTTCCCGCGCTTGCGTTTTTTCCAAAATGGCGGCTGCACGCTTTGCGCGGGAAACGCCCCTTTAACGATTTTTGCGCGGGAGAAGCCGCCGGGAGGGAGACACGACTTGCTCCCAGATGCCAACGCACGCAACCAGGTCCACGACACTGCACTGCGAGATGAGAGGACAAACGTCTTACTCTTCCTGAGCCTCCGCTTCCTAGCTGATCCGAACAGTTGCAGCCGTACAATTCAATCACCTAATCCTTGTCACTTCTTGCTTGAGCATCTCTACATTAAAAATTCCATCGCTTACATACAATGTATAGTATAACTTAAAAACAAGATCCATGGGCTTAAAAGGAAGCGAACTGAAGGTAGATGTGGCATAAGTATTTATGAATTTTAAATCAATTTTGTAAACAATATTGTATGACTAACACAATGCTCTTAAATCTGGACTGTTTGGTTCTAAAAGGCGTCTCAAATCAATCGAAAATTGAAAATGTTTATGTAAGATCATACATACAACTACTACCATACCCAATTTGATAACTTCGGTGATTTGACGAAGATACTTTTAATAAGGTAAGGTAATGGTTGATCAGCCATAACGCCTGACCAATTTCACAGTTACATCATATTGGATAACAAACTCTCCTTGATGGATGCGCTCTTTTCGATAAATATCCGTGTGCAATTGATCAGATTAGCAGGATTATTTATGATTATGAGAACTATACTTTGATAAATAAAGAACGTGATATATTATTCAGATAATAAAATAATTAAGTGTGTAATTATATCCAATAATGTTGTTTCCTTGCCACAGAACCTATGAAGCAGTGGACCTTGTTTTATATATGTTTTTTATTGACATAATTGTATAAGCGGTTAGATTTGGACAACTTTTCAAAGCTTCGATTGCTTACTCTGCAGATCTTTAAATATATTATTTGTATGTCTAATGTCTAGTTTAGGTTTTAACTTTGATTTAGAACATGTATCTAATAGCTGAAAGACAAAACAGGTATTCGAGCATTCGGTTACATTTTCCCGTCACAAATTACAGTCAGAAACTATTATGCTCCGAAGTCATCTTCATAGAGGTATATTCTCATTGAATCAATAAATAGTATTTTATCATTATATACATTTACAGAATGATGAAAATTATAAGCGCTCAATTAAATATCCATATATAAGTTTAATAATCTTCTGTGGCAACTGCTGGCTAGTTGAATCATATTGCCACTTTTTTTATAGATATTTTCGTAAAGTGTATAAGGCGTCTAAGGCAGTTTTGGTTCGAGTATATTTTAAAAAGCCTAGTGATTAACCTGCTGCTCTACGAGTATAAGAAATAAATAAGTGGGTAATTTTTGAGACTCAAAATAACATTTGTATACATTTCTAAAAGCATTGACCTTTTGACTTTGAGCTTTGCATAAACAAAACCTTTTGTTATGTGTATGGTATTCTTCTTCTGAATGTCTTTATTTTTATTTTTCAGCTCAAATTCATTCTTAAATTCGTGAGTAGGATAAATAAAAAAAAAATAAAAAAATAATTTGTAAAACAGTTATTTTAGTATGTTATTAGAATGGTGTCATTATTTTATTTAGTTTTTCTGATTACGACAAAAAAATAGGTATTTTAAAAGTAAACTGAATTCGTAATACGTGGGTATGTCTTGTTGTGGTTTATGTGACTTAATAAAATACATGAAGGTACATTTAAATATTGTACATGTTATTTACTATTTAAGTGTGTGAAATGAGTACTACTATTTAATTACCTACCGAAGATAATCTTATCTTTAAGAAGTCTGAAGGGTTTATCTCTTAAACTAATTACATTTCACAAATTAACTAAACTTATAAACAACTAACTTTATACTCGCACTAACTATGCTCAATTAGAACAGCTTATGGACCAGAAGAGATTTACTTACTCGTAAACACTCGCATATTTGACAATGTTACTATTATATATGATGGTAGCAAGGTTGTATACTTGCTTAGTATACTTGTATTTGTTAAGTGTTTTTGTTTATGTTTTTGGATAAATGTACACATACTGATAATACTTTAACGATTTTAATCTGCTTAGAAAACTGCGTTTCGGTAATAGGCGGGAGATATCTAGTGAAAAAATACAGAAAAAAACTTGCAAAAAGTGTGGCGATCGATGTAAATGTGACCATGTAAATAAATAACGATATCAATAGATGAGCAGGAAGAAACCGGATGTGAAAAGTGGAAAATCGAGAGATATATAGACTTATCGAAGGGCCTACGATAAACAGTAGAATGATACAATGAGATGATGAAAAGTACAATGACACTTATGCTTACACCAATGACGATGATACTCTTGTACGATGTTACTTATAGCAAGGTGATACTTTTAATTGAAGTAAGTAGAACCTGAGGCCACCCTGCGGTTGAACATGTGGAGAAGCGCAACTGAGGGGAATACTTGGATTGCCCCGAAAGAGGACCTAACCCCTCGACACGCCCAGGGGTGGAATATAAGGAGGTCCCTTAACAGACTTCGGACCGTAGTATGCAAGACGAGGACACAAATGAAAGCCTGGCAGTTTTACAGTGGACCGACTGAATATGACTGCGGCGTGGAGCAGACCCTGTCACACCTTCCGGAGTGTGCGCTGTGTCCGAGTAGCTGCACCCAGGAAAACCTGATGATGACCGGGAGAAACGCCATCGATGTCGCCCACTTCTGGGCAGACAGGGTCTGACCCTGTTGTTTCCGACACGATTATATATAGTAGATTTATTTATTTATTTCACAGAACCGAAGTTCCAAGGTACAAAATAATAAGAAACATAGTATACATAAATATACAATACATACAAAAAGATAATAAAAAATAAAAAATACATAGAAGAAGAAGAATATGATACGTGACAAAGATCACAGAGATCTAGGAGAACAATACCATCGACAAAAGAGGAAAAGGATGTAAGAAAAGGATCTAGGTGTGCTGGTAGGCCATTTAGGAGCGCCATTGTCGTTGTACTGAATTGAGTGCTCGAAGCTCTACAAGTATCAACTGGGATCAAAATCAATGGATGGCTACGAGCACGGGTGTACCTATATGGAACATAGAAGTTAAAACATTCAAGATAAATATTGGTACAATATTTTTTCTTCTTTGAATACTAAGGTTCTCAACAATAATCATCGATCAATAAAATATTTATGTTTGCATTGCGTACATGACAGATTTACAAAAATATACCAATGAATGAAAATCTTAGATCTTAGACTAACGTTTTTGGGACACACTGCATTGTACAACCGTCACAATTTAGCAACACTTTTAAAGTCACCTCTGAGTGTAATTATTTTCGTTCTAAGTTTCGCAACATTTTCGCTACTGAATCGCTCTGTAAGCATCTGCAGCCATACTAATATCCTCCCAGCTCTCGGAGTCTGGTTTCGCCAGAAGTATGGTAATAGCTTTTTAAGTATTCTATGACGATGCGCTCGTTGCTCACCTCTGAGGTGGTTTGACGAATACATTATAATGGCGGCTCGTCTAATGACGGATTTGCATAAAACTGATAATCTTTTCGCTAAAATCCGAGAGGTGGCCGCGGGGTTAGCTAAGCTCTATTGTAGCTGGCATTAAGAATGGTATAATGCCAATATTAAACAGCGAGCAAACATTAAACATTCAAGCTTAATAAGGTTTTACTATTTTATTTCGTGGTTAGGCTTGAGAACTACATTTTCGGTAATATATTAATAATTTGTAATATTTCATATACAAAGTATATTTTTTAGTTTTTATTGAGAAGATGCTTTAATAGCACCAAATATTTGCTTTAATAACACTATATCATTTTATCACGGAAGAAAGAAGAAATATTAAAAGTAAATCAATATAAGATGACTTGCCGAATAACTAGCTACATATTATAAAATATACGATATGCTTGTACAGTTAGTTTTTTTTTTACATGATTTCATACTTTATAAAATGGATGACTTGATCATTTTATGTAGATTATCGCACGCAGCAGAATACTGTCCTATGGTATTGAAGAAAACTCATATGTTAATATGAATGAAGATAACCCATTTTGCGTTTAATAAGTGATGTATGTAGTGTCAATCCCCAACGTTATTAGACTGGAATCTGAAATACCATAGATTGCTAGAGGTAAATCATGCGTTCATCCAAATAAACGACCTGAAATGACCCACGAGGTTTATATATTTTGGAAATAAGAATTTAGGTACCTAATTATAAAATCGGTTTGTTTATCCCCGAACCATATATTTAAGGATAAAGAGGCACAGCTTGTTTGTTCTTCCTAGAAGTAATACTAACTTGCCAGAGACTATGCCTCTTAAGCAAGAGATCAGAATGTTCAACCATATCGCCTCGAAATAAATATCTATGTTTATAAATTGTTTGTATTATATCTTATTTAAGGATCGTATTAAATAAAATTTGTAATGTTTCTGAAAGAAATAAAAATAAATAAAATTGAATAATAGTAGTTTCAACTAGTATTTTTTTTATTGGCAGTAGGTGCCTTCTTATCTTTGTAGAGGTAGTATGATTAATAAAGTATGTTATATGGGATTAAGCTCTCATTATTGCCAACTCATTTCGTGGAACGTTTTATTTTAACTATTTTAATGATTTAAAAGTTCGTGCACTTACTTGTAGCTTCAACATAACAATCAACATAAGCCAATTGTTTTTTGTTTATACTTCTATGGAACGACTTATATTTTAGGTGTGATGAATATGCCGGCGGGTATAGCTCAATGGTCTTGGCGTTTGCTTTTCAAGCCAAAGGTCTTGGGGTTCGATCCCCCACAGAGACTAAAAAAAATATTTTTAATCGATTTCTGAGCTCTAAAAAACCAATGGTTTGTGTGAATTTGATCCGTCACCCGTAAAATGCCAGTCATAGCCTATTAGTTAAAATTGGTGGTAGACGAAAGTCGTCCCGTGAAGACCAAGACAGATGAGACTTTAGAATTACTATCACCATTTGTCGGTATTCTTCTGTATGTGTTTTCATAAACAAATGTATATATACTGTTTAGGCCCTTAACCACTCATATGGCGTAACTAAATACTAAACATTTGTTTCTCTCCCATTGATTCCGGAATGGATGATTAGCGTCGATTGTTTCGTGACGCCCGAATGTCGCTCGGGCGTGCAGCTTCCAGTCACCGGTCGATCATCAGATCACGATCAGTTATCCCCTGGCTACCCCCTGGCGATGGATACCACGCTCCGGCGACAATGGGGCGAGCGACCGACACGTGGCCGGCACGCGGACCGCGGCCCCAAACTTGGCGACCGCTGGAATTAGGAAAACTGACATTAGTATGAAGCCTAACGCGGGCTAAAGGGATATTTAGATTCGTAAAGCGTTGAACGGAAATCGACATACGTTTAATAACGAGTGGAAAAAAAACATAGACACCTTGGGTAATGATGATAGATTGTTTATTTATTTTTGTTTGTTATTGAAAGTAAAACGTTTCTGTTGAATGTAAAAGTATTGTGCTTTTTTTATGATTTATAAAATTCTCTAACACTGTAATTTTGCACAATTAAATGGAACCTATTGGATGCAACATATCTGCCGTAGTATAAGGTGAGTATATACACTTAGTGTCGTATAATATTCGGTAATTTTGGTGTCAGCCTATCTTTTTCTGACCTGTTGGCATCGGTACCCGATATATGCCGTATAATATTCCCCCACTGTTGACATCGGTAACCGTGATTTATCGTTTTGCTACTTTCAGTACTCGCTGTGACATCTACGGTAGGAAATTGGAACTGCAGTCATTCCTTTTATCAGCTTCAAATAATAGTTTTAAGCAAAAGAAAATGGTTTGAAAAATTCACGCCGTATTGACAGTGTAATTTGTATTCCACCCGAGCCGTAATGAAAGTGTTAAATACTAACGAGTAAACAGAATTTTAGGAGCAGGTTGGAAGCGAAAGGCAGAGGATCAATAATGATGGAGATTCACGTAAAAGACCTACAACCAGCAGTGGACGCACATTATTATGAATAAAATTAATATGTTTTGATATTAAGTTACTTTTTATATATATATTAAATTTAAGTACACGTACATAGATGAAATTGTGATTTAAATTGTTGAATATTTTTGTTGGATGCTTTCTTTTATCTTTACTTACTTACCTTTGCATTTCATTTATTGCAAATCCTAACGAATAATAATATAATTTTGATTATTTAAAAATAAAAATTAATCTTCTAATATCATCTTAAACTGTAAATTTTCCTGTTAAGCACATTTTACTATAAACTTATAAACCTACATACCGATATAAAAATCTATGTTTATCATTTAAAAATATTATATAATAAACTCCCAGCTATTTAATACAACGTTCAAAAAATTAGCGTTACTTGGAACTTGTAAAAAAAGTAATACGATAAAAAATCTTTTTAAATTAATTGAAAGGTGGCCCATATTTTTCCTAGGCTTACCTAAAGTATCTAAAATACGTCTTCCTATAAGTAGGAAGTTCATTAATGTTAGCTTTATGTTGAAAAATATACTAAATTTTAAACTTGATAAATTTAAATCAAGGAAGATAGGCATCTAGTAAGAAACATCTCGGAGAGGCGAGCTCGATGGATCGGTAACATCATGCGCCACGATGGTCTTCTTCACGGCATTGTGGAAGCGATGGTTGAGGGTAGAAACTGTAGACGGCGCCCTAGACGGGAGTATTTGCAGCAAGTGTTCGAGGACATGAATTGTAGCTCTTATGCTGAGCTGAAGAGGGTTGCAAAGGATCGAGAGAAGTGGAGATCGAGATGCAAGATTTTGTTGCTGCAAACCAATCCACCGGATTGATACTACTACTACGAAGAACTAGAAATTTAAATTTAAATAAGAAGAAGGAAAAGAGTTTTTCATTTTATTATTTATCTTTATTTCTAATTATCTACCAACTTTTGAACCAAATGTATTTAGTTTGATGAATTTTGATGTATTATTTCGAAAAAATAAACATCTGAAAATAATAATAAAAGAAATCCTTATCCGTGGGTTAAAAGCATCTGTATGAAATATACACAATTTATATTTCATGATTCGTATATATTGTACAATTAATCAATTTTGGCTACGAGACTATGATAAGTAGGCATAATCTTGTGGAACGTGAACGAAGCCGTCCAAGACCTAATAAGTGCAGGCGAGTACTTATTGCTTCGTGCTGCCACAGGTACAGTGCACGACAAGCATCAAGTAGGCACCTACAAGACCAATCCATAAATAAAATCCTCATTGTGCTGTGCACAAAACAATCCATCAAACACAACAAGCAAAACAAGACTAAAAATACGAAAAAAAAGCAAAGAAAAAAGCTGTCAAGAACACACCCCGCGAGCCTTTTTTGTGTCGAGGGCCCTCCTCGTTTGAGAGACTCCGCCCCCGGAGAGCGAATACCGACCAATCACAGCCCGCGGTGGGTCGGGTCCCATGGCAACCGAAGCGGAAACGCCCGGAAAAAGTCGAAGCGAGCCGAGTAGCTCCGTTGGGGCAAAAACTTGCGTTTCATATTCAGTACCGGGTTGTGTCCCATCGGTGTAGTATCGAGGAGCGCCGTGTCGCCGATCCTCGCTATAGTCGAGATATCAATAACATTCTGCATGTGATCTATCGGATTATATTCAAATTGCACACCACCAAGTGCAAACAAAACATTTGACAAATCAAACATTTTAAAACGCGCGAATATATAAACATTAATTCAAAAATAAAGTTCTACGCAACGCAGCGAAACGAAATAAAAAGTGTTTTGTTTTTGAGTTGCACAAAATAAAGTAAAATTAAACATTACGTAAATAAATAAATCAAAGTGTTTGTTTTATTGTTTTTATTTTCAATTATTGTGTGAAATCAATTGGCGACGGAAGACGATCCGTGAAGAATATTGTCTGGCAATGGAAGACCACTCAGGAGCTCGGACCCGCGGCGGATGAGCTGTTTTGGGTCTCAAGACGATGTGCAATAGTTGTAATTGTGGATCTCAGTGGACATCGGTTAGTCGAATCAAAAGTGGAGGTCAATATTTACTTTATTTGTTTTGTTTTGGCGGTATGTAACTAATTATAAGAACCTAGTAGTAAAAGAAAATACAACATATAAAGCTTTTCTTTAGGCAAATCTTGTACAATGTTTGAAGACGCATTTCCTCACGTGTATACGGACTTTGAGGTCTTTAAATCAATAATAATTACATTGTAATTATTTGGTCTGTGTGAAGTTCAATATTTACTTCATTAGTCTTGTTTTGGCGGTATGTAAATAAATTTATGTCTAATTCACTTATCTAAGTCTAGCATTTTCCCAATATATGAGGTAGGCTTTCCGCGCAATTTTGCGGATTCTTAGGTCTATAAATATAAGTGATAACACTCACATTGTAATAATTTAGAACATCCAAGTACATTACTCTTGTTATACTAGTAGATGCTGCTTCATACAAGTACGCATTTACATCTAAGGTATCCGAATTACGCTGTGTACACTTAAAATTGTAGGAAATTTAATTTCATAGTATAGAAATAAATTCATGAACTAGATTTATTAAATTTGATAATAATTGTAAAATATCTATATTTAATCAAAATAGATTCAAGACGCATTTGTGTTTTGCCCATCCATGATTTGGTGGTTATAAAAGTAAGATAAAACAAATCTAAACAAAAAAAAAAATAAAATAATTTTTTTGAAATAATTATAATGATGTATTATTTTGTGTCAAGAGTTGGAAGCATAGTGTACTCGTATATAGTATAATCGTTTATCTTCTATAATTATGTAATAAAGTATATATAGTTTTTTTGACGGTTAATGTAAAGGCGGCAAACTAAACATAGATACTTTTTAAAAAGTAATGTACCATTAATAGTTTTTTTGTATAGAAATACTTAGAATACTGAAAAAATTCAATTTACTTGAAAATACTATGTATTTTGAAAATCTAATGCTGGAAAAAAATTTTTTTTTTCATCATATTATTTATAATACATACATTACACTTTCTTTGACAACTTTAATAGATCATTTCTCTTCTCAGAAAGATTGATTTATTTGGATCCGAATGGACATTTTTAAAACATAAATTTACGTTTTAAAATTTGTAATATCACAGTCAATAAATAAAAATAACAATTGTGTTATCTTATCAAAACTGTAAATTGAGCCTCAAACTAAAACTTCATATTTTTTCTCAGACTTAGATATTTAAAGAAATAATATTTTTATTGTTTATTACCACTAGTTGGTATGGAATTCTAATTAAACGCATTCTTCCCTCAAATGTGTACATTCATTCGAGAAATTTCATAATGAAGCCTCCATTTAAAAAAAAACATAAAACTTTGTGAAAATACAAATAAATATGAAGGTATTCGCTAATTACGTTAATGAAAAACAGTTTAACACTTAAGCATTTTAATTGAATGTTTTTTTTTACTTACAGTATTCTAAAGAAAACAGAGTTATTTATAATTTTTAATAATGATCACACACAAAACGTTTTAATGATTAAAATCAATCAATTTTGTTTTTTTTTTATTTTGAAACTAGTAATGTTTCAAATGAGAAGCTTATCTTAGTAGAGACGCTTTAAGAGTATGTAGTTATATCTCGACGGCTATAATTATCATCATGTTGTAGATAATGATGTCGTCTGGTATTCAACATCTTGTTTCTCTTTGGCTCATTAGCTGGTGGGGTCCCGTGGCTAAATGGTCAGCTGCCTACCGCGGGAAAGGTCCCGGTTCGATACCAAACCATCAACGGGAACAATTAAGCGATCATTAAGTGAACGATGAAGTTCCATTGATACTTTACATGAAAAACTGAGTATTTTCTACTTGCATACGAGGTCTGTACGTAACGTAAAAATATTACTTATGGAAGCTTATTGGATATACCCTAATGAAGCAATAGTATTTCGATAGGTTTTCATATTTTAATCAATGTTTGATGTAAAGTGGCTTTAGCTTCTTGCTTTATAAAAACATGTACATTTGTACATTCTTTCTGATTACTTATTGAAGTCTATGAATAAAAGAATAAATCATATAAAATAAAAATCACATTGATGTGGATAGGTAATCTGAATTACATAGAGCTCCGACACAAGTGTGATAGAGTTGAAAGCGTGCTATAAACTCGTATATAAGGTAAAGCTAGATGCTTGACATTAATATTAAAAGTGTTTCATCAATAACTAAAATTGTAGCCTTGTTAGTAGTAAAGTGGTGTGCAAAATATTATATTTTATGTAATGATATAAAAAAGAAAGAACATGTACAAATTATTTCGTGAACTAAAAACGTAATGCTAGACACTAGCTACTAGATACCAGACACTTATGTCAGAAGTGTTTAACAAATTAAGTTAAAAAAACAAAACGAAAATTTTAGCGTACTTAGTAGTATAGTACCGTGTAAAATGATATGTGTAATAGTATTTTACTTACTATACTCTAATCCTGAAAAATTTGCGTGTAGGGTATAAACCTAGTAATTTATATTATATAAGTTAACATAATATATTAAGCAAGTGGGTAACAAAAACCAAAAATAAAAATTAGATAGATAAAAACATACCCTTATATTATTTCAGTTATAAAACACTTGTGTTTAGATGGCTGTGGTTTGTTATCTTTAGTGATAGTTGACCACAGCAGTTTATTGTGGTTGATGCCTATTATGACACTCGAGCTTAGTGACCACAGATTTGTGGTTTTGATGGCAAGTCTTTTCTCTTCTAAATTAGGTACGAGTACTATAGTCAGTAACAATGCACACTTACCTGCGTAACTAAACACTTAATCTATTTATTTAATTTATACCATATATATTTTACATTGAAGATATTGAGAGAATGTCATTAATAAAATTGGGGGAATTTACCCAAACATTAATCTCTTTTGAAGAATATATATCCAGTGTTTTAAATTAAATATTCTATAGTTCTTACACCTGACGACAAAAATTGAATTACGTAATATGTTCTAGAAAATTTAGCAATGTTAACTATAGTGCTTGGAATGTATTTTCCAAATGTGTAAATTGAAATTTAATCAGTTTGAAAACTAAAAACTTTTTCTTTTAAATTAAACAGACGCAGTATTAGATGCCTTTAAACTTATATAAAAAATACTTGAACCATTCTCGAGACATATACTGATAGATATAAAATAAATGGGACCATTGTTTCGTGCACTCAGTCATTTAAAAAAAACTTCAAAAAACAAGAATTGTTATAAATTTGTTTAGTTTATATATAATATATATGTCCGCTTGTAATTCACTGTTTTAGAAGGATTGCTCAGAAAATAAATTATCACTTTTAATAGTTTTTTTTTTCGTTCGGGAATTCTTTAAGAAAACGAACCCATTGGTTTTTGTAAAATAGAGTCACCAACAATAAAAATTTTATATGAAAAAAATGTATCTATAAATTAAAAAAAAACACAGGAAGTCACAAATTATAAAAGTCGAGACATTAAGGTATGTAATTTATGCTGACCTGAGCATGAACTGTCGCATAGTTTTTCCACAAATTATTTATTGCTTTTACTAAGAATTCAAATGAAATATTAAATTAGTCTAACAATAAAATGTTTGTATTTTAGTAATTTTAGAAAACTTACATAAACAAGAAACATATATGTATCTAAAAATATATGATTTGTAATTCATTGTACTCAACTCAAATATTTTTAAATTATAATGATAGGTCATTGATTTCCTTGATACGTATCTAAATGGATTATGAGTAATGACATTACAAACGATGTAATTAACAGAAAAAAACACATTATTGCATTACAAAAATTTGGATTATGAGCACCTGATTTAATGAATCAAATTACATTCAGACCAACCCTATTTGGTTTCAATTGCAAAAAGGAACATTGCTGAAATAACAATATAAAATTGAAAACATTTATAAAAAATAACAGAACAATACATTCATTTGAAAGCTACTTCACTTTCAGATTTTCTAAAACAATTACACAAAACGCCTAGTGAGTACTTATCTAAATAGCTTATAGCTACTAATATTAAAGTGATTCTTGTGAAGTAGCAATAGTACCTACTGTGATGTTTAAACATTTTAAGTGTGCACCTAGGCACTTAACTGATTTGACTCATTCCTGAGTATCCCTATTTAGTGTTAATTGATTTTAACGATCTTTTCTTGGATTCCGTTAAACTTACTAAAAATAAAAAATACCTGTTAAAAAACATACTCAACAAAAAATGTGCAGGTTCTTAGTTGCCAAAATTTTGAAATTCATCTTTTACAATTTAATTTCTAAAACTATATTTATATTTAAATAACTTCTTAAGTTTTCACGGCCAGATTTGAAATTGTGGGTTTTTTGGTTTAGCCGTGTGTGGCGAATTTCTTTTGACCAATATTTCGACCGCCATTGCAGGGGTCTTCTATTTAATCATCAATCCTGAAGAAGACCTCTGCTATGGCGGTCGAAATATTGATCAAAAGAAATTCGCAACACATGACTAAACCCAAAAGCCACAATTTATTATATTTTGAAATGATATTTTGACTCTATCCCAGTTTTTATAGTAACAAAAGGGGAAACCACAAAACAACGCTTAAAAAATAAATATGGATATTTCATGCATCTATTTATAGCTATGTGTACTAGCATAATTCTGTTACATATGACTGATACATAAATACTCAAATTGTCACGGTATGTAATATACATAATATATAATAATAGCCGTGTCAAAAACGGCAGTTCTATTTTTGCGAACTCAGTGCGTCAATACTCCGTTGACACGGAACGTTTTACTCGTAAATAAGAGATATTGCGAAAATCACTATTCAAAATTTGATTCTGAGACTGTCTTTTGTACAGTGCTCGATTATGCAACGTCACAGCGAATTTGCTCGTTAGTTGTTTAATTATTTAGTTATTTGAGCAATTTTTATTTTGTGTAAATACTTGCGAGAGAACCGCTAGAGCTGGATTCTGAATTACTTATTAAATGTGCAGTATAAGCTGCTCGTTGTTAAAAAATACAATTATTAGACTGCAGGACGGCATACAGGTGCCTTCTTCATGAAATTCTAAGAACAGTGCATATGCACGAGCCATCGTCACCAAAAAGTTTCGGTTGTTCTTAGTAGTGTTGGAAGAAGAGCCTGTTTGCATGACTATGAAATCATTTTTAAAGGTTATGGGAATTATTTTGAAATTATGTACATTTTGTGGTCAATTTTATGAACAACAAGGAATAAAGTCTTATGCTTTATTAAGAGTATAACTAATATATACTCTTCTTTCTCGCATGATTTTATTACAATAATTTTCTATTGTAGTTTTTTTGTGAATTAATTTATCACTTTTATTAAATATAAGAATTTATGTTTCTATACTGATCTTTAATCGACATTATAATAACGTTTTCATAAGATTGAATTATAAGCCCGATGCTCCCGAAGCATAGACTATTTCGTTCTATGAGAAGGTTTTACCCAAAATAGCAACGTGGAAAGAACCTGTTGTATGAAAAATTGTCTCAAACACTTTAGAAAATATCTCCGTTTGAAATGTAAAAAAAACTGCGTTATAAGAAAGTTAACTATACATAATTTTAAAATAAATATAATAGATAAAACTAAGCTCTGCAACTTATTTATTTACTTTTTGTTCTGTTACTGTGTATTGTGTTGCGATGAATTGTATCTACAAAAATCCCCTTTGTAAATCAAAAAAAGATTGCGTTATAGAAGGAATGATTGTAATAATATCTCTGCTATTATTGGGAATCGAACTAAAACTTAGTCGCACACTCGTACGTCAAGCGTTCACCTTCTCCACTGGACCATACCCTTCGGCAAAGCAGCTATTTAGTGCATATGGCGTTAGTTTGTTTGGTTTCCTGGTTAGCCGGCGAGGTGTTTGCCTTGGTCGGCACTGAGCACCGCGCCGACGGCAACTACTGGTTTTAGCCTGGACCGGTGGACTACCGGGCGATACTTTATACCCGAGTAGATCCGGTTCGAGTTATGAACGACAATAAACGAAGAAAAAGAAACGATCATATGATTTATGAGTTTGTGCGCTCAGCTGATCATTAAAAAGACAATTAAAAATGTAAACGCATTGTTGCTTTAGGACTACATATTATTATATATATGTTTTAGGTAGTAAATTAGTGATATACTAGAGCAGAGGTTATAATATGTTTTTAAACATATAAGTAGATGCTATAACTTACTAAAATATTGCAAAACTGTATGCTTAATACATTTTATTACGACGATTATTTTTTCTGAACACACATGGACGCATTATTTTATATTTATAATTATTATTCAGATATTTCGTCTAAATTTGAATGTTTTCAATTTTCAACGTAATTCCATATCTGCTCCCTATCTGAGGCATATGGTAGTCACAAATAGCTATGGTTTACCTTGTTTTTTGTAAGCTTTTTCATTCTTTCGTCCTCCAATTTTTTTTAATACACAGTAAATAATAAAAATATTATTATTGAAATTACGCTTCATATTGGATTAATTAATTGATTGAACAATAACATGCAGTTTATATTAAACGCCACCTATAAATAATACGCATTATTCATTTAATATTTGCTCTTTTATGAGTCTGTGGTTCGAATCTCCGCATCCAAATCGAAATGTCATATAAGATGGTGTTTGCGTTGAATTTGTATCAGCTCCTCAAAACACTATGCTTTAAGAATATTTTGAAATATTCTTATTGATATCTTAACATATTTATCATAAAGTGAACATTTGAATATCAAATCTTAATTATTTTTAGAACTTTATGATCACGCTCATTCTGCATGGGCCACTTGTATCAATCACTGCAATAATAATGTTATCAGTGACATCGATTTTTAAACATATATGTACATATGAAACTCATTTACAATACATTTATTTAATATCTAACAGAAGACATTATTTCGTGTGAATAATCACAAAGCTACTCCAATATTCAGATAAGCCAAAAACACTATCTACTATTTTCATACGACTTAATGCCTAATTTCCGTTACAAATATTCATTTTGTTTGTAAGATTTTTCGTAGCTGGAAATATCAAGTTTCTTTCTAAATCTCATGTTGAAAGATATAGTTAGTTTTTTAACCGTTATTTACTGAACTATTAAATAATGTTTTTACTTTACTGATTCTTTTTATACGAATAAGTGTTGATAGGATATAGAGAAAAATTAAGAGCAAATGCAAAATGCACGATCAATATTGTATTTTTTGGTATGGGACTTTAAGCCCCGTCAGTTAATAAAGGGTTAAATGATTGTAGAATATTTAAAAACAAATTTAAATATGTAAAATGTAAAAAGTTGGTTAATACAAGCATTATTTACTTTTATTAATAAAAAATATGAGAAAAAGATAAAACGAAACCCATATTATTAAAAAAAAAAAACCTTTAATACGTTACATACAAAAAGTGCATGATTTTTTATTGGGCATAGTACATGGGCATTGTTTACGAGGACCGTGATTCAAATCCACTCTTCCCCTGTTTATTTTTCTCCGTTTAATTGATGATAGAAATATCATGTAAGATAGTATTTGCTTTGAATCTGTAAACATCTATTAGATATTTTAAATATGTAAGGAATATTGTATATGTAGATATAGGTTACATAATAAAAATAAAGAAATTAGGCAGGTAGATTTAGTGTCTAATAACCGAAAACATATCGGAACAGTAAGTTACCGAATCGTAGATAAGGCGGCGATAGAGATACATTGGATTGCGATAAGCTCGAGTGACAGATTGCCGATATGCCACTGCTCCAAATTTAAATTTTTAAGGACCGCGATAATGTAACAAATGGAAAAAAAAAACTTTTGAAAATGAAAAAAAATGTTGAGCAAGTTTACATGACATTAAAAGTGTATTAGATACTCGTAACTCGTGTATCAAAAGCAATTTAATAGTACTAATAAGTAACTAGTTAGTAACGTATTGTATTTGACTATGTTTGTATACACTACAATAAAACTGTGATTTTTATTAATTTAATTTACAAATGCTTTATGGATTTAAGATCTTGTTTCTATGGAATTGATAGCTACATTTTATACAAAGCTTTGGTCTTTAAGTTAAGTAATTATATCCAACAAAAAATACAGTAAACCTTCCTATAACGTATTCATATGATCGAATGATTAGCCAAATGATCGAGAGATTTGAATCATTTAGTCTTAAACGGCTGTTCAACCCAAAATAACAACAAAGAAGCGACCGTAATATGACAAATCGCCGCAACCACTAAAGGAAAAATCTACGAAAATCAAAGAAAGCTTGTATTATAGTAGTGTCGATTGCAACACTTTGTCAAGCAGAATATATTTCTCAATTGGTGTTTGTCTGTATTCTTTTATGCTTATTCTTATATATCTATTTTTAAGCCTATTTTTTATGACTCCACTGCCATTATTAAAATTTGAAAAACGTCTAACGCAGCGAAACACTTCACTTTGAAACGAACGGTAATGTGTGTTACCTGTATCTATTAAATATTTAATTAACTTACACATTCTTTTTGCTTACTCTTATGCAAGGATTAAGACAGTAAAGTCAATTAAATCCACACACATATAAACTAAGTGTTAATAAGCAAACATTAAAATCTGAAAAAATGATGCCACCTCACAGTACTACTCACTCGGGGCTTAATCTCTTTGTTGTGTTTATTCAGATTAAATTAATTGTAATTTTTATTACTCGTCGTTTTGAGATCATTATGTGTGTTGTCTTAATGAATTGCGGCTGGGTGCACTATGAGTTATGGCGGAGCGTCATTTTTTGTGTTTTTCTTACTAACAATGTTGATTATTTGTTCTTAATTAAAGAGCTGCATTCTTCATTAAAAAATGCAAACTCTAATTTTGAAAATGTAATTTTAAAATCATTTCTTAAGTTAATATGTCAAGTGATAGGTTGATATGACAACAAAATAGAAGAAGATGAAATAAGTATTTTGTTGATCGCTTTTTTAATATTTCTAATTAAACAAGTGATTAAGTATTAATGATTAAAGTCAGCTGGTAGAAGTGTTGGAGTGGATAAATAAAGTATAATATGCTTACATAATTTGTGAAAAATAAATGGTTGTATTTAAATAATCCTGGTTTAGTTTTTGTGGAATAAAGTAAAAATATATTATTTTTCTTTGCGTTGATTTAATTTTTGAGACAGGCGTAATCAGGTTCCCGTTTGAAAATCGGTGTGCTTATTGAAGATAAGAGATTAAATCGATATAATTCAATTATTTTAATACATTTCCCAAACTTATCGCTTCATTTATTGTCCAGATATCGTTCAATTTGGTTGTGATTTTCATTTAAGCAGTTCATATCAGCTGAGCGATAAGGTAACAAACAGACACACATACAGTTTTTTTAAATATATTTTTTACTTATAATATGCCTAAAGATAACCATTGAGTGTTTTTTAACGACATTTCATAATGTCTTATAATGTACCTAAATAATGATTAGAATAATAACACATTATCTAAACTAAAAACGATATTTTCTCTGTATTGCTCTGTATTGCTCTGTATTTAATCTGTTCGTCGGTCTAAATATTTAAATATATATTTTAACTAACAAAAAAATCAATCAAATAAAATCTATATATAATCATACATTAAACTCGTATTTCAATTTAGAAACTTTAATTGGAAGTTCTTAAAGTAGCTTTTGATAAAATGAAAATATTTAAAACGTATTTTCTCAGATAATGTATAATACTTACATATTTATGGTATTACAATAACAAAAACGAAACAAGATTTTGTATTTAATATAAAAACGATTTAAAAAAATAAGTCTGTAGTTTTCTAGATTTGTATTTTTTACTTTTGACTTTATGTAGATGATTCGAGTTTTAATTGATTTTTACACTTGTGATATTTGGTCATCTTTCTCTCTTATCGCATGTCGAATTGTTATCTCCAAATGTTCAGAGTTGTCGGTGTTATCTAAGCGAAGAAAAAAAAAACAAATATCATTGATATACGTGTGGGCAAACTGGGAGATAATCAGTTTTGATTATAAGTGAAGATATTACTCGTGTATTTTCTCAAGGATTTTTCAATCAAAATTGTTCGATCGTGACAAATTGTTTTCGTTTTATATTTGCCAAATAAGAATGCACATCCACTAAGTACATACTTTGATTTAAAAGTGATGGTTATGTTACATTTAATGATAATTTATGTTATCTTTTGCGTTCGTAATAATATTTAGATAAGAAACTTTTCCAAGGAAATGTTGTATATTTTAATTAGTTTAATATATTTTTACGTAACTGCACGAGTAGACTTGCTATTTGGATTGTTTTTTTTATATTAGTGTAAAATAGTGTAGTTTTGTAAATCGATGAAAAGTTTTTTGAAATACTCCTTTTTAATAATAATGTACCTATTTTAAAATCAATAAATGTTTACCTACTGTATGTACTGATTGATTAAATACTTGGTGAATTATTTTTCATTCCTTTTTTAAAATGTAACTTAAAGTAATACCGGTATGTTAAGCTTTTTAAATGACTACAAATTACATTAATTCAATTTATGATTGTATATACTCGTGTTCGCACTTTATAGGTATTTTATCATATTTTCATATACATAATGGAAGTATCTATTTGTTTTGTCAAATCATCAATTTGTTTAAACGGAACTGTTACTCAAATATAAAATTTTTAAATAAAAAATATATTTTCTTTTGTTCCAGATTTAAATCTCTGAGATCTCAAATGCAGCTCTGCCCAACAAAAGATTTAAAAATTGTTCTTTTTTGTTCCGTCAAAAAATATCAATTATTATCCATAAACAATCAACCGATTTATCGATTTCTTATACAATAATATCATATAATAAAATATACATTTGACTTGATACCTTCGAAATAGTGATTTTAGTTATTTTTTCATATTTAAAAAGTGTTTGTTTTTAATATATATAACACATAGTGAATTGCGCCGTTTTTCATAATAATAATTGTGTTAATAAACAATCAAATCAAGTGTTAAATTGTGACAATAAATTTTACAAATAAAACAATTTCTACGCAAAGATTACGTATTTTTCGTGAAAAATCGCGTAAATGGAGGATATTTTGTGATTCGTAATCTTTTTGTATCAGATAAAACAAAAAAATACAAACTGACGACTAATAAACAATTAAAAATAGTTTCAGAATATTAAAATAGCCAACAAAGAACACTGAATATCCACAAACTGCTTTGTTTATTGAAGCGCGTCTTATTCCTTCAGTGACTGAAAAGGTTTTCAGTTGAAATTTCAATTTTTTGAAAACAATTATTAAAAATAATTTAATAGTGACTTTTTGCTACAATTTTAGATTTTTCGAAGGCGTTATGTTGTAAGCTGTAAAGAGCCTTAGCAGATCTTCAGTTGTGTTAAATCTTTGGATGCATGAGGGCAGACTTTTTTGCTGTTAAGGGCCACAGATTTTCGCAGATCCTCATTTGTGTTAAATCTTCGGTTGATCGAGAGAAATCTTCTTGCTGTAAAGGGCTAAATATCACTGTAGACCTTCAGTTGTGTTGATTTTTCGGTTGTTTGAGGGCAGTCTTCGGGACTGCCGCCTTATCGGTGTATTCCGCCTACTTCAGCCGTCGCATTGGAGTCTCAAGGCGGTCTAATGATGGAGATGAGCACCGAGGCGGTGCAGCAGCCGCGGTGGTACGAGAGCCCCCGGCTGGGCGGCGAAGCGGGCGGCGAACTGGGCGGAGGGGACTTCTTTCATCCAGCTCTCGAGGGCGGCGCCCATCACTCGCGCGCGCGCTACTACCACAATGTGCATGCCGCCTATCCGTCGGTGCCTACGCACGGTAAGAACAATCCTTTCTACTAATTTTATTTCAATACACATTTTTAATTGTGTTCATAAATATACGTCGGAATTAAGAGTAAAAAACGTTATTTTCTAAACCATCCAAAACTTAAAAAAAAATACGTTTTCTACAAATTCTTTGTATTTTTGTTTTTATTGAATTTCAAATGTTGAATTGCATTATAGTTAAAAGTATAAGTTATGAAAATAGTGTAGTCTACATTTTTGAACGTGATGCATATTCTTCTTCGTAGTGGATTGGTTTGCAGCAAAAAAATCTTGCATCTCGATCTCCACTCCTCTTGAACCTCTGCAATCCTCTTCAGCTCAGTATAAGAGCTACAATTCATGTCCTCTAATACTTGTTGCAAATACTCCTGTCTAGAGCACCCTCTACAGTTTCAACCCTCAAACAACCCTTCCACAATGTCATGAAGAAGACCATCGTGGCGCATGATGCGACCGATCCAACGGGTTTGCCTCTCTGAGATGGTTCTTACTAGGTATCTATCTTCCTTGATTATGCTGAGAACCTCATTGTTCGTGACGTGGTCTCTCCAGGAAATTCCGAGAATTCTTCTGTATGACCACATCTCAAAGGCCTCTAGTCTTTTAAGCATCGAATAATACAAGATTATTTTGAATCATACCTCATTATTAGATTTGCTTATGATATATTTCTGCAACTCGATCTACTGCACTCAGTTGAAAAGGTCTAATTAAAATTAAAATTAAAAAAATATATTGAAATTATTTTAAATTACGATTATGTTATTTCTGAATGGAATATTTAATCATCACAGTTGAAAGTTTTCAGTATTCTTGTAATTTATTAAAAATATTTATATTTTTTATTATTTTTTATATCTTCACTTGAAAACTTTTTTTTTATAATCTCTCGTTCGGTCATCGCGGATCCCGCTGCCCATAAACATTGCAGTAAATTTAATAAGCATCTCATAAAGTTGACGTTATTTATTTTGGACATAAATACGATTTTGGTAACGTGACGATTGAACGTAAACCGCGCGACACACGTGACACACGGCGACGTAATATTCGTTCTTGTTTATTAGCGTAATAATGCATTCGTATGCGGCGCTCTTCAGAGCCTTCCGAGAATCAACCAGATAACCGTAAAGACAGATATACCACAACTAACCACCAATGCAACAGGACCGGTCTTACCTTTTTTTAAATACAAACGAATAAATAACTTTAGAGAACCCAACATATCCCACGTCGCATAGAAACATTGGTAGTTTACGTGAGTAATCTCGAATATATAATGTATATATTATATATATAATAAATCGTTTGTTTGAGGATAAAATTAACAAATTGAAGTCGTAGAACATTTATACGGTCCATTAAGAAAGTTTCATCATCATCATCAGCCTGTGTCCGTCCACTGTTGAACGTAGGCCTCCCGCATGAGTCTCCATCCTCTTCGATCCTCCGCCTTCCGCATCCAGGTCACTCCCGCTATTCTTCTTATATCGTCGGTCCATCTTGTAGGGGGTCGGCCAATGCTTCGTTTGCCAGCTCTTGGGCGCCATTCCAATACTTTTCTTCCCCATCGACCGTCGTCTCTTCGACAGATATGTCCTGCCCATTGCCACTTGAGTGTGCCTATTCGTTGGGTAGCATCCACTACTTGAGTTCTTCTGCGTATTTCCTCGTTTCGGATTCTATCTTTTAGCGACACTCCGAGCATGGATCAAGAAAGTAATGTATATGATTTAATAGAGACGCGAATACGGAAATGACGAAAATGACGAAAATGACGAAAATATGGTAAGTGTGTGCCTTTCCAATGCTGCAGGTCGCTAGTTTTTTTAAGATTTTTTTGTATGGTTCTGATTATAAATATATTTTTTCAGACGAGGCGCATTACTTTCATAAAGTACTATGTATTATTGTTTGTTTTTTAGTAAACAACTAAGTAAAAGCAAGTTATTAAAATAATAACATCAAAATGAAAAAGAAAATGTCCAAATTAGACACTAGATTACTTGACCCGAGACCAATAAAAGCGAAAATTACAGAAAAAATAAATAGGATATTAAATGAGGTATACTTGAAGGTAATTGCTTTTCAGGTTATAAATGACTACAATGAGATTAATTTACAGTATATGCCATTAACTTGAGATTAAATAAAAATCCACTTCATGTGAGAATATATTGTATAATGGTTTATTTTTATTTTTTATCTCTAAGATGTCTTCACGTATATATCTCATAGATAGATTTTTGTGTTGATATTAGTTTTTTTATTTTATTTTATTTCCTTGGTTCGGTCCTGTCGGCCCGTGTACCAAGACACTTGATAGGGAAAACAAATTCTCGGCTCTTCTTTGCATTCGTTTGCTATGAGAGGAGTTTTATAAACTGTTTACCGACTGTGTGAGTGAGCGCATAACGCTATCGGCTTACCGCCCGATAACTCCACCGTCCAACTGCCCGGCGGACCAAGAAACGAGCAGGGCGGCGATGGGGATGTGACCGGACCTGGCAGCGGACAGTAGCGCACGGTCATCGAGAATACAAGATACGAACGAATGCGACAGGGACGTAACTAGGATATCCAATGCCTCCATAAAGCTGATCAATATAATTATTCAATGATACACCATTTTTTTGTACGTTACCTTAAATCCGATACTTTATCATTGCAACATCATCACCTCGTTTGATATAAGCTTTGACTCACGGTGTTTCTTCGAATACTTTATAAAATATGTATGTTCCGTTTTTTTTTTCAATTTCTGTATTTATTTTCATTTATGAATACAATATTTTTATTTATTAAATACTTTTATAAATACCTTAAAGACTACAAATAACAATAACAATAAAAAATATAGAAATACATAAAATAGGATCGAAAATAATTAAGACATAAAGAGCCCGGGAGCCTAAAAAATGAAACTGTAGTCAATACTTCTCTGTAGTATCCGGAAAACATGTCCTAATCAGTTTCATTTTCATCTTCTGACCGCTTGAAGAATGTAAGGCAGCTATGCCTGCTAACTTAGCTCCTTATTTCTCACAAAGTCAATCCATCATGATCCTAATATTATACGCAGGTACCTGTTTTCATTATATAAGGCCATTATACGGCTGCATTAGATTTTGATAAGATGCAAAGATTCGTAGCAGTACAAAGCAATGGATATAATACAGGTGGCATTAATTTATCAAGTGCAAGTTGAAAAACTCTCCAAAGGTTATTTTTCCACAGTTCGACGTTCTCAGTGACATGTACGCCAATACATCTGAAAATTTCGTTACCGCTGTTGCATAGCAACGTGTAATATTAGCAATAAATAAGTATGTCGCAGTTATTTTTTTTAAAGCTACGCTTTAGGCTCTTACTGTAATACAATGTTGTGTTAAAAATTCTGCTGCGGCCCTGGCCAGCAGGAATGAGGTAATGATACGAATGCGGCTTGAGGACGGTGACTGACTCGGAAAAAAGAACGTTTTGATAAATATCATGTTTCATGAGATGTGAACTTGGAGGAACGACGTGCCGGACCAACGAACGACACACAGAATACCGCTTCAAGCTGAAAATGCTTCGACGCAAGATTTTTATACACAGATAAGCCTTAAAATGTTTTTTTTATATTAAAATATAATATGCCAATACTTGTGATTTTTGAGTTTTTTTGTATCTCGATTTGTGTCCGAAAAACAATATAGTATATTTTTTATATTAAGTAATAATCTTCATCATTGTTTTCTATTGTTATATTGACTGTCAAGTATCATCTCATATTTTGGCAGCTGGGCAATATGAATATTTAAAAAAGTACCAGTAAATATATACTCGTAATATTTCAGATATTATAACTAAACACCTATTCAAATGAATCTGGTGTTTAGTATACATACTCGTACTACATTCTTTCTATGTAAGCACATTCTCTGTGACATATATTATCAGGTCACCACTACAAATCGTTTCCATATTAGCTATATGGAAACGATTTGTAGTGGTTATGTATGTAGGGCGATTATATTGATTGCAAATTTTCCATAATATGAAGAGTTTCAGATTGCATAAAGCAGAAAACATAAATAGGAGAGCAATCCTAACAAACACACTCGTCGTCATCATTAGCTTGCGTGTATCCACTTTTGATCTAAGGCCTCTCACATGAGTATCTATCCTTCCCCATAGTCTGCCCTCTAAATCCAGAGTACTCTCGCTATTCTTCTGATGTCTTCAATGGTATCATAGTCAGTACCGGGTTTAGACTCAGCTGCACCTATTAGTTATTTAAAAAAATCTAAAAAAGATTACTAGCCCTCGGTACCCTTAGCTCATTCGACGCTCTGGGGCACCGACCCACTTTGCCAACCCCTTAAGCCGGCACTGATCATAGTAAAACTACTCGTATACTTTGAGTAAAAAACAAAAATGTTGCCTGAAAAACTCCTATTTAGACACTTTTTTGTACGTTTTCGCTGTTGTATTTTTTCATCATCAGATGGACTAGTTTCTATCGCTCTTTTTTGTTGTTAAATACGATGGAATGCATATCTATGTAGTTTTTTTTTTGTTTTTGTTATGACTCGTTTGCTGTATTCAGTATTCCATGTCTTTCTCATCACATCTCTCCTGGACAAGTAATTTCCAGTCCCGGGATCGAGCGGCCGCCGTTTAATTCCGAAACGTCAACCCGCCTAACAAATTAATAGCGTCCCCTTGTAACATTAATAAGAACCTCTGTTTACACACACGGCAATATTTTTACGTTTATTTAGGCTCTCCACGTAGATGGCTCCGGCCAAAGGTGCACGGGAAGCCTCGAGATACCTAACGCCACTGGCGCAACTTTGGTAAATGTTTACAGAAACACAACCTAACCTAACCTAACTCTCACAAATCATACTTAACCTAACCATACTCTACGTCAGTTAACCTTATGCAACTGATGCAAATTTAACGTTAATAAAGCCATACAAATAGCAATCTATCTTGACCTTTCTTATAATTGATTTATAAAGTGGTTTTTTTTTTAAATATATTGTTATATAAAAGAATACTCATTTATAAAACAACATTATATTCATTAGTACTAAGCTAAATTAGTACATTTTGTTTTCAATAAACCACTACTAAATGAAAATTATAAATATTTTATATCATATATGTACTATGTTAGTTGAAAATCATTAAGCCTTGCATTGTACAACTGAATTAGACATGCAAAGATGTCACTAAAAAAAAGTATTGTAATTAAAATCTGAACATATTTTTTTTTATAATGTAATATTTCTTATATTTTTATATTTTTCAATGGATTGATTGATAAAGAAATGTGAATAAAAATGTTATTTTTGAGTACGAAGAAGCTTAAAGCTCGTAAATTTTTAAGCTTCCAAAGCTGTTGCTCTTCTGCCTTGTGCTTACACGTTATAATGCTTGAAATAAAAACCAGATTGGGATCTTATTTCGCCGGAATCCGCCCCAGCCGCGTAGTGGAATCTATAATACGCAAACATCCAATTAGTTTTGTGGATTCTCACATTTTGGGGACCGATTTTTTCTTCCAAAAGAGATTTCATTTCAAAATTACGATAATCGCATCCGATGTAAGCTGGTCGGTGGTCGCGCACTTAACGCGCCGGTTTACACGCTTTAGAGTTTCATTTCAGAATGTAATTATCTTTTTTAGGAATTCGTAACGTCCCAAGGATTTTAATAGTTATTTTAGGCAGATTGCTATTGCTGCTTCATGTTTATTTTGTGCAGTTGTTTTTTTTTTTTTTTTATTTAATCAAATATAAAAAGATACATTTTTACACAGTAATTTACATTCCAATCTTTTTTAAATTTTTTTTTTTTCTTTTTTTTTAAATTCGCTTACCACACCACTTAAAGATAAGATCTTGTGTGTGGCGTGGGATTCATCTATGTTATTTTACAGTTATATATTTATACAGAATTTTACATATACACATTTATACATTGTCATAATTTTGATATGATACTAACATTATATAATTCAATTTTTAAGATACTATATATAGAATTAAATCTAAAGTATATATAAATTAATAATACATCTTTAGTACATTTCATTATTTCAATTTCTTATGCAGTGACTTCATTTTATCATTAATATTGTTGCAAATATTTCTCGTGATATTATTTATACACTGTAGGTAGTTTAATTCAGCTAATATGTGGTAATTTGTAAGTGAGAATTCATTATTATGTACTAACTGGTTGAGGTTTTCTATCGAGTCATGTATAAGTTCTTTTATTTGAATTTTGTCATTAATATTGTTGCATGTGAAGTCATTCATTTTTATTTAGTTTTTGATTTAATTCAGTAGTTTGTAAGTATTTATATTGAAATGATATAAAATGTACATTTTTTATTAGCTGTCTTATATTATATATATATGGCTTATTAGCATTTAAATGTATATATTTCAAAAAAGATACATTTGAAAGTAAATTGACATATCAATACATTTAATAAGATCGAAAGACATTTGAAATTAATTATATATTATATATATTAAACTATATTATACAGTATATTAAACATAGGATTAACACCATTTTATGCATTTACATAAGGATTGTGAATAACAATATAAAAAGTATTGATTTGTCTAAATATATCAAAAATTTGTCAAACTGTTTGCTAAATTGGCATTATAAAAATGATAAGCATAATACTGTGAAGCTGACAAGAAGACCTGGAAGACCACAGGCAACCTGGACTGCAACTGTAGACAAGGATCTGAAAACTCTGGGCTTGACCGAGAATGTAACTCAGGACAGACAGACATGGCGAATGTGCAAAAGAGAGCCGACCCCAGATGATGACAAATGGCGAGGCTAAAGAAGAAGACTGTTTGCTAAAATGACTAAATTCTACATACTTATATTTGTGCATCAGTGCACTCGTATATGTTTTATTGAATTCATATTCCTTCGTCATCATTATCTTCTTCTTCCATATCTAAACCTAAAATATATGATTGCCAAGACAATGTTCAATAACATTGAAGAGTTACTTAAGTTGCCAATATGGTACATCAACAAGAAGCTCAAGCCTCTTAGCTTACAAGGCACTCAACGGAACTGCACCGAACTATTTGACAGAACTTATCAAGCCTTCAGAAATAAGCGCGCGTGGAGAGACACTCAGATCGGCTAGAGCAAATAAAAGTACCCTGCAGCTGACGGGAGGTGGTCCTAGCACGGTCTTTGGCAATCGGGCTTTCAGCTACGCGGCACCAATGGCCTGGAACTCGCTACCGGAAAGCATAAGAGAGCTTAAACCGGAGGCATCCTTCAGAAGCAGACTCAAGACCCACCTTTTAACTCAGAGAGGCAAAGAAGCGCTTTTGGAATGATCATTCGGTCATAAAAGAGCTCTATACAAATACTAATATAATAATAATAATAACAATCAATGAATCCAAAGTGTCTTACTTCCTTAACACTTATTTCAAATTCCACAAATTGTATTAACAAAAATAAAAAGGCAACATAAGAACTCGTTTTATAGTATTTAAAGTGTTATAAACCATTTGAAGGGTCTCCAAAATATGCAGTTATTTTATTCGAATTTAATTTAAGAATTTCTTATTTACTATTTTCAACATACAGTTATTTCGTGCTCTTCTAAGTCCTCTTCAGCATCTAGCCAAGGTTACTATAGCTTTGGTGGACACTTATAAAATTAATTGAAATAAATAAATACCATCTTCACATGATAATGTAAAAAAACGTACATTTTAGTTGATAAACATTAGCTACGCATTATTAAGCACATTGATAAAAACAAACATAAAAAAACGCATTTTTTGTTAAACGATCTCGGCCGCTCGTTACACCGTTCCATCGTCCGCAGACCAGAGCCTGGTCACCTAGAGGTCTTGTACTGGTCCCTCTCTCTCGTCTTCTTGGATCTGCTTCAGGCTGTAAGACGATACTCTTGGGTGAAGGGATCCCGCCGCAGGTTCTGCGGAGCGTGTGATGCCCTGGCTGATTGATACTGCCGCGAGGAATGGATCCATACCGCGGAATGATGAAGAGAATCTGACCACTTAAACTTAAACCCAACATTTATTTGCGCCAAATTTTAAACCAAAATGATGCAATAATTTAGATTTTCTACCGTTGTTTTTTTATACTTAAACTATTTATCAACAATTTAAAAAAGTATGTAATTTAAAAGAAGCAGCTCTTCTGTGTCAATAAGTAATCATTTGATCAGTACCGGTTTTAGGGGGTGGCGAAGTGGGTCGGTGCCCCAGGGCGTCGAATAAGGTAAAGGCGCTGAAGGCAACTATTAATTCTTGCATTATTTTAAAATATAAAAAAAAGGCTCTATAAAAAATGCCCTAGGGCGCCGCAGGGTCTAAAGCCGGTACTGCATTTGATCTTCTAAAAATACTGTTAACAAATTCATAAATATACTTGGGAAGCCACTGCTTTGTCTTCATTTTCTAAAATATGTATGGTATTTACGCAATGGAATTCAATTGCAGATATTATTTGGGTAAAAACGATGATCGTATTGGCTGAGAGAACTTTTTATCTGATATTTATGACGATCATGTGCCTCATCTAAGAAGCAAATATGAAAGAAATATATCTAAAACTGTATTTTCTGCTGCTGAACTATATCATATTGGTGAAATTTTTGCATAGCGTAACAAAACTATTTTTAAATTATGTCTTTGGTTGGAACAAAGGTATATTTCAGGTCATAGGGAAGTCCAATGCAAGGTGATATGTCAGTAAGCGGTCTATGGGGCCAGGGGTTTTTTCTGCCCCGATCGATACAATAGTAATGAGTAGTAGAGCAGTGAAGACGCTAGTGGTAGTGGAGGCTTTCACACTAGTGGGTCGAAGGTTTTAAGGGCTCATGCGAAGAAAAGTTTGCCTAGAGAAGAAAATAACACTTTAGTAAGGCGATTGTGAGAATGTCTATTTACAATAGTATGAATTAGCAATGATGATTTGAAAGAAATGAAAGAAAATAATTTTTCTTTCTGTATCATTGAGAAGACGTGAGAAATTATAAGAGGTTAATAATACATTTGTATTTGTAATTCGAATGATTTTAAATATTCGTTTCTTTTTAAGAGCATAATGTTTCCATGATCTTTACCAGATCAGCTATGCTTCTTAATATGCACGAAGTACTGTAATACTAGCATAAATTATTTGATATTATTAAGATGTGTATAACTTGAAATATTTTCAGTACAGTATTTGATTTCGTTTGTATGTCAGTAAACGAAAAATCGTTCCAAATGTTCTACGAAAAGGTATTGTACAAGTTTTCTTGCAGAAAATAGAAAAGTTTTATTTCAGCACACATATCATAATAGCGGTTGATTTATAGCAATGCACTCAATCTGTTGATGAAATCTCAGATATGTTATTGAATTGACTTGTCATTATAAAGCGATGCAGTTTTCATCAATAATTCAACCAATTAAACAACATAATCGTTCTGTACGATATATGATCGATTTAATTGCTGGAATAAATTTTAATTATTCTATAAATAATATTGAATGCTGTACCTGCATAACTTGCTCATTAAAAAGCATAATAAATAGTTTAAAAATAATGATTTATTTCGCATTCACGTAAAATAATATCATTTAATTGTTAGGTGCGTCTTGCGTACTCCAATTGAAACGTTATAATAATTCAATTAAGAATATTTTTTTGAATTTTTGTTTGTAGGCTTGTTAAGGAAAATTAAGCGGTTCTCGGTGCACGCGACCGATTATTATAATGCAAAGAATAACTGCGCTGCTGCAATTCTTAGCTGCATTCGCGAATAACGGAACATCCATCAATGCTCTTTATTACTCGGAAAATTTCAAATAACTCAAGCAACGAGCACCAACACATTTCCTTGAAATATTTCTCGCTCGTTTACTGTATTTTCGCAGTGTATTTTGCACGTTCTCCGCTGTTTTTTTTTGTATGTAAATATATTCAGAAAAATAACCGAGAATAAATATTAAATCTCACGTATGTACTCAAAAACACAAGATGAATTCAAGGATAGATTTACTACCTTTGTAAAAAGATAATATAAATGTGTATTTCATGGAATTGCAAAAAGAAAGTATTTTCTGCCGTCTACAATCTAATCTTCTTCGTAGTATCAATCTGGTGAATTGGTTTGCAGTAAAAAAATCTTGCATTTCGATCTCCACTCCTCTCGATTTTCTGCAGTCCTCTTCAGCTCAGCATAAGAGCTACAACTCATGTCCTCGAACACTTGCTGCAAATACTCCCGTCTAGGGCGCCCTCTACAGTTTCTTCTCTCAACCATCCCTTCCGCAATGTCGTGAAGAAGACCATCGTGGCGCATGATGTGACCGATACATTGGTTTCGCCTCTCTGAGATGGTTCTTACTAGGTGCCTATCCTCCTTGATTATGCTGAGAACCTTTTTGTTCGTGACGTGATCTCTCCAGGAAATTCCGAGAATGCTTCTATATGACCACATCTCAAAGGCCTCTGGTCTTTTTTTATCACTTTCAGATAAGCACCATGTCTCACAACCGTACATCAAGATACTCATCTATTATATTTTATAAATTTTCTACAGCTCCTGCTATCTTACAAAAAGCCAATTATATAATGTAGCAGCCCAGAATATTAGTGATTTAATACATATATTTTGTAAGGAATGACGATGTGAAGCAGGAAATTTTCAGGATACCGTAGGAAATCATGAAACTACAAATGTTCAGGTTCTGTTTGACTGTAGCAAACTTTATATAGAGTGTACTCGGTGGAGCTTTGAAAGACAGGTGTGACATGCTTATGACAATGGCAGCTGACAGAATTGTGTGTCGGTAATTTGTGAAGACCTTATACTACAGATAGAGAGATGGATATGAAGGAGCAGAATATTATATACTCGTACTTTAATTTATAATGTAGGTTTTATAGGGATTCGATCTGTTTTCATGATGGTCCAGCTAGCAATCACTGTGCCATGTACACTAATGTTATGAACAAAGCTACTGCAAGAAACATTTACTTTAAGTGCGCTTTGCAATAATTAAGCTATGCAATTTTTTTCTCCCCTTGAGAATTTATAAGATGGCTGCACTTTTAATCCGGTTGGTAATTAATGCGTCTTTTTGTTAATGTTTTACACGCCGTTTGACTGGTTTCTGTACGAGAAGAAATATTATATACGCATTAATTGTAAATGAAATTTATGAAACTGATGAATTATACAAGCAAAGTTGATTAAGGAAACATTAAATTATTGAATACGCAAGAAAAGAGTGCATTTAATTAGAAAATTAAATATTTTGGATACACATATCATTTTTTTTTTTCGCCACACACTTTTAATCCTTTTGTTACGGCTTAGTGAAAGAAAAAAATGCAAGATTGTTTGAATTTCTAAATTAATCTCGAAATGAAAACTATCAAATCGTTCATAGATTTACGTATCAATTTGGTAAAATAAATGACGCTGAAATACAATCAGCTCTGCTAAAGATATTGGCAGTGTTTATCCTTAACCCTTTCGTTACGGCTCGGTGGAATACAAATTATACTGTCAATACGGCGTGAATTTTTCAAACCATTTTTTGCTTAAAATTAGTATTTGAAGCATAAATGTATTTATCTGACCTATTTTCATATATCACATTGGTTCTTCTATCCTTTAGCTATCAGATGATGCATAAAAAACTATTATATTTAACAAACGTTCATTATGTAACTCCATACATGTGGTGGCATTGACACATGTGGCTTACAGAAAAATCGCTCCTGTGACGAAATTTAACGATATTTATTTACATGCTTTACAGATTCCTATAAATAATGTTGGTTGATAAAGGGAATGACTGCAGTTTCAAGTTCCTACCGTAGATGTCATAATGAGTACTGAAAGTAGCAAAATAATAGATCACGGCTGCCGATGTCAAAGGTAGGGGAATTTTAGACGGCATATATCGACAACCGATGCGAAAGGGTTAATATTATTATTAAAAGTTAATTTGCAGACTCCATGTATGATGGGTTGCACAATCTTTAAAGCTATTTCGTGAAGTTTAATTCGACTAATTTTTGGCATATGTCACGTATATAGTATAAAGATACCATGTACGTATTTTTTTTTTGTTAATGAGCACTTCTTTCCTACCAATTTTTCTATTTGCGTAAGATTCATTTCAATTTTATTATTTCTTTTCCTTCAGTGACATTACAAAGTAAGCAATTTTAATTCGTTATTGAAGTACTAACGTAAGTGTGATGATGTAAATGTATTGACACATTTAGTGTCAATGACCTCACACTCAGGACAAGTGTCGGAATACGCGCACAAATAGTTAAGATTTGTGACAAGAATAACCATGACATAACTATATCATGGTCGACACACAAATAACACGGCATTATTTTCACAAAATCAAACGTCCAACATTTCGTATCCGCCCACACCAGTACTGAATCTGAAGCAATATTAGACTAAATATGTAAATATCTTCACTCATGTTGGTTTCAACCACTGTTCACTGTGATTCTTTCATCTTACACGTATCCACGTATTCATATGATACTCAATTCACTAGTTTTTTGGCAAATGCGTGCTTAATCATTATAAACATTTCTCTTTTCGTCGGGGTTCTCCTTCACGCGTCAGCTCAGTATGACGACGATGCTAATTAAAGCGATCATTTCCTCGTCTGGTGAGGTTTTCATTCAGAAGTTGCCGGTTTGATGTAAAACAATTTATTTGATATGCTTATCGATTAGTGTAATGGCATTGTAATGTATTCCGCGGGCCCAGCGCCGCACGCCATAACTGCTCACGACCACGATGCTAATATGATCAGCCCCTGGACGAAACGCAGTAACCCTTGGAATGCCATACAAAAATTACAATTTCTATTTATATTGATAAATAATATATTATTTTATTTTTCATATATTTTGCAGAAGCTTCTGAAAATTATGTCGTAACACTTTAGAGGTGTTCATTTATGCCCTCATAGAGCATACAAAAATTCACTGGTGTCGTCTATGAACGAATGTAGAAATTTTGTATTTTAAATGTTTTTAGTGACTAAAAAATTGTGTTAATTAACCTTTTTATCAGTACTATCAACATTATGTATCTGTTTCAATCAATTATCTACTTACAAATATCACTTTTGAAGTTTTTCTTCATTTTCTCCTTCTAAGAAAGATTTTTTAAATCTTATGTAATAAGAAAATGTTTAAACAAATTAATTTTAAATTTAATTAAAAACAAATCGAAAGACATTTATTTGTTATGCACACACTGAACGCTTAAACGTTTAAAAACTTAACCCATTAACTGCGCGGTACACATGCTGTTTCAATATTTATTCAAAGTTAAATTGGGCTCACGTAACGCTGTGCAAATAAAATGGCACGATGCTCAACACAATAAGTTATAGCACTCCGAGCACTGTTAATTAAAGACTTAACGAGTAAACTTAAGTTACAGTCAAGCGGTTAAGTCGCGAGTTCAACTTTTAACTGTTACGGTCCCCCATATATGAAAATAAACAATGGGTTAACTCGCGTTTCCAATCGACTTGGTTGTACAAGTATGTGTAACTTTGTACAACCAATAAGGTAGGTAATAAATAAACGTATACTAATAGTATGTAGCTTTAACTATTGGTTTTGAATATGTACTTGTGTGCAATGTACTTTCAGTATTTGTTTGTTGCATTGTGGCAAACTGAATAGGGAGAGTGGGTTTAATGTGTTACTAGTATTGAATGGTCCTCGTTGTCAAGTTCGTATTTTGATTTAATAATTGTTTCAATTAATACATATTTTTTTATGATATTTATTTATCATGTACTATAAACGATCTCCCTTAATGAAATTTTGATAACTACTAGATCGTAAATAATTATTGAAAGTTTGATACACAATACGGTGTTACAGAATACATTTATTACATTATAATTACATACATTAAACCAACTACGGTTTCTATTCTCCTATGTTGAGAATATGTTAGACTGGTTAACTTCTCTAGTGACTTGGACTTTTTCGGGCTGGACCTTCCGGCATTTCGCAGATCCCTCTACTGATGTGCGAGATATCTGTTTTATTTACTAATGTTCATGTTTTGTCCAAATTTATTGTCTTACTTTAAGTATTTAATCTGTTTTACCATTTTCTTGTATGTATTGGCCTAAAACGTTAATAAACAAAATAAAATAAAGTTATCATCAGTCGCACTATAGATTGATTAGTTTGTAACGAGTACTAAGAAATTTACTTACAAAATGAAGCTTTCCAGTACTATCTATCTTTAAGTATATTAGGAATCCTAATTTTATTATATATATTATGACTTATATATATTATTGTTATAAAAAAGATTGATAACACAGTTTTGCCTAAAATTGATAGTGAATTTATGTTTGCAAAACACACCTACTAGCTTCCAGTGTTTTCAATTTACCCAGCTTTCCTTTCCGAGTTTATTTCCGCATTTGTATTAACATGGATATATTGGACATGCTTCTATGAAATGTTATTTAATAATACAATTATATTCTAATACCTCTATTAAAAAGTTTAATAGATTTGGCAAAACTACATTTAATCGCTCATATAAAATTATACAACGCATTGTGTTGTTACACAAATTTTAAACATCGTCTGTATACTATTATCATAATTTCGCCTGCAGGTATAGCTCAATGGTCAAAGCATTTGCTTTGAAAGTCAAAGGTCGTGGGCTTGATGCCCGACGGAGATTATAAAAAAATATTGTATTCGATTTCTGAGCTCTTAGATATCCCAGTTGATGTAAATTTGATCCGTCACCCGTAAAATGCCAGTCATAGCCTATTAATCAAAATAAGTGGTGGACGAAAGTCGTCCCGTGAAGACCACCCATTCATAGTAAATTCCTGTAATAATAAAGGATGATAGATGATAAATGAGAACAAATAACTTAGTATTATGAGTATTAACTAATTATACACGTACGTAAAAATCCATAAAACTTCAATAAAAATTCTCATTCTGAAAAGTGAGATTGAAAATTCATAAAAATTGAAAATATAAAGTTATGATTGAAGTATCTTTTGTCCTATATAAGACTTTACTACAGGAAATTTGTAAATAAAATTCATCAAGATCAAAGTCATGGGTGGACTTCATTATGTGGAATATCTTGATATACGAAGGATTCGTGATTAATAAACAAATCACTCTTCCAAGTGGCACCGTCTTTGATGGGTCTTATCACTTTTAAGAAGTATGAACAGTTTTTGTCTCAGATATAATGCTACATATTCAGAAGCCACGTTACGTATCAATCGGTCGTTACTATTTGAGATATCGATTTAATAATTAGATGCGTAGTTAAATATTATTGAAACATAAATCGTGTTCAATGAATCGTGTAAAAGATGCGGCATGCGAGAAGCTAATACATATGTAGTACATATTATGAATTGAAAGTGCAATGCACCACGTGGTATATGACACACATTATGGTTATGCAAATCAGATTACATACAACATCTTACATGAATCGTGTAAATATGTGAATTGCAGTAGTATAATTATAATCGAAAAATGTTAATAAACTTAAGGTAATATAACATCAACAGGCGTATACAATTGGGACGGCCAGCATTTGGAATGCTAAAGTACATTTTTAAAGCGAAAATTCGGCAATGTCTTAAAACCAAGGCGTCTAACCAATGCATCCTCCCTGTATTAACTTATTTTTAATCCCTGTATTATGGTGCAGAGACGTGGAATCTAACAGCAAATCTTACCCATAAAATAAAGGTCACCCAGCGTGCTATGGAGAGATCCATGTTCGGAGTGTCGCTAAAAAATATAATCCGAAACGAGGAAATACGCAGAAGAACTCAAGAAGTGGATGATATACAACGAATAGGCACACTCAAGTGGCAATGGGTAGGACATAATTATCGAAGAGACGACGTTCGATGGGGAATAAAAGTATTTGAATGGCGCCCAAGAACTGGTAAATGAAGCATTGGGCGACCCCCTGCATGATGGATTGACTACATAAGAAGAATAGCGCGAGTGACCTGGATGCGGAAGGCGGAGGATCGAAGAGGATGGAGACTCATGCGGGAGGCATACGTTCAACAGTAGACGGACACAGGCTGATGATGATGATGATGAACCTGATATGTGGGTTTTAATTAATGATAGACACAATAATTGACTACGCCTTTGAGAGGAGTAAACTTCAATTTCTTGACATCAGTTAAGGATACAGTAGCTTATATCAAATGCAGTCGTATGTATGTAGATGTACTACCATGTTGGACATGGTAGTACATCTACATACTCATGCGGGAGGCTTACGTTCATCAGTGGACGGATACAGGGTGATGATGATGAATATAACATTTCACTTTTACAATCGTACATCTATCCAATTTGGCAGATTGTTTTATTATGAATTGTTTTTGTAATTCTGTATCCATGTCGTTCGATTACATTTTCATATGAATTTTCTTATTTTAATCGTGTTATTCGAAACTCACTATTCGAAACGTACTAAACGAAACGCACTATTCGAATACTACAACCTAATACGTACTATACGAACCGCATTATCCGAATCGCACTATACGAATCGCGTTCCTCGTTAGCCGCGGTCTAGACTCTAGAGTTACATTGTCGGTGCGCGTGCGTTACTTTAATACGGAGCTCGGATGGATATCTAAATTGCCCAATCGCTGTGAAATTGGTTAAATATCCAAACCGAGGCCCGTAACGGGTGCAGCGGGACACACAGGGAGGCTACAAACAATATCTCCATTTCACCGAACTAACATAATTAATTACTAGTAATACGTAGGTACAATCGTTAGCAATAATTAATATCTAATACGTGCATATTTATACCTAATCTTATTTTAGTTCGATTTTACAATAGCACGGTTCTATGTAATATAATTTATCATATTTTTTATACCAGTATACCTTAATTTTTTGGATAATCTTCATCACCATATCCACTGCCTAACTGAAGCATATTACTGCCACAAAATGCTGCCACAAAACTCAGCATCCCATGTCAGCTCCGCCGAATACATTCTATGCATATTGTAGTTTACGGCGTCCTTTCAGGACGGCGCGAGCCCAGAGACTTAGTTTATGCTCTTCTGTGGTATCTGAAATACATATCCTAACCAGGTTTACCTTCTTACTACAACTTTTTTTGCTATTAGATACTGTTAATTGAATTATATACCAAGCTTAAAGAGTATGTCGGTGCAATGATGTTTTTTTACTTTTTTTTTCTTTTACATTATTAAAGAATACGAAAAAATATACAAGAAAATTATTGAGTACATGGTTTTTGCTGTGTATTGTTAGATAAACACTATTTTACAGAAATGGTGGCTTTTGGGTTAAGCTTTGTGAAGCGTTTTACGTCTTCTCTCCAATATTTTGACCGGCATTGCAGGGTCTTTCTCAGGGTTGATAATTGGTATGGGAGAAATTGATTATTTTCTCCGATAAGAGAGAAGAAGAAATTCGCCACTTACGGCTCAACCCAAATGCCACAATTCCAAATCTGGACCGTCCAGTTCAGCGAAGTTATTATTAGTTGCCTGCATTTTGTATGATATTTTTGAAAATCACATTTTTTGTCTTAAGAGAGCGCCAATTCAGTTAAGTGCTTAATACAATATACGCGTAATTTAATAAAATAAATAAACATTTTTAATTAAGGTGTGATAAGTTTTGTGATCACCCTGTGGTTGGCAGTCACAATACAATTCGTTATTAATGTGTGTTTTACTAAATCGGAAATAATTAGATCTGATAATTCGGTCGCTTAAATTATGTTTGGTTCCTATTCTATTATGCGCCATGTCTCAATCACGGGCAGGATCGATACGCAGCACGTAGGTACGACGGATACATGCCTAACTGCCTATTGTGAGCTGCGGCGCCGCCGAAATACACTAATAATGACATTTTACTGTCCGCCATTGTTGGGAATCTAAGCCAATAGTATTATTATGACACGGTGTGGTTTACACGGTGCTTACTATCATTGTACATTATTTTATTGTATATTATATTATACTCATTGCGTGTAACATTGCTTTACGAATCTAATGAATTTATACGAGAATGTATATAAATTACATGTTTTTATAAAAATCACATGGAATGATAAAATATTTTTTTTTTTAAAACATATAAGTACTATATTATTGCAAGTAAAATTATGTTTTTTTTTTAATAAAAAGTTATTTTTTTTTTAGAAAATTAACATCCTCCTCTCTTTAAAAGGTGTTACTCCGTCGCGTGGGGGCAGGATGGGGGACAGGTTCGCAACACAAAGACTTTTTATGAAGCACATCGACATATATATTTCGATAACTCTACAAACTTGTGGGCCGGACCTAGTTACACCATTCAGGCCGGGCCAAAATACAATATGCTCTTGCCGACGTCGGCACACGACTGACCCGTGCGGCGCAAGTGGCAATCTATATAACTAACGTCACACCCGTAACCGGACTTGCCAATAGGGCGATACATACATGTACGTCAAGCGAACAGAAATAAGAGACGAAATATTGTACATCGAGGTGTTCGATATTTTTACATTCGAATACTTTATAAATAATTGAACTTTACCAATATTTGTAGTAATTTGATACATACATACAAATCTACATCCAATATCATCCTTTATGACATTACTCTCATGATATAAATGTCAAAAAAGTGGTGGCTATCAATCCAGATTTGAAACGAATCTCAAAAAAAAAAAAAAAACTGTATTATTACTCATTTTTAAATCAAAATGCACGTAATAAATAAAAGTAATTACTCTATAGATGCACCTTATACCAAAGAGTATGCTTATCATAATTATGTATGCTAATGCTGCCTTTTAGTACGCGGAATATATGTAAAAATTAAGCATGTTCGTATCTTTCAAATTCCCATCGGCGATGAGTAAAATGATTCCAAAAGCTCATTATTTCACATTTCGCAGAGGGGTACACCGTATTTTTTTATGTCTTAACTTTGAATAGAGCATTCGGTCTCACGCCATATTCATTTTGCATCCAAACGCACGTATCGCTAGTTTTTGCGGAAGTCGAACCTCTCTCCATGCGAATATAATTGACTGCATACTTTTGACTTTCTATGAAATGATTTTTCATACGCCTTATTTATATTAGTTATAACAAGTGGTCTGTGTACTTGTCTCTTTGTAATGAATGGATGCCAAGTTATGATCGTCGTACACGACACGAAATAGTTTTACACGTCTCCGTAATGGCGTCATTCCTTTCCGCGTTTTCAATGACTTTTTGTTAATTATTGTAATTAATGTCTGCGGTAATTGCTGGCGAGCATACCTGGGAGTGAGGTGTTTATTATTATGCCCCGAAGAGAGGCAGGTGTTCATCATGTATGAATTGAATAGTAATTGCTTTTATTTGATCAAAAAAATATTCTTGCGCAATATCCTGAAACAAGCTAAACTGTTTCAGTTTCAATGAGTGGAATTTAAAAATAGTTTGTGTCTTTGCTTTTATTTTCGGTTGCAAGACTTTAGTTTGTTTGTGATCAGGAGTGCTTAAAAAGAGGTTCCGAGAAACTTATAAGAGCTCCTTGTTAAATAAATATGCTCAACACTAACCAGAAGCGAACTGAAATTCGCAGAATTTCTACACAAATAACATTGTACATATATACATCATTGCTAAAAAAGTACTTACTTACGAATACTTTGTAGATTAAGTGAGTCCCTTGTAAACATAGTAAGTCCTATGTAAGAATCCTACCACTTAGTATGAAGATGTATTCAATTAAAGTATTCGTATATTTACTCAGACCTTCTGAATTAATATATTTTCAATATATAATATATAGTTACTAATAATACACAAGAAATAAAAAAATACTAAAACAAGTTAAAGTGTTGTAGGGATATTTCAGTAAAAGATAACAACCTCGAGGAAGACATTAGTGAAACCGTGTATAATACTGGTTCTATGTTAAGATTAAAATACATTACAAAATAAATGTATTATATATGCAAATTTATTAAAATATACTTTACCAATACTGGATACCACTCGCAGTCTCCAGATTCCGAACCAAAGTCCTTCCTGCTCGTAAGTCGGAATATTATCATTCGCCACCGAGGCACTCTGGCCGTGACTACCGGTGTAATATAATAATTACAAGTTCAGCGGTGAGCGATGCCTGTATAATGTTGTGTGGAAGAAGTGAATTACTGCAATAATTGCATCGCCAACAATTACAGTGGTTTCCCGTATGGAAAAACCTTTCAAACTCTAGCAAAAAATATTCAGATTTCTATTCGGTGTTTACTGTTCAAAACACAGACACATAATGTAAACTATAGCTTCAGTGCCAGCTATAGACCTTGCGGCGTCCTGGGCAAAAATAATTTGGCGCCCCCCGGGTTTTTGTCGGTGGAAAGGGAAATCTTCAGAAAACAACCTTAGTTCATTCGGCGACCTGGGCAGGCGACTTACTGCGCCACCCCCTAAAACCGGCACTGTATAGCTTAACAAAACAATGATTATTATAAGTTATAACTAACCATTGAGTAATAAAATATTTTGACTATTGAATGATTAAAGCATTCTTCTTATGCGGCTGTCAATTAATTGGAAGGACGTTTGAGACATTTTCTTGGGTCATATTATCGGTAAAAATATACATTTTAACTGTGTATTGTACTCAAGAAACTTAGGCACGATCTCTGAATGTTTGATTAAATAAATTATATTTACTAAAATTCACACTTATTTAAAATGAAAGTAGCTACAAGCTATTACTCATTTGGGGCTTCCGTATGAAACATTAAAAATTCTAATAAATAACAATTATTTGCGAATTTACTCAGAGATTTCCTTGGATTATATCATAGTATTTATTTTATTTTTCTTTTTAGAGCTGTTTTTAGCGAGAAAATAATATATTTGCAACAAATTATCAAATTTTACATAAAGCCATGACCTATGCCCTTTTCCAGGTTAGCACTGCATACTACAGCTTCATTGAATGCATTGTACACACCTTTTAAGATGGTCTTCTAAGACGACAATAGCTATAGGGCTTGAATACAATTCAGATATAGTTTAATATAAAGTATACAATAATTTAATCAAGTAAATAAATCATACTTAACTAGAGTTAGCTTCTGTCTAAAGAAATATCCTCTCATATTAACACCATAATGAAATATTTTCTGTTCTAAGTTTTAATACTTGTGCAATGCGACATAATAATCATCATGTCTGCTCCCGTAACTGGAGCACATGTTCATCAAGATCAATCGTCGTGTAATGCAAGATGACTTAAAAACTCAACGTTCTCTTCCTTATCGGATTTGATACAATTGGTAGGCGATGTTATTTGTTGGCCGTGTTCCTTCCGTTTCAAGTTCCACTCGATATTCGGGCGGGGGCGGAAGCCAGTTCCTCCGCGTTATTGCCCGCCATCACGCGCCGGCTGAATTATCGTAATCGGACATGACTTTCATATGCAAGTCTGCGCGCACAACAAATGTAAGTTACAGATCGGTGGCTCTACAATGAAACCGATCGCGATAACACTCACGCGGATTAAAACGTTTCACATCTGAATTGTTTGATAAAAATTGACATCAACACGATGTAGCCCTTGCTAACTAGTACCGAAAACCTCGATAGACAATCTTTCGTCTCGTATTTTTGTCGCTTGCCATACCTTTACGTATGGCCACATTGGGACTAGTTATATAGTTTTACCACCGGCGGCACTGGCGACCGACCACGGGCCGCGGAAGTGCCGACGGCCGGCAGTTGGTCCCCACCCTTTGGCGAAGCAAGGTCCGCATTGCGGCCGCGCGGCATGTCATACCGCGTGGTCACATACTTGTAATGTTTTTAAAGTAAATATAATATAAACAAGAAATCGATACCGAATTTGATGGTTCTTAAGCTTCATATTTTTATTTCAATTCCATTTCATAGTTTAATTATATGTAAGTCTATCTATGTTCTTTTAGTAACAATGGTCTTCGTATGTGCATCCCTTCTACGCAAGCAATCTTCGTTCTGAAAAACCATTATGTATGTAACTACAAAGACATGTAATTAGATATTAGATAATGGGAAAAATTCAGGCGCTGTACAAGAAACGCATTGAGTTCTTCTTCATCAGTTCAAAATCAAACAATTCAAGTATTGTGTAACAATTATGTTAACGAATTAAATTATTATAAATATTTATTTATTAATCTTGTTTTTATATGGAAAAGGTTGGGTATGGCCTCTGTTTAGGAGACTACAGTTTCGACTTACTTGCAGCCTTACTCAACCTACAACTTGTCTGGAGTCTCCTAAATAGGGGCCATATCCAACGTGATCCATGTAAAAACAAGGTATTTATTAAGAAACAAAAAAAGAGAGAAGAAAAATTCATCAACTAACATTATTTTCATTCAATTTTTATTTTGTTTATTCAATCCGGGTATACTAGAATCAAATAAGTAAGTCACCCCAATCCTCGTGGTTTGAACAACATATAAGTATTATTTATCAAATATCAAGTTTTCAGGTTTAACATCTCACTTAATGCTCGCTCTGGATGGATGGTTATGCACCGTTCTGTTCAACGCTAATCGTCAATATTTAACTTAATAATGACGATTATCCAGCTGGTCGCGATACTGCATATCGCCAAAAGCGACAGGGCTCTTGCATCACCGGGCCGCGGCCGTTACAACATTTTTTATTTTCTTCGTAGTATCAATCCAGTGGATTGGTTTGCAGCAAAAAAATCTTGCATCTCGATCTTAACTCCTCTCGATCCTCTGCAATCCTCTTTAGCATAGCATAAGAGCTACATCTCATGTCCTCGAACTCTTGCTGCAAATACTCCTGTCTAGGGCGTACTCTGCAGTTTCTACCCTCAACCATCCCTTCCACAATGTCGTGAAGAATGCCATCGTGGCGCATGATGTGACCGAACTATCGGGCTCGCCTCTCTGAGATGTTTCTTACTAGGTGCCTATCTTCTTTGATTATGCTGAGAACCTCATTGTTCGTGACGTGGTCTCTCCAGGAAATTCCGAGAATTCTTCTGTATGACCACATCTCATTTTATGAAGCTGCTCAAATTATAAAACAAAAGTTGCTTCAAGACCCCGTGCTCGTGCTGTCGTGGAAGGCTGTTGGGAACAATACATAGTATAAAATGTACTTGGTCGAGATATGGGAGATCCAGCTCACATCGCATGAGGTGGAGACCATGGCGATTAGCATAGCTTTGTGGTAAAAGCTTGTGACGACCTTATGCTCTAATACGAGGAGCGTACTTGGTGATGATGATGGTGATTATTTGAAATTGGGCAGATTTAATAGAATTTAGAATGTAGTAAAAATGGTACTATAACTATTTTGCAATGCATCTGAACAATAATTTTACAATAATATTATAAAATACTAGCTGACCCGGTGAACTTTGTTTCACCCGAAAGGCAATAAATGAGCAGATTTTGGATTTTATTAAGTTGAATTTTTCGGTACATATGATATCATATATTTGGTCTGGTTGAATTCTATTGCAGTAAACGACGAAACTTCAGCAAGTAGTTGTCAGCATTTCGACGAATAATCAAACGATATGCGTAATAATTCGGCGAGCTAACCTTCTTGGTAGTTTCTTCACCTGAAATTAAGACAAAAGATTTGCTATTTTGTATGTGCAGCTAACATCCATATTTGTAGCATAATTATAAAGGGGTGAAGATAAATGATATTAAATCGTTTGCCGGTTATTTGTCAAATTTTCTCTAAACAAATATCTTAATCTTTAAGTCTGTTATTTTCCTGGTAATAAGCAGTGTAATTGGTCATTTATTGGAAATCTAAAGCAAAACCAAGCACTGTAAAATGTATGTCATGACGGAATCAAAGCTATGATATTAATTTTCAGCCAAGTCGGTTAGGCCGTTCTTGAGTTATAAAAACAAATATTACCCGACTTTCTTTTATATATATAGATATACAGAATCGAAATTCCAATTTTTTTACAAATATTTAGAAACATATATTTAGAATAGTATAGATAAATATACAATAAATAGAGAAAATAATAAAAAATAAAAATAACACAATAGAATAAGAAGATGCCTTTCCATTTGCTTTTTGTTATAACATTTTTAACAAATAACAGATTAAACTGATATTTTCACTAATATTTATTTTGTTTTTGTCTTTTTTTCCTGCCTTTTGTTTTCTTTTTTGTTTCAAAATATTCCGTACCTTACGTAGGTACTTACTTACAATACCTACTTTTGCGTCATTTTTAGTTATGGCGTTGGCTATAGCAACATTTTCTTCAACTGACAGCTGTCAAGTTACAATAGTCTTGTATGAAAACATGTTTACGTAAATGTTCAATATTTTTTCTTAATCAAATCAATTTTGAGTATACCATGGACGTTTTTGGGTTCTAAGCTACCTTTCCACCAATTTTCAGCCAAGTCGGTTAGGCCGTTCTTGAGTTATAAAAACAAATATAACCCGACTTTCTTTTATATATATAGATTTGAAAAACATAATTCAGATTAGTGAAAAAAATAAAAGGTGCTCGAAAATAAGCTTAGATATTTAAAAAACGAACATAATTATAAATACATATATTTTCGTAACGAATAATTGTTATTATACTTTTTAAGTAAGAAGGTACTGATATAATAAATAAGAAGAGTTGATCATAAAGATGCACAACTAAATAAATTGAATTGTGAAAACAAATAATTAAAAACATATATACATTTATATATATAAGCATTATTTTATCACATACTTGTTTTTTGTAATTTTTAAATTTATTTTTCCACATTTGTAGTATAAGAAAACTTTCATTTTTAAAACCGTTTTCAATTTTAATTTATTAAATACGGTCATATATATTTTTCACCATTGTGAATGGGTCTTTACTCAGGCCCGCGGGCCGTGGCGCGTTCATCCGCGTACCGCTGCATTTAAATCGCGGGCCAATTAAATATCTATATATAGTCACTTTAAGTTATGACTGCATCGCTACATACCTACGCGGACTTGCACCGGAGCCTCAAGACAAAACACTGCAAAAATTTATCGATACTCTGATCATACAGACAGAGTACAAGTCTCACATGACCTGAATGTTTATTTGCAAATGCATGAAAGATAACACCAGTACATGGTTTTGGTCTTCCAGTGACTTCTAATACACAATAACTGTTTTGATAGTTTTCTTTTTCGTCATGAACTTGATTTGGTATTTTTTTTTAAACGCATGCAGGAGAGCATTAGACGTTGATGGATCTATGACGTTCAACTAGGATCAATAAATCTTTGATGTTTGTGTAGTTCTTGGGATATATACTAAGGATGTAGCAGGAGAGCATAAGCATAATAGTTGCCTTTGATTCAAGCCCACGTGCTCATGCCATCCTGGAAGACCATCGAGAACTATAGATAGAATGAACTTGTTAGAGCTGCGGACGTAGAGCTGACATGGGATGGGACTATGGCGGATGATAGAGCTTTGTATTGGCAATTCGTAACGACCAAATGCACCAGTTAGGGGAGCAGGCATAGTATTATAATGATATTTGAGTATATTTAAAATTTATATTTTTACGAGTATGTTATTAAAGAGATGCAATACAACGTATTTGCTTACAAACATTTTATTACGACTATTCTGTAATGTTCTAATGATTCATATTAAGTGATCTCAGCCCTATAGGTCATGACAAGTCAGTAAAATTGTAGTTCGTACCGTTGTATGGTGTACCTAACTCATTTATAAATCGAATATAATTTTTTTAAATTTTTAATAAAATTACACATTTTACATTTCTATGATAACAACTGTTATTTATTTTTATTAATGGCATCTATAACGCTTTTCTTACCATTAAACCATGTTTGAAATCACTGTGCAATAATGTAACATCTGTTACATTCTCTTAACTATAACGTAACTTATTTTTCTTTAATGAAAAACTTTTATTAGGTACATCACTTTATAGGTGAGCATTAAGCACACATGTGGTTTTAAACACAGACTTTCCTCCCAGAGGTAAAGTGTAGGAACGGATAAATTACCCACTCTGAGATTCACACGTCCTCATACGGAGACAACTCTGCAGTTAGGTGGGTATCTCAGGGGTAATGATGGCCACACTAATGGCTGTCATTTACCTGATCTGATGGGCAGGTCGAGTAAGTGCATTTACCCGCAAGGCGACAGCAAAGAGTAGGAGAAATTTTTTATTTGCTTAAGTGACATTATACTATATGCAGATATATGTGGATAATAAACATCTAGATGCATGCGTATTTAAGCAGCAATATGTAACAACTCAATTGAACATAACTACTTAAATGATTGAGTCAATAATCGTCAAGTTATCCTACCTTTAATATCGTCAATTAGTCACGATGACATCTAATATAAAGATAATATGATACTTTTCATTCTGACTGTTAAAATCACTGTAAGTATGTGAAGTGTTAGAGAAAGTATGCATTTTATTTTGTAATATATATTAACTCCTAGTTGAAATAAATTGTCGTTGTCAAGTACTGTTCTGTCATCATAGATTTTGCCTCGTCCTATCTCAGTTCTGCCTCCCGAATTTCCGCTAAGTACTCGTGCATTTCATGTGTATTCCGAGATAGCCTCTAATAACTACAATAGCTCAATGGGCTGAAGAAAGAAAACATATTGTTTTCTTTTAGAAGGTATTTATTCTAATGTAATTTGAAGCAAATATTACATCAAATTACAAAATCTAACCTTTAACTATTGTATATTAGATCTGTTTATGGTGTTAGATTGATTTGAAATCGTTCGTGATTGTTAATTTTATTAATAGAAAACAAACACGTGCAGTTGATATGTATGATTAAATATGCTAACAAAATCAAATTGCCATGATCGGGCACATTGCCAGAATGATAACCAATAGAATAGATCCACAAAATAAATATTCCATAGGTACTAAGTAGTATAAATCGCAACGCCAGCTGTGGAATGATTGATTGATCTATGTAGTTGGTAGGTTTTATTAAAAGAGTAAAAAAGAATATACGTACATTATAAACTATTTTTTGTTGTTGCAATCATTGAATATTGTCTATGATGTTTTTTGAAGCAGAATCTTTATATTTTCTCTGTGATTAAATCATAGATTAGCCAACGCAATTATGTGTTTAGGTATTTTGTTTTACTCTGGTACCTACCCACGCGGGTTGGTAGCGATTATTTACTGTTACGTAAGTATGTAGGTTGATACCTAATGTACATATGTCTGAAAAGCACCTGGACTGAATGATGCGACCATTTACATAATAAACCATTCGTATGTAAATCCCGCCACGGCAGCTGGCAAAAGGGGTAACCGACACTGGTGGGGGGTCACATTTTACCACCAATTCATTACCGGGCGACAAAAACAACGAGCCATCTAAATAATAATATACAAGTACCTATATACTCGCGGACTACCGAAACGATAATGGCGGGAACGCTCTCTGTGGATTTACATGTCAAAAAACATGACAATGCGAAATTCGTAAAAAGCGCGCCAAAACAATGCTATTAAGCGTTTGTCTTTTGATATACAGAAACAATGATTTTTTCAATACCCAGCTCATTATAACCTTAATAAAACAATAATATATTACATGAGTATTAAATTAATATACTTAACTATATTCACCATACATTTTGAATGAAGCGTCTAGCTGACTTAAAAAGTATATTGATTAGGAAAATCTACAGAATTCTTAAATAACTTCAGCTCTTTGTAGCAGGACTTGGATTTCGTTAATCTTCTTCGCAATTTCACATTTGTTGTCGAAGAATTTGTGAATATTTTTAAAAATGTATATAACAACCATAAAGAAGCCTAAATAACCTACCTGCTATAAAAACAAACCTAGATCAACATATCAAATGATAAGTATTTTGCAATTAGGTGATTACGGTTGTCAATACAAATAAAATTGTCATAAAAGAAGCATATTTGTTGAATGGTGAGAAATCTATTTATTAAGAAGTACTCATACTATTTTACTCATTGATATTCACATTTATTAAATGTTTTTATTATAATTAAATAAATAAAAATGAGTATCGTTGGCTAGAGTGAGTTTTTACTCTGAATAAATTAGTTGCGCTTAAATTTGTCGCGTAGAAAATTTACGTGTGAACTTTCAGAGACAATCGGGCTCATTTTCCGCCTTAATGGCGTGGAATTGGTGTTGACAAAAAGCGGGTCTTTTGAATTGAATTACCAGATTTTCTCACGGCACGTCGCCAATAGTCTCTGCGGGAGATGAACCCGAGCCTGCGAGAATGCCAACCTAACCTACCTACTCGGCTACCCACACGTTATTGTGCTTTTGTTTGAAGTCAGAAAACTTAGACATTACCACCATTATTTTACTTACACACAATGGATATAAAATACAACAAACAGAGCGATTTTAGTGCGACGTTGTAATTTTTTTGATACATCTTGATATGTGTGAATAGATAAGTATTTTAAATAACTTCTTAAGTTTCACGGCCAGATTTGATATTGTGGCTTTTGGGTTTAGCCGTGTGTGGCGAATTAATCCTTTCCAATATTTTCACCGCCATTGCAGAGGTCTTTCTAAGTCATCAACCCTGAAGAAGACTTTATCTTTTAATGTCTAGGTTATTATAATAATTGGTAAAAATGTAGATATGTATTATATAATTATTATTTAAATGAAGATTATGTACATCTAGTTCATTTTAACAAATTCCTCTACCTTACTGAAGGTTAAAATTGTCATAATGACTCCGTTAGCTGCCAATACCTTCGATTGTATTTTAGTTAGTTGCATATAGTATTCCAAATCTTTTCTAAAAAAAAAAAATCTTTCTATATCGGTTTTCTATCTGAAGCACATCTCTATTTTTACAAATTGCCGCAACACTGTTCAGTTAACATTGCCCATGATTTGCCGTAAGACAACTCTGCACCAGAAGCTCCATCTGGGAATATAAATGTCTCCCAACCACCCAAAATAAATCCCAGTGCCGGCTCTAGACCCTGCAGCGCCCTAGGGCATTTTTTTCTTGGGGCCCATATTGTATGTATTTAAAAAATATATATATGAGTTAGATTGCCCTCGGCGCCCCTAGCTCATTCGACGCCCTGGGCCACCGACCCACTGCGCCACCCCCTAAAACCGGCACTGATAAATCTCCATAAACCTACCATTCAAATTTAATATGATCTCTTGACTTTATAATCATTTAGGTATTATTTTAAGTTTTTTTAACAATCACAAATTGTGCGTGTTAGAATGCAATTTTATTATGCATACATATTTTATGGCATTCTGAATTTTTTTTTTGCAATGGTATCACATTCGAAAATCTAAGTTGCTCCCCAAGGCTAGAAATAATTTACACATGCGTTCGTGCTGCGACTCTGCAATTAGGCATGAATCTAGGTACCCAAGTGTCTCTCTGGCACCTAGATAGACGCACAGCTGGCTACCTATTAAAAATGATTAGCCATTTAATTGCGAAGCTTTCATAAGCTTATTTTTCACACAGGGCGACACACAATGGCGGACCGGGTGCTGTGCGTAAATCGTAATTGTTTTAAAAAGATAAATAATTTTAATTCACGCGGTCCATTGTTTGGACAGAGAGATATGACGGCGTTTTGAAATTGTTGTTCCTCTCGAAATTTTGCGATCACAATGAAAACAATATCGCGTTTCTCGAAAACTCATTGGTCAAAAAATTATGCAGAAATCGTTGGGTTTTTTGTATGCTAAGCAGGCGCCCATTGTCGATTGTAAAAAAAACTAACATGGTTAAGTTTTTGCTAATTTTGTCGCTTATTATTTAAACAAGAGACTATTCTAGATGCAACACTTTTAATTCAAAGTACCTAGTACATAAATATTAGTACTTTGATAGGTAGTTACTATTCTTTATTTTTGTATTTCGTGTTAAAAACGTCAAACAGATTTAACTCACTTGCTACATTGTTGGCGTGTCTGTTGACCTAACATAACGTCCTATACAGTGCCGGTTTTAGGGGGTGGCAAAGTGGGTTGTTGCCCTAGCGCGTCGAATAAGCTTAAGGCGCCGAGAGCAACCAATATATTTTTAGATCTTTTTAAATTTAAGCAATATGGAGTGCTAGAAAAAAATTGCCTAGGGCGCTACAGGGCTTAAAGCCGATACTGGTTCTATACTCAAGAAAATATAGCATGGCACCTAATTATTTACTAATATTTATTTTTATGATTCAGTTGTTTGCTTCTTTTGTAGGTGATTTTTAATATTTTATGTTTCATTTTCAGATTCTAGTAAATATATAATTAATTTATTTAAATAATAGTCAGAGACTTTAGTTTTAAAGGTATTGCTAGCTTAATAGAATAGTCTCATTAAAACAATATTATGCCATTACTGTAAAAGCATATGAAATAAGTCATGCTACATGTTTGAGATAATATGATCATTTTTTGATCGTATGCTCCAACTAGGCAGCAATTACTGTACGAGAACAGTGCCGGTTTTAGGGGTGGCGAAGTGGGTCGATGTCCCAGGGCGTCGAATAAACAAGAGGCGCCAAAGGCAACCAATCTTGATTAGATTTTTTTGAAAAAGCCCTAGGGCGCCGCAGAGTCTTAAGTCGGTATTGTATGAGAGCAATTATCAAGAGTAGAATTTATTCAAGAATTTAGTATTTACACATTGCGTATGCCATAGTACTGAAAAAATGGAATTGATAAGAATATAAATATGTAATGTGATAATGTATTCGGTGGAACTTCGGCGTGTAGAGCTGGATAGACGCGTGTATCTTGACAGCTAGGATAAAATTATTTCGGTTGCTCTTGATGAATGGTGACCATATGGCAAAAGAAGAAATATAATTAAAAGTAGGTATTTATCAATTTGCTCTGTAGACCATGAAGGGTTAATAGTACAACTCGTGTACTGGCATCTCGGTTTTAAGTCGCGGAATCGCAATCGGCTATTTGGTTGCATTCATATTTAAAAACAATGATTTGAAACTTTAAATCGGATTTTGAAAATATGACTCTTGGAGACCACTCATTCAAAGAATATCCTGCTTATAACAAAGCCTCCACACCGGAACGGGCGACACCGCAGACGCAACAATTACCATAATTTTTCTCTCTTTATCTTTGCACGTGTGCGGTACGAGTGACAGAGACCAAGCGTCTCGGAGCGCCGCGGATGAGGCGATAAAAATCCAACAAAGGAAACGGCCGGCCAATCAGATCGGAGAATTTCCAAGTGTTGGTGCGTGCGTGTGGGTTTAGCGAGCTTACCGCTTCTGTACGGAGTCACTTGAAGTAACTTCGGTTGTAATTGCGCGTAATAGCCTCTGGTGGACGAGCGAGATGCAAATTGTCCGTGTCTCTCCGTTTCCGAATGACGAGCGTGAAAATTATCATTGTGTGTGCGTGTGTTGGCGCGCTTTTTCAGTTGCAGTTTTTCCCGGAATGCTAATATGTCGGGAAATTATTGAGACTTTTTTCTCTTACGTTTCAAGACTTTTGGTTTAATATTTTAACCGCATTTAAAGGATTAATCATAAGAAGTAATATATTTATGAACTCTGCAACAGGAATAATTATATGATCATTCATTTTATGTACGTGTACCATTTTCAAGAAAATTCCGATATAGGCATTCCTTAAGCTCAGGCGAATAAATTATGCGCATATATAGGACGACAACAGTCATGAATTTTTTTTTTACTTTGCAATTTAAATAATTATTGTGTGAAAGCGACTCATCAAGGATTCTACACTATCCTCCGGTATGATATGAACACTAGGTAATAAAATTATAGAAGATAGCAATTAAGTATTCAATGTATCTGCTTCTACAAAGATTCCGATTAGAAAATATGTGGGGGTAGTGCATTCCTATGTTTTAATGCCTAAATTAACATTGTAATTTTGAAGTCTATTTTTTAAAAAAATGCAAATTTAATTTCAAAGAGATGCAGATAAAACGGCAAGAATCATTTTGATATTCTTTATTAAATGCCGAAAGGTATCTATCAATACTCACTTAATTTATGTGCAGTAAAATATTAATGAAGCAGCCATAAACAAAAAAGAAAAAACACAAAATCAAACATTATTACGTTGGCAACAGATGTCACTCGTATCGGCCTGGGCAAAGAATAAATTTACAATCTTTTATGGCTATACTGCGATATAAAATGTCGGGAGGCAGGTAATTCAGTGGCAAAACGACAGACTGTGATGCGAGCAACGCCAACTCTCAGTGAAGAAAAAGGATTTTCATCAAAAAACTTTATAACATGTTTATTTCCTCTTGATGTGAGATTTATTGACATATTTTTACAAATGGTTCTAAAAACATTACTTGTTATAAAATGAAATTACGTCTCTTAAAAACGGTTTCTGAATTCAATGAAGGATGCTTGAACATCTCTTTAATGGAAGCAATTATTCATTTCAGTATGTAATGAGTAATATATACAAACTTTAGACCTCTAACCAAAAAAATGTTCTATCTACGTTGGTATATCTAAGATACAAGTCTAAGTTGTAGATTAAAATTTATTTGTTCATAACCTCTTTTTCGACTGCATGTATTTTTAATCTTATTTTTTAAATATCTGTTAGTGTGTCTTAAGTTGGTATTCTTCTATATGAGATCACAAAGTAAAACAATCAAAGTGTTGCATTTTTGGGCATTAAAGTTACAAATGTTTTTTTTTGTCCACGTGCCTAAAACTTCAGTCAAATTAGGAGACAGCTATTTTTATTTTTTCATTGACAGTTCTACTATGCTCATTTTGCGATTGTTTATGAAGCACGGGACTTTTATTGCTAAGTCCAACGACGTCATAAATATTGACGATAAATGAGCTTTTATTTGATCTGCATTATTTTCACTATGATATCTAGCATATTAGTTTACCAAATAAAAAGCTACATGTACCTAAAAAAAAAGTAAAAGTATTTTAACGTTAGTAATTGAAAAAAACGTCTTCAGAAAATATTTTAGTAAAAGTGTGATACTCGTGTATTAGTATTATTTTGGAAATCCGTCATTAAAACCCTCTGTTCGTAACAATATATTTACATTTTTTTAAATATATATATATTATAAATTAATTGTGTATTATTTAAGATATCTGGTATCATGAATATCAATAACTTTTCCTCGTAGACGACTTGATATTTAATGTATTCTAAGACCTTTGGTATACAGACTATAAAAATTGCATCTCACTAGATGTAATAAAATGAGTCCTATAGACGTATAAGATTGCTAAGTATCAAATAAAAATAAAGGTTATGAAAAATTATTAATCGTTTTTTTAATTTGTTGACGACATGTTTCGGCTACATTGATTAGCCATTATCGATTGAATGTTGTGGTGATTGTCAAGCTTTCACTTACCACACCCAAAAATGTACAACCGAAAATGATCCATCAATCTATCGATTTTCGTTCGTTGACCTTCGATTATGGCTCCACGGGTTCCCGTGCAAGGTCACGTTCCTCCCTTGCCCTCAGTGACCATAAATCAGGCGGCGTGCGGGCCGCTTGTGCTTCTCCGGAACTGTCCCGGACGTGCCGCGACTGACGCGTGGTCCCACCCGGCGGCCGATCGGCCTCTGAATGACAATTGAAATTTCGAAAGCTCCACTAAATACCTCCATACATCCATATTCTAAGCATCCACAGGTTAATAAGTCTCTAAAAAAATAAATAGTTATTTCTATCGTATTCTAACGAAAGCTTATACTCGTACCTTACTGCTAATGGCATCAATTCTTCTTCCCACTTAAAACTTACATGCTGATATCAGTCTGTGATGAAAAGATTTCATCTCTGATTTCTATGACGCTTTTAATTTTAAGGATGTGTGTGAGCAGCTTTATGTGTGTGGAATGCATTACATGTTATGATAGTTCGCAACTAAGTAAGATTTAATCAAAATGCATCTAGAGTAGACACAACATCACAAAATAAAAAAAATCTTGTGCAACTGAAATTTTGAAAGAAGAAAGTCTTGTGCTGGTGACAAGATACCACTGGGCATCTAACTTTCAGGAAGTCTACATAAAAGAACGACAGCTGTACATCTATGACTCAAAAAGAGACAGGATTAGATAAGGTTAGATTAGGTCAGGTTCAATCACGTTATGTAAGATTAGGTTACGTTAGTTTGCCAAGTAATTATTCATTCGGTTGCAACTGGATTAGATCTGACACCACAAAATAAAAATAAAACCTTTTTGAGTAACAATGATACGAAAACTCTCTGACTCATTCTAGGATTGATTAAGTTAAGGTAAGGCGCGGAAGGCTTTCTTCTGTATTTCTCGCCTTACGGGGATTTCATGGGGACTCAAATTTCGAGCCCTTAAAACAGTGTATGATGCGATCTTTCTCAGCACCGTGACATATGCGGCGCGGTGCTGGGTTGAGCGCACTCGACTACTCTTCATTAGACGCATTCTCTTGAGCGGTCAAAGAACCCCACTTCTCTCACTTACTAAAGCCTATCGATCCTCTGCCACCGAGTCATTGATTATCCTTGCGGAAGTGCTGCCGTTGGATCTGCAAGTGCAGGTGAGCGCCGCTATGTCGTTGCTTAGACGTGGCTTCTCTGCGGAGGTCGGGGGCACTTGTCTCAATCCTCCGCAGGGTAAGATCACGAAAGAAACCGAAAAAGAAGTAAGACTGGCGGCGCTCGCAGCATGGCAGAGCAGATGGTCGACCTCGCTCAAGGGTAGACACACATATTCCTTCTTTCCTTCTGTCCTCGATAGAATGGAGATGCCGTGGCTTATACCAAACCACTGGACTAGTCAATTCATGACTGGGCACGGAAATTTTAAGGCTAAACTCTTCAAGTTTAGCCTCGTTGATAGTCCAGACTGCCCATGCGGCAGCCCCTTGCAGGACGCTGAACACGTTCTGTGGCATTGTCCAATATTAGATTTAGCGAGGCAAAGGCTCCTTAGCGTAATCCAACAGAAGTCTGGACCGGTTGGATATATCGATCTCATATCTACGGAGCCCAACTACCATGCATTTTCTGTATTCGCGGCGACCTTCGGCGAAGAAGTCTAAAAGTCCAAATTTTAACGTCTGAACTACTAACTTTTACACCCATGTGTGGTGTTGCTCACCAAAACCAGTTACTTGTATAACGAGAATGTACTCTGAAAACAATGCCTTGGTAAGTGCTCCCAAGGAGCGCAGGTACAAGGCGACCGGCCCGGGGGCCTAAGGCCCCCCAAAAAAAAAAAAAAAGATTGATTAAGTTAGCTTAGGTTTGGTTAGGTTAGGTTAGGTTACAACCATGAATGTTCTCCAAATGTCCCGCATGGCCACGGTGGACAGGACAGGCAGTATAAGGTGGGTGGGTGGGTGGTTTAGCGATGCCCGCGCGGTCTACGGCGAGTGTGTATACAAACACAAACCTGTTTCTCAAACGGCCAGAGTCAACACCCGCCCGCTCCTAATTAATATGCAAATCTGATATAATTACCGGCCGAATCAATGACGTACTGCCGGCAGCCGAGAAGGTTCCCAAATGTAGAGCCGAAATATACTTGGCTTATTAAAACATTCACCACGTGAACTGCTACGATGGAATGTTGTCAAAACGTTTTTTTCGGAGTTCCCTCGTCGTTTTTGATCATGATACTAAGTTATCAGCATTATTACTTACTTTTACTCGTAAACTTAATAAAACTCCCTCTCTTACTCGTATTACAACAAGGGAGCACTCTAAACTACTACTATGTTATATCGAGCAACAAAATTTGTAAAATAATGAAGATTAAAGTATTCACATATGAATAAGTAAATCACTTTTCTTTTTATAAACATCACATAAATATGAATTTTTTAATTTTTATTAGAATATTATTTTATTATTTCAATATTCTAATCTACTTTTATAGATCATTGACTATATTACAATATTATTATTAATTAAATATACATATACAATACATAAAACCTAAGAACAATGATCTATAAAAGTAGATTAGAATATTGAAATAATAAAATAATATTCTAATAAAAATTAAAAAATTCATATAATAATGTCTCCTTGAGACAATATCAAGAAGGTATAATTATTCATCAGTAACACAGGTAAATGATTGGTTATAAAGTCCGCGTCGGAACTATAAGTAGTCGTTTCTCATCCATTCAGTCTATAGTTTGGTTCGAGACCCGAGTGGTACTTACTAAAATAAATAGACTGTCGGAAAGTAATAATATTAAGCTTGTGAATAAATGATGACTGATTGAATAATAAAAAATAATAAAAATATACATACTTTGAATATATACTATAGCGACATCTATCGTACGATGATAACAATGATATAAATACTATTTTCAACGCGAGTCGGTCTAGGCATAGCAATAGCCCAGTTTGCTGAGCGGTATGAATACCTGGGCATAGTTGGTTTCCAAGGTCCGCGGTTCGCATCCCGCTTCTGCCGTTATTTTTGTGCTTGGATTGACGCGTTGAAAAAAAAATTTATGTATAGTATATGTATATTTAATTAATAATCACATAAATACTTTGATTGACCACCATAATATTTACGTAAACCACATCATATGATCATATTTCTTCTTCTTCTTCTTCTTCTTCTTCTTCTTCTTCTTCTTCTTTATGTCAGCGATGCCAATTAAATTTAGTACCATGTCTGTTACCATTGATAGTTTCCCTGTTACCTATTATACAATCTGGGGAGGAGTAACTAGTCTACACATGGAGTAGGATATAGTTAGAGGTTTCAAAAATTCAATAACAGTTCATTATTCCTCATGCAGCATTCTCCATCGATGTGTACTACCCGAATTATTTGAATTAAATTGATAGTTGACTCAACAAAAATGCAAATAAAAAAATGTTTAATGTTTTTGATTAAGAAAATATACGGCTGATTCATGTTGATTCTAATGCGATTCATGTTGCACGGAAAAAATGTGTAAAAATAAAAGTGTGTTGGTAACAATGTTTGAGAAGTCTTGGTCGGCCATTAGACGTGTCGGTATTACACCAAAAGATGTCGATTTTTTTCAAACAAATTGTTGATGGAAATTAATATGTTTTTCGGAACAATAAAACAACACGAGAATGTCACTAAATCAAGCCAAGAAGTCTCTGCTCCTGGCGGCATGCTAAACATTGCCAGTATGCTAAATTAATGCAGCATATTATTACAATAAAAATGAACATTTTTAATGCTGGCAGCATTAGCATTTATTACCTAGGAACATAATAAATATTATCAAGATTTACGATATGCATACAGCAAGCTCGGTTATTAATTATTGTGTATGGACAGTAATATTTTTGTTATCATTATCATTAAAAGTGCATTAGCTTTTCTGAAAAAAGGTTTTTAATGCTTCTATTATCGTAATGACGCTGTAAGCGATGCACTTGCTAAATGCATTTCTAAACTACGCTGGTATGTATCCCAACAAGCGCATCGTGCGACATCATTATATATATTTTTTTGTCATAAATATCAGTGAGCAATCTATCAATATTCTTGTTCTAGAGTTATCTTTTCCATCTAAATGCATGTAAGTACGAGTATATTTGATTTGCTATAAGGTAAAATGTACTTAATGTACAATTAATTCGAAGGGATTGGAAGGCAAATGATGGTGAACACATACAAGAGATAAATGATTAATAATATATTTAGGTACCTCATTGAAGACAAAACATAATTATATGTCAGCGAGTTGAACGCATCTCACGAACAAATCTGATAAAATATCGATTGGCATGATAAACATGTCAATCGGAAGTACGTGACAGTAAATAAGAAAATTCTCAGAGTGGGAAAAGCTTACGAAGACATTAAGAAGTAAATAAAAAGAGACTTAATAATTAAATGAATTCTACTTACTTATACCAATTGGAAGACTTGTCGTGCTGTGAGCATGAGATGATTATGATGTTGATGATGCGGAATCAACCCAAATTTATTAAATACTATTTAGTCATTCAGTATTATTAGATACAAATATTGTTCAAGAAAATTGACAGTTGGCTGAATAAACTAGATACTTTTTACTTGTATAAGTGATGGATTGAGAAAGGCTACGAGTTATTCGAAACTGCAGTCTCCTAATAGAGAACTTATCTTACGTGATCCATGTAAAAACAATGTAAATAAATAAGTATTTATAATTACACACTTGTTCTCACTCAAAAACATTATTTATTATATGACGAATGATAAGGTAATGGAACATACACAGCATATTTCAATTATTTATCCAATTAGAAAACAACAGTGGAACTGATGCTACAAGAGGACATAAAGATGCAGAAGCATATTAATTTATTTGCCTTCTCTTACCGTCAAGAAAGGTATTCAGGAACTGTAAGTATAATGCAAACAGTTGTCCAATGATGAGTTAAGGATTGTTGCAAAATTATAACAGCGATTTGTGGCAAGATATAAAGAGATTAGAAGAAAAATGTGTTTCAGAAAGACAAAGAAGTGTAATAATATTTTTAATTTGATAAGTTATTTTAAGCTTTGGGGTTAGAAATTTAAGTAACGGCCATTCAATGCTGCGTTTGTGAAGTTTTGTTATTCAACTAGTGTGTCTCTTGGATGCCTTCGCCTTCCGAATGGCTTTGAATATTTAAAAGTTTGGACCTCACAGTTGCATTTTTCGGCTGCAGTCTGGGGTGGCGCCCGACCATTGCATTTGTATTCCAAATGGACGATAGAAACTTTTAGAATTTAGCCGGAACCGAAAATTCTTCGGAGAATCATCAGAAACGTCAAATTGACGAGAGGACGCCGACGGAATATTCAATGTAACAACTTAAATTATAATGCCACCTATTGGAGCTGACTTTTTGAACGTTTTATTACTTTTGATGTCTCTATTAGGTTTTTACATCGATTCAATGAATCATTGCGAAAAATAATAAAAGTCTTTTGTAAAGTAAGAGTATTTCGTTTCTTGGAAGAAATTATTTAAATTCAGATTATTATATAGTAGTTACCAGCCGTTGTCCATTTCTTACACACTTAAATTGTCATATTTATAATATAATACGCAAAGGAAACTGCAACTAATTATATATTTCACAAAACCAATTATACGGCAGCAATAGTTTTTGGTTGTATTCTAGCATTCGCTAAAATATATAATAAAGTTTAAAACTTTATTTTATTTTTATTTTTTATTTAAACAAATATAAAGATAATGACAGTTACAATTTTAGTGATAATATATTTTTTTAGATTCGCTTACCACGCCACTTTAAAATGATTCTTGTGTGTGGATTTTTTATCATTATGTCAGGATTCACTTACGGAATGCGTTAACTGAAAAAATTCCAACGAATCTTCAAATAAGCATTATCCTTGGCACATTACTTTGTGAACTATACGTGATAATCGTAACCTCTACTCCCTTACTCTTAGATGATCAATGGTGATAGCGGATCCGCAACGAGAACGGTATAATCAGGTAACAATAAAATGTTACAGGTATCTTCGATTTGCACCGATGACGTCATCAGCATTGTTACAGAGGCACTTACGACCTCACGAGCGCTCTTTACTAATCACAGCGGTCGCGCTCCTCGCACACTCTACACAAGCGATACATCGGAGGGAAAGAGAGAGGAAAGAATCGCCGGCTTGTTAGGCTACCGTCGTGATTTCCGAATGAAAATAATAATACGCAGCACACAATACGCTGCGGTATAGGATGACTAAGAAAACAATTTATTGCTAACATAAAAAAGCAATTAAACATTTTGGCGTTGTGGTTTACTGGGTCAATTAAAAATCAATAAAAAAATCTACAGAGAGAGACTCTTATATGTGTTTAAGCCATTCATTAATTTTTTTTTCTTAAAAGTGTTATTATATTCACAATATTTGATCAAAATAAAAATGATTTGGTCATTACAGACATAACTCTAAGAAAATCATCTGCATAATCCTTTGTAATGACTTCTTTCAACAATTAGCTAAGTACACATTTTCACTGTTGTGGTGTGGACAAAATTAAAGTCGAGTTCATTTCTCATTTTCAATGTTTTTTTATTTTCTACACTTTCTGGCATTCGCGGCAATCTTCTAGTTCAGATTCTAAATTTTGTTCTAATTTTATGTCTTCCTTCTATCGCAACCTCAGATTTAAGACGTTTTTTCTTAATCTTGGGTGCCATTGAAGACTATTTTTTATACCCGTGATGATAACAATCTTAATTATTGATTCATTTCGACCCATTAGTCTGATGTTTACCATACAAAGTTTGTACATGATCTTATTGTTTAAAGTTTTTCCCAAATTCATTGGACCTTAGATTTTATGCAGCCTAAAACTCTTAAATATAGTATATGCAGTGTGTGTCAGAAGAAAATACTGTGTTGACGTCTCACATTGATACAATACTAGCGTTCTAATGTTTATTTGAAAGACGTAATTGATAATACGTTTTCAGTTGTAGTTTTTATAATTAAAAATAACTTTTAAGTAATTAAATTTGGTCAAAGATTGGTTACATTGATATTGTATGTTGTATTATGAGTAGCTACAAAACAATCGATACTTGTAATATAAAAAAGATATCTGATTTTTTATTTAAGTGTGTAGATTTAATAAATACATTCAGATATTGAGATACAATATTTATCTATTAAGGTAGCCGTATACATAATCACATCCATGAATAGGCAAGTAGACAGTCACAATAAAATCACGACGAATGATAACATTTTAAGGTATCCGAATAAAAATTGAATAGTGAGAACAATCTCTGACAGACCATTGTGTGATGTTTTATGGAAGTCGGTAGGGAATTACCATAAACAAGAATATATTGGTCACGTATAGCAATTGAAAATTTGTTTATGAATATAGTTATTTAATAACGATACGTGAGTGAATTAATAACTCTACAGGTTTATGATAATTATTGCCGTTGGCAATCACACTGGAAACCATTGTTTTGCTGCAGTTTCGTTTTCATTGAGAAAAATAATGAAATAATTGTAATATTTTTTTAGTACATGTCTACTCGAGTGCGCAAGTACCTGCTGGTGTAATTAAGTTTACGTGTAATGGTTTTACTTTGGTGAGGAAATTACCTGTGCGATTGAGTAAATTATCATTGAGAATCGCTTGAAGGACTTCAAGACATACAAGAGCATCAAATTTTGTTTATTGTTATTTTAATAATTCTATAGTTTTGAAAAAAAAACTTAATTTTCGTAAAATTATAAAATGTTTTTTTGTAGAGTTAGTTTTATCAATCTATATTTCATTCATCCTTCAAGCAATTCAAATGTTTCAAGAAATAAATCACTTTTAACATATTGAGATATTTAATACTCACACAGACGCCATACATTATTTATTTTTGCTTAAAATGTTGAGGGGAATAGTAAATATTTTTTTGGCAACATCCTAACTGTATTTACGTGGATTGAATGCACATAAATCATTACTCTAAAATCACATTGTTGTTGCACGACTATGTACTAGGTTATCTATCACTACATGGAAGAATCTATGTCGGAGGGGTTAAGGGCATTCATCTACATGTGTTTAACCCTTGCAGTTTGCAGCATCCGACATTCATCCCTTGATGATTGCGCCCCTTTTCCATTCAATCACTTCTTGGTTAGAAAAAGGGACCTGCCCTGTCACCTTTCAATTTACGAAATGTGTCATTCGAAAATGGTTATCTGATCGGAAAATGAACTGATACATGTTCATATATTTCAGTTGTAGTTTGCCAAGTTAGTTATCTTAAAAGCAAATTAACGCAGATTCAATCCACAGCAAAAATAAAATTATATTTCTAAAATATATTTATTTGCCCCAAGTTTTTTATTTATAAAGATATCTATAATAAAAAAAGGTTTAATTGAGGTTTATCTTACACCAATAAAAAATGCTGTTTAAATCAAAATTGGTGTTCGATGAAATGCGTCCCGTAATGCACGTATTGGTACCTTGTAGAGAATTAATAAACGCCGAATAGTTAGTAAAATTATGAAATAATGTTAGGGGATCAATAATTCACTATCAATTCTAAAAGTAACAATTATCGTATCCAAAAATAAGTTCTCTATAGAAAGTATAGTGGCCGTTCCTTTGCATTTAAAAATAACATAAAATAAAACTACCGTTTCTAAGCTTGGTAAAATCGTCGTATCTTTCCAGACTAACTCAGTTAAGTTAGTTATTGCGCAACTCTTACTTTGATTTTTTGAATACATATTTGGTTAATTGAATGAATTTTAGAATAAATTCTAAATTGGCTTATTAATCATTAACGAGTTGCACAGTGTAACGCCATTGTTTTTACAAGACTTAAAAATTCTCGGCTTAAATCAGAAAATAATTAATTCGGCATTCGCTCTGAAATATTGTTAGCCTAAACGTTAACCAACACTTTTGACTTCCACGGAGAGAACAATGCTCTCTTCAAAAACGAAACAAGAGCGCCAGCCAAGCTTTTCAAAACACGAAATGATTTCAAAGAGAAGTGTGTTATTACGGGTTAAAATTGTGTGTTATATTTGACGTACTTACATTGAGGTTTACAAGGGGAATTGGCCAATTACTGGTTTTACATTATTTATGTTATTTTTTTTATACAAATGTGAGAGAGAAACAATTGATTTTTGTCCTTGACTAAGTGACTTGAAAATTATATCAGTTCATATTTTTTTCATGTTTTATGGCGATATTGTTCCGTTGCGCGCGCCGCCGTTCCTTTGTTTTGGAATATTGTTTGAAATTGTAATTGTTGTTATTGAGGGGGATTCGACGAGAATTGTTTTACACGGATATAAAAATAAGAGGCAATTATAATAGACGCGAAAATAACGAATAATAAATATGTTTTTTTTTAACATGCAGTTTGTACCGAACATCATCCATTCCAGTGTGTAAACTTAGACAATTTCGATTCACATTGTTTCAAAAACGTCTGTTGATATTATCCTGTAAGTGTTAAAAAAATCTCATTTGGCTTATCTAATTCATTATTATTATTATATTAGTATTTGTATAGCACTCTTTTATGACCGAATGATCATTCCAAAAGCGCTTCTTTGCCTCTCTGAGTAAAAAGGTGGGTCTTGAGTCTGCTTCTGAAGGATGCCTCCGCTTTAAGCTCTCTTATGCTTTCTGGTAGCGAGTTCCAGGCCATTGGTGCCACGTAGCTGTAAGCCCGATTGCCAAAGACCGTGCTAGGACTACCTCCCGTCAGCTGCAGGGTGCTTCTATTTGCTCAAGCCGATCTGAGTGTCTCTCCACGCGCGCTTATTTCTGAAGGCTTGATATTACTTCAGATATTACATAACGTTTAGATGGACATTCATACTTCTGTGTCCACCAGAAAATGAAATATGAGACTAATATTTCTACATTGTTATATTGCTGAACATCATGGTTGTCTATAAAGCTTATTGTAATTTGCTCTACGTCATCCACCTTTATCTATGCTGTTTCTTGCAAATGTTAATCATAGTTTCAATGTAATTACGAATCTTTATTATATTTTAATCATCTTATTACATTTTATTCTTTCTTTAAATAACATCGGTAATGTTGTAACAGAATACGTATTTCTTCATCCATATATCTCTCCAAAAAGTAGATCAAACATCATATAATACAATGTAGGATAAGAACGCTTAAGTGGTATTCTACTACAAATGTGTGTCTTGTAACGATGTCATTTGTATAATAAATCTTGCAATTTTTTGTTTAGTAAGTACGTCAGAAGCAGAATATTGTCTTTTTTGACATTCGTATTTTTCCTTGGTTGGGTTTTTGCCTCGAAAAACACGGAAAAGACGAGATTCCAACTTGTCTCACGCAACCAGCTAACCTAGTGGATCTAAACTACAACTCGTTTTATGTCACTCCTTTGATCTGTCGTTAAAAAAATGCCTGGTATCAATTTTTGGATTGGATCTCGAGGGTCTTCACTAGCGACCAGAGCTGACATGAGAGTTGACAACAGCGCCCCTCCACTGCCATGTCCCCTCGACAATTACCGTGAATAACAGCGTGAAGTCTGCAGGGGCTTTGTGCGAGGCCCGGTGGCGACAATGGTCCACAAAGGGGGCTCCCAGCAAGATGGAGCGCCCAGATAGACGGCAGCCTGGGCGCTATCGCACGGCGCATCGCGGTGCCCCCTCCACCGGAGAACAAAAGCCTCCCCGCCCGCCGCATGAAGGCATCTCGCTGTCTGAATGTTTTGTAGTCGAACAGCAGCCAAAGACGCGAACTCAGATTTAAAAATATATATTTTTGATATAGACGCACTGATATTATTTAGAAAGTACTCTCTTTTATGTGAGTACAAATTACTACTAAAAAAATTAAATGAAAAGAGATATTAAATTTTTATATGACATGATGATGCTCCCAATAAACGAGAAGTTTGTAGGAGAACCGTCGGAATTAATGATGGTTTCAAGAATATTACGTTGACTTTTTGGTTCAATTTACTGCTATGTTTTCCTACCACAGATTAATTCGATGCAATTCGAGAAATTTACCTTCGTGTAGGATAATTAACATATACGATGAAAGCCTTTCATTGTATCTTTTAATCTCTCTAATAGTTCTACACCACTGTAAACTTATATGCAGTTTCAGTGAATTTTTTGACTGGACAGACAACTCGTTTGAAAACACGCCACCTGTAAAGCCGATAAGAGCACCGGAATTCTTTAAAACGGTTATCAAGGAAAAGACGTTTTTTTCAAATGTGCTAAATCTTACACAATATGTATATCAGTACTTAAATGCTTTAAATTATATTTTCAATCCTCACAATAAAATCCGTTAAGTGTTTATTCACTGCCGAAAATAGGCTTCCTGCATGGGGTTTCATCCCTTTCAATCTTTTGCTTACTGCATTCACATTTTTTCTGTGTGATTTAGCATAATATTTCTTACATCTCTTAATTAAGAGACTCCTCTGTACCAATTGAAAAACACATAATAATTATGAAGGGTTTGATAGGCATAGTTTGTCGGATTTAAGTGTTTTTTTTTTGTAAAAAAAATCCTGGATGTTTCCGATTCTGTTAGGCTGTTGAGTTTTGATGTGCCTGGAGTGGGTCTCGTGTGCGTGGCGTCTATTTTGGTCCCACAGGATTACATAATTTATGCCGCGCCGTCGGATCAATACCGAGGGAGGGTCGACCGCTGAAGCAAGCAAGAGCGCCTGAAGGGACTGAAAAAAAGCTAAGCTATCCCACGAGTAATGGAATCGCTGAACAAGCTTATTGCAATCAATGAAACTTATGATGATATTGCAATTTATCTATATTGGAATAATGTGTTTTCATAGATATAGAAAAGAAGGCTGGATACATTTTATAAAGATATTATTAAGTCGTGAAGAAAAGTAGACGATTTGAGTGGTATTACGATGCTCAGTCATATGATAAACGTACAATGTCTAAAGAGAATTGGTAAGATAAATAAAAGTTTCATCACCTCAAAGATATAATGATCATATAAGTAAAAAAAAAATGAATGTTCAAAATCGTTGAAGAATAAACATTTTTTTAAACAAGAAAATAAGATTTTTACATTGAAGGAATGTTTTTAACGAAAATTAAAGTTGCTTAAAAGATGTTAAGAAAACATTTTCACTTGTCGTGTAATGTTTGTTACATATATTAGTGGTTGAATTGAATATATTTTATTTTAAAGTTTTAAAATGAGTTTGAAAGTTGGATAATATAGGATTGATTATAGTATTCATATTCTTCTTCTTCATGTCAGCGACGTCAAATTATTTTTGCTCAGTATCTGGCATCTATAGCCTGTTTGTTGGCTAGCATTAGGTTTTGAGGTGTGCAGCTTGTTAGGCACATGGAGCAGGATATTAGGTGTGAGGCGGTATGCAGGTCTCCACAGTCGCACAATAGTGGCTCTCCCTGCCGAAGAATTCCCCACCGCTCGAGGTTGTCGTTTTTCTACCAACTCCGGTTCTTAATCTATTAAGTATAATAATGAGTATTCATATGCCAATGATTCTATGCAAAATACAATAAAATGTTCCTTATTTTTTGTTGCTGTCGATATATAATGTATTTTCATGATGTTAAGTTCTGTTATGAATAATATATAGGTTATATGACATAAATTGTGCATATTGTGACAGTAAATAATGTAACACGAGAAACTAACGATAATTAAGCCCGCAGCCCGAAATGGGGTAATGGGAAATAACACGCAAAAAATGCATCAATATGAAACTTCAGTGCACTTTTTTATCGCTTCGATCAACAAATTGAATGAATTTTGTAGTAGGAGATAAAGCCTTCTGAATGATTTGAGCCAGGGACTTGCAAAAAATACTCCATAAACTAACGCAGTACAAAAAAAAAAAAGAATAAACGAATTTAGTATATCAAATACAAATAAATTTTTGTTTTACAACTCTTAAAACATTATTAACCTCTTATATACGATTGAAGTGTATTATAAGTAAAATGTAGTCATTTACATAAATTTTCTATCTCCCTCTCTTATCATTTCCTGATAGACACACCCTCACCCCCTCTCCTACAAAAAATGGGCTAGACCACTTTATAAAGTACAACGAAGCTCAGTTATCTCTTAACTAGAGAAGGATTGAGAAAGGCTACGAGTTAGTCGACACTGCAGTCTCCTAATAGAGAACTTTTGTTACGTGATCCATGTGAAAACAAGGTAAATAAATGAATATTTATCATTTTCATATATATTCAATCATTTTTTCAAGTTTTCTTAATAATAATACTATGCCTTATTTGCAAACTTAATTACGCATATTTTTATGAAATATTTTACTAAAAATACGGGAAAACCTGATTTAATGTTTAACCCAGTACTTTATGTTGTAGACTACGTTTTTTTAAAATTATTTACGTTATTTGTATATTTTTTGTATATATTCTCTTGTATGGCGTTGCTTTGCAGGGGTTTGAAACCCCTGCGGACAAATAATAGAGGGGCGCGATGTCGGAAGGCTTGCGGCGATAGATCCTCCGATGTGATAGGACACGTTTTTTAACGAACACCTTGACGACCTATTGTATGGGTCCACTCTACAGTGGAGGTCGTACATAGGCCGCTCAAGGAAACATCTGTATGTTCCCAACCCCCTCGTGTCTGTAGTCATAAGCCTCACTTCCGACACTAGCAAACCTGGAACACACACATGGAGCACAATGAAAAATTATCAGTCTCGCTGTGCATGTGTTTGACCTGCCTTAATAACAGGAAATATACATAACAAAGGTGCATGCATATAATACATATTATGAACGCACACGTAGGTGAAATACAGACAGTAGTTTTTGAATGAGCTTTTTTAAAAACGTTAATTTGTTTTCGAACACAACAGACTCGTTTGCTTGATTCAGAATTAATGCCTAGTATTATACTCGTACGTAGCTACTCGTATTAGATGCAAATGATATGATACTTATTTTTCATAGAATAATTGATATTTTTATAATATAAGCGTGTTTTTATGATGAATTAATAGTAAACTTGCCTATATTTAGGAAAAAAATAACATCTACGTGAAGACTCGATTATAACTTGAATACATTTTTTCTTGAATTCGCGATAGGTTAAATTGTGTTATTTCAAATTTTTCGCATTCACTTTGTGATACATTTCAAATATTAAACATATAAATACTTCCTACCTTGTTTTAACATAAATTACACTAAGTACTGTTTATTCACCTGCTGGAATACCGCGCTTTTGCATGAAATGAAATTTTCACCAGTTTCCAACGTGTAACATACTGATGGGAAATTAATTTAAAGTATGGTAACAATAGGAAGGTATTCATAATATAGTATATGGAAGTATGGAAGTATGAAAGGAGGTATGAGTGGAACTTCACAGTGGTATTCCAGCAAGTTAATAAACAGTGATCAGTGTGATCCATGTTAAAACTAGGTAGGAAGTATTAATATATATAATAAGTTAAAGAATCATTGGCTATTATAAATAAAATATATTTCAAGATCCCAGAAAATATTTTCTTATTATCATTGGTAATTACTTTAGTTTATTTTATATTAATCTGTAGATATACATCATTTAATTACTTATTAGTAAGTATCATTGAGTATGTCATTATATGTACTGGAGCGTCATTACCGCGAGATTCCAAGATGGCCGATAGTAGAGTTATACCATCCTGAAGTTTCAGTCAGACTCGAGTGAATTGGCGTCATTTACGCGACTTGTCGTTATTAATTACGCGTCGCAGGCTCTGACGCAATTAAATCATTTGCGACGCATACCTTCCGTAGGAAACTGCCCTCCCCCCCCGCGAGGGCAATTAAGGGTCATTAATAAATTATCTACAAGCACTGCAGAGTACCAGAGTATTCGACTTTACTGAACCTCCTCATTTAAAAACATAACATATAATTTTGCTCGTTCTTACATCATTTTTTTTTATTTTTTTTTATTTAATCAAATATAAAAAGATACATTTTTTACATAGTAATTTACATTCCAATCTTTTTTTTTTTTTTTTTCTTTTTTTTTTTTTTCGCTTACCACACCACTTAAAGATAAGATCTTGTGTGTGGCGTGGGATTCATCTATGTTATTTTACAGTTTTATATAATTATACATTGTTCGGAATTAATAAGTTCTGAGAGTTTTCAGCTTTTTATGAATATACAACTATTTACTTGCGCTTTAACAAAAGTGCAGTGTTTTCCTGATATATGCACACATACCTCTAATAATTGAAGTTTGGTCCATTTGTAATGTAACGTTTTTCACTCCTATTATGGACTTTACTAAAATTAATTAAAAGTATATTCTTAATTTAAGATTTAAAAGCGATTTATTTACACTGTATTTGTGTACTAATAATACTTGAACATGCTTCTAGTCTTACAATATTTCCACTCATTTATATAGCTTATACAAAATATTTGCCTACAATTATTTGTTCTAGGTAAATATTTTGTGACATGTAACAAATAACGATCTCGAAATATTCCATCCGATAATGAAAGTCACTCGAATAGTCTCTTAAGAGTTACACTACATACATTTTCACTATTATAAAAAAATAATTGATATTTATATATATTACTAAATATGGAATTTTCCAAACAATAGCTGTGTTGTCATTTTCAAATCTCAGTTGTGAAATTCGTTAAGTAAATAACTACTCAAAAAACTAGTCCACCAGACCAGTGCTTGCACTCAGACCGCGACGATCTTTCAATTTTCTTTGGTCGGAAGCCATTGCGAGAATCGCTTTACCTTATTCTTTACCACTTTGATGGCGTTAGATACAACACTTGCCGAAAAGAAGATAACACTTAATGGCGTCGAGATATTAAGAAACGAACTTAACGCATTAAACACATCAAGATTTAGCGAATTTCGGGTAAGATTCGCTGCGAGATTGACGAGGAAGTGATGACGTTATTGTTATGAAAATTCTTTTATTTAAAATTAATATATTACATGCTCGTCAAGGTGTTAACTTATTGAGGAATTCCATGTTGCATTGACGTCTAAAAACCATCAAGATATGCCATAATTTTTGTTGTCTGCCAAATCAAAGTCACTCGTGTGAAAGCTTACCTAATAAATCATTACGGTTTTGCATTTCAAATGAAATCAAATATTTTATGGTGCTAAGTTATTGCGGAATACATTGTTTCGCTGAACGGTTTAATTTATAATCTAGATTCGGGAATTTTTAATTGGCATGAATATATATCAGATAAATAATATCTTTCCGAATAACATTTATTTATTTTGAAACGTTTTTATTTCTCCAAATTAAAAAGTAGATACAATGCCGTAAAACGCATTAATGTTTAGAATTACATCAAAATCATCATAAATATTAATTTTGTATTACCAAAAAAATAATGCTGGTACTTACCGGATCACTTTACTATATCCGCTCCCAATTTAAAGCATATGACCACCGTAACTAATTAACCTCTGTTGGATGTCACATATTCAAGCTGGCACTATATTGTAGAGTTCTCAAAATTTACTTCTTAGTCGATTTAATATTTTAGAATGACTTGACCCAGATGAAGAAAACATTGTTTAGGCTAAGGTTTTTCATATGGATTTTATGACTAATCAAAAATAACATAAATTGATGCTCAGTTTTTACATCCAAGGAAAACTATAAATAGTGATTAGTAGCTCTTTTGGAACTTGGATAGAAAAATAGTATTACGATTCGTTGATTATGAAAATATGTGAAATTCTGCGCTTCGCAATGCACATACATAACGTTACAAAACGTTGGTTAAAAACTACTGCTTTTCACGCTTATTCATTTCAAATAACTGTTAATATTCAAAATTGACTCGGTAAGTAACTTATGTTATCACAAATATTCTTCGAGGGAGTGGATTAACACCAAAGTAATGTCGGGGGTTAAATTGAAAAATTGTACACCCGGAAAAGCGTCTCCCTATATGGGAGGGCGTTGGATGGTTTCCAATGACTGGGCGGCTTATTTCATTAGGTAATCTGTGAGAGGGAAGCTTGAGAGGGTGTTTATTGACTCGGTGTATAATTTAACTGACATGATTAACTAGAAATCTCAAAACAGTTGTGGTGAGGCGGAATCAAATCAAAACAATATATTCAATAATACTTGTATAATATTTAAAAATTGATTTTTAACCTTATGGAGTTAGAATTTTCGTGACATCTTAATTGCAATCACTCAATAGTATCAATGATGTAAATTGTATGAACATGATTCCGTATCCGACATCCAGAAAGACCATATAAAAGATCACTACAGTTTGATATCCGTGTTCCAGGAACAAGCTCCAAGTAATATCAGGACGCATTTCTAGGGAAAGAAGAAGGGTCAGAGATGTTGTACCTATGATGATAAGTAATAATATTTTACTTGACAAAATGCGTATATTAAAATATTATTCATTGTCTCACTGATATGGTTTGAGACTTTACTATTATTTTCGTTTTTATTTAACCCTTTCGCATCGGTTGTCGGCATATGCCGTCATAAGATTCCCCGCCGTTGACATTGGTTGACGAGATATATCGTTATGCTACTTTCTTAGAATAGTTTTTTATGCATCATCTGATAGCTAAAGGATACAAGAACCAATGTGATATATGAAAATATATCAGATAATGCTTCACATACTAGTTTTATAATTGACAGTATAATTTGTATTCAAACCGAGCCGTAATGAAAGGGTTAATGATGCTAAATTAATACATTTATTATTTTGTATAAATAATTAATCATTTCGATCTCTGGACGCACACAACGACTATACATTATTTAATTACGCAGTGTTCAGTAATATTGACCGTCGTAGGCTTAACAAAATATAATAATTCTTTCCGTGATATGAAAATAAACATTCCAGATAAGATTTCAATAAAAACGAAAATATAATTGTTCACTTGTTTTAATACGAGCAACGTAAAAAAAATCGAATAATGTTTACAGTACGTAGCACTCTTATCATTGCTTTCGATTCCAATAAAAAAGTACTGAATTATTGATGTATTATTTATTATTTATTACGAAGCAAGCAATTATTTTGCGACGTCCTGCAATTGCGGCAATAACGCCATCCGCCAAACCTAACGACTCTCCAGTTTAGCGAAATTGCTTAATTATTTTACGGTTCGCGGCATCGTGCATATATTTATATGTGCTGCGGTAGTAACGTAGAGTGGCAGTAGAGCGGCGAGGCTGTTTTTCCATCGCCAGGCCTCGCACCCGTCGCAGCCCTGGCCCCGTATCGCGCCCCTCGGCCTGTTAGGGACACCGCTCGTTTACTACCCACTGGAAAAAACTCACAGGCATCTGCTTCCCAACGATTTTCGGTCAGCGATGTTATCTTTCCGTGCGATGCGAGGCAAGATAGTCCCGCGCGGCCGGCCACAGTGAACCCGGGGAACACGCCAAACTGGCAACCAACCACGACATTTAATGCGTTTTAATAAATATATTTGTTAACCAATACATCTGATAGAATAAATTTTCAATATAATCTTAAAAAACGAGCCAAAAAGCGGCAAATCAGCTACTTCTCCGAGAGATCAATTGTGTATAGTTATATACTTTTACGATTGATGCAATGATAATCAGTGATTACTAGACTATCCAGAATATTGAAAGAGTTAAATGGGGATGTCATTATCACACGAAAATCTCGTTGAGACCAAACAAATAATACTTATTGTCAGCACATACAATTCTACATCAAATTTTATACGTATCAAATCATTCAGAAAAAATATCGGTAGACGCGGTATTCAAACCTCGAGCCTTGCACCCATCGCTCTATTCTACACATTGCGCAGTCCACACGACCATTCTCTGCCTGGCCTTGTAATATAAATATCCTGGACTAAAGTTTAATGATGTTGGTATATCAACACTTTATGTAGCATTTCACTGTTACTTATAAGACAAGTGACACAAATATCATGTCATCTTAAACTATAAGCTTTAAAAAAATATTATCTTATATTTTTAGATGTAAAAATAAATATTTGGGGAAGTAAACTAGCTACGTGTTTTAAAACAAACAACAAGACTCTTTTTCACCAAGGACCGGTGGCCTCTCCCGCTGAGCAAAGGCTTGACGCTATGAGGGTATATCGTAAAAGTAAAAGGCCTACTGCGTTTTTAATGCATTATTTTTTCTGCTTATTTTTTACACTCAGCCGGAAGATCCGTGAGAGAAAGCTTAAGGTTTGTTTTTTGATGTTCCTGTCCATTGATAGTTTCGCTTTCGTTGAAGATTTGAAGATTACGGAAAAGTTAATTATATTTTTGATTAAATGGTGTATTCAGATTGACTTTTAAAAAATATTTTAACAATACTTTGACAGACCTGAACTGTAGGAGTATCAAACATTTAGTATCAATTGTTTTTTTTTTAAATATGAAACCCAAGAACATGCCACCAAAAGAGTTATGCTTTAAGAAGTTATGTACGAGTATAATGTAAGTTTATAAAATTATTTTTGATGTTTGCATTGGTCTTTTCTTCGAATGGACTTTTTTTTCATTATTTTTTCTGGATAATCTTGTTATTCAGTACTAAGCATAATTAAATATTTTTACTCTTTCTCATTAGAGTCAATTATAGAAAACATGGATTCTATACATGTATACCTTATCTTTTGCACCGTTGGCATGTTTAAATATATAAACCCTGCTGTCAATTTACGTATTAATTATATGTGTATATAAAAGTATGAAATAATTGTTATTATTCCTCACATAATATACCACCATCGGTTAACAATGAGTGCTTAACAATACTTATATAGACGGCTGTTAGTAGAGCGCCAATCATGACATGGAGAAAATATAAGGGGTGCAAATGTGCGGGCCGCGCCCCGGACGGGGGCCGGAACCCCCGGGGTGGAGGCCGGGACAGGGGCGCGCCCGCAGGACCCCCGCTGGGCCCCAACATCGACCCCCAATTTGTTTAAGCGATTTTTAGTTAACGGTATTTTCGGGGAGCTTAGAAGAATCACTGCTGTGAAAATTAATCGTGTGATTTTATGAAGTTTTGTTTAGTAGAGAGGGAGTATTATTTTTTCGTTACAACTACCTATTTAATACATATGTTTAATTTCAGTTTTGTATTTATTTTGGTATATCAATGTACTGCAGTTTAAAAAACATGAAAAATCTCCAAAGAAACTAGTACAACTTTTCCAAACTCATTTGTACCAAGCTGGTTATTTAAGTGCGATGCTAAGTAATCTTTTTTACGAAGCAAGATCACAAAAATGTAAAATAAATATTGATTAAAGTAATACTCGGATAACATGGAAACATAGTTTATTATTATGTACTGTAATTACTAACGATTCGCGTGAATACTATCAACACAAACTGAAAAATGTTGTAAACAGCATAGGTTAACAATAAATAGCTTACAAATAGAAACTAATCAATAAATCACTAATATCTCACATCGAAGAAGGGAAATTTTATTCCTTTACTCTCTTTATGATATTTTGCTTCTAATTTGGAATATTTTTTCTGAAAATTGCCATCAAAAACTTATGCTAGCTGTCACATCCATCTTTTACAATGCTTTTTTATTGAATAATGCCAATCGTGAAAACTGAGTGTTTTTCTTGCAATTCAATAAAATACTTCGAAACTGGATTCTTAAATGGATTACTCAGACGTACATGTTCAGTTTTAATACACATCAAATAACTATGTAATAAAAAACCGTGATTTATTATTATTATTCAGTGGTTATTGCATTATGCATGCGCAAAAGAAAATAAAGAGTAATATCGCGGATACAGGCAGTAAATTATTATTGTCTAGCGCAGGGGTAAGCATCTTTTTCATGTAAAAAAACATGGAATAATTGTTTTAATTTTTCCAAGACAAACTTACAAAACTCGCATGATAGCAAAAGAAAAATCAATATACTCCATAACACGAAATTTTTAACTTTTGTCAGTTTGCTTCTGATAAGTCCAGATATTTTACTTATAAGCAATTGCTGTTTCGGCACAATTATACTAAATATAAATAATCTGGAAAATTATTTAAATAAACTGTCTCTCTAAATTCATATCATCTAATATACGCGCATGCCCTTTTGCTTACATTTAATGAAGCTTTGTTAAACAATAAATTATAAATCTTAAGATATTTTACTATAACTAGATGGGAATCTGATTAAAGCTGGTTGTTAGTATTATTAGGCTTCGTATCCTAAAGTACCGTAGAATCAGTACCGTCTTTAGACCCTGTGGCGCCCTGGGCATTTTTTTTCTAGAACCCCATACTGTTTATGTTAAAAGATATATAAGAAAGATTGGCTGCCCTCTGCGCCCCTAATTTATTCAGAGCCTTGGGACACCGACCCACTGCGCCACCCCCTAAAACTGGGACTGCGTAGAATAGGTAATGTTCTTTAAATATATTAGTAAATTGTAGTACAAAATGGAACTGAAATGATTCGCGGGCCGCAATTTTCAAATCTCTGGTCTAGCGCATTGCGTGTGCATCAACTCGATTAGTTGCACCTGGTGGGCGATTACTGCATGCGGGAGTTATTGCACAAATTATTGATCAATCGAACAATATCTGAATACAATCGGTGTTTTATAATCTTCTCTACAAAATTACCCGAAGAACGAAATGATTCTGCAACTTTTACGAGAAGATGTCACTCACTCGGCACGAACTAATGAAATACATGATACAATATAATGTGTATTGCACAGTTAAATTAATACATAGGTAATAATAATTCAAAGTATTCAGTAGTTGCATATTACTGAATAATATGATATAAATAATTGAAAATTTGACCTTACAATGTAAAACAAACTTATATTATTTACTTGTATTAGATATCGTTTGAAATCGTTTTTCTGCATTATTTATTTATATTTTTAATGAATTTGATACTCGATACTCCTTTGTAATACATAAATATAATATCATTTTCTTTTAATCTAATTATAAATTTTAAATTTAGTCAGTAGGTTGGAGCAATTGGCAAATATGCCAGCTCTGTGCATAGAATATAAAAAAAGTGGAAAGTTTGCGGTTCGATTCCCAGCGTTTTCCGTTTCCTTTTCTCCGAAATCGATGTAAGAAATGTTAGTGAGGATGATATTTGCTTTGGATTTGTATTAGTATATGAATTTGTTAATTTATAATGATTTAATGATTAAATTTCTCAATAAAACATATTAATGTGTTACACAAATACAGTTATTTGATGCAAAATAATACTATATATATTATATAGCATTATATTCGACATTCTAAAACAGTAAAAAGCTGTTAAGCGTTAAATAGATTTGTTTCATGTTCTCTCTTTTGGTGCATATAGTCACAACAAGTTGTCTCCATTAAGTTCTGTTAGTTGCCAGTACCATCATCTCTTTCCAGGTCATTAGCAAATCCGTATATATTCTAAAAAAACATGTAGAATAACTGAATTTAGACATTCTTGTGTTTAAGAAAATTAAATCAGGGGTCCGCGTCCCACACTTTGAGCATCGTTTCAGTTTCAAGCGGAAACTCTGTAGTAACAGTCTTATACGGAGCAAATTTTAAAACGGTTTCTGGTATTTAACTTTGTTAAAAGTTCCAGCTAACTAGAGGCGTTCGTAATTGCAAAAGAAAGTGAAAAATTTTCAACGCATCTCAACGGCGAAGTCCGTTAATTATTATTTAAGCCGGAACGGAATGGACGTTGAAGGTTTCATTTCGTTAATTTCATAAGTATCTAGGATCTAATTAGAGATAAACAGTAAGGAGAAGACGAAGATCTTAACATTAGTCTAGATTTTTTTAAATTTGTGGAACGGTATTTGCACAAACGGCTTAACAAAATAGGCTTCAATTTTATTTAAAACTTTAAAACACTTTTGTTAATTAAGAAATAAAAATTGTGCATGTCTAATTTAATGATGTTTTAAGGTATTGAATGAAAATAACCATTTAGTTGACAAACAAACTTAATTTAGTTTTTCCTGTAAAAACATTCAAAGGAAATTTACTTGGCTTAAATGCCTACAATATGTTTACTGTAACATATTAGGCTAAAGGAGCTTACTTGCTGATAAAAATAGTTACTGACAAAAATTCTTGGAGGAAGCTAACGGTGACCATATACTTTGAATTGCTAGTACATACTACAATGACATATATCTATTCGAGTATATACTCTGATGTTGTTTTTTATCTTCAAAATATCTTGCAGTTATGGCAGTTAATGATGATATAATATTTGAGTATACGAGTATTTTTCTATATATTTTTTTCAATTTAAAAAGGATCTGCCTTCAATTACGGTTGGCTTATGTATGCATAGATGCCTAATTGTTATGTAGGTACCTGTGGCTGTTTTCGTAATGCCCGGCATATGGCTGCGGGGAAATGCATGGCGTGTTACTACACATCCTTCTATACAACCACACACCATCATTAAACTCAGCCAACTACCAACAGACTACACACAATAATCACAAGTGCGATTAACTTGACTACATACGAATACATGATATAACATATAGTGCAAGGCGTTATTATTTGAAAACAATCAGCAAATATCTTTCAATTGAAAAGTATCCGTAAATATTGTTGTTTTCTTCCTATATCCGTTTCATATCTGGAACGTATGGTCACCACAAATCACCGCCATTCAGTTTTGTCAGTTGCTATTGTCCATGGCTCAATTCTGCACCTCAAGGTCTACCTGGAAACATGATTTTCGACAACCACGATGGCAGAATCCTTAAGACTTGAAGAGACGGCTTCTGTAGTATTCGAGGCATAATCTTAGTTGATTTGTTGTTTCGGATCGGTTGTCGGCATATGCTGTCATAAGATTCCCCGGCCGTTGACATCGATTGACGTGATATATCGTTTTTTTAGTTTCTTAGAATAGTTTTTTATGAATCATCTGATAACTAAAGGATACAAGAATCAATGTGATATATGAAAATAGACCAGATAAGTACATTTATGCTTCAAATACTAGTTTTATAATCAACTGTATAATTTGTATTCAAACCGAGCCGTAATGAAAGGGTTAAGAAGATCGAATGATTTGGGTTCCCGAATCTCCCTAGGCATGCGTCATTTGATCCTAAGGATCATCTCAACTTGACTTATTTTTCGTGTCGAAATTGTCTCAGCTCAATATCTGGCGATGGCGCGTGTGCTGCTCAGCATTAGGTCTCAGGATGTGTAATTTTTTTAAAGATTTTCCCCGCCTTGAATCGAATGCTTAGTGACGTTCAGAGTTCTCTATATATTCTAACCGTTACGTCCCTGTCTGTCGCTATTCGCACGGCATTTCATGCCCACAGATGCGCCGCTGCCCTCGCCGGCAAATCATGACATCGTCCTTATCCTGTACATATGTTTTTCGTTATAATTGCAGCAATAAATGAATTAGGGTCGCCCGAGGGCGAGCGTCCCCTCACGGGCTGCCATTGGTTGAGAGACAACAACGAAGGGAGGGAACAACAAAACATGCCTTTTTGAAAACTTCCTGTAACCGAAAAATCAACGAGCGGAGAATTTAGGAGAAATGGTCGATTAACGAAGTTGAGTTTTTATTCGTTAAAACACGATCAAGATGATGCATTCATTATATATTTGAATAATTACTGTATTAATTTGCAAAATATTGTATTATTCTTTGTATAACTATTAAATCACTACTGTCTTATAATGTTGGATGATATAAATGTAAAACATTGCATTCTATTCCTTTTATATTTGAATATATTGTCAGAAATAATGTGTTTTTGGGATGCCTACCGTAAAAAGCAACTACCTCTTTGTTTGTTCTAGTTTTGAATATAAAATGGATGCGTTCTTTATATATTATGCATTATTTTTATGGCGTCAGACACAGAACAGCGCGGCAGATAATAATGAGGAAATTGCATCTGTTGTAGATTTTTGCTTTAGCCGTGTGTGGCAAATTTCTCTCTACTAATATTTCGACCGTCATTGCAGGGGTATTATAGTATTGTTTTGTGTCGAAAGTCACAATACCTAATATGGCCGTGTAACCTACGAAATTATTCATCTGTTTATTTGCCAAATGAAGTTTGCCATTGTTATGTGTGTCTCAATGCTCTAACGTTACGGACTAAACCCCGAAATTTGCCTATTATCTATATAAAGAGTGGTTGGTGCAGTGCCGGTTCTAGACTCTGCGACGCCCTCGGCCATTTTTTTCTGACGCCCCATATTGTATGTATTTAAAATATATATATTTGAGATAGATTGCCTTCGGCGCCCGTAGCTTATTTGACGCCCTGGGCCACCGACCCACTGCGCCACCTCCTAAAACCGGCACTGGGTTGGTGTTCACGCGACGACTTTCCTCTATCAACTATAAATTGCTGTTTTGTTTGGACATATACATAACTGTGCTCTTCGACTGTTTTTTAAGTCACTAAGTGCGTAGGTAGATGCAATAATCGTGTTTTCAATTTTATGTTTCAGGACCTCGAGCCGGTGGTGCGCAAGTGTGCCGACCTCACTTCCACGCACCTCTACCCTGGTTGGAAGGCAAAGCCTGGGGTTATCAAGAAGATAAGCCAACAGCGCCTCCAGCACCGCATCCGCTGTTTTCCTTCCCGCCTACACCACCTAAAGACGCCACTCCTGACAGCGTTCCATCAGCAAGTGATTACCAGGCGGCTGTCGCTCATGCTGCAGCTGTGGCGTTCATGCAGCAGCAGGGAGAGAGTCAACCTTCTGCTGATGTGAAGCCGATGCTGGCTTGTGCTGCTCAGGCAGCGAAGCAGCGCGAAGGTGCGGGAGGTGGCGAGCAGTACGGGGGATACCAGGAGTCCTATCCCGCCTACCCGGGCCCCGCCCCGGCCCCGCTGTACGCGCCCGCGAGGTCTTCTTCGCCGCACAAGCCGCGCGCCAAGTCGCGAACCAGCGCCGGTGAGATCGCCGCCCGCAACCAGGCGCCCGGCCATCGAAATTCCGCCCTTGAGAACACCCTCTAAAACCACGTCAACGAGAAAAAACTTCAAATTTGACATACATACAAAAAAACTTAATTTTACCCAAGTACTCGTATGCGCTTACGAAAACTTATATGGGTCATAGTGCTGTATATCATGATTTTGTCGCAAAATTGTTTGCTTGTTTTACACCACATGGTCCGGTGAGCATCGGACTGATCATCCGATCCCATTCGTAAAAAATCGAATAAACAAATCACCAAAAATCTTCGCGCCCTTGGATTTGTGCTCTGGAGGTTATCGGGAACCGCTTATGTTCCACAAACCTTCAGGTGCAGATATGTCCTATCACGAGGAATATATAGTGTCAGTTGATCCAAGTGGCGTCAACTTGTGGTGACCATATGTTCCAGACATGGAACTGACATGGGAAGATCATAGATTACTATTAAAAAAAAATGTTTTTTTAGCCTTTTGCAACTAAGAAACATTATGAAGGAAATACAAAATAAAATTCAATCATTTATGGTGAACACATATAACAAACTAAGCATTTGAATATCATATCATCGCAATTTTTGCATTTATAACTGACTTATGTTATGCATTGCTTATAATAAAAAACTATCAATTGATAGGATAATTATCGCAGCTCTAAATGAATAGTTTTTTAAATATGAAATTGTTTCATGCATAATTGGTAGTGCGATCAAATGAGCAGCTTGCATTGCAGGTTAAAGTATTGAACAATTGTTTCTCTTAAACAATGGAGTATGTTAAATTTGAAGTTTCCTCTTGTGGATCTTTGTTTTGAAAATGCACAACCGCTTGATCTTGGAAAGAACAAAATGCATCAGAAAGCGTGAGATAACATAAACATGATTTAATAAAACTGATTACAATCTCTTACCTTGATATATTAAGAAAACTGCATAATTTATATTTGTATTCGTTTAATCATTCAAATGTCGATTAGTGATTCAATACGCTTTAAAAAAAATCTGTTGAAAATGCATTGTTCTCTTCGGCAACAAGTGGAATCTGTAACATCCTGAAAAAATATTTCAGATTCAAATCGTTTTAAACAATAAACCATTTTAAAATGCATTTATATCGATTTGAAACTATACTTCAGCTGAAAAGTTACAGAAATATATGAACGCTAATGAAATTAACTGAGCGCCAAATATTGAGACTTTCAGGACACTTTCAATCAGATTTAACATAAAATATATTACTCAGTGCTTTAAAAATTCTTCTTGTAAAAACGTATTACAAAAACACTTAATAAAATATAAATTAATGTGTTCATGTTTGTAAGTAAACATGTTTGTATTTTACAAATCGTGCAAACTAGAGTATTTTTTTTATTTTTATTAAACAAACGTAATAATAATTTTCACTGCTAATATAAGCTTTTGCGTTAAGTAAAAGTAATATCGGTTAAATATAAATTTTCTTTGAAATTAAGATTCAATCATTTATAAGTCAATTGCCTTACATTGTTTTTCGTTTAATTTTTTTTTAAGATTTGTTTTGCTAATCGCAAAGAGTACTAGCAAAAGATTTTGGACATTGTTGTACTTGGAAATTGCATATGGAAGAATTATATTCCGCATCTTTTCTTGTAAAAATACTCTCAGTAGAAGTAATAATAAAACACAATTTCAAGCATTTTTTTTTCAAATGAACAATGTCTTTCGTGTCTACATTTTTGGTGCTTAGTTAGTTTCTCGCTTGTGAGTGCATATGACGTAGGGGTTCTCAAGGGCAGGATCTCCAGGGTTCTTGGGCAGCCGTGATTGTGGACTTGTGGAGTGTTGTTGGGGTGGAGGACACTAATCTCACTAATCAATAACACGAGTGGATGCTCACCTCACCTTTGTCACGTATCTGATGAAGACATCACAAACTCAGATAGAACTAGATTTCTTTTTGAAATTCAGACTAAAAAGCTTACTACATTTCTTTATGGTAGAACTAAATACCTGATATATGATATATAATTTAATACATAATAGGTAGGTAAAATGTATGATTGGATTGAATGAAATTTTAATGCATTTAAGAACCAAAACACGTTCTAAAAATCACTTTTTTATAGTTTATATTATATTAATTGCTTAAGCGTCCTAGACAGTTTTTGCAGCAAGCGTTCGAGGACATGAGTTGTAGCTCTCATGCTAAGCTGAAGAGGGTTGCGGAGGACCAAGAGGAGTGGAGATAGAGATGCAAGATTTTGTTGCTGCAAACCAATCCACCGGATTGATACTACGCAGAAGAATTGTTTCTTATATTAACAGCTAATGACAATTAAGTTTTTACGTCACAAAACATTTTTCTATATACACGTATATAAAAGAAATATTTTTAAAGACGGTGTTTTTGACCATTTAAATTAAGTAATGTCGGGACGGTCGGCGTAGCGCCAATCAAGGACATACGGTAGAGCAAAGTACTACTCCCCACGCGACCCTCAGTCTGAAGCCTACCGCGCTTGCGAGCGAGTCAAGGTTGAGTCTGTCCTGATTTTGGATCGCTTAAGTAACAAACACTAATATGTAGTTCTTATATTCAAGATATGATTTTGAGGATTAAGTAGTTGCCATGTTGGAATCGTTAAAAGGCATTGTGGTTTCTACAAAAGGCACTCGGTTATTGTTCGAGCCGTTGGCCGATTTTCGTCATCACCTTACGGAGGCTAATTTGGTTAAAGTATTCTCTTCCGTCGATTTCCCAAGTTGGATATTTCACGGTGGTTGGCCACTGCTGAGGTTTTCCTTCCGTTAGCCGGCGGCTCGTGCGGTTTTTCCGTTTCCCTAATTAATCAAAAAAACACAATGAAAAGCGTAATTAGCATTATCTGTGTCACACGAGGCGCAGTCAAATAATCGAAAAATAAATATTAATTAATTTATTATTTTAGAGTACATATACTATTTTTCTTCTAATATTGAAATATATCTTAAAATACTCCATAAAGCTTTAAATTAAAGGATTATAAAACTGAAAGCACTTCTTGTCCTGTTCATGGCACCTTAGTTAGTAAAATTAAGGCGGTAGAAGAAACATATTGATCAATGATGATCGAAGGAAAATTGACATTTGAATAGACAAAATCAACAACAGTGCGCCCCACGTCGTTACCGACGAGTCGTTGAACGATTTGTCTGGGAACGATAGGTCGTGACACCCCCAAAAACTAAATATATGAAAGGAAAATATTTGGTTATAAAAAAATGTGTTTTTCGACAGTGTTTTTCTTTGAGTATATTAGTGTCAGAAGTAATTATAAAGTGACGTATATTTTTTGTAAGGAACAGTATTTTGTAAGTATTCGATTCCAATAACCGTAACGTTTAAAATATAATAAAGTAATTCATCCTAATTTGACGTAAAAGTGCAATTTAAAACAACTTTATTAAATGTAAAATCGCATTAACTTTTTATATTCATAAATTACCGAAGCCATAAAAGATCCGCTTATGGCGAAAAACAATAAATTTAAAGAAAAAATGAAATGCGCTTTTTACAGGTAGACTTTAATGGAACAATAATAAATCTCATTATATTCTGAATAAGATATCACAATGGAATAAGTGAAATAATTCCTCCCATACTAATAGCTCGGAATGCGTCCATACGAATGCTTCGAGCTTTATTACTAGAGTATCTCAATTTAATGCCGCATATAATTTTTTTTATTACTATAAACAATAAAGTGAGCTTCCATGAAAGGTAACATTGTTAACGCCTGTTGGTTAACAGTTATTTGAAATTATAATGCGAGAAAAACAAATAACTGTAATTGGAACATTTTAAATATAAATAAACAAAGTATCTTCGTTAATGTTGATACTTGTACCTTTTTTTTATGAGTAGCAAATATATTACCGTAAAAATTGTCAAAAAATAATATATTATCATATATTTGTGATCAATTATTCTTTATGTAAGTCGATATTTGTTTAAATCAAATGTTTTAATGTCGGTATGAAATTATTGGCACGATTATTGATCGTTAGCGCTGTTCTCATTAGATCACTTAAGTAAAGAAAGATTTGGCACGGACCAAAACATGGATGTGTCCTAGATGGATCTTTCGATCTCATTAAAAAACTGATTAACAAAAAAATATGCCTCAGATACCAAAGCTGTCGTATCTTCAAAATCTTCTGCTGTAGAGGTCGTCGGGAATAATATAAATATGTGCCTAGGACCTAGGTGGTCCTTCGGGTGCAAAAATAAATGATGAAAAGTAATGGTAAAAATATTTTTCAGATATGCAACGAATATTAGGGAAAAGTTTAATGCGTTAATGACGTTTATCAATCAGACAAGAATAATCACGTTGTAAGTAAGTGAATTGAATTTTTAATTAGCATAATTCTAATTATTTCAATTGTCGTTGTATATAACGTTACATCTAGTATTTTACAGTATGGTCGCCGTTTCGGTTGCAAAAAAATGTAGGTGGCTTGCACTTTTATGGCGGTTGTATTTCTACGTTTAGAAATCGCAATCCTAAACGCAAATGAGCGCCGTAAATTAAACTGTAAAACGATTATAATTTGGATGTGTCGGTAAGGTAGGGCACCCGGTCGGTTACCGACATGTAGCACGTGACTTGAGCAACATCCGCCTTTAGGGTACGTTTGCAGGAAGTCTCATCAGTATTTTTAATTTTATTTTCACATACTAACAACTAACACATTAAGTTTACAAAACTGTCATAACTTTAAATTTATATTAAATCACTGTTTACACATTTGGGTTAAGCTGTCCCTTAGGACAGAATAGTTCAGGCCTCGGGAATGTTGGGCTAATCATCTTATTGCCTTATAAATTCCCACTTAAAAATCACCCAGTAAAATGCCTCGGATACTACAGCTTCTACCTCTACAAGTACTCCGACTCTGGAGTACATATTCACAAATGGACCTTCAGATGCAGATACTAGTATGTCGTAGAACGAGGAATGGACAGTGGCAGCTGACAGAACTGACGGCAATATGTGGTGAGCACATGTTTCAGATATGGAACGGATATGGGGGAAAAAATACACATGTAGTTAATGCTCGATATTAATAAATAAATCAGTCAAAAATACGATTAAAATTACATATTTTACGTAAATTTTTCATAATACAGGCTTATGTTTACTTTGTTATTAGAAATATACAGAAATAATTTTAATGATCGTGAATTAGTTTTTACATTAACATCCAACATTGCGACAGACATATGCAAAGTTACACGTAGTAGGCTTCCGTTTTACCGAAGAAGCACAAAGTGACCTAAACTCTCGTCATCAGCTAACTTCGAGCAACTTCGCTAGAGTGAATAAATAGCATAACGATATTCTTAGTGTGTAGAAAAACAAAAAAATTAATCAAAATACTTAAACGTATTAAATCGCAGCGCATTCTGCAAGCGATTTGCATCCTTAATGACCACGGCCCAAGAGCCTACCTCGCCTGCCGCCCTACGGAATGCGCAATTGTTCCATTGTTTCACAAGCAAGCAGTGTTTTTTCTAGGCAATATTTCTATACCGTAAGCCGGGCAAAGAAGCGATTAATAATTTTATCATTATTCATGCTTTTTATCGAGTTTTTTCTTGCGGTGCGTAAAAAACGGAATCCGTCGAGGCATTTCGATTGTTTTGGAATGTTGGGAGTTTGAGTTTGAGTATAACGTACATGAAGCTGAGTAACTTTTGTCATCGACTGTATGACGCTATTTTACGACTTGAGCTTTAGAGGTTTGCTTAAATTTTGCGGGTGGTGTACACTTTATCCCTGATTTACACAGTACCATACCGCGTAAATCGCAAAGAATTCATTTTGAAAAGACCTATATAAATCGAGGAATATATATTTTTTCGAACTGTTTATATCCACAATTTTACATATAATATACACCCTTTACAAGAAGCATTAAAAATTGTCATTTTAGTGTATATTTTCGCTGCTCACGTACAGTCGATCTCTTAACGTCATTTGACTTTTACTATAGCATTCACGTTTCGTCAATTTTAAGCAATTAACTAAAATATTTTCTGAACACCACCTGTGAGCTAAAAGAAATGCTCTTTCAGTATATGTATGGAGATCTCTTGACAGACTTCAGACCGGAGTATGCAATACGAGGACACAAATGAAAGCCTGGCAGTTTTACAGAGGACCAACTGAATGTGACTGCGGCGTGGAGCAGACCCTGTCACACCTTCTGGAGTGTGCGCTGTGTCCGAGTAGCTGCACCCAGGAAGACCTGATTATAGTAACGCCATCGACGCTATCGTCGCCCACTTCTGGGCAGACAGGATCTGACCCTGTTGTTTCCGACACGATTATATATAGTATCTGTTAAGATAACCTTTATACAATCTGGATTTATTTAAATATAAAACACATCAACTTAACACTAACGATCTTTCCAAGGCATAAAAAATAGTTCTATGTACGAAATAAGTTCGATACGCTATACTCACTATAACATGCGTTTTTGTGAGTGTCAAATAAGTCTCTCAGTAATCGGATATACTCGTATTTATAGACAATTGTAAAAAAAAATGTAACGAAATGATTTATAATTTAATGATTAATGAATAAGCTTCCGAGGATAATAATTGTCATAATGTCAGATAACGGCTTAGTTTTTTTCCCGTCGGCCGTATTCTTTGGCAAAAATCAAAGTTTCCAAAACATGGACATTAATTTGACGCCGGTCTGCGAATTTTGAGTTATTTGCTTCGGAAGTCGCCCATTTTGGTTTCGAATATAAAACTAAACGGACGAATAATTAGAAAATGGAACGAGCGCCGGGTTATCAGAGCAAGACCCATCTTGTAATGTCGGAGTTAATGCCTCTAGACGTTATGACATGAGTTCCAATAAAACGCTATTTATTCACCATTTTTTTTATGATGAATGCCGCATTATGCCTAAACAATCAAAATCTTCTACAGAATGAAGTAAACATACATAAAACTTACAATACAGAATTATTTAAAAAACTGATGCAATTGCATGAAAACAAACATAAAAAATAATATTAAGGATTTTTTCAGTAATTTACCAATTTAATTTATTTTCTTATCAATTAATTATAAATATTTTAACATTACTTGAGCTATTTTTCAACGAGCATCACAGTATCAATGATCTACTATATAAGTCGTACAACGAGGACATAGACTTAATTAACCTAAGTGTCTTTTCTAAGCCCTTCATCGTATCTATTAGAAAATCAATAAATTTTATAGAGAAATATAAAAATATGCTTAAAACATTCATGCCTAATATTTTGCTTTTACATATTTTTATGATCCTTGTATTTGTTTGAGGCACCCTTTCTTTTGAAGACATCAACCTCCAGTTCTCTCGCCATCTTCTTCTTTCGGGGTTCTCTTGAAGAAATCTTCAATCTGTCATTTAGTTGAAAATTTCGATCCAGTAATGTCATTTTAGTTTTCTTCATCTTGAGATATCATATAATTTAGTAAAGAAAATTGAAAAAAATCAGTACAAATGAATAATCAAATATTTTTATACCAAAAAAAATTTCTGTTTTTTAAGATGTTTTATTAATAACATGTGGCAGACAAGTAAAAAATGTGTCGAAAGTGTTTTCAAACACTTCCGATCACGTCTCGCATCTGAGAGTACTCGTATTTGAATGTTTTTTTTGTGTAGTTCAGAGTTTTTTTTTAAATTTAATCTCTAATAAAAGGCAACTATTCCGAGAACGGCGCTCGTCCGGGCAACGCCCTCGATTATCGAAAACGAGGATTAAAAATTAAATTAATGTGAACTTGCCGGGTCCAATATGTTCCGAGGCAAAAAGGGGTGAAATTCGATTTCTTACGAGGTGAAAAAAAACCGTTCCGGCGGCCCCACCCCCTTCAATATAAATTGGTATATTTATTTATGGTCCAGGGTATTTTTTTGTTCCAAAAAAAGATTATTTTTTAAATACTGACGGTTCTTGAATGGGATTTAGCGGCAGAGGCGGCTTAACAAGAGCATACAAGCATTGATTGCGGACTCCATATTTTGATTACATTTTTTTTATAATTAAAAGTTAAAGCATCTGATCTATATATTATACAAATGTTTACAATATCTTTTTATCTGTGTGTACATGAAGAATATTAGAGAGTATATATATATAAGAGATTTTTTATGAAAACGTTTTCGTTCATACTAAATGTAAATGAAATACACATTATTTTATTTCTAATCAATATGGGCAGTTTACAAAACGTAGAAAAAACAAGTTAGTAAAACAGTTTAGGTGAATTCTGAAAATAATAAATAGAAAATAGCTTATTGATAATACAGTTTACTTAGTCTTATAGCATACATTTGACAAATAAATACTACTGAAAGTAAAATGCTATTATTAATTATATATTATTGTTATACCCATAATTTTGTTATTAAAAATAAAATGTGTTCGCAAAAGCATCGTTCTTGTACTTTTTACCTATCTTATTAGGCGCCATATTATCCTTATAATAGCACAATCACTATACCCGTACGTCAATTAAAGTGCTAGTGTTTTGATTAAATAAAAAGCTTGTCATAAATCAAAACACCAGCCACTTAAAGTATAAGGGTCACCCTCGCAAAAAATAGGGTTCCCACCGTCGATGACTTTCTCTGAAAGCACAAAAAACGCCGCTTTCCTCGAATCTATCCGAATCCTCGCCCACGGACATCCTCAGTACCCACGTAATATTATTACGAAAATGACGAAAAATGGTGTAGTGGTAAAGCACTGCCTGTAATGTTAAAAGTTGCGAGTTCGATCCTCGACGAATTGTAAAAATGAGGAACGTTTTTTCATGAATAAATAAGCTTTATGTTTTACCATACGTCTGGTTAATGTGACATCTTACTTGAAAAATATCTGTCATAGAAAATCATTCAAAATTGATGTTTGCCGAACGTTACAGTAAATATCCTTAAAATACAATGCGTAAATCATAGACAAATTACGTTGCTAGACTGCACATATAGTGCTAAGATGTCCTTTAAAAATGGCAATCATAATAAAATCTAAAAATATTATTTTTCCATTCGTGTCTGTGGGTATTCTTCTTTACGTGTTTTACACACAGAGGGCAAAAACATCAGATTCTCGTCAGCAGATAGGGTTTAAAGGGGGCATCTCAGGGACTTTGTTTTGGAAACAATGGATGGAGGACCAGCCCCTTAGGCCGGGGCACGTAGCCGCTCTTTGTCACGACCTGGTGGTTGAGACCTCAGACCCTCAAGGGTCCCATCATAAGCATAATTAATTCCGCAGTAACATACTAGAATTTTTTCCATAAATAAAATACTGGACATACCTTACAAGACTTTTATCCATTTCAAGGAAGCTAACTATTTTTGAACGTGACTTTATATGTCATTGGTTTGGAATCAATATAAGTCATTTTCAATACGAATTGATAGTAATCATACAACACGTTCTTTAAGTCTTTATTTATTAATATGTTTAAGGGATTTTTGAGAGGTTAAAACTTCCTATATGGAGTAATTTTCTTTCTTTGATTTTATACCTTCATAATTAGTTCATAAATATACTTAAAAACCAATGTTATTGTAAAACTGATTTCCTCATAAATGAAAATGTTGTCTTTTCTTGTATTTTGATCAAAATATATGTAGTCAAAAGTGTAACCAAAAATCAATTACTTTTTAAAAATATAATGCTTATATGCTGGGATAAAATTTAATGACGTCAACGGATCGACAATACGAGCATATGCGTCTTGCTAATATCTAAGAAAAAACGACAGTTGTTTTAAATTTTCATTTCAATTACTGTTAGTTAAGCTATTCATGTGTTTTTAAATTAAATAATGCACGTAAATAAATGAATTTTTAATGTTAAAAAAAAAAAAAAAACTTAAGCAATATCGTTACCTATAGGTTAAATTTTGACCGGCCAATAATATTATACTAATTATAATGCTGTGGCCCTTTCGGCTCTAAATGGGCGAATATGTTAAAAATGGTATTCCATCCTAAAAACGTTGATCGTGTGATCGGTATTTTAAGGATCACGCCTCGGGCGAAATTCTCATTTGTGTCAAAATAATTACAGTTATTTGTCCGAATTATTAATATCATTTTTATTTATTAGTTAAACGCATTATGTATTTATTTACCTTGAACTAATACAGGTCTATTAAGCTTTCAAAAACATGTGTTATTAGTTGATATATTATTAAAATATACATACTACATAATTGATGTATATCACGTATAATATAATTCAATCTTACGTAATATATCTAAGATAAATTTCATCTTAATGATTATTTTTTTTTACAAATTAAATAAAATAATTAACTTAAGAATTGTTTTGAATATCTACATAAATAAAAATGCAATAAGTGAAGAATGAATGTGTATAAAATGATGTGCAATTTTTTATAAAATATTTACACACTTATCTATATAAATAGTTATACCTGTATATCATAAATGTATGTACAAAGATAGGAAATTATTATATATTATTAATTCAACTAAGAAATATAAATTATTAATAATATCAAATCAACGTAAGAGATTCTGTATTTGAGATCTATAGTGTCATAAGTTCCGTGTAATCTTAACATTCTTTATAGGATTTTCATAGTTATTGGTATATTTTGAATTCAGGACGTCGTAAGTCTTGTTGAGAGCTTAAATATTTTACAGGATTTTATCACCTCTGTATCATGTGTATAGGGTCATGATTAGCTCTCATACTCGTCAACAGTCACTGTGTTCCGTGTTTGCACCTGTTTTGAAGACCACACTAACAACAGACCTTGTGCTTATGTCCCTAGGGGCGACATCGCGGCCGTACAGCTCGGCCGGTTCTTACGTCCCTATGCTCCTGTCCCGATCCTATCTAAAATCTATAATAATCAACAGTACTTACGTCTCTGTGATCCTATCCCACGACCTTCCAGAACGTTCCAAAACATCCCTTTCTCTGTAGTAACTATTTGGTGATACTTTTCCAAAATTTCCCATTTGTGTGCTTTGCATGTGCATGTGTTGGTGTTTAGAATTGACAAAGGGAAACCCTACACAAACAATTATATTACACAATATTATGTATTAAGCTTGTCAAATACGTTCTGTGCATATGAGTTTCTTGTCAGAGTAATACGCAAATAGCTAAATTTGTGCAGTATAATTGAACGTGTAGGGTCCACCTAAGTGTTGTATAATCATTTGTTACCACTAATATATTGCTGCCATCTTAATATATAATTCTAACTTTATACACTAGAAAAATAAATTTAAATTAATTATTTTATTATAATACTGATTTTATTTGAGTCATTGCATTATAAGTTCTTAAAAACATTATTTTCCATTAAGTTATATGAGGTTCATACTATTTTATATAATTTATGTGATGTGTTTTCTTTTTCTTTTACTCCTATTTCTGTGATGCATTTTTTTAAATATTTTTTATTGTTAGATGTATTTTCATATTTTAAAACATCCCAATTCAATTTAAGGGTTTGATTATAAGAATGAGAATGATTATTTATTTCTGAATGATTTGATAGTTATCACGATCAAAAAAATTTAGCAAAATCTTTGTTTTATCAGACTTCAATTTTTGAGCCTGATTTTTCTCCTTTCTCAGCCGGCGAGGATCCAGGTAAATTTAATCGTAATATAAATTTAAGTTTTTTTAAATATATAAAAAAAACCTACAAATAAAATGTTTAAAAAAAATTGAATAAAATATTATTTGAAAATTTTCTTTAAAAAGAAATATAATAATTAAATATATGCTTGACAATAATACAAAACGAAACAGTTTTCAATACAAATATCATAAAATTTTAATAATCGTAGTAACAACTTTAAAAACAGTTTCGTTATTATTTTAGCTAGTTATTTAAGGATAACTTTTTACATGAGTCAATCGTGTATGAATGACAAATATATGTACATTTATATAATAATATAATTTCTGCACTTAACATTCGAGAATAATAATCATGTAATTAATACATATACACTTAATTGTGAAGATTTCAACGATATAAATATTCCGTACATTCAAATTTTTACTTTACTTACATTTTTGAACGATTTATCAAAAGAAAAAGTGAAAGACTTTATCCCGACTAATCTGTTGTTTATGCTCTTATTTTATACAGATTTGATTTGATTTATTGCCCTTAACCGGACGATCGCCGTAATCACACATGTGCGCTCTACGTAGACGATCGCCATAAGCACAGCAGTGCGCGCTTCGCAATATTCGAAAGATGTATTTCAAAATTTATTCCAATTATTATATTTAAAAATATTAAAAAAACAAAAAAGATTGACATTTTTCGTTAGCTTGGGAGATATTCAAGAGAAAGTGTCAAGGGCGAAAAAAAACATGTGGCGATGAAGTGGTTAATATATAAGCAATTATATAGTGCAGCGGGATAAACATAATTTTTTTTAAGATATATTCACTAAAATTAATAAAAAGTGACACAAAATGGAAGAAAATCATTTTAGTCATAGTAATTAAAGCCTTTAAATTTGCCATTTAAGAAACATTACCGAAATTTATATTTTTTTGTACGAATGCATTCTTAAAATCTGCTGTTCAGATTCCTCATTGATCGTTACAAAATCTCCTGTATATTCTGAAAACAATTATTCACACTCAATACTATACTTATTTGTAGTATTATTATATATAAAGGGTTGAGAAAGTAGTGTTGATGTTTTATATAATAACAGTTATTTTTCGTCTTGCATACATGATTGACTCATTGCTTGACTGTCGGTGTACTTGTATTACTGATTTGATGAACCTCACAATGCTGATGCTGATTGTTTTGCTCTCTTCCTTGGTGCAGAAGGTCGCGAATGCGTGAATTGCGGTGCGACGTCGACACCACTGTGGCGTCGCGACGGCACCGGTCACTACCTGTGCAATGCATGCGGTCTCTACTACAAGATGAACGGACAGAACAGACCGCTGATCAAGCCCAAACGGCGACTGGTGAGTGTAAGATCGGCTTTATATCCTTTAAAACTCTCCTAACAGCAATAAATATTTATTTACTTACCTTGTTTTTACATAGATTACGAGTATGATCACTGTTTAGGAAACTGTAGTTTCGACTAACTCGTAGTCTTCTTCAATCCGTCACTGTCAAGAGTCAACTCTACTAACCACAGTCACAAGACTTCAGAATACTTGTCAAAGGTACTAACACAGAAAGAATGTGGCTTGTTTTGCTTCAATTATGTTGTAATCCATCACCTTTTTTGTACATACTATTGAACCGAAATCTGTACGTTTTTCATTGTTATTTCAAGCATATTCTTAGGTGCATTTAATTAAACTAGAATTCGTATATTCCACACCCACTTTTTTCAATTTGTTTGGTGTAAATAAATAATCCGTATTCTAACGTTGTTTTATCTGCCTGAAATATATATATACTCGTGTATATTTTAAACCCAGGTTTGACATTTTAAAATAACACCATTTTTACTAAATAAACTTAAATTGTATTTTCGTTTGGCTTAAGATCTACTTAGTTTACATGTTCAATAATCAAATTTATGCATATTTGACGTATTCTTACTATTCAGTAAATCATTGCAAATACCAGCACATTATCGATTTATTAAGTATAATATAAAAATAGACGCAGAAAACTATATATATTTTCAGCTTAAATACTCTATTTTTAAATCGATTCTTCTTCAGTAATGTTCAAAAATTTATGAAGAAATACATAATAAATGATAAATCTAGAATAGAAATTGAAAAAATATTAGTACTCGTATTTCAATACTGCTCTTGAAGAAGGTCTTGATCGGTCGAGTATCATCATTCTATAGTGGAAGCATTTATTTCGTTTCTCGATGTTTCGTATGTTCCGCTTCGTAATAAAATAATTCACGCAGTCGCAGTTTTGCTGAACGCTTTTACAGACACCTCCAATAGTCCGGCCGAGCAATGTCTCGGCTTTTCGCAACACTATTGCGAGAGACATGCGCTCTGTCGCACCGTGAAAATACGAGTGTCTGCAAAGAAATGCCACGAAAGATTATTTCAAAATCGACATGTGCCAAAGAGTTTGCGAAATTCTTGAATTGTGCATTGTCTATGCGAAAATTGTTTTTGTAAATACACTTTTTTATAGTTTAAATATTACATTATGATGGCGTCGAATGAATGCTGATTACTTATACGAAATATTTAGAAAATTCTTCTTAATTATAATTGCACAAAAACGATCGACAAATCTCTCATAAAGAGTATCCGCTTGTCGGCAGATATATCTCAATGGTCAAAGCGTTTGCTTTGAAAGCCAAAGGTCGTGGGTTCTATCCCCGATGGATATTAATTATAAGAATTTTTAATCGATTTCTGAGCTCTAAAATTACCTCCGGTTGGTGTGAATTTGATCCCTCACCCGTAACATGCCAGTCATAGCCTATTAATCAAAATTGGTGGTAGACGAAAGTCGTCCAGTAAAGACCACCCATTCATAGTAAATTCCTGTAATAATAAAGGATGATGCGTGAATCTCGGGCTGTAGTCTAGGACGTTAGCGGATTAACACTCCACAAGCAGCGCTTAGCCATATGCATCATGATAAGCGTCATAGAATTCCATAGATGAGACTTCAAAATTTCTATCACCATCTGTTGATGTTCTCCTTTATGTGCTTAAAACAGTTTTTTTTTCCTTGGTTATAAATATTAAAAGACATGTTTTCATGAATGAAATATTAATTAAAATATATTTTAAGCTAAGTTGTTATTGGGAGCTTAGGTCTTATCATTAGATCTCCTTAAAAAATCTTACCATCCTTAGTACGGCTCTCGTAAGATCACTGTAGTTTAGCAAAATTGCGAGCAGACCCAAACTTGAAAGAGTCACCATCTGTGGACCAATTGGTCTAGGCCTCGAGAGCGTCAGACTACTCATCCGATCTCTTTGAAAAAATGCGATTGAAAATCAGCTAAAAATATGCCTCGAATACTACAGCTGATTCTCTGACTCTACCTTATAATCATGTATGTTCCCAATTTGATCTTTGGATGTAGATATATTTTGGGACGGGGAATAAGCAGTAGCAACTGATGGAACTGAATGGCGACAATATGTAATGAGTATATAGTATACTTATATATTACAGATATTATTATTATTATTACATAAGTATTTGTATAGCGCTCTTTTATGACCGAATGATCATTCCAAAAGCGCTTCTTTGCCTCTCTGAGTAAAAAGGTGGGTCTTGAGTCTGCTTCTGAAGGATGCCTCCGCTTTAGGCTCTCTTATGCTCTCCGGTAGCGAGTTCCAGGCCATTGGTGCCGAGTAGCTGAAAGCACGATTGCCAAAGACCGTGCTATGACTACCTCCCGTCAGCTGCAGGGTGCTTCTGTTTGCTCTAACTGATCTGAGTGTATCTCCACGTGCGCTTATTTCTGAAGATATGGATCGAATATGGGAAGATAGGTTTTTATATATAAGAAACCAAACAAACATTGAAAGCAGCGTTACAGTACTTGGGTTATGTAACCTCAACATGTGATAAACATGTCGCATTTATGAATCATGTCGTTGGTTAGAGCCCGGGGCGTATGCGGCAGGGGTCGTCTGTCATCTCGCTCCAGCCGGACTCTGGCCTCTGACAGACTTATGATTCCGCAACAGATATCTTGTTCCTCCGTCGCTATTCTAACCTGGCGCGCATAGCTCTCACCTGTCCGATAGATCACGCGGTACACGGCACGAACGGTACACCTCCCGGTAGCGGGCGGCACCCCACCGGCGGAACACCTCGCGGCACACTGCTAGTGGTACACCACAATGCCGAGCCGTGAGAATGGAACATTAACAAGTATCGAGTGTGATGTATAGAGATATTTAGGTGATTCATGCGATCGATTCAAAATTCCAACTAATTTTATGTTAATACAGCACATCTATAATTCAATTAAGCAACTAAAATATACACACATTAATCGTATTTGACAGATATTCTGATACATTTTAATTTAATTTATTATAGTAATTAAATAAACAAGAATTGATCAAATATTTTCTAGAAATAACTGTGAGTGTTTTTTAATAAAATATTTATTCACTATTTTTAATCGGGTTGAATTCGTAATTGATAAACATATCTATTTATATCGGTTCCATATCTGGAACACATAATCACCACAAATTGCCGTCAATCAATTATATCAGCAGTGTTGCGCTTTTTTTCAATATATATATGCACCTGAAGGTCCACCTGGGAACATATATAGTTTCCGATCACCTCTTATGGTCGATGGATGAGACATATTTGTGGGTGTTTTTCATCATTTTTTTTAAGGAGATTGAATGATTATAACCTCCCGAGTTCTGCACCATTTAGTCCTAAGAAGGGACTCAACTCATAATAACCATATTATTAAATCAATTTCATGTTTTCAACTAAATAACTATATATTATAATAATAATTCTGAATGTTGTATACTCGTACCAATAATTGATATTTTTTAAGTGAGAACAAAATAATACGTCGATAGCTGACACGTACCTAACTATAAGTGTGTTATCATTATTCCACAGTATTGACTAACAATTGTTTTATTAATTTATAATTTGATATGAAGGCAGTATTAAGAAGGCTTTCATTTAGTGTATTTATATATATAATAATGTAATATAACAAAATAAAGCATAAACTTGTGATCAAAACTAAGTTCACGAAATTGTAGAGAGTTGGTCCACGGTCCGATGTGTCAATTTGAAAGATGTATAATAGGAACACGGGATGCTGTACACTTGCTCTTAAACCAGTTCTGGGCGAGGCAAGCATCTGATACAGAAGATCATCTCGGATTATATAAGAAAAACGGCCGTAAAATTATTTTAACAATGCATTGTCTTGCGACCAGATGGACTGCATTTATGTAACAGATAGAGTTCATACATAACTGAGTGCCTTAAACGAGTACGCGCATCCATAGTAAAATACAACCAGATTTCGTTTGACAGTAACAGAAAAGCGTGTTAAATTCTTACCGAGATATATTCGTACTTAAGATATGCTGTAATAATAACAAACAAGATGATAATACTATCGATTTATGAAACGTTTAAGATTTTTTTCTTTGTGCCGTATTTTAATAATTGACAACAGTCTTCTTTCTTAGCTCTTTAGCTGCTTGAAATTACGAGTATCATTCATGAAAAAAAAGTCAACGCAGTAATGAGAGTAGTATAAATTGAAACACAAACGTGCTAGCTACAAAAGAAGCATTCTCATTGGTTTGCTAAGGATACTTTCTGCATTTCTTACAATGTACCAGTGCCGGTTTTAAGGAGTGGCGAAGTGGGTTGGTGCCCCATGGCGTCGAATAAGCTATGGGCACCGAAGGCAACTAATCTGTCTTAGATTTTTTAAATATAAACAATAGGAGACGCTAGAAAAAAATTCCCTAGGGCGCCGCAGGGTCTAAAGCCGGTACTGCAATGTACAAAACAATGAAACTAAAAATAAGATGTGTTGAATCTGCTTTTGTGATTCTCAGTTGACAATGGTATGACTGGGAAACCGCGAGTCATAGTTTAGTTTGAGTCACCTCTTAGGACCAAATGGTTCAAGCGGCGGGAGTGTCGGCTTGATCATCGTATCTCATCAAAATTATGATACTGTAATGAGAAGATAAAATTATGTTATTACGTATATATTCGAGTACTGCAAATCAAAGAAAATTATTGTTCATTTTACACTTTATTTATTAATTTAATATTTAAATAATATTGCAAAACCTTACTGCGTTTAATACTTTGAATATAATTTACAAATATTGTTAGTATACTGTACTCGTAGATATTATATTAGAAAAAAAGAAGCTGAAAACGTTACACAAATACATGTGATCTATGAAATTAAGCAAAAAATGTATTATACCTGTAATGACTAGACATGTTTTAGGCTCTCACGAGGCCATTATCAAGTTGGCTGTTTCTCAATAAAATCCGAAATAAGGTCCATTAAATCAATCAAGTTACCACAGACCCATCTTTCCTAGAAGCAAGAGCTCAGCATGGATTCCATTTATTACGCAAAGAGGGGCGCCAAAATTTACAAAGCATTTTTATCTGTCGCGTATAAAAAACACACGTGACAGGTCGCATTAGATTTATCCATTCATCCCGTAGGACACCCACATAAATATTTTTGTTTTTGACAAAAAAAAAAAACAACCAGGTCCGCACGGTTAAATATTTTACGATACGTGTCAGAGATTGTTTTAAAAAAGGGAAAAAAAAAACATTTACTCACGATTTCTCACGAAAAGACTAAAATACTCTAGCTAGATTTAAGCAGTGAACCTTAATAAAAACATTTTAAACTCAATACATAGGTGTAGGAATATTCAGTTTTATGCTAAACATGATTAATAATGCGTTAATTAATTGTGATCGCAAAATAAGTATTTTTTAGTAATTAGCATTAAGAAGTATAATTAACATAAATTAGTGTTTTTTTTAATGTAGAAATTCAAAGGTTGGAACTACATATACATATATATATTGTATACATGCCTAGAGGCATCTATTTAATACAAAACAATAATTTCAAGTAATGATATTTTTTTACCGAAAAAAACCTTATATAATTATCTTAAAAATCGCTTTAAAATATGTTTTCTTACCTCATTACTTAATAAAGATGGTTTTATTTAAATATATAATTTTTTATTTGTAGAACATAATTTTATTGTTTATTTATTTATTTATTAACAGAATCTATTGTAGTTTCAAATAATACAGAGGTTGCAAAAAACAGGAAATATAATTAGGAGTATATTTAACACTTCTTTTTACTTCTAATTATTAAGCATAGTAAATATAATATTTATAAAAATAATGTTAATTATTTGAATCAACTTAATACAAGTATTGATCCATGTAACAGAAATATGTACATATCTTTTATTTTATTGAAAAAAAAAACAAGTCACCAAAATATTCATTTGCCAAAATGACTCATTTTACTTAACATAACGAATTAATATTTCTCACCCATCATTGCCAATTAAATTCCCAAAATTATTAATCAAATCGTGTGGTGGTCCGGACCCCTTGCGAGAAACGGACGACCGATCGTCTCCCAGCCAAGTCCTGCAGCTTCCATGAAGCAGGATGAGGGGAGACAGAAAGTGAGGACATCCATCACCCTGTGGGAAGGTGTCGGGGGCCCGCGGGGGTCCCGTGGAGCCTTCGCCTTTATTTACCTTGGTTTTTTATCACCCTTATTTATGGCCTCCCGCACTTTGGCGAGCGAGGCGCGACCTCTGACGTTCAGATCTTTATTATTCAATTGTTGAAGTGAGGTTTTTGCTGCGCCTTATTGTGTAAAAGAATTTTTAATGCTGTATCGAGTGTCGTGAGCGCTTTTGATAAATTAATAACTTCACATACATAATATTATTATTGTACCCTCATTTTGTTTATTTGTTTTTTGCTTATTATTTATTTATCAATGACATAATATGTTTTTTATATTTGATAGTGACACTTAAAAGGTCAATCTTTATAAGGCTATGTTTTATTATATCAGTCATTGGTCATGTTTGTACGAAAACGATTAAAAATAATATCAACTTAAAAAAGCGATATCTAAACAAGAAACTCTTACATTCCTAGAGGCATACAATAAATATTGAATCAAATGTAATGATTTCTGCAGAAGAAACTTAAAAAACTTATTTTAAATAATATATATAAGATTGTAGCAAATGAAAGCATCCTGCAGCTGACGGGAGGGAGTCCTAGCACGGTCTTCCGGAAACGTGATTTCAGCTACGCGGCACCAATGGCCTGGAACTCTCTGCCGGAAAGCATAAGATAACTTAAAGCGGAGTCATCCTTCAGAAGGAGACTCAAGACCCACCTTTTTACTCAGAGGCAAAGAAGCGCTTTTGGAATGACCATTCGGTCATAAAAAAGCGCTACACAAATACTTATATAATAATAATTGTATATCAAATATATATAACTACGACAACTAAGATATTTTTTTATTCTAATATTTCGTCGAAAAAGTTCACTTGAAAAGAAATTGTCGATTTATCCGTATTATACAATATCACAACAAAAAAGAGCATAAAAGTATCGTACTATAACATGATATTTTTATTCCACATTTCCTCATTTAATAGAATACTTTTCTCATATGCTGTGTTTTCAGATTTAAATAAATAATTATTCGTGTTCTTTTCGATTTATCACAAGTTGAAACAATTCAACGGAAGAAAGTATTATAAAATTCCACGTAACATTGCGTCGATACAAAAAATAAAACACGTGGCTGTCGCCCAAATTACATGCTTACCGTCCCGCAGCCATCCGAGATAATTTATTCTCAATTCACTCGCTCCCCAATAATTACAAAACGCTCTTTATTTACGATCGCATTGTCTCTGCTGTCTCAAACCAAAGAGATCGAGAAGTGTTTCACTGGAATGGCGCGCACACTATATCCCAAACACCTTTCAAACAGAGCTACCACCTGTGTGATTATTCGTTTTTTTTTTGTATTTTGATAATTTTCATTGTCGGGTCTCGGATTTACTACCTCGCCAGACCCCTTGAGCGCTAGCCTTCTGAATAAATCACCGGACCTTCTGAACCACGATTCTACCTTCCGTGGTCTGCTGACGCAGAGATGGAGTATGCCACTACTTCATGAGGTCTACTATAGATTCTAGTTAATACAACCTGCTTAAAGAAATAATGGAGATTCTACAAATGTTAGTTATTTAAAATATTCAATTAGAGTTTAATTATGTTTTAATGTATATATATTAATTACCGTTTAGTGTTAAAACCATCGTTCTACAAAAAAATAGTTTTGATTCACAATTTATAAATTGTGAATCAAAACTAAATATTTTTAATTTATTAATTTTTTAATTAAAATTAATTTTAAAACTATAATTTTGCAGTTTCACCATGTTTTGTCAGTTGATAACCTTAACGTTAATTAGAAGTAGTGCAAAGTTTAATAAGTTTAATAGTGATGAATAAGTAGGTAATTAGTAAAATTATTAATTCATCCTGCACACTTGCAGCATTCAGTCATCGTAGTTAACCGTCGTCAGATCCATTAGATCAGTGGTTCCCAAAGTGGTCCACATGGACCCCCAGGGGTCCATGGGATCATCCAGGGGGTCCATGGAAAATTAAAATTGATTTGGGGGTCCATGAACATCGTTAGGGGGTCCACGGAGGGTTCAATATAAAATTATTAGAAATTTTGACACATCAGTATTAATTTGGAAGTTACAATAAATAGCAATATATAAATGAGATATGTGTGATGTAAATATTTTAAAGTGCATACAATTAATTTCTTAGCCTGTGACAAAAATAATTAAAATACGGGTTGGAGTCCAAGCCTTATTTAAATTGAGGTCTACAAAGCGAATCGCATCTCACCGCCGGTTCCGTCTAATTTTGTTATCTGGCCAGGATCTCGTTACTCGCCGACACCGAAGAACACAAATTACTTAATTATTATTGCTTTATAGTTTTCGCTTCCAGAGAAAAGTTAAACGTTATTGAGCAATTAAATATAAGTAAAGTGCATTTTTTTTCAAATACTATTAAATTATAATCCGCAGCTTTAATGTTCTGACACAAACTTGAAGTGCGATTTCATCTGGAGCCTTAGAGGAGAACTAATACAATAGGGTACATCTCTCTTTTTAAATAACACCCTCATAAAAATGCAATAAAGTATTATGAGTATCTCTAATTACCACACTGCACTATGTGTTCACACGATTATCACGTATGTTTTTACGAGAAAGTTTGGCTATTGTAAAACAATAAATAAATAAAAGTTGCCCTTTTTCTGAAATTCTATTTAGGACAGGAAACAATAAAAATGTGCCTGTCGCCAAAATCAAGAAAGGCGAGACTGACGTTATTTGGTCCATGGGTATATAAACAAGGGTAGTTTACAATTGGGACACAGAATCTATCTTTGATACCTACTGTATTGACCTATAACTCGCTCTTGTTATTCTGTTCTTTACAAGTTGATTAATATAAGTATACTTATATTTTGCGATACTTAGCCACAAAGCTTTTCCATTGTACTTTGGGTTATAGGATCGTATATATATAAGATCGACTAATAAGACGTGAGCAGTTGCCCCTGCCCCGCCCCCAGTCTTCCATCAACTCTCGTAATGTAAGTTTAATATTCAAATATACACACACTCCTCAATAGTTAACTATTAAACAATTGATATTATAATATTTCCGTATATTTAAAATGATTTTATTATTGCTTTGTCTAATTTGTATATATAATTATTTTGTCAACAGATAACTGATACTAAACATGGCCGAATCTTAAAAGAAATGTAGACAGTACAATATCGATTATTTAAAGTTTGGCTTCATTCCATCACAGTCGAACAAACAATTGCCTTTGTGCCTTTTATGCAACAAAATTGTAACCGATGAATCTATGAAACCATCCAAGCTGGAGATTCATCTGAAAAGATGTCACCCTGATAAAACAGATAAAGATTTGGAATACTTTCAAACACTCAAAAATAAAGTGATGGTACCTTCGCTACACGAAATGTTCGGCTCGACGTCAAAAAGAAACGATGATGGTTTGCGGGCGTCGTACAATATATCGTTACTTATAGCAAAATCTGGAAAACCGCATACTATCGGAGAAAAGTTAATTTTGCCAGCAGTCTAAGAGATTTTAAAAACTGTTGTACACCAATCTGCATCTGATATAATTAACAAAATTCCTTAAAGCAACAACACAGTTCAAAGACGTATTGATGAAATGAGTTATGATATTGAAAGTTTCTTGTGCAATTATTTGCAAACAACTCATTTCTCTCTACAGCTGGATGAGTCAACTTTACCTGATAATGAAGCATTATTATTGGCATATACTTGTTTTATTATGGATCAAGAAATCCACGAAGAACTGCTATTTGCGAGAACTTTGCCAACCGACACTAAAGGCGAATCAATATTTCATGTTTTGAAGGATTACTTCACAGAAAAAGAAATTCCTTTGAAAATATTATGTCAGTTGCTACAGATGGAGCTCCTGCCATGGTTGGGCGTTATCGTGGCTTTATAAGCTATTTAAAACAAAATGTACCCGGGGTGTTAGCAATACACTGTGTCATTCATCGACAACATTTAGTAGCTAAAAATCTGAATATTAGATTGCATGAATCTCTTCAATTAGTCATTGATGCTGTAAACCAAATCCGAATCAATGCGTTGCATACGCGGCTATTTGCGCAGTTGTGTGACAAAAATGATGAGAACTTTCATCATTTACTCCTTCACACCAAAGTGCGCTGGCTGTCGAAAGGATTGTGCTTGACAAGATTTTTTTGCTCTCTTTGACACTATTTTAGAGTTTCTGGATGATAAAGATAGAATTTTAAAAGAAAACTCAATGATATGGAAAACGGACATTGCCTATTTAACAGATTTGTTTGCTAAATTTAATGCGGTTAACTTGCAATTACAAGGTGACAGTCTTAATTTGATTCAAACAAAGTCCATCATTTCAGCGTTTCTTGCCAGAATAAAGCTGTCACAGATAAGCTGCCAGGAAGACGATGTTTCAACCTACGTTCAACATTTAAAAGCCCTATTTTCAGACTTTAAAACAAGTTTTGAGGATATTTTGACTATGGTAATACCACAGTGGATAATAAATCCATATGGTGGTGACATTGAAGAAACAAATGTCATATTACAAGAGGAAATAATCAGAATATCAACTAACGAAGAACTCAAAGCACAGTTTAATAAAGGATATCAGCAATTCTGGCTTCAAAAAGACATATCTGTCACTTATCTCGCATTGTGGAATATTACGAGAAAGTTATTACTTGCTTTTCCATCTTCATACCTAGTGGAAGGGTTGCGAAGGACCGAGAGGAATGGAGATCGAGATGCAAAATTCTGTTGCTGCAAACCAATCCACCGGATTGATACTTCGAAGAAGAACCTAGTGGAAAGGGGTTTCAGTGCAGTTGCCAATCTCATAACAAAAAAAGAAACAAACTGGATATCATCAAACGAGGAGATTTGAGATTAAATCTCACGAAATTGATGCCAAATGTTGAAAAACTATTATTAAATCATCAAGTTCATCCCTCCCATTAAATGCATTTATTTTTCGCCTAGTTGTAACAGATCGTAAATTGTGATTGGGTTCGTTACAATTTTAATTTACAAAATTGTTACAAAAAGAATGGAGTAGTAAACTTCAATAGTCTGCCTAGGGAAATTAAAGCGATCACTGATATAAAAAAAATGATCGAAAAGGTAAAAAAGTTCTATAAACTATTAACAAACAGAACTGACGTCGTCACATAACAATGAGAACAAGGATATGTACCTGAAGTGATATTGTGGCTTTTGGGTTGAGCCGTGTGTGGTGAACTTCCTTCAACCAATATTTCGACCGCCATTGCAGGGGTCTTCTTCAGGATTAATAAATTTATTAAGATTGAGTTGGTTTATTCAGATTATATATATTTTTAAAGATAAAAAAATGTTTAATCTGAATAAACCAACTTAAAACTAAATAAATTATTAATCCTGAAGAAGATCCCTGCTATGGTGGTTGAAAGAAGTTCACCACACACGGCTCAACCGAAAAGCCACAATATCATCAGGGGGAGGTCTAACTTATGCGGGAGGCCTAACTCATGCGGGAGGCCTACGTTCAACAGTGGACGGACACAGGCTGATGATGATGATGATGATGATCAGGGGGTCCACGGATAACCGAAAATCGTGTCAAGGGGTCCACGAGTGAAATAAGTTTGGGAACCTATGCATTAGATGGACGCAATTTTGTAATTACTATTTTTGATTTATTTTCATTACATGCATTATTTTATGCATTTTACAAAGTTTTTAAGCAAAATCATTAAAACTGCGCAACGTTCATCAGCGGTAGAAATAATCGTGTTTTTCTGCACACGATTACATAAAATGTTTCCATCAAACCAGAATTAATAAAAACTTATATCGACTATTATCGATTATTGTTTTTAAATAATACACTTGAAAAATCACATACTGATTCACTAAAGATTGAACCCATCTGATACTTATTTTACTCAATAAAAGCGTTACTTTGAGAGCCTTTATGACAAAATACACTATGACATAATATTGCAATACTACTGTGTAACAAGCTAATTATTAATTGCAAATATTAAAAAAAATAGACCTTTAGTTTGGGAATCTTAGTCATTTAAAAAGGCCAAGAATTTGATGATATTTTTTTAGGCTAACAGGGATGGACGTTTTTTCTTTGTTTTCATTGTTATTTTTTCATGGGTTCCGTTAATTCTTTTTGTGACAGGACATTATGGTTTATTTTTTATTGAATTTATTCGTACGCCCGATGAAATATAATCCATTATATAATAATATTAATGATTACTAAAATTCATACACGCTGTGTTTGTTTAGTTTCGTTGGCATCCTTACTTTATAAACTAGTTTATGGAAGCATATAATTTAGTACAAGTGTAAAATTATGTGTGTAATGGTTTGAATATGTTAAAGCTATACTGATTAGGCTCTCAGATGCTCACATTATTATATAATGTATTTTTTACACTTAGTTGTAAATATGTAAACGCTGTGCTTGTCGATAATTATTGTAAACGTTTAATAACTGCATCAATATGCGAGTATAATAAGTGTTTACCGTAAGACGAAAAGTAAATTCTCAAACCATAATTGTAAGAACAACATGATTCATGAAGATTCTAGTAGTAGTAATTATTGTAAATACACACATAGCATTATACATCAAATTTTATACGCATCAATTCATTCAGAAAAAATATCGGCAGACGCGGGATTTGAACCACAAGCCTTTGCTCTATTCTTTTACACCGCTCAGTCCACACGACTATTCCCCGCCTGAGTAGATACTCGAAAGTTGATGTATTTATACCATTGTATATACACGATAGATGTATCTATAGTATATATTCAGAGTATGTATATTATTATTTTTTATTATTCAATCAGTAAACATTTATTCACAAGCTTCTTAAATTATTAGTTTCCGACAGTCTATTTATTTAGTAAGTACCACTCGGCTCTCGAACCGAACTATATTCTAGTAGTACTACTATTCTAGTCGTACCTTTTCTGTGCATTGGAACCGTAGAATATATTTTTTTGTGTCCTTTTTTTTAAAAACTTTTGAAATGAAAATTTGCATATCTATAAAAATATATAAAAAATAAACATAAACGTTGAATCGTTTACTATAGTTGTTAAAGCATATTGTATTTAGTCATCAGAAAAGCAGCTTAGGCGCTTGAGTTTATTTTTATGTAAACACATACAGGAGAATACCGACATCTGTGGAATTCAACAATGGCGCATATGGCTAAGCGCTGCACGTGGGGTGTTAATCCGTTAACGACTACACGACTATAACCCGAGATTCACGCATCATCCTTATTATTACAGGAATTTACTGTGAATGGGTGGTCTTCACGGGACGACTTTCGTCTACCACCAATTTTAATTAATAGGCTATGACTGACATTTTACGGGTGAGGGATCAAATTCATACCAACCCCCCTGGGGTATTTTATTATTAAAATAAACTGATTAAAAATACTTTTTATTTTAATCTCCGTCGGGGATCGAACCAACGACCTTTGCCTTGCAAAGCGAAAGCTTTGACCATTAAGCTCTACGCGCCGGCTTACGTTAAATTTAAATCTTGAAGTCGATTCTTAACTGGACACCACTACAATTTGTTATTATTATAGGCTTTAATATATCCCGAACAATTTGTAATTGTTTCAACCAGGTAAAACATTGTACTACATTTATCCGAACACAAATTAAAATTAATTTTCAGTTGTATTTGGGTTGAAATAATCCGGCTAACTGGGTCACCCATAGGTGAGTAATGTTACAGTGTGATAAAAAAGTGTGTTACTCTTACGCGCCGGACATTTTTATTGCTCAATTTTAGTATGGCGAGGCATACAACTTATATTGTCGAAATGCGTAGAATTACTGCGATCAAAATTATTATAGACACGAGTAGTCCACAGTCCACGCCGGCCGTTATTTACGATTTGGCTCAGCATGTAGGTATTATGCATATCTTATACCGTGCTATGTATGAAATGATATACTGTTACGAATTACGCCATAAACACCCGGTACTGGCTATGTTAAAAACAACCTTTATTTATATTCTGACGCTAGCATTTTAAAATATTAGCTATTTTTTTAAAATATTTTTTTGTAGTACATTTGTAGGCAATTTAGTAAATTTACATGTGTTCCATGAAATTCTATGAAAATAGGATTTTATATAGAACTCTTGGAAATTTTACATACTACTGGATCATCATACTGCCATATCCGCGTGTAAAAGTGTAGCATATGACATAATGATCTTTCTTTTATGTAAACGCATGTAGGAGAGCACACCCGGTCAAGATCAGTGCACTCTATGACGCTGCGTGCGGGAAACGTGTATTTTGTTCGTGTTTGTGTGTGGGTTGGGGAGATTGCAAGTGCATATTTCTCTGTTTCTTGAAGAGATCCAGATTGTAGTAATTAGGAAACACAGTCATTGCTTAAGCCTTGTCAAATATCAGCTCTGCCTCCAGAATTTTATCTGATTTTATTATATGTATAGTCTCCGAGGGTTCTTCAGAAAAGTAGAAGCCCGGAGCCTAAAAAATACTGTTATAGTTTATGCTCTCCTGCGGTATTTGCAAAACAGTTTTCAAATAGATCAATTTTTGCCTATTGAATAGGATAGTAGGCTGCCGTATCCGCTCACTAACCATCAAAATTCCTTACAAAATCAAATAATCATACCTCCAAGAGTTGAACCGGTGTTTCTAAAGTGTAAATCTATTTTTCTGTCTTTCTTTCTTTGGAGGGCACCGCTCAATGACCCGTACGCCAAAACATCTTGACACTAGATGATACTACGTAATACACTTAAGCTTATTTAATTAATAACAATAGTATATATATTTTTAAGGCTTTGAAAATATTTTTCTTGTAACAACGATCATTTAGAGATTTATTATATATGTTTAATTAAATAGTGAAATAATGAAGAGTTGCCACACGGACATCAACTAGGAAAACTAAAGACAAATATCAGGAAGAGATCTTAGAGACCTTATCGTACTTCTATTAGTGGATTAAGTAAGGTGGTGACGATGAAGTAAAAACAAATAATTTTAATTAAAATCCTATTCTATTGGTGTCATATAAGTATCATAACATTTAACCTGTTCGCATCGGTACCTGATATATGCCGTCTAAGTTTCCTCTACCGTTGACATCGGTAGCCGTGATATATCGTTTTGATACTTTCTTAGAATATTTTTTTATGAATCATCTGATAGCTAAGTGATACAAGAACCAATGTGATATATGAAAATAAACCAGATAAGTACATTTATGCTTCAAATACTAGTTTTATAATTGACAATATAATTTGTATTCCACCGAGCCGTAATGAAAGGGTTAAATTTCATTTAATCTTAGCTGTATCATGTTTGTATCGATTGTGAATCTATCATGATTTGTTCTAGATTAAGTAGTTTATGTCATCAGTATATTCTCTTGAGAGTGTTGACTTCCTGTTGTTTGCCTATCACACAAGATCCGTATCCTATTTATATACTGAGATATATAAAAATACGTGTTCTCATAGATTTCACGTTTATATGAACAGGAGGCCGGCGGCATGCCATACCGGTACAGAGTCGATCGGGAATAAGTTATGTGGTATACAGTTAAGACCGGCGTAATAATTTTATTAGAGCGATTATGCAAAAGTGCATGTGACGGCATTACCATACGTGCGGAGTAGGGAGCACTATTAGATCCCGTGTGCCTCAGATTGATATTCAAAACACATTTTTACCGAGAGGTATAGTCGAGTGCTTAAAACGCTAACATTCCACGAAAGTGATCGCGGGTTCGAGTCACATTACTCCGATTCTACACCGACTGCATTGGTTGAGAGTTCCGGCTAGAATCCAGTACAAACTATGTCTCGTAGCTTATAAGGCACTCAACGGAACTGCACCGGGTTATTTAACAGAACTGATAAAGCCTTTGGAGATAAGCGCGCGTGAAGAGACGCTCAGATCAGCCAGAGCAAAAAGAAGCATCCTGCAGCTGACGGGAGGTAGTCCTAGCACGGTCTTTGGCAATGTGGGACTGATGCAGCACTTATAAAGATGTACGTGTATGTCATACTGTATTAATCAAATGATGAATTTTATTAAAATGTTCCTAAAATCAGCAACAAATTGTGAGTTCCTTTTAATAAAAAAAAATGTTTTTTTGAAGATGCGTAAATGTTGGAATATAGTCTGATATCGTAACTCTTGACATGCAGCACTTGCGTCATATAATCCTTTTGAAGATCTCTCCAACACCGTGGCGGCATTCTCTTGTGTATGTTTACATTTTCTAAACACCCTAAGGCGGCGTAGAACAACCATTTAACTATGCCGCTTATTGCGCGCAAACTTGCACCGCTCTCGGTACTTTTCTACTGCACCGAATTGCATTCACCACCAGCGGAACTGCTCCAATAATAGGCATCAATTCATATCTACTCCTTTTATGTCCAAGAATTTGGTCGCCAAAAAATGCTACCATAAACTCTTTTAGCAGCTATCATTCTTGCCTAGTTTTGGGTCAGCTCTTCGTCTAATATTTACACTTAGAACCGAAATTGTGATTTAGAAATCCCATTCCCGCATCACTTTGTCTTCTTGAGGATGCGCTCCTTCATATTACTATCGATAAGCAATTAATAAGGTAAAATTCTCAAAACATTATTTTATATAACATTTCTATCAATAAAAAATTAAAGGAAAAAAAACGGCAGACGATGGGATTCAAACCACGATCTTTTATAACCATGTGCACTTCATTACCCGTTGCTGACCGCTTGGCGATTTACCAATTGGTTTAAATAAACACAAACTGAAACATGGTTTTCTTTAACCGCTTGTTTCATAATTTCTGTGAACTGTGGAACTAAATGTATTTGGTTATGTTTTAGTATAAAAAGTTTACTTGTATACGATCTATATTCCTGACGACAGCTTATATATTACTTTCTTATGGTATATGCACCAAACTCAGAGCAGATATAGTTAACAAATACAGATACTATAAGAACGATAGATTTTAGATCATTTTAGAATTTTCAATTCACTCGTTATATGTACTTCAAAAACAAGAGCGTAATGTTTAAGTTACGTATCCTGTTAACCCCATTTCCATTTCGTTACGCCTTTTGCAGTCTCCAGCTCGACTTATGAATAATTAGGCTGGACACTGATTAACGCTCTTAGCAATGCCGACGTTTACGATAAAATAATTCAATATTGCATGATAGCCACACTTCATAGGGTCTGTTATCGAGTGCGCATCAATTACACGGCCGCCTGACTTTACTACCGCGCGTATCACTCGCGCACCATGCGATATTCGCCTTTATGATATTTTTTAATGTATGAAGCTACCTGAGACTTCACGACGGTAGTTCGTGAGTGATGGAGAGTGGTAACAGTTTGATGATCAATAATAAATATATACGTTGGTTAATTAGGTACAATTTATTTATGCATGATATAGTTTATTTACAAAATGAAAGCAAAATTTTCGGAAAATATTTATATATCGCGCATATACAATATGAATCACTATGGCTTAGATTTGGGAACTTACAATAGAAGAAACATATAAGTATTTGTATTTAAATTTGTAGCTATTATAATAGTTCCGAATTTTAGGTTATGTGTAGTTTGGCCATTTTTATAAATTATATTCTAGTAATAGATAAGGTAGGTATGTAGTTTCTGCAGCCACCTAACTGATATCTGCCATTCTGCAGAATCCATTTCCCAACCTTACCATTTCCTTATCCATTCCCACGTATTTCGTGGTTAGCAACGTGTTACCAAAGAAGGCAATTCGAGACTCGCTGTAGTATACTAATTTCGCAGCCTAAGACTGAGGTCTATTTGACATCTAACTGATGCACCTAGAACAACGGGAAGGCCTTCAGCCACTCTCTAACAAGTAGCTTTTTGCGTGCGTCCAGTAACGGGTCCCCATTTGGGTCTCAAAAACAGGACGGGACAGGGAGGGTTTTCACCAAGCGAATCCTTTCTACGAGTATAATGACGAAAAGGAGACTTTCACAATGCCATAATATGACCGTTCATTAGGCTCACCATTTTGATAATGTTTTATAATTTCCTTCTTTGATTCAACTGGTCATATTATTTGTTAAGTAGTCTTTTCTTCGATATTTTTAGTTTATTTTTTTGTAGCGAAACATCTCAAAAATATCTTTTGAGTGCCACGTCTCGCAGTACTGCAAATACATAGACTCTTATTTAGAATTAAGTATATCTATAGAGCTGTGAGGTAACGTAAGAATGCCGTAAATTAAGCATTGAAAGGATTTATAGTAACCGGTAGTTTGTGTTCAGGAGCACCTGTAATTAGACTCCTCTGAAATCGATACCGAATAGATTTTTAAGCGCTCGACTCACCTTTCGACAAACACAGAAAGACTATTAATCACGACGTATTACGGATACCCACCGCTTATTAAGAACAAGGAAAAAATGTGTATCGGGAGGCTTTCACGCCAGAAGCGAACGGCCTACGAGTGTCGTACAGTAATTTGTTAGAGATAAATCAATACTCGGGCGCAGCGCAGTAATTGCTTTGAATAAGTTATTTTACAGTAGTCGAAACAACGGCGGACGAGGCGGGAGTTCGAGCAAAACGTACATTTATTCGGTCGTGTTTTTTTAAGGCTTTGATTTAGCGTGTGTACGAAAAGCATACATAAATACATTTGTTTGATGGTATAAAACATTTTTTTTATGTAAACACATACAGGAGAATACCGACAGATGGTGATAGTAATTCTGATGTCTCATATGTGGAATTCTATGACGCTTACCATGGTGCACATGGCTAAGCGCTGAGTGTGGAGTGTTGATCCGCCAACGTCATAGACTACAGGCCAAGATTCACACACCGTCCTTATTATTACAGGAATTTACTAACAATAGGTGGTCTTCACGGGACGACTTTCGTTTACCACCAATTTTAATTAATAGGCTTTGACTGGCATTTTTTACGATTGAGTAGTGAATCGATTAAAAATCCTTTACTTTCCGAATTCATTGACCACAAACATACGAATCTTATTTTTTTATTTATTATATATAGATAACAGAATTCGCAATAAGTCATTATGATATTTTAATGTTTTAATGCACTGTTACACGTGAATTTCCTGCATTTTTTTCAATCTTTATGGACTATATAGGAATACATTCACTATCGAATTTGAAATATACTTTTTATATCCACACGCTACTATTCAAGCCACCTCGCTTAAGAAGTGGTCCACAAGAGGCTGTGCACTGTTTGAAGATTTCTCGGACTTAGATCACGATGCTCCTCATCATCAGCGTGGCTGCAGACCCTCGCGGCAGTATTCCTGATGATTTATCAGCGACTGTCCCGAATTATGCGGTAGCAGCAGCCGGGCGAGGCGGCTGCAGCGACAGCTAAATTGTTTGTTAGAGCCCCCATGCCACTGGTGATTCATTGACCAACAACGGACATCACAGCGAGAACCAAGTTTTTTTTGTACCAACATCGCAACATGAAAATCGACAATTGTTCATCGGTTATAAAAACCAGATAGATCGATAAATTTATATATTTGCATATTTTATAGAATGTGTTTAATATTCAGTAGTAGACAATACACTTAAATCAATACATTACGAAAGTATTCATATACACAAGTCTTAATTCAGTAAATCGGAATTCTAATGTCAAAAGTCAATACAATACAAATACATATATAAATTTATAGTTAGGTCTCATCGTAATTATCATCATCAGCCTGTGTCCGTCCACTGTAGAACGTACGCCTCCCGCAAGAGTCTCCGTCCTTTTCGATCTTCCACTCTCTGCAACCAGGCTACTCCCGCTTTTCTGCTGATATAGTGAGTCTATTTTGCAAGAGGTCGGCCAATGCTACGTTTGCCAGGCCTCGAACGCCACTGCAACACTTTTCTTTAATTATAATAACATGGACTTCAATGTTTTGAACATTATGTATCTTTTTTTGTGCATAAATATTGCATCGCTGCATCACAACATCACAATGCTGCACCGTAATTTAAATTAATAATGTCAAAAAAATTAAACTGTTCATTGAAGCATAGTCTTTATAGCAACAAAACGATTTGGAATATTTACGAGTTCAAAGCCCCTGTGTGTGATATCTTCCACAGTAAAATTATAGCCCATTAGTCCAGTGGTTAGGAAGCCTTCAACACTGGACCAGGGCTCGTGTCCCGCAATCATATCCCTGCCAAGGTGCAAGAGATTAAAGCGATCAACTGACATGCAAGAAGTCTTGGGCAAACCCATTCAAACCCGTTCAAAAACGTCAAGTTCGAGAAAAACTCGTTTTTTTTAGCATTTAAAGCATCAAAAAATGTGTGAAGCTACTCTTAAATATGACCATTAAATGTATTAATCAAAAAAGGTAAAAGGCAAAAACTATCTATTCTCAATTAATAATATTATTGAAAATAAAGCTTAAGCAACTCTAAGAACCAATGGTTCTTCTATTAGCTTCGGATGTAAGATTGCTGTAAAGTACGACTTGCTCAACATCCATTCACATTTGATGTATTGACTAAAAACTGACAGTTTCTAAAATTACACACAGGTATGCTTTGGAATACTCTACTAGTATCTGCATTTCCTTTTTCATATAATCTTAATCTCTTCAAGAAAAATATGAATTTTTATTTGCAATCTCCCTAACGCTCACATTAAGACACGTTTCTCGCGATAAGCGTTATAGAGTCCTCGTCTCTACGGGTTGTGCTCTCCTGCGTGCGATTTGAAAAAAAAAGCTTAACTGTTGTTAATTTTAAAAACAAATAACAATTAAGAAATCCCTTCTATTTCTGGGTGATGTATGAATTCGGGGTTGTAGTCTAATGAAGCGTATAAGCAATGATTTAAAAAAATATATACACAGGAGATTACAAACTGAAGAGTTTGTTTCTTGACACAGCGTGTCACTACCGGCTGTAGACCATGCGGCGCCCTAGGGCATTTTTTTTCTAGCGCCCCATATTGTTTACATGTAAAAAAATCTGGGCAAGATTGGTTGCACTCGGCGCCCCTAGCTTATTCGACGCCCTGGGGCACCGACCTACTTCGCCACCCCCTAAAGCCGGCACTGCAGCGTGTGAATGGATGTCTAGAGGCTTGAATATCATCGAAAATGGCAAACCTCAGAAAATAATCAATTATCCTCTGATGGTATTCTCTTGTATGTGTTTGAAAAAATACAGTGCTCCTGGGAAGCCCTTACCCCGTTGCCAGTGTGATCATCGCTCATTAAAGTTAATGTAATAATGGAAATGAGGCTTTAAAATATTGGGTGCCTAAACGGTCCATAAAAACTGTAATTTCACCAGATTTATCTTCCCAACGGTATGCGGGACAGATTTACTCCAAGATTCTTTAATAATACAACAAGTGATTTTCCACACCTCGTTTTTGTGCTCGCATATTATTCAAATTGTCGTTGAACATTTCAATATTTACGTTGTTGTATAATTAAAAAACAAAAACATATAGTGTCATTAGTAATTTAATAAAAAATTACAGTTTTTAAAGCTCTTGTCAACTTAAATAAATATATAAATATAAACATACAAAAAAATCGTGAAAGCAATGTAATTTTTTAACTATTATTGGGATAATGGTTGTGGCATCATTTAAACGATTTTAGTCATCGAATATTTTAAAATAACATAATTAAATATTTACTTTTTTAAATCTAGCATATGGTCGACACAAACTGCTGCCACAGAGTTGTACGTTTCGAGGGATATTGCAACTGTTTATTATCAAATAATTCAATGACAGGGTGATTTCTGAACTATTTAGTCCTAGAGAGTGGCTCGCATACACCATATTGTTAGAAAAATTCTGTACAGGATGCTGGTTTAGGATAGAAGACCAATGCTTCAAGGTATACTAGTTAACGATGGGTACAGGCAGCTCGGGATCCTATATCTTGATTTACTGGTTCAATAAGTCCCCTAAAAAATAGTTAAGATACATAGTATTTGTTCTACGTAGTCAAAGTGTGTTTTAATAATGTAAATAACGTGCATACAATGTAGTTAATATATAAGTTACAAAGTATACAAGTTGTCTTAACACTAATTCCAAACGGAAATACTCGTACTTCAAACTTTTCACTCAAATATAAGCGGCTTAAATGCATTAACTGGGAAAATATATCAACGCAAATATGAGTTTATATAAGACATTTATTATGGTTAGAAATGGTTTATTAATTATTTAGTATTACATATATTAACTGGATACGTTGTTCTCTTTAAAAATGCAAACAATAATCAACAGAAAGCATATATATCTAAAATATAAGGTTCTATTATGTTTTTACAACTTCACATTTAATTTAAATAGTTGTAAGTTTTTCCATGATTTGGGCTACTAATTAATTAATGGTCCATAAGTATTATGTTCCTAATGATGAGTGGATTCCGTAAGTTACGTGTAAAGTAAATTACTGAAATATTTCATTCTAAGATTTTTTAGAAATCACTCTACAATATTTATTAGATGACGACATGTGTGCTATTATGCTTAGACATTGTCGTTTCAATTAATCAAGGAAGTTCTTCAGAAGTTTATATGGTATAAAGGTGAAGAGCGAAGTGTTCAGATACACTCTACAGTAGTCTAGACTTGTTTGAAAGTAAGAACATTTTTTTTTGGAGACGTTGTCATGTTTGATTTTCAATAATGAGTGCGCTTTCTCCGGCGAGAATTAGAGCCGGCCCCTCAACCTGGTGCTGCTCCCCCCAAGACCATTACTGTCAGGATAATGACGGGTCTTCAGAACGCAGGTGGAGCGAAGCCGGACTGACTATACCACAGGGTGTCTGACTATGTGACGCAAAAATGTGATCTTTTTAACAGAGACTATTCTAAAGAATGAAATAACAAACATTGTTGAACCACTGAATTCGCTCACCGTTTACCGGTTTCGTTGACATGTCACCTTCTTCAGGATACTTTTAAAACTAAGCATAAAATACAGTTAATCAATAGTAGAGAAAAAAGTGCATGAATAGGAAGAATCAGAGTCATCTGTAGACGGATCAGTAACAAATTTATCTGAAACATTAAGTAGATATACGGCTAACTTGGTTATTGTTGATGCCAAGATTTGCAGTCATAATGAAAGATGCAGAGGATATAGTTGCTGTATAGTAGGTACTTTGTTTTGATCGAGTTTAGCTACATTACTAAGGTTACGATGTGAATAATAACGTAATGAGAGAGAGAGGACATTATAGCCTTCCAGACTATAGTCACATAAGAGATGAAGGTTGACCTGGCTGAGACATATACTCCAGAAGCCGCAAAACAGCATCAAATAAACCTAACTTCTTTTCAAGTCTAATTTAAAACTGTTTTTCTTAAAACGTTTAATTCTTATATTTACGTTAATTGCTGCACAAGAGTGCATCTTTCAAGGTAAGATAAAAACCTATGACACTCAGTGTTTTTTAATTTTTATATATATTCTCTTCAAAGCTTATTGCAGCCACATATTCCCGTCAGAGCTTCATGCTTTGTCTCTAAAGTCATATACGTGCTCAAAGTTCTACTTGTTACAAATTGTTTTCTGTAAGAACTTTAAATGCAACCTAGGCAGCAGTCTATAATTTACTGTAGGCGTGTACTTGGTATGCTTGGTATACTATCGTTGCAAACAACAATACTAGATTGAGGATATTTTGAAACAAAAAATACCTTTTTTTTTAATGAATGAAATGAATTGTATAATAATGTCATACTGTCTTCTCTTACATATATTTTGCGATTTACATACATATTGTATTTACTGGTCGTCCTGTACATGAGTAGTTGTGCCACGCGCGACCCCCGAAGCAATAATAAAAAACGCAATTGTCATCGAAGGCTGTTATTATGTATAAGAGTGACACTTCTTCGGGCCGAATCCATTTCGCCAAGTGATTTTAAAACACTCTCAACCAGTTGTATCCATTCCTGGATATTTTTTGTTAGCTCTTACACTTTTAACGCTTTTAACGTAAAAGGACAGCCATTCACATTTTTTATCCATCATTCAAAGCTCATTATAGTAAAAGCAACAAGTAATCAATGAGACTATAGTAAAAGTAAAGTACGTAAAAAGTAAAGGCAAGAAGCTGTTTTCGGCATTTTTTTTTAAATGGATAAAAAAGGAACACTTGCTAAAGCTGCATGCGACGGTATAATAATTATTGCCGAGTGGTCAACGTTGGGTAAACACATTGTAAAGTTCGTAGTTCTAATCCCCGTGTCTGCTGTTTATTTCTCTCATATTTATTCATGAGATAAATGTCACATAGTCGTTACAGATGGTGTTTAACTTTGTATTTGTTTCAGTTGTTACTTACAATTTGCTCTCTGAGCCACAAATAGTATAAATACGATTCCACAATTCAAAAACGCTTACGTAAGATGTCTGGCCAATATGCAACTTAATCCTCGATTAAACTTATAATTTTCATATTATACACATTGTTTTTGGTATCATTAATATAATAATGTTATTAAATAATAATTATAATCATATTACGTCCAAGGTATGTTAGTCTACAAAAGTGATTATCGTTATTAAGCAATAATAATGTAGCTACAACTTTTAAACATGGTAAATATTTACAAATTCATAACGTTTGATTTAATCTCGCATCTTGAACCGGTGCGCCGTATGATCTCGTATGCAAAACGTATTAGAAACATCGTTTTTTTGCTTAATCATGACCGTCCATGGAACGTGACCTAACCTGCCTGACGCCGGTTTAGCTTGCTTCTCATTCATAAACATTCATCGGCTACCTGCGTATTTATCATTCCCTTCGATGAAGCTTTAATTAACATGTTATACAACATAAAGGTGCACCCATTACGCCGCTTCGTGCTTCGATATTTCATTCAGAGCAATCATTAAAACGTCGGCAAGGAATCTCAACCATTACGCAAGTGTCCATTCTTTCCTTCAATTCCTCACGCGGCAAAATCCAAAACCTAAAAACCGTCCGATCTGGTCAATCCTCTCCGATGCTGCAAAAACTCGTCTGCATCTAAATCAGCGGAGGATCGTAAAGTATTCGTCTCACCTGGTGCGGGGTTCCACACCTATTTAGCGCAGTTTTTCTTGGACGAACACAGGGACGACGAGAAGGTAATAAATTTGAAATTATGTTTTATGCAGCGAATAAATCGTTAATGCTACGTGATTTTTATACGCATTAAGTTTATTAAGGTACACCGGGTTAAAAATAAGGATAATTTATTCGGCGATCGAATATGCAAAAATTGGTTTTGTAAATCTTAAATAGGCGTTACATAATGAGTCTTAAAAATATAATTTTATTCAAAGTATGTAGTAGTAAAACGAACAGTGTGTCCTTTATAAAACACAACACTTAATAGCTTTGTATTAATCATTGATTGAAAATTTCTTTTGTGTATTTTAAATGTGTCGTTGTTTATCAAACAAAAAAGCGCGTTATCGTGAAAAAATGATCTCTTCAGAAGAAATTTAATAAATTTTATTGTACACTTTAATCTAATAATTTAATAAATTTTGACTTACCAAAAAAATAAAACTCCAGATAACATTTATTTTTATTTTTATCGTCAATCAAACTTTACTAACGTATTGAAGTCGTTGTCGCTTAAAAATGCTGTCAACAATCGACGTCAGTTCTTCGTCTCCGCCCAGGAGTAGCCGCCCTCGTCTGTAGGCTGTCAGGACCTCGTCATCCGCCCATAAGAGGACTTGGAAGTCGTCCGCGGACTTCACAACATAGTCAAATATTCAACATTGGGCGGGGCTGCCCGCCCATCGCAGCACTTTACAATCAGGGCGATGACTGATGAGAAACATTACGGACGATGCTTACGTATCTATCGATTAGGGAACGTTTTATACAACACGTGTAACGACAGTAATTACGTGAAGGACGGATCAATGTACAAAAAAAATAACATTTGAAAATGCTTAAGAGCCGAATAATGGACCGAAATGTATTTAATGAATCGTGATGGAGATAAAAGTATATTCTGTTATACATACTTGACGTAATTGTTCTAGTCAACACCGTGAAGTAATTAGTTGTATTTCTTTGTATTTTTACGAGAAAGAGTATACGAGAAAACTGCTATAAGAAGATTGATATATGTACTCGTAATATTATTGAATTTAAGACGTTATACATTTTTTAACATGGCTAAGCACTGCTTGCAGAGTGATGATACGTCATTAGACTTATTTTGACACATACGCGTCATCCATTTCTGACCATAAATGGATTCAGAAGGTAGTGAAAAGTTTTGACTCTAAATAATAATCATCATAATGTCATAGACTGAGGTATATTTATTCTAAAATATATACAATCACACTATATCTACATGTTCAACTCTCTTAATACTTTCAACAGTATTTAATGCACTTGTCCTTAGTCTTATGTAGTACTCGATTTTGTCTCTGCAAGTCATGGACACATTGATCGTCAGGTAATATAATGACGTAGTAGGATATTTTATTTGAGGTACCCAAATTCATTCAGTTCACACTCTTCCTTGCGCGTTTCCACCCTATCATGTGATTTTTGTCCTCAACCAATACCAAATAATGGATGACAAATCGGGCCACTAAATACATGGAAGAATTGATTTTGCCGACACGAAAAAAACATTTTTGTAATGCATTAATTCTATTATGTATTCAATTACACTATTGTAAAGCAGTTCAGCTTGAAAACGTATATATAAGGGTATCTAAAATTACCTGTTTTTATTAAGGTATGGTCATTTCTGTGAATTAATATACTCGTAATAACATTAACGAAGCTGATTTAATTTCGAACGTTTTTTGATGCTCTTCAACGTGCTTGGAATTCCATCGCCCGTGTAGTGTTCCGAAAGCACCGAGACCGCATCTAAGCTAATCCGACAGTTCTATGTCGAGTTTGTATGTTTCTGGTGCGTTCGTTACGGTTCGGTATAAATCACGACGAGTGTTATTACGGGAGGCACACACCGTTTACGAAACAATCGATTTGTTACACTGTTTGTTACCGGCGATTAGTTGAGTTGGGAAAATCGAAACATTATTTTGGGAACGTGCCATTTTTGTACGATTATTATTCATTTCATGGATGCCATCAACTTAATATCTTAACAACTTATATTTCTTAAGCTTATAAAAAAATACTTGTAATTTTTTTGTTGATAATAAACTAACCTATATTTTGAGGTATTAAAGCCACTATACCAAAGCAGGCCGTGAAAACCTACGAAGTCAATAAAATAAACGTTTAATATATTATGATTCTAAATGTATGTAAGATTATTTTGATTTTATAAAGCCTACAAAATCATTCTTAGATAAAATAAAACAATATTATTTTATGTCTATCTTTGTGACTGTCAATCCATTGACGATAGTATTATTTTTATCATTTCTTTTTTTTGCATTTAAGTTGTATGGACTAACTAGCTAATAAATAAATATTCATTGTTTTTACTGTTAATGTCATAGAAAAGCGTATTCAAGAGTACACCATATTATATAGAGTATTCTTTCAGTATTCTAGTTGTGTTTTTGTTTTCAAGCAAAATGCTTCGGCGGTCACCTATCCAAAAACGTCCTCGTCCGCAATAACTTGACTTTTCAAGAGTGGCCATCTCCAGCGTCGGACATCTTCAATCTGATTGCGCTCCCATTAGTGGTGTGCATTTAAATGTAAAGCCTTTTCTGTAAAAATGTAAAACACGAAACAACACGGCTCGACATGACCGCGGTGGACAAGGAATTGCGAGGCTCACTCGGAAGGACAACACAAAGCTTTTGACGTAAATATTACGTGGTTTAAATTTCATGTTGATCGACTGAGGATTCATTGAAGGGGACAAAAGGAACATATAAGAATTCGCTTAAGCATTTATTGAAATTAAACGGGTCAAGCCGTCTTTTAGTAAAGAAAAATCCAATCATTATAAACGTCGAGCTAATCATCTGATATTAAAAAAAATGCTGATTTACAAACACATATGACTCTATAGTATTGCTGTATTTTCTTTAAGTGTTGGGCACTTATCCTGTAAAGAATATCGTAAACTATGCATATAATGTTCTCAGCGAAGGAATAGGTGCACATGTGATTTGAGATGAGGATATAAATGACATAGTATAGCTGAAAGATATACTAAAAATTTATAGGAATTAAACATATTGGATAAAATAAAAATAATAAATGACCAGTTAATCGTTTTGATTCGAAAATATTGAACAAGTAAAGCATTTTTGTTGTCGTGTATTACAATTTCATAAATTAATAGAAATATCATTATGACCATTAATTCTGATAAGTTGTATAGAAAACTCTCTTATTAAGAATGCTTATGACAGTAGCTATTAAATGAAAACCATTTTTTTCAATTGAATTATATATAACTCGTGAATGAAAAGTTCTAGATTCAAAGATTGGGCTACACGTTTAAAATGTTTGACATTTTTTGTTTGTTGAATTATTGATTTTGTCGGAGGGTCCCTCGCACAGTGGCCGCACATCAATAAAACGCAATTTCTCCGATTCCAAAAGTGGTCGCTCGTTGTCTCCCCAGCGATCTGATCCATCAATCTGGGAGGAGCCTCAGCTGGACCAGCGCCTGTGGGAACCTGGGGCTGGTCGAGCTGGAGACGCGCCTACTCCATCAGAAGACGATGGATCAAGGAGTATACAATGGTAGTCAGAAGTTTGCAGGGTGGTACTATTAGTAATTATATATCACTGTAAAGATTATCCTGTACCTATGTATAAATGAACAACGCTTTTGTGTGTAATGATACTCAGGTGTATGTCAATTGTTGTAGTGTCAAATTTTAGCAAAAAGCGCCGGAACCTTTGCTGACATATCAGAGAAATGAAAAATATAAGTGAATTATAATATTATATGTTATCACCCTAATTCTTAATGTCTAGGTTTTAGGATGACAGCCAACTAGATTGTTAAGATCAATTTTTATCTCTTTCGTGGTGTTCAAAAAAATTTACAGCATGTTTCAATACTTTTTTTATTATTATTTTGATTACTTTAATGATTTTATTATTTTTTATGATTCATTGTAAAATTTCATTGATTTTGATGTTTCTTCTGGCAAAAGGCCTTCTCTAACAATTACCATTTTTGGCTTTTTCTATGACTTCTTCCCATATTATGTAGAGCCTTCTAAGTACAATTTAATAATATATATCAAAAATGACATTTTTTTTTAAAAAAATCCCATTATAAACGAAAGATTAGGATTGCCCTTTAAGAGCAAATGTAAAAAACAAACTTTGAGTCTTACAACTTTGACACTTGAATTTTTGTTCAGAACATTTTCCTCCAAAAAATTTGTTTTTGCCCGTCCCTAGTCCTTCGTTGCTTGTCAGAATCAGGTCCTGCATCTCTTGCGGGATGCTGCTCCTCAGTTCCTCAACTCCTCAACTCCTCGCCCTCCGCTGGCTGCTTAACTGCTTCTACTCCTGTCCAGCATCAGCGTGATTGACTCTCGTCAGATTGACACTAAGAGCCCTATTGTGCGGAGCTCGTTAGGCAGCCTCTCGTCATGGGCGTAACCTATTTCGATGAGTAAAGTGTTATTGAATAGTATCTTCAATATAGAACACGGGTCGTCAGCCTGGTCCGCACCACTAATGTAAGCTCGTATCTCTCACTAGCGGGCGATACGAGCTTCCGTGATGAGCGGTGGGCGAATTTCGTAGATTTTCAAATCTCCTGCATTCCTTCTAGATTTTTTCTACACATATACTGAATTGAAATATAGCGAGGTTGGTAGGCGGTAGGGAAATTTTACAATGAAAAATAGGCAAAAGTGGGCGCTATGCACCAAAAGGTTGACGACCCCTGATATAGAATATAGCATGACGATATGATAGTAAACATAAAATTTTAACTAAAAAAGAGTAATTTTCCACTAAAACTTTTGATATTGAAAATGTGCTAAAATATTAATAATAATATATTGTTCAGCATTTGTAATTGTGGCAACTGGGTAAGAAAAAACAATTTTACTTGGTGCTGCATTAAGAAGTAAATAACTCCTAAACGATGAAGAATAAAAAAAAAGAGATATAATATATAATCATCCCATAAATCATCTTAGATTGGATATTAGTATGCTACTATTCACTTCGAGTGATCTTTTTTATCCTTTCTGATGAAGAATACTTTCCGTTTGTTTTATCTAATTGCTTGTGTTTTTGCAAGCTATCTTCTTCCAAGACTCTCTTCTCCTGTTCAAAATATTTATATAATACATAAATTATTTATTCTACTACGTCCTTGGGGTGCGCATGCGCCGCGACACGGGCGGACTTGCCCGACATATCCAAAGCCTGTTATTTGAAGAATGTCCTTAACGTTGAATTAAACGCCTTCCCACAATGCCGGGCCGTCGCGGCCAGCGGTCCTCTTTTTTCCTCCATTTGGACACGAATTATTCCCTGTGTGAAATTGTTAACACACAAAAACATCACAGACGCTCGGAACTCGAAGGGAAGTCACTCTCTTTCGGTCTTTTGAATTGAGAAATTATAACAATTAAGATTGTTGTATAAGAGTGGTTTGAGGTATCCACTGGCGTGCGACAAGGCTGCATACTAGCACCCTCGCTTAAGAACGCCGTAATAAATTCATTTAATCATAAAAAAAACAAAGTATGCTTATTGCTTACGACCTCAAAATTTAGTGAAATTGAAATGATTTATGTTAAAGAATTACGATACCTAACGATCTCGGTTCTTTTATGTAAGAAGCGTTCTTAGAAAAGACAGATAGCATGACAAAAATATTGTTTTTTGCTTTATGGAATTTGTCATGTCCGTTTCGTATTCGGAACATATGACTACCACAGGTTGTCGCTACACAGTTGTCTCAGTTGCTATTGTCCATGCTTTATCTCAAAACACCTCTGCATACCAAGGTCCGATCATATGGAATTATATATGATTTTTGACCACTTCCAGGGAAGAATCCCTGAAATTTTCATAGACGGCAGATATGAGAAATATTTTGGATGAGTTGCCTGGATCATTTGGTTCTAAAGGTGGCCCAACTCATGATAAGACCGTTATAATGTGATAAAAATAAATCACGCAGTATCGCTTTATTTGAATACATTACGTAACTTTCTTTTTGTAGCTATTTATCTTATACTATACAATATTTTAATGAACTATTTAACTATACTTACTTCTTATTTATATCGTTGATGATACATTCGCTGTCAGATACATGCTTAGACAAAGCGCCGAATCTAACGAGATCTCTCCGATAAAACAGGTTCGCCATCTAATTAGCGATTAATTAGATTAATTACTTTAGGAGACTATCCATCGATTAGTAAGACAGTTATATTTTTTAAGCAAACACGTACAGAAGAATTTTGCCATATGGAAGAAACGTATAATCTTTATCAGCCGGTGTTATCACTTTATTGTGATAGAGTAGTGTTCGCAGAATAAATACTTCAATAAAAAATCTGATGTCATTTGTAGATGATGCGTGAATGCCATCTGAAGCCTATGACAGCAGCGTATCGACATAATATCTCTTACATTCTCTCTATCACCGTATGTAATATTCTCAGGTGATGTTTGTATATATAAACACAAACGATTGATTGGCAGAGAGTCTTTCTATATTAGCAAACCTGTTTTATAGTGAATATTTTTTTGATTAAGCGTATATTTTAACATTTATTTGATAATCACTGTGACATTAAAAATATGTGAATAAATATAACAGCTTAAGCATTCTCAATATTGCAAGAAAATGACATATATATGAAGATGACGAGGCTCCCAACACGTTCTAGTATCAAAACTCCTTCTATCACACGTATGAAATGTATTAATCCAATAAAAAAATACTTGGTTGGGTTTCGAATCCGTGAGAGCTTGCGTGATACTGTAGCGTTCCAACTCTTTATCATATCGCCAACTGATCGATTTGCGGTTTATATGCAGATAACTGTACAAAATTTAATGACGTTTCATACGGATCACTCGTCTCTTGGCCTGCGATCGATTTTAATTAATTTTAATTGGCCCGGCGGACGTCATTAGTGCGAGGAGCGTGACGTCACAGCCCGCCGTTATTTACGGCCACCTCACAGGTAAAAAGTGAACCAATTCCTGAACCAGAAACGACCAATAAATTCCACGCGTCCAAGGCGGGCACTATACCATCAGAAATTCTTGTTTCTATCGCCTCATAATAAGTTGAATCAGAAAATAAAAAGAGTTCGAAAATAATCTGTTTTGAGTAAGAGTAAGCGCTTGAATAAATGTTATAAGCTTTCAGTTACAAATTAAATGTTAGGCGCAAATCTATTGCTTATTATTGGCATATTATTTTCTCTTTATCATAAAAGAACGTAACTATAAGCTATGTAATAGAGTATAGGGATGGAAGTTATTTTTCGATTGAAAAGGTTGACATTACAATCAGATTTATTCTTACCGAATTATGTCGCCTCATCTAGCCGAGAAATTAACACGTATTACATAATTAAAACGTATTATTTATAGATGATGCTTGTGTATGAATGCATTAATGAATGAAACTACAAAATATTTATGTTTTCTTGTGAAATATCAAATTTAAATAAAATAAGTAAAAAGTGTCTCTAGACAACTTCAAACAGATTATTAATATCAATTATTGAAACTCGGATAATTTTCACCGTGAGTCAAGCAATTTTTATAGTTAATAATTTGAAAGAAAAAAGAATTATTTTTAAATCAAATTAAATATATAATTATGCAAAATCACAAAAAAAGAAGACAGCAATCTTCAAGTAATTTAATTAATCAGGTAATGTTTTTTTTTTACAACATTTTAATTATATTTTAGCTTAAATTCACTCACTTTGTAAGGTACTTTCTTCACAATACAATTTTGCATTGTTTTAAGTCAATTTAACAAGTACAAACAGCTTTATTTATGTCATAAATTGTCTTGTTTATAAATACATATTGTGTCGCATATTTATTAAATTTTTATACAGGTAATGTCAGTATGCTCCCTGCCCAAGGTGTGTTTTGTGGACTCTCCAATGACCGGCAGGTGCTATAAAGCCTCACCTGATCCTCCTTCGTTAAAAGTATCGTGTTGTGTTGTACCCACCTGTAGTAATAATCTCAAGACTAAATATTATTTTTCCACTTCCTGTGGTCGGCACGCGTCGGGTAACAATATCTCTGACATCATACTTATTGGTGCCTTGTTAGAGGTTTTTCTCGTTAATGTATCAGATTGCTACTTTCACTATAAAGTATCTTCTCAGAGTATATTACATCTACACTACTTAGATATTCAAGTAATTGGTATCATGTTCATGAAATAGTATAGAAATTTATAGATTTCTTATTTGTGTATAAATATATTTTATGTGAAATGGAAGTTAAAAAATTTCAACGCGTAATTGAATATTAAATTGATATGAATATTATAACTGTAAAATTTTGGGAAATCATCGATTATTTTTTTATTATACAATTTATACAGAACACACGGTTATCTATAATAAATAATATGGTTTCAATTAAGTTTTTTTAATTCTTTTATGTTTGCTCCCAGTCAGGAACCACTAGTCGATACAAATTAAAGTTACTCAGTTCTATAGAGATCCACTAAGTATATGATTCATATAGTTTTTAGATGAGGAGAGCGCCGAGGTTTGAAGAAAATACAAATATAGTGTCATTTATATGTCCCTACTTTTGACGATATCGGATGCTTAACCTGACATTCCTGAAAATTAGAGAATTTGGTTCAAAAAAGCGACTAAGCCTCACGATTCTTTTACTGACTGTGATTATTGTTGCTTGAAATCAGTGATTGGACAAGAATCGTTGTTTCATCATGGTACGAGTATGATCATTGGTTAGTATGTAAAGTGGTAATATATAATTGTAATAAATACGAGTCTATATAATAAAGTTTTCGTCTCAGATAAGCTATATTTTCTAACGTTTCATTGTGTATATTATATATATACTTGAAATAAGGAGTATTCGGAAGCTTAAAGAAATGGCAGCAATGTTAAATAATTAGTTACTCGTAGTTCGTAAGATGGTCACATATGTTGATCATAAAATTCTTGTCTTAGATCGGCTATATACTTGTACCAGTACAACAAAAGTTTCACTGAGAACATTCTAGATGAGAGCTCGTACGATTAAATAAATATGAGCATTTTTTATCATATTCAGTGTGACTGTAATAGATGTTAGGCCTAGTTCGGCGACTCCTTTGCGTTGTTCGGCGTGAAAATTTTTGCAAGTCGATAATGTAAAATATAAAGCAACCGCTTAAGTCAGTTGTGTGGGTTCGCACGGTTCGACAATCGATCTACAAACTGGGGTCCGTTTTACAAGGCGGCGCGCGCGATCGCAAAAAACCTCCGGAGGCTCCGCGGGCTGAAGCATGAATAATGCAGGAGGTCCTAAAGGACCCTGGCCAGCCGGGGACTGAAGGGTGGACCGCCACGAGTGCTGGGCCTGGAGGGCCAGAGGATAGTGCACAAGGAAGCGACCATTTTGACAAGAAATTGCTTCATAAGCTTGCTTTACTATTCAAGATTATGCTGACTACTGAATTGTATTATTATCGACTTATCTTAGTAGTACACTTAATATCAACATCAATTTTAGGCTAGGAGAGCTAGTACTCTTAGAGAAAAAGTCTGTAAGATAATGAAATATTTTTAAATGGATGCGTCTAATGAAAGTGGCATCCATAAAAGTAAATAATCCTAACATATAAAGTGTATGAACTGGACATGTATGAAATGTAATTAAGAGTTTATTATGAGCCTTCTTGATAAGTTACCACAATTATACCGCAAATAATTAGCGACAGAAAATTGGCTGCTTGACTAAACAACAAATTTATAGTTTTATTGTTTAACAATTAGTAATTATATATGTAAGTTCGTATTTATAGATTATCGATTAGTAGTATTATCGTGGATTTAGTAGCCCATTAGGACGAAATGGTGCAGATATCAGGAGTCATCTAATCTTCTTAAAAAAGTGCCGAACAGAACACCCAAAATATGCCTAGAATAGTCAAACTTGTCTATCCTGGGCTCCTATCCTGGATGTCATCAGGAACCACATATGCTCACAGGTGGACTTTTGGGTGCAGAGATGTATTGAGGCAAGTTATAGACAAGTGCAAATGAAAGAACTAAAAGAACGATTATATATATATAAAATATATATATATAATCTTGTCGGAAACAACAGGGTCAGATGTTGTCTGCCCAGAAGTGGGCGACGTCGATGTCGTTACTTCCGGCCATCATCAAGTCTTCCTGGGTGCAACTACTTGGACACAGCGCACACTTCAGAAGGTGAGACAGGGTCTGCTCCACGCCGCAGTTACATTCAGTCGGTCTGCTGTAAAACTGCCAGGCTTTCATTTGTGTCCTCGTCTTGCATACTCCGGTCCGAAGTCTGAACAGACTATTTGAATTACAGTAGTAATACTCGTATCTTTGATTTTTAAAAAGGTGTGCGCTGAAGTTACGCCACTGTAATTTTCGCTCCAGTCGGTCCATTGTTTTACGCTCTTGTTCAGTGATCGACATCCAGTTTCGGCCGGGATTTTGCTGTATTTAAATAATATGGTCGGAGGAGCGCCTGAATGATTTACAGGATTGCTGTAGCTTTGACGCCGTTTCCTTGTGAGACGTCAGCTGTACGCCGAGCAAGAGACCGCCTACCTTACAATGCCAACTAAGTACACTTCTTCCCATTGACAAAAAATATATAATTAATTATTTTATACACAATCTATAATGTTTCATGTACGACAGTTGCTCTCTTCTAAAGCATATAACAATGCAAAATCAAACATTAAACTTATTTTAACTGTTATGCATTTGTATAGATTATTTGCTTGTATCATCAAGGGCACCGTGGTTGCAACACATTTTTTTAAATATATTTTTACTGCCTTACTTCTTCTTCGTAGTAGTATCAATCCGGTGGATTGGCTTGCAACAACAACATCTTGCATCTCGATCTCTGCGTCTCTCGATCCTCTGAAGTCCTCTTCAGCTCAGCATAAGAGCTACAACTCATGTCCTCGAACACTCGCTGCAAATACTACCGTCTAGGGCGCTCTCTACACTTTCTACCCTCAACCATCCCTTCCACAATGTCGCGAAGAAGACCGAGATGGCGCAAGATGTGACCGATCCATCGGGCTCGCCTCTCTGAGATGGTTCTTAAAGCCTTCCTATAATACAATTTAAAATGTAAGACTGCGTTTCGTAAAGTACGAGTACGTAGAGCAATTTGCATTGATAATAATGATAAATGGTACATTGAAATATTAAAATATTCAGCAATGCTTGCATATAATTCATTAAATAACTCTAGACTTGAATCTTGGAGTTATCAGACGGTAGAAAATGAAACAAATAGATATGTAAAAGTGAAATTTAAATTAAGATACTACAGTATTTTGCTGATAAAAAGGGATGTTATATATTAATATATTTGTCCATTAATTTAACATTTTTTCGCGGAAATGTTAAAAATATAATAATATAACATTAATTTATTAAGAAAAAAAATGGTCATTTAATTTGTGGTGTGTTGTTCTGTCAACGTAATTAGATTGCAAGTATTTTGTATTTTTATTGGGAAATAGAATCCGCTAGGTGTTTCAGGAAATATGTGCGCTTTGACCATCGTTCATACTCTCCGATGTTTCGGCCGGCGTTCTCGTCCTCGCCGACATAATGGGAGGTGGAGGCTTTTTCGGTCGCCCTTTTTGCTGGAGGAGCTTTCATGAATAAATATTGGGCGTTTGAAATACGTTCTGGCACAAATGTAAAAGGTGCCACCATACTATATACACAAAAACCACTCCAGAACTTTTTACATTCGAATACGATTGTTTAGAATGTTAAGATTTAGGAGCGGCAATTTAAAAGGTATTTTTACAATGCTATGGATGAAAGTTAAAAAGTGAGAAAATTATACTATCTATTTTATAACTTTGTGACAATATAGTCATTGATTTAGTATAATTTACTACCTAGGTAAACTGATCTGTTATTTTTGCTCCCAATTTGTCCAGTGGTAATCATCAGCATGTCACATCGTCAGCATGGTTGTCGTTAGATCACCGAAGTTAAGCAACATTGGGCATAGTTGCGGGTTAATACGCCACTTAGGATCAAATTTTCTAGTCTCAGGAATCTCAGGCTACTCATTTGATGTTCTTAAAAAATCTGACTGACAACCAAAAATATGCGTCGAATATTACAGAAGATGACTTTTCATTTTTCAGCAGTATTCTTGGTTATATTAATAAGATGAATTAATATTTTTTATGATTGTATGAAAAAAACTATTACGTACAAAATATAAAACACTTAATGACAAAAAAGATCAAGAAACGAGTCGCAAATTTACGTTATTGATAAAGAATACTTGCAAAAATATCTGATGTGTATTAGAAGAGTTGTGATATATTCTGGTCGCATTTTTATTTAAACTTTATCCGTCACGCTTATTATTGATGACATTTGCGCCTAAGTCACCGTTAGACGAACATAATCGTATTTTTTTAACATCTCCCAATGTAAGATTTCGTCTTGGCTTTTGGCCGGACAGGTTTGCGGTGGAGAGCCGTTCCGAGGCATTAAATTATTACGTAACTAACGCGATAATGGCATAATGAAGTACTTAACTCAATTAGGAGTTGCGGGGAACAGAGTTAAGGGGTAAACACGATACACTTGAGAAATATCATTATTCGACGCGACTCTACTGCGTCGATACTTTGTAGAAAATTGACGATAATACCACCTACAACAATAATTAGACTCGATGAAAAAATATTAAATACATAATAGCTGACTAATAACTAATTTATAGTTAAATTACTGCAAGACCTCCCGTTGTTGCAGTTTTACTCATGTACTGCGTTAACTATAAATATATTAAATTAGAGACTTTGATCAATTTATTCATGCAGGAAAACTAGTTTTTGCTTACAGATACGACGTATTTTTCATAGTGTTATGATTACTGACTGACATTTATTAATTTTAAGTATGCAAAGAAGAATCATTGATATGTTCTAGTGTTGAGCTTTCTTTGTGTTTTGAAGTGTATTAAAAAAGAACTAGTCACTGAAAGTATATATTAAGGTATGTTATATAAGTTACAACTACCAAAATACGACTAGTGACAGTCCAACATTGTCCACATTAACATCATATCTTAATCTAGAAAAGCCATTTTTTAAAGATTTCTTAGTAGTAGTTAGTAGTCTGTCCAGTGACAATAGCACATAGTAAGTACCGTTCTTGTTAGATCACCAAAGTTAAGCAGCGTTGAGTGCTGAACAAAACTTGGTTGAACCGCTCCAAATGACCAAATGGTCTAGGCCTCAGGAGCCTCGTGCTTATCATCCGAACTGCTTAAAAAAATGATTAATAAATCATCCACAAATGTGCATTGAATACAAGCAGGCGTATCTAAGTCTTCGGGATTTTTCCCTGGAGGTTTTCGAGAATCATATATTTTTCCATGTTTACCTTGCAGTGTAGAACTTCTTATTTGGACGAAGCATAGACAGTGGCAACTAACAGTAGTAACTGAGTAGTCGCAATTAGTCGTTACCATATGTTTAAGATATGGAATATTATAACAAATAGAAGAAGATTAAAGTTTATTTACTTTTATAGTATATGTACTACGAAAGTTACTAAAATACAGTCAGATCTAAATTCTTATCGTACATGACTTTTGAGTATGGGAATATTCATACGTTTGAAGAATTCTAAACGTAGGATATGGTTCTCAGATAAATAATCGCAATCAGGAAGTCTTAAATGTGAAGCCTTCCATACGTTTTCACAGCGTCCGACTGCAATTAAACAATTATATCTGTCGGGTTGTTGCTCCCCCGCGATCCCCGGCGGCCGCAAACAGTCTCGACCCATTAACAAGAGTATTGAGTGACATTATAATTTGATTTATTGTTCGGTAAACTCGATCGGATACTTGTTATTCCGAGACGGGGAAAAAACGACGAGAACTAGCGCGTGTGTAGAGATCTAGACCACTTGTTCGACACTGATTTATTAGAGAGTAGAAATACTCGCGTGGTTTTTTTGTCTCCGAACCGAGATAGCCAGTGCTTAGTCCTATGTTAGTCGTAAAGTCCTATCCATTCTTAACTGTGTTATCTTCACATTATAGCTGAACAATCTTGAATACGATGTGACTTACAAGGTTTCGGATTAACTGAGTTGCTACTGGATGAAATCAATATTTTATGTAATGCAAAAAAACTATTTAATTGTAAACGCATGCAACAGGACGTCTAAAATCTTTGCTACCATCTACGTGGGCTCTATAAAGCTCAATAATGACTAGTGAAAGGCATTTACTAAATAAAATGGTCGTATTTTTTCTAAATGTACCATCAAGGAGATTGCATTTTCAAATTTATATGAAATAGATCAATATTTCGAGCCGTGGACTACAATAAGCACTGTTTAATCACTTGCAGGAAGACAACAGATTCCCCTTCACTGAAATCTTCATCAGTTCCCAACGTATATAAGCATATTAGTATGTTGTATGCGGTCTTCCGGCAAGTGAATAAACAGTGCTCAGTGATATCTATATTAAAAGAAGGTACAAAAAATTTATGTATTTTCAATTGAACTTTATATCAAGGTGAATACAAAAAACATAAAGAACAGTATATTGATCATAATATACCTTTTCCCAGAACACCTGTATACCTACAATAGATGCTGTTTTATAGTATCTCTACTCAATATAAGATCACTCTTTTTATCTTATTATATTATACGAGTAGTTAGGCATTTTAATCATAGCCAATATGTCTTAATGATGTGTGTTATATAATGAACTAGCTGACCCGGTGAACTTTGTTTCACCCGAAAGGCAATAAATGAGCAGATTTTGGATTTTATTAAGTTGAATTTTTCGGTACATACGATATCATATATTTGGTCCATTCCAATTTTTTTACAAATATTTAGAAACATATATTTAGAATAGTATACATAAATATACAATAAATAGAGAAAATAATAAAAATAAAAAATAACACAATAGAATAAGAAGATGCCTTTCCATTTGCTTTTTGTTATAACATTTTTAACAAATAAAAGATTAAACTGATATTTTCACTAATATTTATTTTGTTTTTGTCTTTTTTTTGTGCCTTTTGTTTTCTTTTTTGTTTCAAAATATTCCGTACCTTACGTAGGTACCTACTTACAATACCTACTATTGCGTCATTTTTAGTTATGTTGCTGACTATGGCAGCACCGTCTTATCTGACAGCTGTCAAGTTACAATAGTCTTGTATGAAAACATGCTTACGTAAATGTTCAATATTTTTTCTTAATCAAATCAATTTTGAGTATCCCATGGACGTTTTTGGGTTCTAAGCTACCTTTCCACCAATTTTCAGCCAAGTCGGTTAGGCCGTTCTTGAGTTATAAAAACTAAAATAATAAGAAGATGCCTTTCCATTTGCTTTTTGTTATAACATTTTTAACAAATAAAATATTAAACTGATTATTCCACTAATATTTATTTTGTTTTTGTCTTTTTTTTCCTGCCTTTTGTTTTCTTTTTTGTTTCAAAATATTCCGTACCTTACGTAGGTACCTACTTACAATACCTACTTTTGCGTCATTTTTAGTTATGGCGTTGGCTATAGCAACATTTTCTTCAACTGACAGCTGTCAAGTTACAATAGTCTTGTATGAAAACATGTTTACGTAAATGTTCAATATTTTTCTTAATCAAATCAATTTTGAGTATACCATGGACGTTTTTGGGTTCTAAGCTACCTTTCCACCAATTTTCAGCCAAGTCGGCTTGGCCGTTCTTGAGTTATATAAACAAATATAACCCGACTTTCTTTTATAAATATAGATATGATAAAATTTAGAGTAGCAAGTAAGCAATGGTAAAATCTAATAAGTATTTTATTAGTAACTTTTATTTTAATTTCAATTGAAATTTTGAATATTCAGTTTATGTATCTGGTAAAGTTTTCAATTATATTTCAAAACACGACACGATGACCGATCTATTTATTATGCGATGGCAGCACTTTTTTTTTCGCCGCGGACATTTGCGTTTAAGTAGGTGTTAGAAAAAATGTATGATTTATCGAACGGCGCAATGATAAATATTCAAAAACAGCTATTTAGAGAGTTAATTATTTATGCCGAGGAGCTGTAGCTTACACAGTGGTGTTTCAAACAAAACAAAAAAAGAACACCAACAAATGGTTCACAAATTCACGCCGTTTATTCACAAAGTGAATTTATGAACATCTAATATTGAATTTTCGATAGAAATAACATCAAGAATTTGTGAACTATTATTATTTATGTATACTGTCTATTTTTTTGATATTAGCATAGCATTGTGAAAATCAAGTATTTTAGACATAAGAAACACGATCAATATTACTGATTAATTTCATTATCATACTATTTTTATCTATTCTTATTATCACTATGTACGCTACCCTAACTCGAACACATGCTCGTCACGAGCTGCTGCCGCAAAGCTCTGTCAGCCACCATGGTTCTTGCTACATTATGTGTTAGCTCTACCTCTCGCAGCTCCTCTCAGTACATTCAATGTAAAGTTCCCGCCTGCCTTTCAGGACGGCAAGAGCCCGAAGGATGAAGTAAAGAGATCTTTAGTTTATATTTTCCTATATATCTCAACCTCATCCATCTTGGGCTCTTGACCGAATATTTTTATAATCAGAATCTAATATCGAGCTGCAATACTTTGATAAAATGTTTATAGTCTTATAATGGTTGTTTTTTCAAGTCATTGTTATTCACACTTTAATAAAATAAATCATTTTTTATTTCATTTAGATAATAATAAATCAGATAGTGTGTCTTTTCTTTAAGTTTGTTTTAAGTAAAAAAATATGTGACCTTATTAAAAAATGCTTTATCGAAAATCCACATTGAAAGTAATGAGCTTCTTACTGTTTTATTTATTCAGTAATTGACTACATCTAAGTAACATTACGAAGAGGCTTTATTTAAATATCATAAACATGGTTCGAATCTCCATAATGATTGAGTAATTGCTTTATTAGCTACATTTTAATAACCGGTTCACAACGATCGGAATCTCTTTTGATAACATTACACATCACTACCCCGCGCCCATGCACAAGTATACTGTAAAGTGTTAAGCACTCTCTGGTGTTGGAAGGAAAAAAACTCTCGATCCGTGACAACTATGACAAGTCTTATAAAACAAACACGGACTCTGACTCTAAAACTGTTTTTAAACTAGTCGATTAATAACACTTTCGTATGTATCGTTCTTGTATCGGTGTTGGCCCCCGACCCGCGGGCTAGAGCTGCCTACAAACGATACCAATTTATGACCAGAGTCCCGCGTTGATTTTGTATTTTTTTTTTCAAGTTATTTATCCGATAGCTGAGAGCTGGAACAACGCCTTCAAGTTATTGGAAGAATATGGAGATCGATTTTAAATTGATGCCCTGCTAACTGTATTTTATGTAACGCTAAGGAGCCACCATTGATGCCTGTAGTAAAAGTTAAATTTACGCTAACTAAAAAGAAACACCGTGAAACTTGAAAAAAAATCAAACTATTTAGTTTCATCGATAATTATTATCAATTAAAAATCAATGGCAATGGATTCTATTTTATGATAAAGTAATAAATATTATTTTTATTTTTAGCACTCATTTTGAAATGCATTTGAAATGTTTAATAGATAAATAAATAAACTTCCTAAAGGTCAAGCCACTCCACTTTCTAACTTGCCTACATACCTTCCTATAGTTATTAAACTTTATAGATTGTCTATTTAACGTCATCAGTATGCTCATACACGTAAGGAACTGATGAAATTAACACTGAAGGCGAAACCATGGTAATTTAGCAAGTCAATTAACGTGTTCGTGTGATTGATATAAAAAATACGTGATGCAATGAAATAAAGTAACTTACTAGAATTTTTTAGTACATTATGTTAAATTTAGTTTAATTTTACATAATGCACTAAAACTATTAAAAGTAATTACATTATCTGGAATGAAGTTTGCATATTTTTATATATTTTTTTAGTTATATTAGGAGTGATGATTTTCTGAAATTATTACACAATTAAAAAATGATTGAAAAATTATAAATATATTTGAGAATATTTGTTGATTTTAATGCAATAAAAGTACTTGCATTCAATAATCACGCTCGTATGCAGTTACTTTCAAGTTTAATCATAGATAATTCACCTTTCAGCACTTATATCGATATTCCGCTATGTCATTTGCAAGAACTCGAGATAATAATCCATAACTCCTCGTTCATTGTCGCGGATAGGGCGATTAATCATCTCTCTGGTGGACCAGGGTGAAGGGAAGTAGTCTCCAGTGTTGCTGTGCAGCATCATAGCTAGTCGATAGTCAAGGAACCGGTCCAAGACAAACACTACATAGCATCACAGATGAGAGACCATGAGCCGGAAGACTGCCACAGTTCAGTGCAAATAGTTTATTAAAAAAGTAATAAAAAATGGAGTCGATGCTATGTTGATTAGAATTATATTTGATTATTGCTAGAAGAACAGAAGTTCGTACAAAAATGATGAGTGAATATTAAATGATAGATAAGTACAGGCAACCCTTCCGTAACGTTTTCATTAGATCGAATGATTAGCCCGATGTTCTTGGACCTTTTAGTCTTCAGAGGTAGTTCAACCCAAAAAATAACAACAACAAAGAATAGACTGTTTTGTAAAAAAAACGCCGCAAACACTAAAAATCTCTATTATAGTTGCGTTATGGGACAACAACCAGATATTAAAAATGTTGTAAAAAGATTTTCATTTTTTGATATAAATGGTAAAAAAGTAGGAAGTTATAATATATTGGATTTGTAAATAGCGTAGAAGTAAATGTATTTTTATATACTACAACATATCTGGCGCGCGTCATGAAATATACTTATTTTTTTGTTGAATAATTAAATTAAAAAATAATAATTTAAAAAACGTGCATTACAATGCAATTTACATGTATTACGTTACAACTAGATATTAATTAAAATGATTAATAAATTAAATAAAATTTATATGCATTTTGATAGTGTCTAGGAGTATTGATACCTGGTATGGAATTTTTCTTGCTCGCGCAATTAGTCACAGCGTTTTAGCGCAGCCAGAAAGAGCCCAAGCGACAGCTCGAGTGTTCAAGCGTTCATATTAGATTGATGGCCTTACAGCTAGATTGGCACTTAAAAAAAACACTTACAACAGATCCAGGAGAGATATATGGGAAAGTGCCCCGGTAGCAGAACTTTAAAAAAATATTTGTTTGTTTCATTAGGCTGCGATTACATAGACAGCATTATTATTACATGTGTCAGAGTCACTGACGACATTAAAACTGACATCATAAAACGATGGAAATATTAACTGTCAATGAATCGCGAAAATTTAAGCTTAAATAAGCCTTGTATATTTTGAATGGATGAATTTCGCTCTATGTACTCGTAAGAGTAACAGTACTCTGCTAGAAGATATTATTTTTACAATAAAGTAATATTTTCTAAACTTATCATTAAAATATTACACTTGAACTATTTAATGTAGACGTAATGTAATATCACGGGAATAAATGTTCAATAACCAATTTGTGACAATGAAGTAATTACTATATAAATTATAAATATTTATTTATTTAACTTGATTTCACATGGATCACGTAAAAAAAAGTTCTCTATTAGGAGACTGCAGTTTCGACTAACTCGTAGCCTTTCACAATCCTTCTCTGAGCTGCTATAGTACTTTGTAAGTGGTGTAACACATTTTTTGTAGTAGCGGGGGGGAGGGGTAAACGTAATTGTGTTGATTGACGTCTTCTTCTTTTACTGCTGATTCTTCTTTGTAATTTTGTTCTTTTTACGTCAAAAATATCATTAAAAAAGCAAGTATTTTTTCTTTAATATATCATGCATATAATGCAACTAGTTTTCAGTATTTTTCAGTAACATATTATTTTTATTTCAGTCGGAATATTATATAATATCAAATAGCCGTTGAAATGTATGACTTACTGATTAATTATCAAAGGTTTTTTCTGTCCACTGACGGTATAACCTGACTCGTCCTTCTAAGAGCTATAGGCAGAGATATATGAGAAAGTGACCATTTGAAGCTTATTTGTTCGCCGGCGACTAAATAATATTCGAGCGGTAATTTTTCAACAACTCAAATTTGCTTTCTATTATCGAATTTGTTCCGCCGTATTATTCAAATTCTTCGGACAATGAAATATCGCGTTCGAATCTGGAACACCTTCTGTTTGCAATAGACAATTTATTTGAATCTATCCAATGCAGCCGCTCATTATTCAAATGAGTTTTTTTGTTTGTCTCTGTTCGTGCCACCGGTTTTTTAGTTTTGTTTTGAAATGGCGGCTGATATTTAGTTGACGTTAACGGCGTTTCGTTTTGAGCCTAAATACTAAATAAACTTATTTTTATTTTTTAGTAAACACATTCAGGAGAATACCGACAGATGGTGATAGTAATTCTGAAGTCTCATCTGTGGAATTCTATGTCGCTTTTCCATGCTGCGTATGGCTAAGTGCTGCATGTGGAGTGTTGATACGCCAACGTCATAGACTACAGCCCAAGATTCACGTATCATATTTATTATTACAGGAATTTACTGTGAATGGGTGGTCTTCACGAGACGACTTTCGTCTACCACCAATTTTGATTAATAGGCTATGACTGGCATTTTACGGGTGAGGGATCAAATTCACACCAACCGGGGTATTTTTAGAGATCAGAAATGATTAATTTCTCCATCGGGGATCGAACCCACAACCTTTGGTTTGCAAAACAAACGCTTTGACCATTGAGCTATAGCCACCGGCTAACTAATACTTAATTACTAAATCAGAGTATATTGATCATTTTTCAGTACCAAAAACATCTACTCAGTGTGATACGTTAGCTTGAAGGTTGGATTTGCCCAATAGATTGAAGAGTTTTTATTGATCAGCTGCGCTGGTTAATTATCGGTTATAATAGAAACCCTCGATGATGTCAAGGTTGCCGAAGGAGCGCCTCAAGACACCTGTTATTCGGTTTAAAAAATCATCATTTTGATTCGATTCCGCCCATTGTCTGATGGTTAGCAGGCACGAACTAGTAAAGTATTAAATCTATTAAAAAAAACTTCGAAAAAATATCAATGCTTGTAAACATGATACCTTGTTTAAGTCAATTTTTAAAATACATTGCAATATTCTAATATTTAAAAATGACTGAAGATCCATACTTATATTCAAAAATTCATTTACACATGTGAATTCATAGCAAAACATCGTATTATCAATAATTCAAGAATTCAAGAGAGAAATTTTACGTAAGATGATTTTTGCTGTGAGTTTGCATGCTTGCATCAATTGATGATACGATAGCTTAATATATAACTTTTTTCAAGCAAATAAGATAGAAGCAGTAGAACTTTTGGCACATCAGCAATTTACTTATGTTTGCATGAGTTTGAAATAATCGTCATCGGTCCATATCAGTCCACTGCCTTTTTGCAGTCTCTTCTTCCGTAACGTAATATCTTGTCATCTTTCATATGGCATCAATCTACTTAGCGATCGACTATGAGCGTTAATTTATATGCTTATTAAGGGGAGGTCACCGAAGGTGTTAGAGTATTCATCGCAAACGTCATTTTTCTATTGATGTACTCGACTCTTGTTAAAAGTATGACCTTAGTGTGGTCCTGTGGTGTTTTGCCCGCTACGGTGTCATCGACACTGGTCGGGCGTGTGGGAACGGGCGGCTGGGCAGGGCCAGGGGTCGTAAATCAGCCCACCAAGTTGTGGGCGGGGCCCAACCAGGTCCATCTTCAGGAGCCTGGCACAAGCGCAGCAACGTCTCTTTACTCTGGCTGAACATCATCCTTACTGTGTGACTACACGTGTGTTGAAGAGACTCTTAAACCCGTATCCGTATGCAGAATGTTTCTTAAGATTTAAAGTGCGTCAAAGTGGTAGGGCTTTCTCTCTGTAATCATTCTCTTAAGTAGAGTAGCTTTTATATGTAGACTACCTTAAAAAAGTCCCTGCTTGCCAGTGTCAGCAAAATCAACCTAAAATAGCACGAGAGAAAAACATCAAGGTAACGCTTTTGTAGAGCCTTTTTCTGATGCCACTCTCGATGGATCTCTCTCATTATATATTATCTACTGTGCCACATATCCAGAAAAAAAACACATCTGATATACTCGTATATATAGAAAGTAGTAAATTATCAATATAAAATAAAGACTCAGATCTTCTTTAGAAAATATATAGCATCTCAAGTGGAATTAAATCATTCCAAATTCATCGATTTTCATTGTTTACGTACCCATTCATCCAAAAATAGGCCTCGGCGATCGTAAAATGAGCGTAGCGCGCGGAACGTAGCCCAAAAATCATCCATTTCGATAAAACAATTTTATCATTTGCACGTGTTGTTGAACGCTATGTACGCTAATAATGATTTGGCAAAATATACTAAATAAATGACAGATGTCGTTATAAGGCCGCTATCAATTGACAAAGTTCGTAAGTCCCTATTGAAAGACTCTTTATCAACCTTGTATTTAAATATTCATAGTATATTATACATTATTATTATCAATGACACATGTATTCATATTACTACTGCGAGATAAATGATTCTCTGTTACTTTTTGCGACCTTTATTTTTGAAGAACATCGAATAATACTTCCATAAGCAGTAAATCAACATAGAAAGTAAGTGTCTTTATCAATTACTAATTACACAATTACCTGTCTTATACATCCTTTTCACAGCAGCTATTTTAAATTTCTTATGCATTAGTATGTTAAAGATTAAAAGTATTATAAAGTACAGTTTAGCACCATCATATAATTTATTTAGATTAATTAATTATTAATTGTATAATATATACTTGGGATTAATTTTTATGGGTGTTTAACTCTCGTTTGTTAATCACATTTCCAAATCGATTAGGAGAAAGGGTTGGACAAATTATTTATCTGTTCGTTTTCCCATTACAATGATTCCCACTGAGGATGGAGAGGACGGTCGAATGTAGACCAGCAGACTCGTGACTGGTTACCGAGCAATCCATTTGGTTCTAATAGCTCCGGCCAAGAAATAATGCCAACCACTAATACGCAGTACATGACAGTTCCTAATACACAGGGGCCTAAATGAAATAAATAATTAAATGTTATTATTTTTCATTTTAGTTAACCTCACTATGTCATGAAATTTGATCAAATTTTACTCGTTTTACACGCTATAGTCATCTTTGTAGTATCAGTCCGGTGAATTGGTTTGCAGCAACAAAATCTTGCATCTCGATCTCCACTCCTCTCGATCCTCGGCAGTCTTCTTCAGCTCAGCATAAGAGCTACAACTCATGTCCCCAAACACTTGATGCAAATACTCCCGTCTAGGGCACCCCCTACAGTTTCTACCCTCAACCATCCCTTCCACAATGTCGTCAAGAAGACCATCGTGGCGCACTATAGTAGATAGTTTAAGAACTACTGTTTTATTAAATGTTATTAAGGTGAATAAATGTATAGTTATTTGTAGGTAGAGTCTGCACTATACTATTTACCCTGACAAGGTAAAATGATTTTCATACATACATGTGTGCAAAATATAAACATGTTTTATCCTACGTATTAAAATATACATTAAAACATATTTTTTCAAATACGTAATATTTATTTATCAAGAAACTAAAAAACTGTAAACTAAAAGTCTAATCATGGCCAAGTTATTACAGTTTCAGTAAGTAAAGACGTATTTTTAAACTCTGTTTTGCCCAAAAATCATGGATCAATAATTTGGTACCCTTGTTTCTACAAAGCAGATTATAAAATATACTCGTATATATTTATAAATGTTAGTGAAAAAATAAATAGCCTTGTTTATTGTTGTACTGCGGTATTTAGTAAAAAATAAAGGGTCTGCCAAATAACTTTTTTTTTTTAAAACAGGGCGCAAAACATCGAGTGTAGCTTCGGCTGTGTGGCACGTAGCACCATCTTGTTGAAACCAAATGTTGCTAATATCCTCTTCTTCAATTTTTGTGAACAAAAATTCGTTCAACATGGCCGCGCCGCATGGAAGCGCCATTGAAAGTGTGCGCTTCACGCACACTTTCTGCCACAGCAGCAATATTCTCGGGTGTACGCACTGTTTTTGGCTTTTCACGCTTTGGTTTATCGATGAGGATGCCAGTTTATTTCACTTTTATCACAAGATAACGAACATACGGAGCTGACGGTGATTCTCTTCTTCCAAAATCCATACGCAATTTTCGCACACATTCTGCAACATTACCATGATTTTCAAAGTAATGTCGCAATATTTTCCAGCGTTGTTCAAGCGTATACACAACCATATTCGTTCAGCGGAAGGATAAAACCAATTATCTATCAAATCAGACATGAGCTAAGTGTTATCATTTACGAAATAAGCACTAGTTGAAAAAAAAACGTTAGATGGCGGACCCTATACATACCATATTACTAATTTAAATCGAACATTTAAACGTTTTGATATTCAATAGCTCTATACAATTTGATAATACTTACATCATAATTTTTCTGTACGGTTCAAGTTATTATTTTTCGAACAGTGCATTAAATGTGTCGCTTGGGCCTTTATTGATCTCCGCCCCTCATCACGGCGGACGAGCTCACCTTTAATAATTCCTCCTCTCAATTAATTACCGCCGCTATCTCCAACATCTCCATAAGCAAATACTCACCTGGGCTTATACGTGTGTTATCCGTGTTGGTTCACACGTACATCCATCTCTACCATCAACAGAAAAACCACAGCGATCGACGGTCAAACGAGAGCTCCTGGGTTTGAAACCCACAAAAGTAAAATAAAATATAAAATTAATTCAAAAGATCTTCCATTACACTAAAATAGAAAAATCTAAGCTAATCAAACGATCTCCTTTATATTTATAATCGTGTCGGAAGCAACAGGGTCAGATCCTGTCTGCCCAGAAGTGGGCGGTGTCGATGGCGTTACTCCTGGCCATCATCAGGTCTTGGGTGCAGCTACTCGGATACAGCTCACACTCCAGAAGGTGTGACAGGGTCTGCTCTACGCCGCAGTCACATTCAGTCGGTCCGCTGTAAAACTGCCAGGCTTTCATTTGTGTCATAGTCTTGCGTAATCCGGTCCGAAGTCTCCATATATTCCACCTCTGGTTGTGTCCAGGGCCTACGTCCTCTTTCGGGGCAATCCAAGTATTCCCCTTAGTTGCGTATCTGCATGTTCAGCCGCAGGGTGGCCTCAGGTATCTCCTTTAAAAGCCGATTTACAGGTGTACAAATATGTCTCAGATACTGCAAAAGAGAGATGGTGAAAATGACATCTTTAAGATGACAATTTTTGAAAACTATATGCTTCAGTTACAGAGCGGAAATGAAAAAATATGAAAAACATTAAATAAACATGAATAAATACCTTCGTTTCGTGTGATGTGGATCCTTTACTCGTTTATTGATTATTATAACGTAGTAACGTTTTTTGTTGCTAATTATCGTCTCATGAAAACAGCCAGTCTTCTTTAGAAAGGCATTATGTGATTACCAGGTTAAAACCTTTTTGCGGATGAGAGATTACTTTACGATCAACACTTGTTAATCATTGAAAATGGCAAGCACCATAAATTATCTATAGATTAATTCGTATATCATCGTTTGATAGTATTCTACGATATGCGTTTATATAAAAACAACACTGTAACATTTCACAATTTCATTTTTTCAACGTATAAGCTAATACACGATGATTAGAAAAGTAAAAAAATGTTGATCGATACACCTAGTAACCTGTAATTAGTAGAGTAAAGTTCAGGTAGACGTAAAAACTTGTTAATTAAATGGAGGCTTATATCAGATTAGATTAAACGTAGTTAGTTTGATGAAAAAAATCTGTTCATGAGGAAATTATTTTTTAAGATCCGTTACTCATCATACGCTTTTATATAAAAAATATTGCAATTTAATCATCTTAGGCTAATACAGAGAACTTATACCTGAAATATTATCAAGCGTAAAAACATATTTAGTCGTCTTCTCAAATATTCACCAAATAAATTTACATTTTAATGATGTTATTGCCATTATGTTTTTAGTTTATAAGTATTCTCTGAAATAATTTTGATTAGCTATACGAGCAGTACCGGTTTTAGGGGGTGGCGAAGTGGGTCGGTGCCCCAGGACGTCGAATAAACTAGGGGCGCTGAAAGCAACTAATCTTTCTTAAATATTTTTAAATATACTCAATTTGGGGTGCTAGAAAAAAATTGCCCTAAGGCGCTACGGAGGCTAATGTCGGTACTGTATACGAATATACTATTAAGAGTTTTGAACTTTAATTGCTTAATATTACTATAAGTTAGTAATATGTTCAGGAATTGATTATAAGGTATTATTTTTATTTCACGTACACACTAGAAATGTTATTACCTAATTAATATCTGACATTATTTTTATTCTCTTCGTTTCGTGTAAGCACGTTTATATTAGTTTTAACTGTCGTATTTACTGTCTTTTGAAAGTGTGCTGTGGAAGTACCTTTTTTATGATGCACATTTAAAATGACGCCATTAAAAGTATGATACAGGGCGGGTTATAATAAAACACGGCGAATAATTATAATTTTATGGACGATGGAGACGTCATTTCGAATTTTAAAACGAATTAATGAATTCATGAGAGGGATTTTCAAAACGTTAAAAAAACAAATAAATGCACCTGTCCATCGAACGGAGGAAACTTTATACTCAAGCACATTTATGTATCCGTATATATATCACCAGTAGCGCATCATCAGAGATATACTAATATTTAATCAACTAACCAATACAATATAAAAAAATACAAGTTGACTTCCGAAGAAATAAATAAATTAAATAATTCTAATTTTGATTACTATAAAATATATGCCATGTATTTAAAAAAATATATATTGCTCGTCGCAATGTTCATAATATATTTCTATTCTTTGATAGAAACAACAAAAAATATTGATATATTCCACTTGAGAGAAGCCCAGTTTCGACATGAGCTCCACGAATTTTTTATCAAAGTAATTTCGTGGAGTCTTCTGTTGAGCGAGCTTCGGGACTTTTAAAATTATTGTATTATTTTATAAATTGTACATATTATATCCTATTTCAGAATCGCATTAAATATTTATATTTGTAATGTTTCTGGAAGAAATAAATAAATTGGAATAAAAATACCACAAAAAGGATACAATGATAGCAACCATCAAACATAAATATATGGAATATTCATACTATAATGTTTTTTTTTTTTTTAAGAAAGGGGACAGACCTATACTAATATAAAAATTGATTAAGCAATAACAGCATGTAGTATCTGTGGCTTATTTTTGAGTGATTTCTTAATCGGATTTTTTAAATAAATAAATAAGTCTTTGAGTTTCAACTATGGCGGTTTTCAGGAAGCATATATGTTCAGGTCGATTTTCGTGTGCAGTGGTGTCTTGTAAATATTTTTATTATTAAAAATAATATTTATAGTTACGTCCATGGTATCGACAGTTGCCCGGTGCCGCGAAGGTACTTTAAAAGTACTTTTTGTCACTTGTGGATGTGTCATTAAAATTTAAATGTTTATTCGCAGCAATAATGGCAAATATTAAATAGTAAATATTGTAATTAACGGTTCTTCACTCGACACTCGAAGTGCGCTCTTTACTAAGCCAATAAATACACCACTTCAATTTTATTATTTTATAAAAGCAATAACGTTTAACGACAATAATATTGTCAGAAATATATATTTTTTCATAATGGCCATACACATGTTTAACAACAAAGATAAGTACACATTATTAAGAGTGTATATGTATTACGCAGGATAAAACAATACTTAAATTATGCATGTTTAATTTCTAAAGAATGGTCTACTATTACAAGATCATTGATAGTACAAAGTTTAGTTTATGAGAAACACAACTATAAATAAGGAAAAAGCTCAGGGAAAATAGTAATCATCCTTTCTTACCTAAACTACTAAAGTGTATAACTATTCATAAGCATATAATAGTATGCTTTTATACGTTGGAACTGATAAATCATTTATTGAGAGCGAAATTGCGATCTTTCAGCAATAAAAAATGCTCAGTGCGATCCATGTTAAAACAAATTACGAAACATTCATCTGTATAATCGAATTCTGAAATTAGAGCATAAAACACTTATTATTGGTTTTTAATTCATTTGAATGCAATCAAATACATTGCAACATGAATTTGTTTGATAGAGAAAACATGTTCCGATCACCCTGTGGATTATCATTACGCAAAAATGCATTTACAGTACTCAGACAGGTGGAACTTTGTGATCAACACGGTGGTCCAAACATTCATTGTTGTGAAAGCAAAAACAAACAGAAATTAAGATACACGGAATGTTAGTACAGTAAAATAGCTGAATCATTAAAATTGATTAATAAAAACACTGTACCAAAATTAATGAAGAAGTATCATGTTTTAATCTAGATTTTTTTCAATGATAAGTAAGCGATACCGAAATGTTTTCTTTTACTGTAAATGAAACATCAGTTTTTATATACACTGCCATGTTAATTATTTATTGTAGTTTTATATTATTCAGGTTTGTTCAGGCTATTCTAGACATAAATTAAGTATGATATTTGATGTGAAAGTCCACTGACAAAACATCAACTTATCCCATGTCCTGGTATTTAGAATAATGGGATCTAATTGTATGAACATTTCGAATACTGATTATATTACACATAGTTTAATAATTCAGTATGTATTTTTGCCTATAATACATCTACGAGTAACAGCAAGGATAAAAAGTTTGGTTAAAGGTATCATATTTTAATAGTTCAGACTAATTTTCATTTTGAACCATTCTACACTTCTTACTATTGTTAACATTTTTATCACCTTTGCTCATGTCAAAAAATGCATACAAAATTGAAGACGTGTCAGTAATCTCGTATTAAGCTAGGTACATGTACAACTTATTAATATCAAAATTTAACACAGAACATGCAAAAAATGGTTACAAATACAACGGAATAGTTAATTTTAACAATCTTCCTCGGGAAATAAAAGCGATCAGCGATATTAAAATATTGATTGAAAAGGTTAAACAGTACTTTAAAAGATTTACGAACAGAACCGACGTCACTGCATAACAAATTGAAATAATGAAATGTACTGTGATGCAAGATTCTGTTGCTGCAAACCAATCCACCGGATTGATACTACGAAGAAGAAGAAATGTACTAAAAATCTATTATTAATTTATATATACTTTAGAATTAATTCTATATATAGTGTCTTCAATTTTTATTTATATAATGTTAGTATTATATCAAAATCATGTAAATGTAAAAATATATATGTAAAATTCTGTATAATTATATAAAACTGTAAAATAACATAGATGAATCCCACGCCACACACAAGATCTTATCTTTAAGTGGTGTGGTAAGCGAATCTAAAAAAAAAAAAAGAAAAAAAAAAAAAAGATTGGAATGTAAATTACTGTGTAAAAATGTATCTTTTTATATTTGATTAAATAAAAAAATAATAATAAAAAAAGTAATTTTTCATAAATAAATATTTTAATCAATAGTGTCACATTTTCAAGCATAAATAATCATTTTTGATAAGGTGTTTCGAACATTTTTTAACCCTTGGAGACTTTGAATAAAAATCCATTAAATTACTCTGCAAGTCAACGTTTCAAAACATGCATACAAATGAATAAAATAAAGATGGTTTGTTATTAATATGCGACATTTGCTTTGACACTCGGGCCGAGTGGTAGGTGGGCGTGCGCACCACCGTTCGTTCCCGGGTTCGACTCCTTAAAAACCTGATCAGACAATGCGATTCAGCGCATGCGCCGGGACTAGCGAGGGTTGTAACAAGGCTTAATAAAAAAATGTAAAATTTCAGTTACAGTGTCATTATCAAGTACTCCGTTAATACAAAATAACAAACTTATAACCTTAATATAATCCTTCCATTTTTACTTTGGCCATCATGATTGTTACCATAAAGTTCAATCAGCAGAGATCTTCGCACCTCGAAATGTTTCAGCATCCATAAAATCCGCTGAATATATTTTGAACATCGTTATCATTGACCCAGGCTTGCAGAGTTAGGAGACTTGCAGAAAAAAAATAATTTAGGTTATTGCTCTCCTGATGGTTTTATTCCAATCTTAACATTCATCATGGATGAAAATTAACACATAACATTTTAATGTACGTAGGTTATTGTTATCAAAATTAAGAGTGCTGGAAAATTAGCTTACCAAATATTTTCATAATGTATACATTGTAGGCAAAGAATCATTTAAATACTGGACTTCATACTTGCATCGCACAGGAGGGAAATGAAGTCTAATTGATGATTCACTCACTTTGATTATAATTAGTTAGCAACTGTTAAGTCTACTGAGAGTCCTCTCTATACAATTGTGGTCACTCCACAGAAGTATCAACTACTAATAGTTTGTAAAAATTTTACAATAAATTTTCCGTCACAGGTTTAAGGAGATGGAGAAGGTTGTTCAACACACTTATATTATACAAATATATCTAACACTGAAAAAAAAGTGATATTTATATAAGTATCTACTGGGGCCCAGCCCTGCGTCTTCAGAGTCACGGGGGCCCTAGTGGGGCCGCCGCCCGGGCTTGCGCGCACCTGCCCGGGAAGTTAATTTACAACTTCCGCAACCTTGGCGGGAGCGCCTGCATTATTTATTGTATTTACGACATTTTATTCAGGGGATTGCGTAACAAGACGGATAACTTTTTGAAAACCACTGGCGCACCCACAGTTAGGTACACCCGCTTAGCTACTCTACTAACTAACCCCACGATAACACATAAAACAAACAATTAATTGATTTATGGTATGTACAACGAAGACCAACGACTATTACATATTGAAACAACCATTCCGCTCCGATCACCGAATAGTACATAAAATTCGAGTATATACCACGTGACATTAATTTAATTTTTCACTGTAAATGACACATATCTGACATGAGATGCGCTAAAATTTTGTAACCTCATATTTCAGCTATTTTCACTTGTTATAATGTTCAAAATTACCTGTATTTATTACTGAAGAGAAAATCAACTGGATTAAGCCAGAATTAATTGTTAACAACTATTATTGGTTGCTGGAAATATACGAGTATATCAATATTTATTAAAAGTTAAATAAATATTTAAGATTTAAGTTAAGATATAAATATTAATATAGCTTCACTATAAAGGTTTAACCCTTACGTTACGGATCGGTGGAATACAAATTATACTGTCAATACGGCGTGAATTTTTCAAAGCATTTTTTTTGCTTAAAACTAGGATATGCAGCATAAATGTAGTTATATGACCTATTTTTATATATCACATTGGTTCTTCTATCCTTTAGCTATCAGATGATGCATAAAAAACTTTTATATTTAACAAACTTTCATTATGTAACTCCGTACATGTGGTGGCATTGACACATGTGGTTTACAGAAAAATTGCTCCTGTGACGAAACCTAACGATATTAATTAAAATATGTATTCGTTACAGATTCCTGAGAAGAATACATGTAGGTTGCTAAAAGGAATGACTGCACTTCCAATTTCTTACCGTAGATGCCACAATGAGTACTGAAAGTAGCAAAACGATATATTAAGTCAACCGATGTCAACGGTTGGAGAATCTTTGACGGCAACCGATGCGAAAGGGTTAAAGAAACGTAATACTTTACATGTGAACTTTACTAAAGCAAGAAAAAAAATGCTGAGAAACTATTTTTTTACTCACTTGATTTCTTTGTTATTGACAATGTTTCCATTGTGATGAGTATTTAATTAACATGTTCGTTTATCGCGCTAACTAATTATAAATTATTATTATATATGCACAAGGGGTGTCATAATCAATGGACATAATCACGAAGAAAGTCCTGTTTTTATTTGATATGATCTTCGATGTGGCAAACGCCATGTATGTGAGTCTATTACAGCGCTCACCAGTGCCGGTGTTAGGGGGTGGCGAAGTGGGTCGGTGCCCCAGGGCGTTGATTAAGCTAGGGGCGCCGAATTCAACCAATCTTATTTAGATTTTTTTTTTAAATATAAACTATATGGGGCGCCAGAAAAAAATGGCCTAGGGCGCCGTAGAGTTTAAAACCGTTACTGGCTATCACATTGTTTTATTAATTATTAACTAATAGAGACATAGTGTTTGAAAGCTCGACTACGATACAAGCAGTAGTAGGTTCGAACCCAGAAAAGTTTTCAAAATCTTAATCAATGTGTACATTATTTTTTTCAGGTTTTTCTATATGTTGATTTTTTGGCAGATGCAAATCATCAAATAAACACCACTCATTTATAGGGAATACGGTAATAAACAATTTGCCACTATTAATGATGTTATCGGATCATCATCGCACTCTTGCTCAAAAATTTTAAGCGCTATAGAATACACAAATGAGATCTCTCCATCAAACGTCTAGCGGTTTTTACTGTATGTTTTTACATACAGTAAACCTTTTATTAATAAGTATGCTCTTATCGTACGAGTTGCCTCAATTATCCACCTGTTCTAAGAGATATCATGTTTTCTAAATGTTCAACAAACACGAGAGCTTTTGTATTGCGGCGTAATGTTTACCAATCATAATATAAAATGCCGCGGAAGAATTTCGCTAGAAGTAATTCTATGCAATTTATTATATTCAGACCACATCTGAGGTGAGGTAAAGAGTACAGTTGTCACCTACGTAGTAAGTTTTTTTAAGTTAGAGTATATCACAAAAATTTATTATTAAGTAAGTATTATAGAGCTAAAATTGAAGTCTTATAGAAGAGCGTATTTGTGTACTATAATTTCGGCAAGACTCGACATCTCTTGGTTTTTGTTTGATGCAGTGCTGCTTTTGATATAAAATGAAATCCCATAACAGATATTAAAATGAATTAAATAAAGCACAAACCAAAAATAACGCTTATTTCTCTTTTGAAAAATTGACATTACCCAAAATCGCCCAGTCCTATAATACGATGCTTTGCAGCAACGTTTCCCAAAATTTGATGAATTTTATAATTTCAATTCTTCTTCGTAGTATCAATCCGGTGGATTGGTTTGCAGCAACAAAATCTTGCATCTCGATCTCCACTCTTGTCGATCCTCTGCAATCCTCTGTTGCTCAGCATAAGAGCTACAACTCATGTCCTCGAACACTTGCTGCATATATTCCCGTTTAGCGCGCCCTCAGCAGTTTTTACCCTCAACCATCCCTTCCACAATGTCGTGAAGAAGACCATCGTTTCGCATGATGTGATCAATCCATTGGGCTCGCCTCTTTGAGATGGTTCTTACTATAATAACCTATCTTCCAAAATTTCAATTATTATTGGCATAATTAATATCAATGCAAATGATTCTGACAAAAAAATGTAAGTCCGTTTTTGGACTCGACCAAAATTCGGGAGCCGCAAACACGTGTTTTTTTTAAATGTATCATAAACTAACGCTGCTTGGGCATCAGTCATCGTGTAAGTCGCCCTGATTTTTAAGAGCTTACCTTGCAAGATACAACTTAATAAGACGGGGGGTAATTTTATTTGTTATTTATTACCGCGCGCTTTGAGAGCTCGGGAAAAATGCCGAGGAGGAAAAAAACCGAGAGAGATACTCAAGTACCGAGAAAGATACACAAGTACCGAGAAAGAAACACAAGTTGTGTGAAAGAAACGTGTAGTTACCGAGAAAGAAACGCGTGCGAATAGTGTACGAGTGTGCGGATAGTGACGGGCTCGGAATACAGATGGCGTTATTATTGTGTGAGACGTGAACTTGTCAAATAACTCATCCGATTCGAGTCTCGGGGAGGGAATTTTTATTTGTAAAGACGGGCGTTGAAAGGCACTCATTGTTTTACGCGGTGTATTGTGATAGTTAAACGGACGCAAACAAGTATTTTGTTATTTAGACGGATGGCGAGAGTTGCCGATTGGCGTTTTGAATTGTTATCTTGAGTAATACTTCTACCAGAAAAGGGCATATGATTAGTTGCAGATTAATGTGGAAAAATGACACTTATGCAACAATCTATAATTTATTATTTTATCGAACTGATATGGAACCTATTTTTATTCTATGAATTTAAATCAAATTGATTCGAGTCGAAAATGAAAGACATTTCTTGTGTACATAATTGTTGCAGGCATGTAAAATGTACAAACTTTTTTACATTACACTTATTTCACTTAACCCTTTCGCATCGATTGTCGGCATATGCCGTCATAAGATTTCGCGACCGTTGACATCGGGTGACGCGATATATTGTTTTGCTACTTTCTTAGAATAGTTTTTATGCATCATCTGATAGCTAAAGGATACAAGAACCAATGCGATATATAAAAATAGACCAGATAAGTACATTTATGCTTCAAATACTACTTATATAATTGACAGTATAATTTGTATTCAAATCGAACCGTAATGTAAGGGTTAATAAAAAGTGATAGTAAAACATATACCTATGTGCTTAATTTTTAAAAACATTATTATAATTAATGTGCTTGTTTTGCTATTCCCTCTGCCATATTCCAACCCAAGATATAGTATATGGTCACCACAGGAATAATAACAGTGATATTTAAAGAATGAGGTCCTATTATAATATCGTATATTCCAAGTCTTACCAAATTTTTCATTGATATTTCTTCTTCTAATATCCGTTTCTTAACATTAGCATGTGTTTGACACAAATTACTACAATATAGTTCTTTTAGCTCTTATTATTGTTGTCTCGTTTCAAATCGTGTAATCTGAGTATTTACAATGTAGCTGTAGAATCTGATGCATAATTAGATCAGTGCCAGTTTTAGGGGGTGGCGAAATGGGTTAGTGCCGCAGGGCGTCGAATAAGATAGAGGCGCCGAGAGCAACCAATCATTATTTGATTTTATAAAATACAAACAATATGGGGTGGTAGAATAAAATTGCCCTAGGGCACCGCAGGGTCTAAAGCCAGTACTGAATTAGACGTTTTGTTAATAATAATATTTAAGAAAATTTAATGATTTACCCGACGATCGTTTGGTCAACATCACCATCATCTTTGTTACTTTATAACGCACTCGTATTTCATAGATCGGTTACTTTATAAATTGCGCAACGAACACCGCAGTGATCTATATACGTGAAATATAAATTAAAAACCAGCGCCTTGGGGTGCGTTCCGTTCAGCTTCTGGTAGCAAACAACAGCAAAGACTGAAGAATCGATCTGCCAGCAGTGGCTCCGTAGTAAAGCCTTGTCCCGGACTATCCTCCGGTCCCCGGTTCGCGTCCGTGGGCGAGCGGAATTAATCATAGAGCATAATAAGCCTGCAATTTGGTTCGTTATTTATTGCGATGCAAGTGGCGGTCGGGTGGTGAGCTCGCGAGGGAGACTGGTTCGAGGCTGTCGAAGTTGTTATAGATGACGCCCGGTTCGATCCGCAGCTGACTGGCGATATGCTGCAAACGATGACCGAGGAGTATGGAGAGTTGTTCTCTTGTGGAATCTGATTGCGGACGATGAGTAACTCTTGGCCTTGTATGGTTTGTTTAATACAATATTGAAAACGGTAATACCGTGTACATAGTTTGCCTATGTATATAGTAAACTTTGATTATTTATTTGATTTTTCGTTTTCTTCTGCATCTTTAATTATCGTGTCACCATTTAGGTATATATTTTACTTCGAGCTTTCTTTGAAATCTTTTTTTCATCCCGTTTACAGATTCGCTTCAGTAACGTATTACGTGTCCTTTCCATCTTGTTTTTAACATAGTGCTGACAAGTGCTTCAATTTCAGTTTCTTTTGCACTGTTTCCGGCTGTGCATCAGAGAGTTCAGAATTTTAATCCTCAGATGCTACTTTGTTTTTGAGGTCTCTGCTCTAGTCGTTGGCTTCAATAGCCTATCTTGATATTGTCCTTAAATATGTTTTATAGACTTTTATTAAACCATAAATTTTCCTGTATTTATATATTATATTTAAGTATTTCTCAGAAATTTTAACACAATGGTAAGCGACTTTGTTCATTTGTTTAATATTTTTTTTGTACATATCATCTTTGTTACTGATATATACTCTTCACTTCATCATTTCTTGATTTTTTTTCGTCAATTATGAGTTTACAAAGCACAGGGTTTTTTATTATTTAGTCGTCATTAATGTAATTCAGATGATAAAATATCTATTTTGGTATATTTTTTTATTATAAAACATATTGTTAATTGTTTTTGTTTAATATTTCTAATGTTCAAGCAAGGTTTGTGTCTTATTTTGTATTGTATTGCGCTAAGCACGACACTCATCCTAACTGGTTCATGACTTACACTCAATACTGCCGATGTCTGTTCACCGTTAGTTGCTTGCACTAGTCTTTTTGATGCATGGATGTATGGAACGGGTCCGAGTTAAAAATGACCCGTCGCCGCCGCTGAAGTATCGAGATATCAATTAAGAGCCAGGCGGCCAATAACTGCCGCATCCGGAGTGAATGAAAATCCTTGGCTCACCGTTCCAATCAGCAGGTAAAGCGGTCACAGAGCAAACTGCTTCAGGAATAGCAACAGATGGACCATCTGATACTTAAGAGCTCCCAATACTTCAATTTGCTTGCATACTATCTCTGCGAGAACAGTTGTTTTGTACAAAAGCATGGAGAGTACCAGCTGAGATGTTTGACCTAACAGTAGACTCTATCATATAAATATATTTTTTATTTTTATTTAATGCATTTATTATATTATTAAAATTTTCCAATCATTAAAAGTGTATATGGATTATCATTGGCGAAGAAAATAATATTGGTATGTCTGCAAAGTAAAACAATACTTCAGGACTTAAAAAAGCTTCACCCATAGTTCAATGTAACAATAATCATAAAAAACACTTATATCGACGTACAGAGCGGACCTCTAGCTAACTATCTTTACGCTTTACTATACACTGGATTACTATTCACATCACACCTCGAGGTGGGGAAAATATTACTTATACTTCTTTACTACAGGGAACGGCAAAAAAGCTGATGGTTTCCCTGTAGAAAAAATACTTCAGGTGTGATAGAGAGTATAAATACAATTCAATTAAGTAATAAACATCACTTACACCTAGATCGGTGTACAGAGCGGAGTTTAGCCGACTCACATTATGTTTTCATTACGCATTTTATCACTCTCTACATCACACTCATTATACCAACGTCTGATTAGTTTATCAGCACTTGAGCGACGAGGGATCGCTGGTCTTCTCCACATCCTCCTTCTCTCATGAAACAGCCTGATCTGATTTTGCGGCGTGTGAACGGCCGCCTCGGTCAATGCAGGTGACATGTTCAGCAAAATAAAAGCCACGACTCATATTGGCATTAATTAAAATAATTCGCCTGCAATTAATTAAGTCCCCATGTCCGCAATTATTATTTACTGCCATACAATGCGGAAAAAACGACATAAAAATAAGCTTAATAGGTCTTATTAAACTTTCTTTATATCAATCAATTTGTAATTACATATATACATATTGCGAGGTGTGCATTAATTAATGCATGTATAGTCTCGACATTGTTTAATAGCTATGTTAAAACATCAAGAATAAATGTAGCGTACTATTTTTAACTATATTTTAGACTATGGTGATAGCAGAATGAGCAGATTTTATTTGTACTGGAGTATTCTTTGGGTTAAAACTGTAAGTAATGCGTCGAAGTCTTTGTGATATATGGAGAAAAATTTACTATTTTTAAAATTTGAACTAAAATCAAAATACATTTTTTAGAACGCCCGTTTTTTGTTGTATTTCGGGGCTTAAGTCGATGTATTTTAGCCATTCCTACTGTATAACAACTATGATATTCAGTGTATAATTTATATAGACGACAGACTATAATTATTAAGCCGTATTTCTTATTATATTCCTAGATCCGCCGGTGTGAAAAATAAACACAGCAGACTATCTGTCAAATTGTGGTTCGAAAAAAATCACACACAAAGCAAATATCAATATTAATGATTTAATTGGATCGGTGGCGCCATCTGTTGTGAGATCGCAGATAATAATTACTGTACGGTAGTCGCGATCAACACTGGGATTACCATAGACGCGGACATGCTTTCCTGAGGTGTGCTGACTGATTTAAACACATGCAATCATGTATCATTTTGATCCATCTCGCCTAATCATGCTTTTTACTTAAGCGCGTGCATTAAAACTTGCTTCACCTTCGCTTATTTCAACTTTACTTTTTATGCATCACATCTTAAAACACCAGTTTGTGTCCGACATAATGGTAGTGATTCACCATTTTCTCATCGCTGAGGGGACTTTAGAAATGAGGTTTTCTCACTGCCATTTCAGCACATTAATCCATGACAATTGTAATCTTTAATAACAGGAATAGCCCAGATATAGAGGGCGGAGGATCTAGGGAAGGATGCAGACTCATTAGCAAAGCTTACGTTCAACAGTAGACAGACACAGGCTGATATGATTATGATAAATGTTAAATTCATATTATTTGTATCACGATGCATAACATTGCTATAAGCCCACGAATGACCCAACTAGACCCAACTAAAGTAATAAAAAACTATTTTTTCGTAATATATATTAGATGTACATAATGTACGAGTATAACTGCATTATTCTCCAGTATTTGTTCCAGAAACGCAACATTGTTTTATTATTGTATCTGGCAAATCGATGAGTTATTTGTTGATTGATCTTGGGAAGCAATATCTAATCTAAGTTGCAGCGTGCTTTGTTAATCTTTATATTCATTCATCATCATCATCATCATCAGCCTGTGTCCGTCCACTATTGAACGTGGGCCTCCCGCATGAGTCTCCATCCTCTTCGATCCTCCGCCTTCCGCATCCAGGTCACTCCCGCTATTCTTCTTATATCGTCAGTCCATCTTGTAGGGGGTCGGCCAATGCTTCGTTTGCCAGTTCTTGGGCGCCATTCCAGTACTTTTCTTCCCCATCGACCGTCGTCTCTTCGACAGCTATGTCCTGCCCATTGCAACTTGAGTGTGCCTATTCGTTGAGTAGCATCCATATATATCATATACATTGACTATTCTATAATATAACTTAAAGTACATCCCACTTTTAATTGTTTTTTTTTTTAATTTTAAGCGGCTCCTCGTTTCAATTTTGCAATTTTTATTACGTTTAAACCATTTTTAAATAATATATATCACCACAGTTGTTTTATTCGTTAGATAGTAAACTCTTTCATAGGCATAGCTATTATAATATGTCTCACACTACTATATATATTCGTATTTGAAATCTTCTCCAGTGTTGCTATAGTATAATAATTTAGGTTGAATACCTACATTGGGTGCCTCCCACGCTTTAGAATGGGCGTGGGCGACATCTCCCAGTAGCGACATAATGATATATTCAAATGTATTATTGACAATTATCATAATATTATGGGATAAACGGATTACTTTGCATAATATAATCAATATTTGTTTATTTATTTTATTGTAAAACACGGGTGGCACTGCTATTTCAAAATGCCTTCACCGTCAAGTCAGGGAGTGTCATTATTCTATACTATACTCGTACATAGACACATATTGAATAGCTTCATATATGATGAAAATCTTTAAAAAGGCTCGATTGACTGGAATGTCAATTAAAAGCAGAAAAGATCTGACTAATATTAAAATTAAAAACGTTTCGAAGTCACCTAAGCTTTTCGTATAATGGTATTTCATCAATTTTTAGTAAATATTTTTAATAAAATGTAGTTGTATAATTCTTCTTCTTTTGATGTAATGTATCTATTAAAAATTATCATAAGCAAATCGTCTAAGAATCCAATACAATAATCATATGCACAGAAACACATAAGTAAATCTTATGTAGTGAATATAAATATATTAATTTATTATTCTAGAACAAAAAGAGAAGTCAACAGTCGAATACATCAAGCAAGGCTAGCTTTCAATAAAAAAGCCAAAATTCTTGAGTCAAAGAATATTTCTTTAGGGCTCCGCAAACAACTTGCCAAAACACTTGCTTGGAGCATCTTAATGTACGGCTGTGAGATATGGAGCTTATCTGAAAGTGATAAAAAAAGACTAGAGGCCTTTGAGATGTGGTCGTACAGAAGAATTCTCGGAATTTCCTGGAGAGACCACGTCACGAACAATGAGGTTCTCAGAATAATCAAGGAAGATAGGCAACTAATAAGAACCATCTCAAAGAGGCGAGCCCGATGGATTGGTCACATCATGCGCCACGATGGTCTCCTTCACGATATTGTGGAGGGGAAGGTTGAGGGTAGAAACTGTAGAGGGCGCCCTAGACGGGAGTATTTGCAGCAAATATTCGAGGACATGAACTCTAGCGCTTATGCTGAGCTGAAAAGGGTTGCGGAGGACCGAGAGGAATGGAGATCGAGATGCAAGATTCTGTTGCTGCAAACCAATCCACCGGATTGATACTACTACGAAGAAGATTATTCTTAAATTTTATTACCTATTTGTATATCTATCTACTTGAGTTACTACTTTCATACCGGTTTACTATTGGTATTCGCTTTACCGATTACAGAAAAACGCATAAGATCTGGTTAGGGTCATGCAAGTTAAGGTTTGCTAAACTATGACGTCAATTTAAACTGGACTCAAAATAATATCGACATTGAAGACTTCTGATACTTCATTATTATCTATAATAATTGTTCAACGTTTACGTACAACTTATAGTTTGATACATCGTACACCAGATCGTTCTACCAATTGGTATGTGATCAGCAGTGTTATTAATACAATGCTGCAACCTGTATGCAAGGTTAGGTTAGGTTAGGTTGCTCAGGAATGACGTCAATTTGAAATTTGAACTTTCATTATCTCGGATGAATATTCACGTATACCTTCTATGGTTTGATACTACACTGTTCGCCAGATCGTTCTAGCGATTGGTATGTGATCAGCAGTGCTAGTGTTACCATACCATGCTGCAGCATGTAGCCGGTGCTGTGGTGTGTAGGGTCAGGTTGACGGGCCGAGAGCTGACTTTGATCGATCGTGGGGGTGTGCCGGTCGTAACGCGCCGCAACCCAAGACCCGTGAGGCGTAACCCGACAACGACCAAAGTTAGACATGCCATTTAAATATAATTAATTACCCAAGCGCAGTGCTTTAATCGATGCGGTTATCTTAGATATAGAACACAATTATAATCGCTACTTACACATAACTTCGGTTTATTTCATATGTTTTTATCGCACCGAGGACATTTTGTTCAATCATTAATACGCTCCTCGAGCTTTACATCGATTTTTATTGTAAATTTTGTGTGATCATAGGAAGATCATCAGTAAAACTTTATGTATGATATTATTTTTATTTACGAAGTATTTACTACCATCCTCCTCTCTCTCAAAAGGTGTTAGTCTGTCGCATGAAGGCAGGATTAGGAGCAGATTAATAACACAGACTTTTTCTGAAGCACATCGATATAAATTTACGATAAACTTTGCAAACGTATTACCCAACCTAATCACAGCATTAGGCCGAGCCACAATACAATATGCTCTCGCCGACGGTAACAGTCAGCAAGGGCTCTATCATGCTGATGTCACTACTTACATTTTATACGGAGATATAAGGAGATATCGTCAACAGTGTTAACCTTCACTTTATTCAACTAACTGCATACTCGTATGTACTTAACAATTATATTTTGCTGTTTCAAATTTTATTGCAATAGGCGTAATTTATTTTTTGTCAATTCATCTTGGTCAAAATAATATATTTGTTGCTCGCTTAAAAACATTTTTAAAAAGTATTATCATTATATTGTGACTGGGAGCTGTACTTCAGATACTGCGAAATAGTATAAACTACAGCGGCCTTTTCTTCAAGCTTTCGGGCGCCTATCTATCATCGCCGTCCTAAAAAGCCATCGGAAACAATACACATAATACATTAAAGGTCTTAAAGACATCCCACGTATCAGCAAAAAAATGATTGCATCTCAAGTAGAATTTTCCGGAAATAAAATAGTCCCCCAATCGGATCTCCGGGTGGGGACTGCTCGAGACAAAACAACCAAGACAAATAAGAAAAACCTTCAGCCAACAAGATATGCCACCTGGAATGTTCGAACATTACTGCAGAACGGCGCCCTAGACGGGAGTATTTGCAGCAAGTATTCGAGGACATGAACTGTAGCGCTAATGCTGAGCTGAAAAGGGTTGCGGAGGACCGAGAGGAATGGAGATCGAGATGCAAGATTCTGTTGCTGCAAACCAATCCACCGGATTGATACTACGAAGAAGAAGTCGACAGCTCATGACGATAATTTTCTCCAGTTAGGGGAGCGGACGTGAAAAAATGATGTGCCAAAAAATCAGCTAAGAAAAAAATTAAAGACGTAATACATCAAGTTTGCTTGATTTTCAAATTATGAATGATAGTTGTCTAGTATTAATTTTGGGGTTACGGTGAGCATGTCCAAGTTCTTCGATCGTCTCCAAGTCTTCGTCTCCGCCTCGTGACTGCCTCTTGGTATTCTTTCCCAGTCCCAAGCAGTTAAAGTCGCCGCAAGGATCCATCGATCACTCTTCATTTTAGACAACGAGCAACCCGCATTTTTTACTCACTTATTATGTTGGTGTTTTTGTTTGTTGACAAATACAAATTCTTTGATATAATACTGTGCGAGTGCATAGCTCCTTTTTGTGTTTTTTTTTTAATATAAAGTCGTGGGAGAAAACTGGTCGATAATAAATACAGTAAAACCTTGATAAAAGCGTAATTATTTTGAAGAAATATGTACTACTTTTAGCATCATAGAAAAGACGATGTAATTGCTCGAGTAAAAACCTTAACTACAGCTATGTATTCTATAATAATAAAGCTTAATAATCTATTATATAAAAATAAGTCGGGTTTTCCTTCCTGACGCTATAACTCCAGAACGCACAAACCGATTTCCACGGTTTTGCATTCGTTGGAAAGGTATTGGGCTCCGTAAGATTTATAGCAAAGAAAATTAGGAAAAAAAATAAGAGAAAAACAGGAAAACAGGGAAAATCATTTTTTCACACACAGCGCCATCTCTGATACATAGCATGTACTATAACGAGGCAAGTAGTAGCGTGGTGTGTGACTTCTAAGATGGCGCCGGTGCGTGATACATTGTTTGACAGCTACGCTTTGTACTCTGCTTAGTGAATTTCATGTGACATTTATTATGCGCACGTTCTTTCAAACGCTAAAAAAACGTTATTGTGTTCACTGTGAAATTGTGAAATTGAGGTCAAGGTGAATTTAACCTCAAATGCACGATCCACATAATTTTGTGAAATTAAGGTTAAAGTTATTCGTTTCCTAACAGTTCAATTGGAAACCATCAAATCAACCACGCGTATTGTGCAAAGCAGGCATTTGTCCTTAAGGTGGTAAGTTGAACTGTGTAAATTATGTAGATCGTGCATTTGAGGTTAAATTCACCAGTCTGTCCGTAGTCCAAGATGCCGAGAGGACGACGTGCGAACATCGGCCGCCGCACTAGACATGCAAGCCAGCAAAAAGTGTATTCACAGAACTTAAGCGAAGAAAGACAAAATATAATAAGAGAAAATGCCAGATTGAGACAACGCGTGAGCACACGAAGATCATTGGTATCATACAATCGCTTGGCATTCCATTATGATCCCACTGCAAACTACAGTGATGATGACAATTTAGATATTGGACCAATGACGACTGTATGCCGATATTGCAATGCGTTAAAGTTCAAAAGAGAAACGGCTGGATTGTGCTGCGCAAGTGGAAAAGTCAAACTGGATCCATTACTTACACCACCACAGCCACTGAAACCATTGTTCGATGGAACTGATCCCGATTCCAACCATTTTCTTCAACGCATCCTTGAATACAATAACTGCTTTCGCATGACTTCCTTTGGGGCTAATATCATTCGAGAAGGCGGCTTCATGCCGACTTGCAAGGTAAAAGATACAACACACACAACCAATCACTCACACCAAGCAACACATAACAACTACACATACACCACACACTACACCATCACACGATCAGAAGTCACACCGTATTCTTTAACAAATGATTGTTTGCCATTACAGATACAAGGACAAATATATCATTTGCATGGTTCAACGAACGAGTAATATTGGCGGCGAAAAATAAAGATGTCGAGGATCTCAATACGACCATTTAGAATTTTCTTCCAGGACATTGGTATCCTTTAAATCAGTCGACACCGTTATGAACCAGGATGACGTAGTCAACTATCCCACGGAGTTTTTAAAGTCACTGGATTAAATAAATGATATATTATATTAAGAAAAGATAAATTGTCTGGATCACCACCTCACAGTTTTCAGTTAAAAGTAGGATCAGTTGTCATCATGCTGCGCATCAATCAACCTCGACTGTGCAATGGAACAAGACTGGCTGTGAAAAAGCTGATGAATAACGTCATTGAGGCAACAATCATAAAAGGAAAATACAAAGGAGAGGATGTCTTGATCCCGCGGACACCGATGATTCCAACGGATTTACCATTCGATTTTAAACGCTTACGATTTCCAGTACGTCTGGCCTTTGCGATGACCATAAATAAATCGCAAGGACAGTCGTTAGAAGTTTGCGGAATCAACTTGGAGTTTCCCTGTTTCGTGCATGGACAATTATACGTCGCGTGTACGCGCGTTGGAAAACCGTCTTCTTTGTTTATTTACGCACCACAAAACAAAACAAAACAAAACAAAAAATATAGTTTATGAGAAAGCTTTAAATTGATTAACAGACTGTATCATAACAGAGTGTGTCTGTCAATATCAAATTTAAACCTTATAAATAGCCAGTATTTCAGGAAAACTCTGTAAGCAACATGATGTGTCGAAAATAATAATACAACTTCATGCTTCATTCAAAAAATACTTTTTTTATTAAATACGGATTCGATTTGTTTGTTTTAAGATTATTTTATACAAAATTTTAGGTCTTTTATTTATCGATTGAGGCAGTACGAAGTCTGCCGGGACAGCTAGTTATTCTTAGTAAAATAAAGAAATACAAGAAAAAGCGAGAAAATACTTTATAAATATATGGAAGTATACGCTAGAAAGAAAAAGTCTTAAGTATGAGTATCTGAAATTTAAAATGCATAAGTATCATAATTCATATACTTACATAAAATCTCCAATTAGTGTACGTGATTTTGGTGTTACCAATAAACATATGCTTCTTTCTGTCTCTCCTAACAAACTAATTACTTTCATGGAATTGTAGAGGGAAAAAATATTTTAAGAGTATTGTTATCATTTTGAACATTGCTCAGGATCACTCAGTTCTGAACTACATTGTGCTGTTTTAACACTGACTAAGAAGGTCACTTTCAGACACAACCATAGACTTACCGGTTCATATTTACCAGCTTGTAGAAACATATACATCGTTGATATTAACCAGCATACAGCCATTAATAAAGTGTTGATATCAGAGACGGGCAATCATTTATTCATAAATAAACAAAGGTTACATTTTATTTAACGAATAACTATTGTGTCGAATCTCAAAAATTATTACATTTATTTTAAGCCGCTTCTGAAAGTCAAATAATTCTGGCTGTAGACGACAGCTCTCAGGCTGGTCGATCCGCTCTACGGGCGTGTTGCGGTCCTCTGCTCTTCTCTTCGATCGATCCCCTCCCAGCTGGTTGTAAGGCAGCTAGTTGGCCAGTTCTCCAGAGTAGGCGGGCAGGCTCATTCTCCAGAGTAGGCAGCAGGCGGGAAGTCCAGACGAGGGTTGGAGGTAGAAGTGAAACACAGGAGAGTCAAATCTATGATTTATTTTGGTTTTCAAGCTTATATTTATACAACAATCTCTCGGGAGGCGCGCGCGATGGGGGAACGTCGACCAATCAGCGCGCTCCGCTCGCGGCTGAATTTAGCGCATCGCCGTAAGGGTTCTGCGTGGGTCGACGCGTAAATGCTCGGGAGCTCCCAGACGCACGCCTCGCAACTTTGAGAGCGCATAGACCAAATTTACAATCTTTATTGATATATTAATAGATAGAGGACAGACAATAACTTAATACTAATGACGTACGCAACACTGGCTTTAACGTATTAATCAAACTTTAACCATCATTTTCATAAAAACTGTGAGAAGAGGTCAAATATACCTCGAATTCAACTGATTTTTCTTCAAGAACCTGTGTTGTTGTCAAAAAGTACATATGAAATATAATAGAAGGTACCTCGTGAAACTTGCGGTGCAGTGATGATAAGAACTATGAATAATAGCAGACCGAATTATAGGGTGTTGATGCAATGGAACCATATCCTAAAGCTATAAGGGATAAGGCAAAAAAGGAAAAAAATGTTTTAACCGTTATTTTTCAATGGGAAGCATTTTCATCAAAATTGAAAAGTTAACGTAAGGTTAACGTTTAACGACGTTAACGTTTATGTATACCTTGCCCACCTCTGGTTGCCATGCACCGGCTCCACCTGCATTGTTTGTTCACGTGGTCAAGGGCGAGTCCCATCACGACTCGGCCTTGCAGGACTTAAAATTGCAGTTTAATGAACAGACAATGCAACACTGACTGCACCTCTTAAACAGATCGCTGTGCCATTAATAGCACAGTCGCATTATCAACTACTTATTTATTAAACCAACAGCAATTACTCATTAATAAATCCATAATTGTGCGTGTTATTTTAGCGCCACAAGCTGATTGTAATGAAGAGTTTTCTATTTACAGTTTTACCCAATATGTAACTTTGTTAACATTAATAGCTCATACCTCTTCCATCATTAGGTGCCAGAGACGTATCATTTGTGGACTTGTTAAAAAACGATTCACTATCAATAGAACGTTTACTTAATAATATATAATAAATTGTTTAATTAATCGCAATAATACATGCAATTCATTTCAATTACGAACGTTTCTGTAATATCCGTATCAATAATAACAAACACTTACAATATTATCAGTACGTTCATCCAGCACGCGGCATCTTCTACGCCGTAGTTTGCGCGCTCTACGCTTCCACGACATATACTTTGCTACTATAACTACGCTGCTACGACGCTACGTCACGTAACCGACCGATCGATTACGGGGAGGCTCTTTGCAAGGCGAGGGAAGCCTCGGCCCCTCGGCCTTATCTCTGTGTCATCGCCGCCGATGTTCGGGAATCACAACGCTCGTAGTACCCGAGTGAGACATAACCGATTCAGATATAAAAGCTCCTCAATAAAGCTCAGGTATAAAGCTTCGATATAACGCCAAAATAATCTAAGACATAAATATATGAGGGTGAAGAAACACAACTGATATAGCAATATAATCAAACGTAACTAATTCAAATGCTGGTAACAATCAAAAGTTTAGGGATAAAGTTCTTATATACTATATAATAATATCTCAATTTGTCATGGTAAGAAAGTTATTTCAAAACGTCTTTACTTTTGTGCTAACATGAAACATTAATGACTCAGATGATGTTATACATACACACAGAGAAACAAAATATCGATTAATATCTAAAAGCTTTGTAGCAAGCTATGTTATGCAAAACTCGTGCGCGAAAAATTAAATTAAATAGTATTTTATACTCTTTAACTTAATAAAAAGGTTGTACGTAAAATACTGCTTCCACACAATTAAAAAAAAAAGATTTTAATGATATTCATTTTATTACATGTCAGCTTCTAAGACCTTTCGTTCTTATTACATGGTTTTTTATATAAGGTTCGGGAAGTGCGAGCTTGTCATGTAAAGTCGTGTAAATAAATGTGAGTTATTTGATGTGTTGAGGATTGGTTCTTTAGCTGAACGTAAACTCTCATATCGATCACTATTGAATTGAATATGAATTTGTGTTCCCAATGCACGAATACTGTGCTCTGACCTACTTTGAATAATTTAGTTGTTTTTCGTTTTGTGTTAACAGAAATGAACAATATTTAATATGAATATTAAAAGATGAAGTGTTTATATTTTTTATTCCTTCAAACAACTTAGCGTCTCTTTGTTGTTAAAAAAAACCTTCTTGATATAAAAAGTATAATAAGTAAACACCCAAAAAAGAGTTTAAAGTAATGTATTTACGATTATTCTCGTTTCATTATAATAGTATAACTAATCAATATGATGCAAATATTCACACACAAATATTCACACACAAATATTCACACACAAATATTCAAATGTCAGTTAAGGAATTTTTAATGCATATCCTTTTTGTGTTATGTATATGTGAAAAATGTAGTTAAGGGACAAAAAAACATTAAATAATCGTTCCTTAAGTTTTTATCTACAATAGTTTCACCCTTCACACACGAATCACTATCATAATTATAAATACGCAAACTTTACATCTAATGGGTGTAGATTTTAAACTTTCAGCAAGCTGGGGTCTTCAAATTCATAATTATGGCTGTTAACAACTCAAACTTTCTATCAATCTCCCACCCCTTTGTGTGAGCAGCTTATTTATCTTTCTCTACCGAACTGACGCTTGACTTTACCGCCTTTCACCCTCAAAGCCTCCCCTATAAACCTCCTGGGGCACTATAAACGATCGAACAGTAGAATATATATTCTTTATCCTGTACTATTTAAGCGTTGCATCTTTACGTTAAAGTCTACATTATTATGGCAAGTTTTGATACATCGCTTATTTTCTAAGCGTGAAATTAATGTTTTTTATAAAACTGCAGTCACATTCTTGTGGTTCGTAATGTATAGTTGAAAATTGTTAACCAACCATTAGAATACGCTTATTTTACGACAGATTTACTAATTTGCAAAACCCTACAAAATTCAAGTATTACAATAGATGTGTTAAATGAGTTAAGGTTGTATAATCTCAACGAAGAAGATTATTCGACTTTACGTTTTCAAGACTGTGAATACAGCAATGTAATTTCTAACCTCTATTTACAAATTTAAATGCCTAAAGCCATGTATATATATAGTTCTCCCATGAACTAGCTCTTTCACAAGCGTTTGAAGTAATTCTTTACCCTCAATTGTGACCCTCCACAAATCCATTATGCAGTCATGAAAATTCTAAAATTCTTATGGTTTAAATAATTTAATAGTATAATATAAATTATTTAACATAGCCATTTCGCTAAGCATAAAGCAAGCTATGTTACATATTGACAAAGCTGTCAATAAATTGCTGCAAGGTTCGCTTGCATTGTATACATTGCCCCATAAGGTGAGCATGACGTCAGACCGTTACATTACGTTAACGACGGTTTTACGACCGCAGATGCGCCCGGATCTGACCGCAGTTACGACCGCGAGCATCCCCCGGTAGAGGGGAACGGGAAAAGGGAACAAGAGGGAAGAGAGAACGGGAGGAATGAGGGTGAGGACTGCGAGGGTCGAGGATCTTGCGCGCCTGTGCCATACGTAACATCGAATTTTCCACGACGAGCGCCTCGAGCTGCGCTGGCCAATCAGAAGAGAGCCAGGATGCCCCCTTCCCGCCCGGGGGGACCTGGGAGTAGGAGAGCAAGGGGAGTTTCAGGAAACCGGAAAACCCTTCCTTGCGAGGAGATACCTAGCTAGTGTGTGGGTGTGTGCGTAAACAGAGGCGTGCTTCAATTTTACATTAAACAATACATGTCTTGAATTTTATGGTTCGTGAATAATTAAATGATTAATTTATTATAATATGAAAAGTTTTCTTTAAATGATCTGAATACTACCAAGAAATCACATCAACAATTTATTGTTTCAGAAATTTATCAAATATCTTTTAATACCTTTAATATAAATTTTAGAATATGATTCTAATTTTAGCTGAAATCAAAATCTTAATACTCTTATCTTATCATGTAAAATAAAGCAAGGTTTCCTTCTATCATGGTCGTGTACCAAGCTTGAGCTTGTACAAGCAGCAAATTTCCACTCTTCGTTATCGGTGCTCTTAATGGAAAGCACTGTAATATAAGTCTCAGATGTAGACCTGGAAACTCGTAAAAATTGTTGAACGTAAATTATACTTGTCTTACGTGAAAAATTGTCATCGCGTGGTTACGCCTGTGTCCGTGAAATACAACTTTGATTTCCACGTAGATACCCACGTGCGCGGGGAGCGCTGCCAACGACAGACACGTACCGGCCCGTATTGATTTTTTAAACGCGGTTGATGTTTTAATCCATGGCGGATTTGTGTTCGTGAGCCAGAGTCGCTATCTGGAGGTTGTATCGGCTGTTATGCTTCCCATGTAATATCGCTTCTTCCATTCCTAACTGGAGGAATTACCAGTAAAATCGACTGTTTTATTGTCTGTCTGTTTTTATGCGTTTGTAGGTTAGGCCGAATGTCGTAGATGGAGATATGCTGGGTTATCTTATGTTCTGCAGTGTGATACGATTACATGTAAAACATGAATAAAACACAGGTCGATTTTAGATTGATAACGATAGCATTTTGTCTATTAGGGATCGATAGATTTCGCGATAATTCTAATAAAATCCATCAATAACCAGCAACGTAAATGTCAATGACATTTGATAATCAAATACATTTATTATAAAATATAGAGAAAATAAAAGAAAAGCGTTTTCTTACCTTACTCAAAGTCACGGGTTCGAACATTGACGAAGAATAAAAAATATTTTGAATAAACTTATAAGCTGGGTATAAATTTGATTTATACTATTAATAATTAGAAGTTTATGTTCTAGAAGCAATATCCTATACATTCCCTTGCAAAAAAATACTAACCATTTGTTTATTACAATTTGTAGCTAAAAATATTAAGAGAAATATAACACTATATTTTACTTGAATAAGTTTTGTTTCAGTTTTAATCAAGCATTTAATAAGCCACTCTATAAATAAAATATAAAAAGGGAGAAAACATTAAAAATTATAGTCTTCTTAACGTATATTACTTGTATTAGTAACGAAGTAATAAGTATGTTTAACATAAAATTAGAGAACAAAAATATGTAAGCTCACTATATATATAATCGTTTCGGAAACAACAGGGTCAGATCTGTCTGCCTAGAAGGCGACGTCAATGGCGTTACTCCCGACCATCATCAGGTCTTCCTGGGTGCAGCTACTCGGACACAGCGCACACTCCAGAAGATGTGACAGGGTCTGCTCTACGCCGCATTCATATTCAGTCGGTCCGCTGTAAAACTTCCGGGCTTTCATTTGTGTCCTCGTCTTGCATACTCCGGTCCTTACTATATAATATAAGAAAGAAAATCTCTTATCTAAATTATTTACGTTAAGTCCAGTGTATGTAAAACACATTATAACTGCACATTCAGGTTGTTCAGTAAACAATTAGATTATGTTGGTAGTATTGAAAAAATATTTTTAAATTTAAACATCCAAAAGTACGATAGGTATTTAAATAGCATATATTCATAGTGATATTCCTCATCGACAATCACCGAACCGTGGACCTCCGGATCCGTAATTACCAAAGTTAACAGCGGTCGGACTGGTTCGTTGTTAACACAAAAACATCGCTTTTGCAATTTGCTACGATTTGAATTAATCGTATTATTGCATTAAATTTATTCAGCCAATGGTCTTTGTTCGATTGTTTAAAGTGAATTTATTTTTATTGAAACGGCGGGTAAACTTTACGGGTGGTTGCTGCAATGCAGATTAGTGAACTGAAGCTGAGGATTCAAACCATGTAACACCGATTTCAACATTCTGAAAATATACTGACAGAAACAGTCTTAAAACTCTTTCAAAATACCTCAAATATAATCATCAAGATTAGAATTTTTTCCCCAAAAGCATGAATATGTATTGTTAATTAAAATTAAAGTACGCATCAGTGGCAATACAAGGATCAATATCATTGACTTATAAACATTTGCTGCAAATAAAGCATCTTTCACAAAAATAATCGGAGAAAAGAGTTGTTACATACTAGTAGATTGAAATATTTTTATAGAAAAATGCGGTATTATCAAAACATACTGAAATTGCTATAGAAAAGCGTTTTATCGCATGGATCGTAATTTAGGTAAAAATGATATTATATAAGGCAGTTTCGCTGCCTAGTGAGAGCCTATAGTAGTAGAAGGAAGACAATTAGTAAATAAATCATCAGCGTAAAACCAAGGTCTTGCAATAAATAAAATGTGATAATTAATAAATTAGAGAAATATCTTAAAATATATTTTTTTTTAAAAATTAAAAGCGAATCAAGTTGCTAATATTTTTACTTGGCAGGTATAATAAATTTGAAATACGTTGTTTTTAACACAAGGGACGAAGCTCCGGGCTCTTTGTCTGTGTCGCAGAACAAAAAAAATAGAGTAAACTGGTACAATATTACGTTGAAACAATGCCTTTTTGTTTTACGGTATATTTTCATACATTTTACGGTCTGTGGGTCTGTTTTAACGGGCAAATTGGTCAGAGCCCGACTCGCTGAATATGTATGAACCCCTCTGCATATATCAACCCAACTAACTTCAAGCCAGCCATACGCACAAAAGAGCGGGAGATTCGCGCACTTCCTACTGCACTTAGGTTTAATATAAATAAGTATTGAGAGAATTGTGTTTCTCTTCGATTTAGGTGAATTGAAGACCCATACTGGTATACATGCATCTAATGTACTACGATTATAATACATGTATACAGAAAAATATTCATTTCTTTTTAGGCTTCGGTTAGGCTCTTGAAGATTTTTTCTTCTGATCTGAATAGAAGTTTAATTGCACTATGTTATTTTATTATTTTTATAATATTTCATGGGAATACGAATTAAAAGAGTAATCCTGTATATAAAGAATGCGTATTATTGTTAGAAATCATGCCACTGAGAACAACTATTGCAGAACGCACTGTTCACAAAGCGCAAAATACTGTTTAAAAACAGCAAGCATATACATCTGATATAATCTGAGAAAATACTATAAATTATTTATGATCTAATGATGAGAGATGAGAAACGTGATAATATATCATCAATTATTCTTGTAATTGTGAGTTTAAGTACACTTGGAATTTGTAAAAGTCAAACCAAGATTGTGTTCATTTAAAAAAAGTTTACACCCGATTCCAAAGACGCTCCTTACGTTCAATATGAAAGCTTGAATGATAGGCACTTTATTTTATTTTCGGAAGGTTCCAGTCCCGGATATCGCACTCGGAAGCTGCGCTGCGGAGTCACGTGACCGGAAACAATGGATTTGTTTGTTTTGACGGAAAATTGTTCACCAGTCAGATACCTTCTGGATACAACAATGAAAGTGGCCCACTTTTCTATGGCTATTGTTAATAAATAATAATTACAGTACATACACCTTCTATTCCAGTCCGATGGAATTATCATAGTCTGCTGCGAATGTCTAGTCGACGGTTTTAGCAGCAAGACTACTTTCGAAAAACTCTAGTACCTGCAATAGCCAATGTTTCAATGTAAACAGTTCTAATTACACTCCGAATAGTGTCCATATAAATTATTACAATATAAAAGTAATATTATGTATTGACAAACCAATTTTATTTAGTGCTTAACTAATTAACTTCATCAATATAACATACTATTATTTGATAAAATTGAGAATTTTAATAAACGAACTTACTTTGTAAGGCTTTAATTTGTAACAAGTACAGTTAACTGTATTTTTTATAACGTATTTAATTAAATCTTAACAAGTTAAGAACTCGAGCATTTCATTCGATCTGTATCTGGAACAAAAATCACTACAAATTAAAGCACACAGCTTAGTTAGTTGTCACGATTTTTGCTTTATCACGAATCACTTGTGCATCCGCATCTTCAATAGTATATTTTCCTTTTTTTACTACATTGTGCTTTTTTATACATGTAAGACACAAAAGAACAAACATTCAACGACAAAATCTAAAGAAATTCCATAGTTCACTGCCGCGCTTAGTTAATTCATAATTGAAATGTCGTAAAAATATCTAAAAAAACATTATTAATCCCAACAAAAGGATAAAAATGCGTAGAAAAAGTTTAAGTGTTCTTTACATTATTGTGTTAGAGGCGTTTAGGACATTCTCATTTCAAGTGGCTCGTGAGTTTGTGACCCTTTTATGGAAAAATGAATGGAATTTTTTTAAAGGAAAAATAATGTTTTGCTGTGCATTTCATGCCACGATTCTATCGTAAAAGAACAATGCGTTTTTTCTGCCGTCGATTGATGCAGTTTTTGTGCACTGCACTCTACATTGATATAAGTGATCGCAAAGATATGCGCTTTTTTGCAGTGTATCGTTTTAGATGGAAATACATATATTTTCTTTCGAATGTGATCGTTGGAAATGTGTAATAAAACATGAAATTTACAAATTTTAACATCAGATTCTAACATATTATTAATTAACATTAATTAATACATAGATTTCATGCTCATTATATTTTTCAATAACTTAAGTCTTTTTTATTTCAATATAATATTTTGTAATGTTTTTTAGTCGTGTTCATATAATACGTGATTCACAAAGAGATTTTTTGAATATTAGTTGCACACATACATAATGTTAAAAACATAAGTAATGATATACTAACTATCTAGTTTCTAATAGCCTTATTAGGCAATTCGGAGCGAATATATTTACTGTAGAATTTATACCAGCATAAAGAAAACATAGTTTAACAAGAAACAAAAATCGAAACTCTAAAATGAAAAGCAAGAAAACCGCTACCAACGTAACTGATCATCGTCAAAATTGATGTCACAGATAAAGGTACGAAAGACATGTTTTATTGCGGACAAAAAAGGCCGAACCCACTTAATGCGGAAATAACCCATTCGATCTTTCACAAATCCGATCTTAAAATTCCCATTTCTTACATTTATATTAGAACGATGTTAAGCTACGTTCTTAAAGCCATCTCATTTTATTTAAATTGCTCCGCAATGTAGTCAAAAAGTGTAGGTCACTTCGAAGTTGTTTACAAAAGAAAAACAGTCTTAGTTGAATATAATTTTATGAAAAAATAGTTACAAAAGATATGTGTAACATCTATGTTAGGTTACATAATAAAAGCATCACATTATCTTGTTCCATTCGTTCCTTGATACGGTTCATACTGAGGTGGTCACCGTCCCCGTAACAAACAAGCTTAGTTAAATAACATTTTGTAAGCCGTCAGCCATCCTCCGAGGTCCGAGGCCTCCAAGAGATCAGCTAGCGTCCAGCTGGGCCCCAAATGGGCCCACGATGATACCGATGATGAAGCTAAAAACCGAATCATTACAGTTGTCATACCTTTAAATATTACACCATTGATCAAAAAGGTTCCCTCCACGTCTCGATGACTTGCGATTCCTTCGCGCATTACTCTCCGCCTCGCGATTGGTCCGTTTGAATTTGGAACGGTTGTAGCTTCTCTGCGATTGGTTGGAAAGCTGCCCGGCTAGCACAATGGACATTGATCCGATTAACCACTTTGGTATAAAACATAATATGATTGATTGTGTGAGGTGATGTTTATTTTTGTTGGGCATAATTGCCCGTCAGAGATTGCGGACTGGGAAACTTATAAGGAATGTTAAAATAAAAAAAATACAACATCAGGCAGTCAAACCGCACGTTCCTAAGCAGCTGGCTAAGCGGAAACTCGTTCTTAAACGTTACATGGCTAATAAACTTACAAGAGTGTAGGCACTTAGAGACACGTGTTTAACTTCCTTACCTCTTAATTGAGGAGAGATCCATGTTATAAGAGCTGACCATGGACAATATCAAGATAGTAAGACTGCAGAGAAAAATTGGATCAATTAGTGTTCACCAGCTAAGAAGTGAATACAAACAAAATAAAGAAGAAGAAGATCAACGTCATATTAGATTTTCGTTTTATTTTTTCATACATTTTTACTTCATAATTAAATCGTGTATTAATAAAATATATATTTATACAGCTATCGAATTTAAATGTCATATCTTATCACTTGAATAGAGTGTGCATTCCTATTGAGAGTATGCATAAATGTGCGGAACTTTATACCCTTTGCTAAGAACACTTAAAAGCCATTATCGCGTGAACTGCGTCTCTAGTAAACTAAAAATAGTAGAACAGGGATCTATTGGCAGTAACCGGACATTATTTTACAATTGTTATTTATAATTACGATAAAAATATGATTTACTAAATGTATTACAAATTGATATCGTCGATATGATGAAGCATTATGTTTTTGCATGATCTATTGTTGCGTTTTAGTGACAGTGGAATAGTGTATGCATGCTGATGTTGAGGTACTTAGATTATCAATCAAAATGATAACACCCGCACGCGATTTACTGGCTTGTCCTATGACAGATATACATTATTAGAAATACTTTGAAGGTCTTTAAATTAAATTGCTATCAAATATGTAAAATAATATTTTATTCTATATTGTGTTTTTTTTTAATTTTGAAACATTTCCATCATAAAATTCTAAAATAGATGAATGTAGAGGATCTAAGAAGAGCAGTAGATCAGTTTCCCTATCTTTATACATATATTCTATCCTTTTTAATCACTTCTGTACAGTAATATACTTTTATGTTTTATTAAAAGAAATTGCCGTAATTGCACTAATATGATCAGACAAATTGTTTTTTTTAAATAATTTAACAAGGGGCTCACCACTTTCTATCATATTTAACAAGGAAAGGGACCCTCCAAGCCACTATAACTCAATCATGTATATGGCTACTTTTTTCTTTATTCGTTTTCATAGATGATTTATGGAAAACTAATGAAATGTCTTTCCTGTATTAAATACTGCATTATATACCTGTATAAATATTTACTACCTTAATTTGACACGGATCACACTGAGAACTATTTATTTACTAGCTATAATATCGCTGTTTCGTCTTAAATGAAAGCTTCATCAGTTGCCAAAGTTTGTAAATAAAATAAATATAAATTACATAAAAGCTTTCTACAATGAAATATTCCATTGATTCGTTTTAAAGCATAAAATCTACAGTTGACGCACACCTTTGCAACATTATGCATAAATCTTAACGTTGCTAACATTTGTGTGTGTGGTTGTATGCGCCTACGTTCGCCAACGCCTTACTAGACATTATAAACATCAGGTATATATTCGCAGTCGCATTTATCCTGTAGGTATTGTTCCCGGTTAGGGCAACTACTCGGGTTTTCCTCTGTCACACCATTGTCAGGTTTAATTGGATGGCGATCCTCGGCGAACGATAGCCAGAGCGAGACAGCACACCGAACAACATACAAAGCATCATTTAAATTGTCCACCGACAATTCTCAGTGCAAAACAGCATGAAATTCCACAAATTAAACATAATAATTCACTCACAAAATCACTTAATATTATAACATCACGAGAGACATCAAAACTAAACGTCAACATAATACACACTAATAATAATGTGAAATAAATGTGCAAGTGTGAGCGAGATGGAAATAACGAAAGCACTGACGTTCGCAAATTTGAAAGAGGCAGCGCGATACGTTTTCTTGCGCGTATGAAAAAGATAGATAAATAATACATGTTTGGTATCATTTAGTGTGTTTATTTTTTCGAACTAAATTTCAAAAGTAGACTTTTTTTCTCTTTTCTTACTTTTTCTTCTTCTATTTCAAGTTGTTAACGATAAATTATTCAACCATCGGTATCGATACAATTTTAAATGTTTTAATAGGTTTTTCAATCATTTTTTTGTGTGCGATTTAGTAGGGACACTATACGTTTTATTGAGTATTGCGGGTTGCTTATTATTTGTGTTCAGTTCGGCTTTTAAATTTAAAGTATCTGTCCGTCCCGGTTTTTGTGAGACTTAATAGGCGAGGATGATGCATTAGTGCTCTGCGGCGGAGGTGGGTCGTTCCCTGACAGGACAGCGGGTCACCACAAAACCTCTTTTAGAAAAGTAAAATGAACCTGTTTCTGAAAATATTTCGAGATGGCCTTATGGTCCAGTAAATGAGGTGAAATTGCTTTATGCAACCATATTTTTTTATGGTTACTCGAAACTTGGCTAGTCTCACAGTATAAAAGTTAGATATTACAATTTTGTTGTCTCTGCGACGTTTAATTAGCACTCCAGGACGATGAATGCGAGACATATGAAAGATATCAGTGTAAAGATCGATAAGGTTAAAAGCGTATATCAGTCTTTATTTTGATAGATAGAATAAATATTAAACGAATTAAGAAACATATTTCCTGGAACAGAACACAGAAGATGTTTTTAAAAGGTTTAGAAATAGCAATTATTTAAAAAATATTCATTAACATGACGTCATGAATGTTATTTGTATAAATCTTTTCTTATAATCATATCCTAAGTAAGAACATATTGAGTATGGAAGGATTGATACAAGCAAGGCTATACATTATTATTTAGCTCTCGATATTTCATGTTGAATAATACGATGGAACCATCTCAGAGAGGCGAGCCCGATAGATCGGTCACATCATGCGCCACAATGGTTTTCTTCACGACATTGTGGAAGGGACGGTTGAGGGTAGAAACTTCAGAGGGCGCCCTAGACAGGATTATTTGCAACAAGTGTTCGAGGACATGAGCTCTTATGCTGAGCTAGAGAAGATTGCAGAGGATCGAGAAGAGTGGATATCGAGATGCATAATTTAGTTGCTGCAAAACAATCCACTGGATTGATACTACTACGAAGAAGAATACGATGACTACCGTATATAAATTAAATTTGACAATACTCGTACTTGTAGGATATTTAGAAACGCCGATATATTTGGATGTGATGGTTACAAGTATTTTTTTTTTTTTATAAAATTTCACTAAAAATCTGATAATAAATTTTTGATCAGGCTGTATTTCTGATGCGCTGTCCTATAAACCATTATTGATGAGGTTTTAAAATGTCATAAAAAAATTGAGATAGTTGTCAGGTGAACTGGAGTAGTTTTGTTATTGAATGCTTATTTGTAAGGTGGTGTTTTTTTATTCCCTCCCTCGATCTCGATCCTCTCAATCTTCGCCCCCGCCCCCATCTTCGTCTTACTTCTTCACGCCTGCAAACTCATCAAACTAACCTATAAAGACACATATATTTACGATTGAGAATACCGATGCAATGAAAATCTTTGAAGCATATTTTACGAATATTCGTTTTATTACACAACGTCCCTCGAGATATTTGAAAATAATTGTAGCATATATGTAGAAATGGTAACCAGAAATACATGTGAAAGTATCACGTCGCTACTCTTCGCCATTTAGAAGGTATTTTAGTTACAGACAGACAGATGAAAACATGTATTTTTTTATAAAAAACCAATTATACATAGTAAAAAATATTGTTTTAAAAAAATGATGTATATACCTGTATATGATTACCTAATCAATTGTCTTGAGAAATGTATCTCTTTTTATTGTTGTTCTTCTCTTTCGTCTCATTTGTCTTCTTTATTACCTTCTACTTATTCAAATCAATTTTTACGACGATTAAAATAGCATTTATATAAAATTTATCAAACAAAAAATGCGGAATAGAAATTTAGGACGGTTGTGAAGCGTATGCGAAAAAATAACGTACTGCGTTGTTTATTCGCATTTTTTCAGAAAAAAATACGTACTGTTTGGTGTAAAAAAAAACTTTTAAAAATTGATAACCATATTAGCACTACTTTCTCCCAAGCAATATAATTGTTTTGAGTTACTATATAATTAACTGAAAAAATAAGTTTAATTGGTTAAAACAATACATTCACACATATTAGAACGAAATTTCGTGAAATTGTCTTATTAATTACTTTACAATAATCGATTAATCATATTTCGTATCAGAAAAAAACATGCTTTTTAAATACTCAATTGTTATTAAACGAACTGGGTGACTTAGTGAAATTACATGGTCTATTGTTTATTCTCCAACTCAAAAGATAGCATCGTTAATAATCATTAATTTGTTGTTAACGAGGCGATTCACTTTCAAAGTGTAAGTCGAAAAAACCTTATCGGCCATCGCTCGAACAACAATAAAACTATGCCGGTGTTGCCAGGTGGTGTGGATACTGCTCGTTACCAACCTGGTAACGGATTGGTATTTAATATTTAACTTACGAGTGAAATTTAACGTGTACGAGTAAACACACCTAATCGAAGACAGTTATATCTTTGTAAGATCTAACGAAATGACAGTTTACGCTAATCTGATGCCGATATTTCAAATTAAACGGCATTTGAACGTACATTTTTCGAGCAACCACTTTCAATATATTTTATTGGTATGATAAGAACATTACAATCAGATCAAGTACTCAAAATATAGATACATTTTATGCTTTTAATTTTTTAATAATTTCTTCAATTATATTACCCAAAAAAAAAACATTCGTTTAATTCAATTCCCTTTTTTTACAAAATTCAAATCTAATATTGACTGTCATTTCTTTATCATACAATGTATATAATAAAAAATACACAATTGTTAACTGACTAGCGGTTTTTGTACCCTGATATGAATGAATTTATGATTTCTCCAAATACTCGCATTTGCAGATGTCATTGTTATAATAAATTGCTATTTACTGCTTTTAATAGTTATTTTAATGTATTAATTATATATATTTTGGGCTTAGCCGTGTGTGGCGCATTTCTTCTCTCCGATATTTCGACCACCATTTCAGGGGTCTTCTTCAGGGTTGATGACTTAAGAAGACCCCTAGGTGGAATTTTGGGTTTTGAAAAATGTAATTTATGTGAAAAAATCCTCCTTTGAAATAATAATTCAGGAAATGTTCATTAATGAATATTTTTGCAATATTTTACTCGAGGCGTAAAAATATATAAAGATAACAATCCTAGTGACAGGTCGTATAAAATATTCAATATTACTAGTATTAAATGAAATGATATCAGCTTGTATGGCTGCTGGTGACATGAATCTAAAACTCACCACCGTCTAGTGGCCATATAAGTGAGTAATAAACTAATTAACTCACCACATTATCAGTCATTAAGTCATAACAAGTTCATTTGAAACCATTACATGCATTATTAATTGATCGTATATTATTTATATACGTGTTAATGTACGTGGAAGTGGCGCTTCGGTGTGAATGTTAATCGGGACGGTTGTCACCTCCGGATTATTTATAGATACTCCAAATACATAAGTAAGCATATATATATTTATTTATCATCATAGTAATGACTTTCTAATATAACTATAAAGTTTAATTATTATCGCATTTACGATTTAATTAATTTATGGTTAGAACCGTTAGAAAAACCAAATTGGAACATTATTTATATTGTTTTAATATCCCAATATCGCTATTATTCTTTGTAGTTAGCATCTCCTGATTTACTTCTTGAAATAGATTAATGCTTCTCTGATTTGAAAATTAATACGTACATACATATTCACAATAAACATCATTATATGACATCTCTCTCATCAATAAATCGGAGAAAAAATAATATTCCTGTTTTTTTCTTTTATTATCAAATATCTCCATCGCACAGTTTTAATGTTTTCCTCAATGTTGCGTCATTTATAATTTTGATGTAACATCTGTGCGCTGTAATTTCAAGCGCCAGATCACTCGAATCTTCTTTTACAAATAAAAAAGGACAAAAATAAAATAAAAAAAGTCCCGACGATATCCTTGATGTAGTTCAACACCAATGGGTCGTCAGAATCAAGCAGCAGTTCAGGAAGGTCCTTACAATATATGGCAGACTCCCAAACGACAACACAGAACACATTCCCTGTTCCCATGAATTATGGACCACTCTATCAGACTCTTCGGTTTTGATGTCATCAAAAGACCCTCTAAACTAATTGCAAGATCAACACTATTGCGCTGAAACGCTGCTACTATTTGTATTCATCTCGGTTGTGGCACCACGATGTTATTAACATAAAACTCCATCGTAAAAATGTCCTGTGTTCTCTACAAAACCTCCGCCACCGAGCTGTGATTATTTTTGTACTGTTATTCATCACAGTTGTGACCACGCGATGTTATAACGCCGACGTAGAAATCTCCAGCGATAACTGCAAGAACACCACCACCACGCTGTTATTCTTTCATTATTGTTATTCATCATGGTGGTGACCACACGATATGCTGACCTGTTGTTTTATTTGCAGTCGCTCCAGAGTGTAGCGCGGCGCGCAGGAACCTCCTGCGCCAACTGCAAGACCACCACCACAACACTGTGGCGCCGCAACCAGAACGGGGAGCCGGTCTGCAACGCCTGCGGACTCTACTACAAGCTTCACAACGTGAGTTCCGATTTAATTTATAAAAAATATGTGCAACGTATTATAGAGATCACGTAATAAAAATCATAAAAAATAAAAAAAATAATTTTTGATGAAAAATCAAATGTTTTGTAAAAAAAACTAAAAATGGAGATTATTATACATATACTCGTATGTGTTAATACAAAAATATTTTTTTATTTGATTACAACAATTGATACATTTTAAACAAAAAAGAAAGTTATTGAAAACAAATCAATAAATACCATTTCTGGACTCGACGATTCATTTTTATATAAGGTTAGCGAAGACTTGAAGCTACGGCAGCTATAGTCTTCTTCGTAGTTTTCAATCCGGTGGATAGGTTTGCAGCAACAAAATCTTGCATCTCGATCTCCACTTCTCTTGGTCCTCCGCATCCCTCTTCAGCTCATAAGAGCTATAACTCATGTCCTCGGACACTTGCTGCAAATACTTCCGTCTAGGGCGCACTCTACAGTTTCTACCCTAAACCATCTCTTAACAATGTCTTGATGAAGACCATCGTGGCGAATGATGTGATCGATCCATCGGGCTTGCCTCTCTGAGATGGTTCTTACTATGTGCCTATCCTCCTTGTTTTAGCTATAGTATTCGATGCATATTTTTGGGCGATTTGTTAATCACAGTTTTAAAGGATAATCAGCCCGATGCTTCCGAGGCCTGGACTATTTAGTTATAAGGATCCGCTCAACTTGATATGCAACACGTGGTTAGAAACAGGCGGTCACCCATCCAACATTTGATACGCGTCCAATGCTGCTTAACTTCGGTGATTTTACGAAAACCGCGCTTACGATGTGCTATTGTCGGTATTATTAAGTCCTATGAAGTAGTGTACTTTTGCTTAGTCATGCCGAATTAAAATGTCCCTACAAAAAATCCAACATTGAAAATTCTAAAAGGTATAAAATCAAAACAAGTTTTGGCAATTCCGTATTGGCATTAAGCATTAACAATACTTGTGGCTTACTTTATCATAGTATCCGTTACACAATACAATGCATACTTCCTCCGAAACCATAATCGCTTTACAGCAATTCAAAAAAATACCACTTATCCGATTTAATCCGATTCTATTATTAGCTGGGAATATTTGATGCGTTGATCCGATAGCGTCCCGAAATCACAATTGAATGTGATCTCCCCCATACTGCGGGACCGGGCGTGATTGTTCGCGGATTATGCATGTTTGCTGGCGGGTGCGCTGAAGGTATAGCACTCTCCCCTCGCACAAATCATCGGATACTGTGAAGTACTAGAATTTGTTTAGTGTGAGAAGTTGATAAGAAGACCCGCCAGTGCTTAGAAAAGCTTTTTTACTATATCTTATTTTACGGGATTTTTTTTTGATAGTTCAAGATAGAAAATTGATTCACGAGAATCATCAATGTAAAATCCCTCTCTTTCTGCTGTAATCACTTACAATTTGAAGTATGGACCTATGATGCATTACATAATCAGTTTTTTGTCTCAAAGTTCTGCTATAGGTATAAGTATGTAATTGACACGTATTTGACACGACATCTGTTCATTGTTGAACGTAGGCTTTCCGCATGAGTATTCATTCTTCTAGATCTTCTATCTTTCGCTTCCAGCTTCATCCCGTTCTTCTAATGTCGTTAGTTTCAGTGTTCGACCATCATTCCGTCAACCGGTTCCAACATATTTTAAGAGAGTATTTGAGAATGCATCCGAATAGTCGTAACATAGGAGTAGAATAATCTAGTACCTTCTAACTATTAGCTTTTTTATCTATGCTTGTAATCGATTGGGGCGGACTATAATACAACGCATTATGAGTCCATGGGTACATTGCATCATTGAAGATACGAGTACATACGTGATACAAGCATGCGCGATATTCCTAGTTTATATGTAGGGATACATATATGTATAGGTATAGTTTAAAAAAATAAAATGCTTAATTTCTATGAGAGAGGTTATGTGTTAAATCTCCTACAAAGCTTAACCCTTTTCATCGGTTTTCGATATATGCCGTCAAAGATTCCCTGAGCGTTGACATCGGTTGACTTGATATATCGTTTTGCTACTTTCAGTATTCATTGTGACATCTACGGTAGGAAATTGGAAGTGCAGTCATTCCCTTTAACAACCTACTTCTATTCTTTATAGCAATCTGTAAATTATGTAAATAAATATCGTTAGGTTTTGTCACAGAAGCGATTTTTCTGTAAGCCACATGTGTCAATGCTACCACATGTATGGAGTTAATAATAAAGGTTTGTTAAATATAATAGATTTTTGTGCATTCTCTGATAGCTAAAGGATACAAGAACCAATGTGATATATGAATATAGGTCAGATAAGTTCATTTATACTTCAAATACTAGTTTTAAGCAAAAAAAATGGTTTGAAAAATTCTCGCCGTATTGACAGTATAATTTGTATTCCACCGAGCCGTAACGAAAGGGTTAAAACAGAAACATTTTAACAAGGTTTTATGTTATTCGTAAACATAATTTAAATATCTCAAATTGACACGAGATTGCTTCTAACTCATAAAATTCATTATATATTTTATTAACCAATATTAGTGGTAGATGGAAGATGTCTCGTTAACACCATCTAGAGATAATTGGTCATTTTAAAAATGGTCTATTCACTAATGCTACCAACAGAACTTAGTCTCAAAATAACTTCTTCGTGGTATCAATCCGGTCGATTGATTTGCAGGCAAAAAAATCTTGCATCTCGATCTCCACTCCTCTCGATCCTCTGCTGTCCTCTTCAGCTCAGCAAAAGAGTTACAGCTCATGTCCTCGAACATTTGCTGCAAATACTCCCTTCCCAAAATAACAAGCGTCGTATAATCCACAGATAAGATCTCTTGATCACTGTTTGGCGGCATTTTGCTATTTGTGTTTACATATAATGAAAAAGACATGCTACATGTCTGACACATGCATGTAGCTGTGTACCAGGAAACATGGTAACATGGTAACTCTGCATGGAACCGGATAAAGCTGAAGAAAATGCCTCGCGCAGGTAAAGATCAGCACAATGCTCCAATGTACACAATGTAACCACTTAACGCAAACCAAGCATTCTAAAACATATAATAATAATTAAATTACATTAAAAAAGTGTAATTTAAATATAATTTTTAAAATTCACTTTTTAGAAATTATCGTCGAAAATAATTTGATATGTTTTTAGAAAGGGTTGATGACTTAGTCACGAAGTCATCAACCCTGAAGAAGACCCCTGCAATGGCGGTCGAAATATTGGAATGAAAAAATTCGCCACACAGGGCTATATAGTTGTTAAATTAAATATTAAATAAACTTGTTCTTCTGAGTAATATTTTAAATACATTTAGTATCACCATGTCGCAATTTTTTACGAAGCTCACGATTTAATGCATATTAAGTTCTAAATAAAAATCTTACTAAAAGTATAACTATTCTGATACTTTATTTATTGAGACTAAAGTAAATATTTCTACTCCGTGAAATATGAGTTTGGTCTTAAAGAAGTGAACCAATATTTGTTATAAAATATGTCACTTAAAAAAATGTGATCAAAAGTTTGATGGTCTTTATTAGCAATACAAACTACGGCAATTTCAAATGTTCAAGGATATAGTTTACTCAAAGGAAGCGGTTCTATAATATCATGGGTTGGGCCGAGTGGAGCACTCGATACAGCGACTCGCGACAAGCGACAAGGGCGAGCGACAAGCGGTGCACTAAACACTAAAGTATCCGTTTGTTTGCTTACTGTGTTTTTGTCCGCCTCCGATTATTTGATATTGTGTTTATTGTCGCATTACTATGAAGTACCCGGTGCTTGAGGTGAACTGTATACAGACTGAACAAAAGTACCATTATATTTAAATATTAAAAAAAGCCTTTTATAGATTTGGATGGATCTTGGATGCCTTGATAATATTTCAAATTGAGTGGTTAAATTAGAATAATAGCATCAGCTTTTTTTAAGCGTAATTCTTACGATTAACTACAAAACTTGTAATAATTTAAATAATGTAAGAAATTATTTATTGTTGTTTTGACACTAAGCATGGTTTTATATAGTAAAACATATTTTATCAAGAACATTATTCCTTATAAAATAATCACATAAAATTAAGATTTGTGTTTTTTTTTATGGACTGAACCGCCGCTTAAAACCAAATGATCCAGGGTTTGGAAATATCGAGCTAATCATACGATCTCCTTATAAATTCCGATAAACAAACCCCTAAATATACGCCTCGGATACTACAGACACCATCTCATCAAGTCTCCGGGCTCCTGCCCTTGGAAGTCGTCAGGTCGTTTTCATGTTTCCAGATTGACTATCGGGTGCAGATATGTCTTAAGATAAAGTATATACAATGGCAATTAACTGAACTGAGTGGCAGCAATCAGTGGTGACCATATGTTCCAGATATGGAAAACAATGTTAGCTTAATATTTTAAAATACATGTTTCTTTAAAACTCTCTTCTTAACGTCGAAGAGTTGTTTCGAAACAAATGGTCATTTAAAAATTACATCGGATTAATTTATTTTGGGAATATTACTTTTGATATCGCCCTACGCTATTTATTGTCGCTATCAAAACATTTCGATGCGCTGAAAATCTCAAGTGGCCTAGTAATTTATCCCCAGCAGGGGTCCATACAAGCTCCCGCCCCGCCCCAACTGCCGGCGCATTGTCCGCAAAAGCTCACTAAGCAAAGCTCCCTCGTCTTGGGTTTCACTTTCACTCTTGACTGGAGCTTTTGTGCTCAAAGCTCACCGGAGCTTAAAGCCAAGCAAACTCACGGGATAAGTTGCGACATACTGCAGTGCAATATGTTTGCTAATCAATTTAGCGGAGATTTTAAATCGAATCTAATCAGCTGCAGAATTACTGAAGTTTTCACTGTTTGGAAGAGTTACAAATTACAATGTTAGACGACTTTCTAGTCGCGCAATAAATGTATGCTACTTGAAGAAGTTAGTAATTGAAGAAATATATCTTTAATGTGTTAAATTCTTAGTGGATATACATAATTGATGTTTGTGAAAAACGCTAAACTCACGACAAGTTTGCCAGTGATAATCGCTAAAAAATACTTACCCAAGACTTCTTACCCAAGAAGGTGTTGGGTAAGTATTTAAATATATATTTAAGTTAAAGATTTATATTTTAATAATCTCGAAAATGGAAATAAACAATAAAATGTGAATTATGCAATATAATTTGATATCCGACTTTTGATATTAGAAGCTTAAATCCTTTAAAAAATATTTTTCTGCTGCGAGGCGATCTAGGAACTTGAATGATACGCTTAACAGTATATAGCAATCTAATAGTAAACAGAATTTGACTAACTGTCATGGAGGAGCATGGTAATTTACGGTTTATTTGTTATATTTTACTGTTTTTTTTCCATAAAGTGATCAAGGGTAAGGTCCCTTGTTAATAATTGAATGCACCTTTGAGGTAAGATTACTGATTGAAATCTGTTAGTTTTAATCATCACTGTAACTCCGTAATCTAATCACTTAACTCTCTATATAAGACGTTTACGCGAGCTTTTATTATTTGATTTTGAATAATATTCCAGAAAATAATTTTTACAGTATTATCGCGATGTTTTTTTTTGTAAACAAACATCTTGAGTTTCGAAAAGGTCCACATAAACAACTGTAAACGTTTATTCGTAACTTTGCATTGAATAAAATAATATAAAAACATAAGTGGGGTAAGAAATGTATACTCTAAGAGTGAATGCATTTTTCCCCCGGAATAATTTGATATTGTTGTATTGTTTGCTTCAATTTCGGAGACATTTTTCGGGAACAAAAGAGATCTTGAGATTGAACCGACGAGAGTTATTTCAATGAAAATGTTCTTGAAGGCAAAAATGTAAAATGAACATTTCAGTTGGTAACTGTCAAAAGTTCCTGTAGTCATTGTATGTAAAAGTTGTCATGAGAATAAAAAGTTTACTGACTAAAAATAATCCCAGTTTTCAGAGTGGTATAAGACTTTAGTGAGAATCCACCACTACTTTAATTATATTTTCTAATGTATTTTCTTATAAGCCGTCAATTTTATTAATTTATTTATGTATAATCTTTAAACGCCCAGTGGTCCCACATGGGACCGCAAATTTGCGTCGTTCAATGCCCTAGCAGGCCAATGTTTGTAACGTTTTGTCACACAATAGAGTCTTCCATGAACTTACTTTAATACAATTATTACAAATTAATGTAATCTGATTGTGAAATGAACCATAAACACTTCCTGTATGGGACCGTAGGGCATTGAATGACGCAAATCTGCGATCACGTAAGGAAACCATTGGACGTTTTAAGGATAATATATATAAGCTTCTATTGATAGTTTTGTAAAAAAATACATTAAATCATTAGTTTTTGTAAATGCTAAGCGGCATACTTCTAAAATTAATATTATGCCCTGTAGACCACCGGGAATCATCTATGTTCCCATATTGACCTCTGGGTGCAGGTGTTCTGGGAATAAGCATAGCTAATCTGAGCTTACAGAACTGTGAAAATGGCAATTTTCTGGTGTCTATATGCTTCACATATGGTAAAAATGTTATGTAATGCTGACTGAAGTATGTTTCTTAAATAAGGAAATATTCTAAAATAGTAACTAGCTTTGAATGTTTTTAATTTGATTTTACATTAGGGCGTTCTATGTTATGGTACTTTACTTTGATTTATTAACGTGAGATATCTATTAAGGTGCCATTACGCGTTTACGTAATACGTTGTACGAAAAAAAAATGTGTACTTTAATTCGAGGAAATAAAATAAAAATGCTAATGCCGTAATGCCAGTAATAACGTTTGATAAGTACGTGCCAGTGTTTCAGTAGATTTGTATTTAAACAAATATAATTGTTTCGGATTTAAGTTTATGGACGAATTAAATTTAAGCAGGCTTTTACGTTGGAATAAAGACATAAAACCTCCGCGTCTGACTATGAATCACTTGTATAACTCTGTCTTGAATTTTATTAGGTCATTTTGTTTTTTTAATGGCAAGTTTGGGTGACTGAAGAGATAATTAAAAATGATGTATTATTAAACAGAAATGATGCGTTTTTTATAACTTTAACTACCGCAATCAAAATAGTTTAATTAATTTGAGTTATCACTATTACGTGTGATACTGTATCATAACAACATGCTTATCATTAAAAATTAAAAAAAAGGAGATTTTTTTATTTAAAAGTAAAAATTCTGACAAGAATATTTATTTTCACGTTATTTCAATGCATAATCTAATTGGAATCACTCGCTCAAAATGTTTAAGTATATGTAATACTTTTGTTGTGCTAAAAACGTTTTCTCATAAAGCAAATAACGATATTTGTATTAAGTGGAAGCGAAATAAAGAATGATAAAAAATAAGCTGACAGTTCAGTTTGCCGTTCCCTCCATTTTATCCTTCGCTGATGAGTCGCAGTGCAGCGCTCACTTCCGGCGGGAGGCGCTTTTATCGCTGTTTGAGTTGTTGCAATGTTCCCGCGCGGCGCGACACTTCCGGTTCGCCGAATCGGCCGGAAAGCGAGGTGCAAAAAATAACAAAAGGCGGCAATTTCGATAGAGGGGAGATGGTAATTAAACCAGAGTGAAATTGAGCAGTTTTCTCTTGAAACATATTCCAACATCTAACTCACAAACACGTTCACAACAATTATTTTACTCTTATTATATGCTTTAGTTTGGGTTTGACCATCAATTAATATACTGGGTTCTAGAAGCATGTTAAATAGAATCTTAAATGATACTAAATATATACGAGAGCTGAGAATGTTACGTTTTTAATGTTATGTTTATATATATATATATAATCGTGTCGGAAACAACAGGGTCAGATCCTGTCTGCCCAGAAGTGGGCGACGTCGATGGCGTTACTTCTGGCCATCATCAGGTCTTCCTGGGTGCAGCTGTGTTGTTTATATAGATATATATATATATAAATTATTTAATTATCTTTTGTGAGATATATGCAAAATGGTTCAAAAACATGAAATTTCACCACCATTTATTTGTAAATATTCTCGTGTATGTGTTTTTGTTAAAGATAAATATATGTTAACTGAATAATTTTCTTCATCCTTGCAACCCTATCTATCTTTCACTCTTATCATTCCCTGAAAGACACACCTCTACCCCCTCTCCTACAAAAAAATGGGTTAGACCATTTGCAAAGTACTATCGCAGCTCAGTTTTCTCTTAACAAAGGAAGGATTGAGAATAGCTACGAGTTAGTCGAAACTGCAGCCTCCTAATAGAGAACGTATCTTACGTGATCCATGTAAAAACAAGGTAAATTAATAAAATTCAATGTGAATGCTGAAAAAATTATCTGAATAAGTTTTGACATCTTTCTCATGTGTGTCTGTTTTATGTTTACCTACTCGAATGATTACAGTTTTTTATTACTTAACAGAAAAGAAATTCTTTAAATATATTTCAGTCCAACTTTATTATATATTTTCCATCAAAATGGATAGGTTTACACGTAATGTTTATGTCTCCCAGACGTTAGAACTTACCCCCGAATGTCATTTTAAGCACAATGCCGAATAAACCGTCAGTTGCAGATCGCTATCATCTTATCGGCGAGCTGGTCTCCAAAGAAATCCGTTGTCGAACCTCAGCCTACCTGAGACGATACTTGTACCTTCAGATGCCATGCAGTCGATTTTCTGAGCGCACCGATACATTGGAATTTTTTGACATGTCATAAACCGGCACTGAAAAGTTTGTACGTCTGAAACAAGTGACAACGTGAAATAAATATTTTTTTTTCATTAATTTTCGCTTTCTTTTTACTTTTCGACAAAATTAAAAAACAATGAAAACCATTTACACTGCTGAATAATAATATTTGATAACTATGAGTATGTGAATAAGTTATTTAATGATGATCATTGCGTGTTAGTTTCGTTTTTTTTTTATTATTTTGCTCCACGATCTTCTTCGTGGTATCAATCCGGTGGATTGGTTTGCAGCAACAGAATCTTACATTTCGATCTCCATTTCTCTCGGTCAGCTCAGCATAAGAACTACAATTCATGTCCTCGAACGCTGCAAATATTCCCGTCTAGGGCGCCCTCCACAGTTTCTACCCTCAACCATCCCCTCCACAATGTCGTGAAGAAGACCATCGAGGCGCATGATGTGACCGATCCATCAGGCTTTCCTCTTTGAGATGGTTCTTATTAGGTGCCTATCTTCCTTGATTATCCTGAGAACCTCATTGTTCGTGACGTGGTCTCTCCCGGTAATTCCGAGAATTCTTCTGTATGAGCACATCTCAATGGCCTCTAGTCTTTTTTGCTCCACGTTACATTAATTGATTCATCTTATTCTTCTTGCTGTTCATTCATGACTAAACACTGTGTAACCAAAGATTATATTTGGAAATTTAAAATTTGATAAAGGTGTTTTTAAGAGCAAATTTATAGCTAGATGATCATAGAAATTTTTAACTCGAGTGTTTACTAGTATTTATTTTTTTAGAACATAATTTCATCAAGATCCTAAACATTCAATTAAATTTCCATATCTCTCAGTATTATTATATTAAAAAGTTGCTCAACGTGTCACACAAAGATCCATTGTTTTAATTTTTTGATAGATTATAATATAACTGATTGCTGATACATACTCATCGAACGAAATCATCTCATTTTTGATTGCAATATCAAAGATAGCAGTAAGTAGCTGAAACATATTTTGAATGGATGAATTTTGAATTTTTGTCATTCAAAAACGGTTGGTCATCGCTCGTATCGTATACTATCGAACGAGACGCTTGCGGTGCTCCACATCGACAATGGAAGGTGTCCATCTGGCCCAAGTTATCTACGCAGAGACAGAAAAATCTCGTCCAGATAACATCAACGAGAGCCCGTGGTAGGAAACTACTTAGGCGCGGTGGAACATAATGCCAGTGGTACAAAGCGAGGGTCCTCTTCTGACAGATGAAATCTGGATGATGACGAGGGGGGAATTTATTGATCTGTCAATTGATGGCTTGGTTTTTTTTCCTGTCGTAATTTACGTTTTGAATTGTAGTACAGTGCAACCCTGATTAAGAGTTCTCGTATAATATATTTTCTCGCATTTACCGTTAATTTTGAATATACCCGTTAAATTTGTTTTATATTATTACGTATATGAAGCTTTAACACATAATACATTTCCCGTATTTATAGTTTTTACAGTACCTTGCAGAAAGTAAAATCGAGGTTTCACTGTTTCCTTATGCTGTAAACTAAGCGGAAATATATACAGTAAAGCATAAAAAAAAGTTAATTTATCGTTATGAAAACTGTTTACTTAAAACGTGTTCAGCGAAGCTCTGAAATTCTAAATTGGACTTAAATAAGTCTTTCAATAACATTAAGGTTATCAACTGGTGAAACTGCAAAAAAATATTTTAAATTAATTTCAATTTAATAATTAACTAATTTAAAATATTTAATTTTGATTTACATTTATTTTTAATTATTACATGTTTCGGACTCCCTGGAAACCATCTAATGTAATGAAATATAAAAAGAAAATACGTCGTTAATTTTTTAATTTAAAAATATAAAATAATTCTATTAATTTTGTAACTGATAGAACTTCCTATCGGCGATATATGGTGGCTGTATTTTCCAAATCAGTTAAGAATAAATTTGTTCGTCATTATTTATTTTGAAATTATTACCACGCGAGTATTTTCTCTACAAAATACAATAATCTAAGTATTGTTAAATAAAATGCATTTGATTGACGTTTGTTTAATTCAAACCCAATATTGAAATGTTATCTTCTTATCTGCCATCAAACGTACCCACAAAATTATAAACTCATAATATTTTTTGCGTTAAAAGCGGTTTCGAGAAATTCGGCGATTGTGGAATTTCAATAATGAGAGTCGTGTCATATGCTATATGTCCAAACATGAAGATACACAAAAATGTGTGAGCCATTTAGATGGGGGAGATAGTGGAAGAGCACCGGCCTCCGTAACAAAGGATCTGGGTTCGAATCCGCGCAGCTGATGATGCGGCGCTGCAGATAAGACTGAACACTCTGTGCCTTAAATCTGTACAAATTAATGTGGGGTTCAAGGGCGCAACAAATTTTATTGCATACTTGATAAACCCAATATGCGTTGTAATGCATTCTGTTATTGAACAGCATTTGCATGTTTTTGCTTTTGATAATGACATATTTTAAACAACCTTCTACCCTCCTCCCAGAGACATGAAACTAACAGCTAAGTTGACGTCAATTAAATGGTATTACTTGACATAAGACGCAAAGTCATATGCGCCGAAGAAATGCGTAAGGCAATCAACCAACCGTCCCACTGCTTGTATAATCAGATACCCCCAACACCAAGATTGAAGTCTCGAAGCAGCTTTCTGAAATCCACACAACCTCTCACATCCGGCCCTGAAAATGAGAGACTCCAACTCTGGCAACAAATCGCACCAGAGGATTTCATTACTCCAAAGGAAGGCCTCCCAACTGGCAAGAGCCTTGACTGGCCGACCTGGAAATCCCTAAACAGATTAAGAACCGGAGTTGGTAGAACAAAGGACAACCTCGAGCGGTGGGGAATGCTTCGGCAGGGAGAGACACTATTGTGCTACTGTGGAGACCTGCAGACCGCCTCACACCTACGATGTTGCTCCATGTGCCCAACAAGTTGCACATCTCAGGACCTAATGCTGGGCAACACACGAGCTATCGATGTTGCCAGATATTGGGAAAAAATAATTTGACGTCGCTGACACGAAGAAGAAGAAGACTTGACATACAGAATGAAATAACTTTCATTACTGTTTTACTGTTTTCATTTTTGTGTTTATTTTACAAAAACTATTACAAGCATGCACTCAAATAAATCATATTAGTTTTATCGCAATCGGTTGAGCGATATAGGCATACATACGTTACGACAAACAGACATTGATTTTTATATTTATAAATATAAATCATTATCATAAAATCATACACATGTGATACATTTTAATTTGATAATGACCTACCATTTTTTATCTGGGAAAATAACTGTTCTTACGAGTATCACGCACTGAAATAATTGACTGAAATAATTATTTTTACATAATACCTTATTTTCTAACAATCTTTTAGCAATTGTTGCCATTTTTGGCGTAAAAAATATTATGGTTTTGGCTCCAAATATTTTCGGCATTTGGTTTCGCCCTTGTTGCTAATTTTGGGCAAGATTTGCACTTTTTCAGGATTTCTTTCTTTCGGCTTTTCGTCGCGATCTTCGTCCCGATAAGTGTTCTTCTAGGCGCCTGCGCGGCCCGAGTGACATGTCTGCAGACACGTGTCTTAGCAGAGATTTCCTCATTGTTTGCTTTGACATATTGCAGAGTAATCTCCGAGAGAAACCGAAAAAAAAATTAAGACGTCTCACAGACTCGGCCACGTCTTATTACGCTATTGTGTAAATATATATGCATTGTGCTGAAAATATTGCAAAAAATAAGTCAAAATATTGCCATCACATTTTTTTCGTTATTTAGTTAAGAATACAGTTTTGTGTGCTTCAATCACATTTATCATATTTTTTAAATGTATATATTATGCATTTATATTTTGCAACTTTGTTTTTTTTTCTTTACAGTTTATATATAGGCTAACATTGCAATAATTATTTACTACAATTATATAATATTTTTTAAAAAATTGATACACATACAAATCACTACCAAATAGCATCCTTTAAGACATTTCAATATTGGAAAAAAAAGAAACGGCAGTGATAAATCACTGCGATCACTTCCTCTGAATTTTTATGACTTGTAAAAGTTGATTCATCATACTATCATATGGCATTCGCGAACCATTTTTTTCGCCTCATCCCAAGTCAGCTCCACATGACGCAGCTCCGCCGAGTACATTTAATGTAAAGTTCCCAACGGCCTTCTAGGACGGCGTGAGCCCGGGATTTGAAAGCTGATAAACCAATTTATATTAAGGAGAAGGGGGTAACCAATGCATTACTGAAATGTATCAATTGAGGGACTCACTGTGAACGGGTGGTATCTTTTGTGGAAATTAAATAATAAAATATACATTTAAACACGATAATTCAAAATTTGTAATGTTGCCTGATAGTAAACAGAAAAATAATTTATTTTGAATATATCTTAAAGATAAAAATACAATTATTATTCACCTGTATTCACAAAAGAAATAAGGCATCCGATTAGAATAGTTGCACGGCCAGATACATAATATTTTGAGATAAAATATTTCGTCAACACTTCTCAAATCATTAATTTTTACCGGCGACATTAATAGGAGCCTAATGTCTGCGGGTATAAGCAATTTTTCAAATGCCAAATACCAACGTTTAAGAAGACATAAGCGCACACTGTTTGTATGTAAAAGTGATTTATTTCAATGCGACGGCTTATCTCGGAGAGCAATAAAATATTTAAATTTCTCAATTGACAAGTAGCACTTAAACTTTTTGAATCCGTATCTAATTTTACTAGTGGAACATGAATTAATTAAATAAAACATATCACTCTCTACAAGTTAGGTTCAGGCGTATCTGCAATATAGTCAGAACTGTAAAGATTCGAGGAAGGGTAAAGTTTGATGACATAGCGCGTGTAGTTGTGCGGGGAAAATGTTGAGTATGCTGGTTATGTATCTGTAGAAGATTATGGCAAGTAGGAGAGAGGGGTTATGAAGTCGTCAAGAGTCAGATGCAGGAACGTTGTTTGAAATAACTTGAACTATTGTACACCTAATAGTTTTCGATTCCCGAAACATACCTTTTTAAATTTAGAGCATATATGTATTAGTCATATTTTCGTTGGTTCAGTGATATTTTAAATTCTCTTTTTTCAGTTCTTTGTGTGTACTATCGCATGCAGTCTCACGTTTTTGTGCGATAATTTACCGCACACTTCAAGTATCTGGACCTTACGTAGGATGATAACAACGTCTCCTTAATGATGCACTCATGCAGATTATGATCAGTTAGCAACTTATATATCCAGTGGGAGTCCTATCTAAGCAGTTGCGACCACTTCAAAGAAAGTGCTAAAGAGAAAGAACCCGTTAAAGAAATTACATTTTTATTATCTGGAATTCATCCGCTTCACACCAGAAGACAATTAAATCTCCTTAATAGTTCGCTCATTCAAATTATGATCAGTTAGCAACTAATACATCTTTTGGAATGCACCTTTGAACAATTGTCACCACTGCACATAAGTGCTTAAATTAAGGAACTTGTGAAAGAGATTACATTTTGAGTATCTATGTATTATTTGATTTAAACTGTAACTTTGCTCGATCTTCACTCGAGCTTCGTCAAAGCGCGTCGTTAATTAATAGCGCCATTAGTCCCATTAGATTGCGGGTAGGCGATTTGAAATAGCTGGACTGAGATGGGCTGCAGATAGGCGGGCCAAGTCCTAGGTTTATCGGCCGCCCATCGCCGGAACACCCGAGGAAGATCAGAGACGATAGGCGGCGGGCTGATGGGCTGCTTTTGGCCGCCGCCCACTGGGAGATAGACTAAGATGCTCCTTCCGGTATTGTTTTTTTGTGTAAATATATGAACCTTGAGTTTTATGAGCTCACAAATGAATGGTGGGTTCAGGTGTTTTAATGCAGCATTCATTCTCCTTCTTCGTGTCAGCGACGTCAAGTTATTGCTGCCCAGTATCTGGCAACATCGATAGCTCGTGCGTTGCCCAGCATTAGGTCCTGAGATATGCAGCTTGTTGGGCACATGGAGCAGGATCTTAGGTGTGAGGCGGTCTGCAGGTCTCCACAGTCGCACAATAGTGACTCTCCCTGCCGAAGCATTTCCCACCGCTCGAGGTTGTCCTTTGAGCATTCATTGTGTTACCCAGACTTAGAAATAGTACAAATGTTCTCGTATTGATATAGAAGATCGTGCTCTTTAGTTGTATTCTCTTAAGTGGTCGCATTGTGCAAATTTTTCATTAAGTTAAACAATATATGAAACTTTTTTTTCTGGATTATAAAAAAAATTTACATTATTTTTTAAATTTTATTTTATAACCTAACGGAATCTAGTTTCAAGTAAAACGGAGGTCACATGACAAAATTATGGACTAAATCAAGTAATCATACATATTTGCAGGGATTAAAATGGTAAATAGCCGGCGGGTATGGCTTAATGGTCAAGGCGTTTGCTTTGCAAACCAAAGGTCGTGGGTTCGATCCCCGATAGAGATTAATAAAAAGCATTTTTAATTTATTCCTGAGCTCTAAAGTACCAGTTGGTGCGAATTTGATCGCTCACCCGTAAAATGCCAATCATAGCCCATTAATTAAAATTGGTGGTAGACGAAAGTCGTCCTGTGAAGACCACCCATTCATAGTAAATTCCTGTAATGATAAGGATGATGCGTGAATCTCGGCCTGTAGTCTATGATGTTAGCGGATCAACACTCCACATGCAGCGCTTAGGCATATATACACCATGGTTAAGGGTCATAGAATTCCACATATGAGACTTCAGAATTACTATCACCATCTTTCGGTATTCTCCTGTATGTGTTTACATAAAAAAATTATTTTGTAGAATTACATTTTTTTATTTGCAATAGTATACGAGTCCATATAGTAAATATATTATATTTACACTTTTAAATCCAATAAATAATTCAATAACACTTGTTCAGTATTAAAAAGAAAGCTTACAACTTATGTTTATATTTGATATTTAGACAACATTCAGATTATCATCAATTAAAAAGCAAAAAAAAATATTTTTATTAATTTAATTTAAAACATTACTTTGTTTTAGTTCATGTTTCATCTATATAAAGCTACGTATATTTAAAACTAAATGATTTTTCAGTTTTATAAATCGCTTCATCTTTATATTAAGGTGCAAATCTCTTATAAATCATTCATTGTCATTGCTTCCATTCGTCTTTGAGATTGCGATTACTCGAGTATCGGTCTCAATAACCAAGTTAGTAAGTCGGCTTGGATTCTTCGATGTTCAGCGGCTGCATCCGGCCGCATCGCCGCTGGTGACGCTTCAAAATCTTGGCTCCGAAAATATCTCGGCTGATGCCGATGGTGGTAGCAATCTGGCCGAGATGATCGGTCAGAAATCTCTGCTCTGACAAACGGAGAGCTGATAAATGGAGACGCCGGGCGGTGAGCAGCAGCAGATATGATCTCAGATACCAGGACAAGGAGGCCGTTCATCCGCGCTGGTCCACCAGTGAAGCTGGAGACGCTGCGAGGAGTCACGACCGATGGACCAACGAAACAGAGGCGCAACATGCTGTAGTGATCTACAGGGTTCGTCCGACAAATAATAGGACTGAGTCGATTTAAAAAAATATATTGAGACAATCGTTACAATTCTTTAATAACTTTCAAAGTAGGCTCCTTTTGCGTCGATGCGGCGCTGCCAGCGCGATTTTCAAGCATTGAAGGCGTCCCGGAAGGCATTCTCCGGAATAGCCTTTAGAACCGCGGTGCAAGCTGCTTGGATCCTCGCTGTCGTCTCAAAATGCTTGCCTTTCATCGTCCTTTTCAGGCGAGGAAACTGTAATGTTATATTCCTGACATTAATTTAATGAGAGCATTATATTTTTAACTGGGTTTGTATTCAAAGCTGCAGTTTAAAGCGTTAGGTAGAGAAATCCCCGAATTACGTGTAATGTACGAGTATGTTGCGCATTTCAAAAGTCCATAGAAAATATTATTATGTACATGAGTTATGTACATTATTTGGACATATAATTCATAAAGTAGATGATACAGCGAGGAAATCAATACTCACCGATGTCTTAAAATAAATTGCACAAATGAGATGGAATTCTAATATTCTGGACTAACCTGATAAATAAAGGTACATTGATTAAGGTCATTGCCCGCTGCTGTTTGTTTTATGTATTGTAAATAACAGTATATATATATGAGCTGAGTGAAAAAAACATCTTAGGTATATAATAACAAGAGAAGATACATATATAATAACTTATGTGGTTTCATAATATGTTATAATAGTAAATGTAAACAAGTAGAAATACCTGAAATTTGACTTCTTAATTGTAGATAAGGTTCGATGGAAATAACTGCGCTTTCAGGATAAAATAAGCTTGCTTCCGTTTCATGATCGGTATCTTGTTACTTCTATGCACATAGCTGGCAAGCAACTTGTCTTGAGCGGTACTCGAAGCTGGAACCTATCGGTACTCGTTTGGCATTCTTCAAATTTCTCTTGTTAGCGTCGATTCTAAAGAGTTGATCATTAATTCGCTGGTTACGAAGCTTTCCTCCTCTCGTTAGTTATTACAGAAATAATTATTGAAATAATGATGATTTTATACGATGATTGGGTTGAACAGAATTAATAAAACTCCATTGCTTTACGGAAGTTGATTAATTAGCGCATCTAACGAGTGAAAATCTAATTACTATATTGTTAATTGTTAATAATATCAATTAATGACGTGCGTTATTATGATGCGTTGATAGGACTTATAATTCTTGCTTAAAAATAAATAATGATTCAGATACTAATTAATAGCGTTATTTAATATAAAAATAAAATTTATGCCTATAATAAATAAACATAAATCTTAAAATTAATGATCTTTATATAAATTAGTTATATTAAATTAAAAGCAATTGAAGTGTTGTTATTATTTATAACTGGATTATAAGATTACGATATTACGTTACATATAAGTATGTAAATATTAATCCAATCTAGGTAATGGCGAATTCCAAACGAAAATATTACTTTATTGAAATCAAAATCAATTTCATATCTAATTGCTGCCATGCATTTCTTTAGGACTCCGGGCTCTCACTATCCTGGAAGGCTATAGACAACAATACATAAAATGTAGCAGGTGGAGCTCCAAGAAGCAGTGATTGGTAATATAATATAAAGAAGACAATAGCAGATAATAAAATTTTATGAGGCATATTTGAGACTACCATATGCTGTAACTTGAGAGCGAATAATAATAAAAAAACAAATGTAATATATTATTTAAAATCTTCGTTAAAATGTATATTCATAACCATATATGCATGTCTTGTTATGCATTTATATAAAAATAATAAACGTAGTATGCAAAGCATCAATAATATAGCCATTAGTACTTTCTTAGCAGCTATACAATTGACGTATTTTGAAATATAAGGGGTATTAAAGTTTATATCTATTTTCTCTACACATTCCATAGCATAAGTAAACAAAAAAAAACTGTTGTTGCTATAATATACTTAACAAATATTAGAACATTGTGAAAGAATGCCAAAAATCAATGCAAAAAATCTGCAAGCAAAACAGAATGCTTTTAACGCTTCTGATCCGATAGGCGACGCTTGTATTGGCAAAACATCGACGCAGACAAAGGTAGCAGGAGTACAGAATTAGATGGATATCGTCTAATCCTGCGATGAGGGTCTCAGGCAGCTAGCTACCAAGGTCTAACAATGGTCGGTGCAGTGTTTTAGGGTTGTTGCCTCTTCGAGCTTTGTTCCTCGAGTTTCTGTTTGCCTAATCCCTTTGCTCCGACTAGATAATCTGGCGCCTTATATGTGCACCGGGATAATTATTTTCTTAAAGATGTAGCAGATATTTTTGCAAGTACAGTGCTTTAAGAAATAAGTGCAAAACTTTAAAAAATGCACATTAAGATTGATATAATAAATACGCTTATATGAGATTTTATTTACTAACAAAACATATCATAATACTGTTAAATGTTTATAAGACATCTCATCTGTGGATTCTATGTTGCTTGCAATTTTGAAGATGGCAAAGCGCTAAATGTGGACTGTACTTTATATCAGTTTGAAGTCATATATTCACACATTGTCCTCCAATGATAGATATTTTTTATAAAGGAACTCACTGTTATTCACGGGATAACTTTTTCCTGATGTCTAATTTTTTTTAACTACGAAATATATTTCACATTTTTTTCTTACAGTATATAAAGTTTTTTTTTTAAAAACCTTGAACTATGTGCTGAAATAGACAATGCTATTTATGTCTGTTAGTCCACGACGTTTGATTTCTAGATACATAACAATAAGTTACATTTATCATAAGCATACTGTACCCAGACACTAGAATATATGTTGGCAAAATGTCCAGAACACAGATCCTGGGTTTTTGATACATTTATATTGCGCATTATTTCTTCTGCTTCTGATGTTTGATAACCGTCTGAATGGTGCAATATCTTTGCCATTCTTTTCATACGAAATGTGATGAGGCCTAAGCCCAGTCCGTATTACGGAGATAATGGTCCACAAGATCGTTCAGTAAAGATGCTGAGCATTGTTGGGAGATGGTGGTAGATTTGAGATATCGGATGGATCATCTGGAATGTTATTTATAAGCCCGATTAAGTGATAAGATAATATTTTGTGTACGATCCTGATCTCTTGTATGACACCTGGTGTTGTATTATAAACACGCGGTCTGTGGTCTGTTGTATACTATATAATACTTAATAAGTTAAACTGTTTTTATATATAAATAAATAAGGCTTAGACAAAGAGAGATTACTTTTTCTATCTCATTAAGCAAGTTGATTAACAAACGACAAAATATGATTCACATTATTATTTGGGTAATGACTTCATTCTCTCTACAAGCTTCTGGAATCTTGTCCTGGATGCTTGGTTAGAAACAAGATTCAAGTAAAATGTTACCTAAAATAACTGTGTGTTTGAAATGTGAGGGGTTTATATGTTTTAAGTAAAGAGTGGAATTAGAAGAATAATATGTAAATAAACGCATTATTTTTTACGGTTTTTAAGGTATAGGTACCCGACTTACTATATCGATAAGGAATGTTGCAAATCATGCTGCTAACTTATAGAATTCCCTTTTAGCGTGTGCTTAGTTCAACATATAATTTTAATTTAATATAAAAATAATATAGACCTAAAAATATGCAATAATTCTTATTTGGATTAACTTGTGTAACAACTTGAGCTGAACAACAACAACAAAAAATAATAAAAATGTAAGGCGGTTGTATCAAGATAAACATTTATCTATTTTGATATTTTTTCATGACTATGTATTGATATTAAGCGAGATGGTAACCTATAATTTTGCATACAAATATCACGATTAAACTTGCAGGAATACGTTTATTAATATTTGATTCGTAAAACACTCATAATGTCTCTGTATTGATAGTGTGCTGAAGTGAATGTAACTAACGGTTGAGTCGGAGCTTATTAAATCGATTAATATATATTTATATAAATATCTGGCAAGGCTTGTCATCAGGACATGTGCAGGATGCTTGCACTCAGTGGTGCATCGTTTGACTGTGTAAAGTATCTCGTTTGTCGTCTTTATGAGCTGAGCCAGTATGGGACCTTTACGAGATGCTGTCCAAGATGATATCGTCTCCTGCTGCTGCAGTGGTCGTTACGCGGTTGCTCGTCACTCAGCAGCTTCTATGCTGCAGATAGATGGACCGATTGTCAGGTTATCTTTGGCCAACAGACGATACTAATCCAGTGAAACTGTGCAGCAGAGACTGTGCCGCGATGGTGAATATATATTCAAACAGTCTAGTGATCAAAATCGACACAAATGGACCAAATTACTGATACAATTTTCTTCATTTTATAAAGCTATTAAACAAGTAAAATTATTTATTTATAGTTGAAACAAATGGAAATCGAAAATCGCTGTTTAGTTCTTTAAACTGACATTAGTCTTTCCATATCCTCAAATCATCGGTGCACCAGAAGCTCCGTAGATGATAGTATTCGATGCATAACAGTAAATGCATTAGTTAAACTGCAGTAATGATTTTTTAAAGTTTTGTTTGAATTTTATTTAATCAAATGCATGAGAATTGCAATGAAAAATTTATGTACATTTATAATCACTAAATTACGCTGCAGGAATATTACTGTATTTCTAAGTAGTTACGAAAGCCATTTTTTCTTTAAAACACATTTAGCTCAATAAAAAACTACTATCATTCATGGAATGTACATGAATGAGTGTAAATATTCAAATGACATCAACATGCAGTGCTAAGCAGCCTTTAATACAAACGTAATTAAATTAAAATTGTATATATTTCTATCAGTACATCACTATATTGCAATATTCTCCTGTACACGTTTAGTTAAAAAAAACAATAAGGCTAAAAATATTCAACCGTTATTCATCGATTTCATTGAGCATAGTGATGCTCAATTACAAAGTGTTGTATCTCTTCTCAATAAGATTCATATCCTCTTTAAAGCTTCTGACATGCTGATTAAAGATATTTCAATATTCTGGTTATCTTTATCCATCAGATTACAATCTAGTTGAGCAAACCCACCGGATAATCTGACTATATCCCAAAGTCAAAATCTGCAGTATTCCTGTATGGATTAATTATTGCAATATTAAAATCACCTGGTGACACTTCATACAACCTTGCAGACATTATACATTTAAATTATAGTTAACACTATAAATGCGTTTTTATTTACGTATTTAAACGTAATTTCATCTTACGCACTTATGCGAAACAACATACGTGTACGTTTTTTTTTATATTTTAAACAGGTTTTCTATTACTTTGTTTACTTGGAAATAGTCGTTTAAATAACTGTGTAATGTAAAAAGTTACTAAGTGTATTTATTTAAATTTACACAATGTAGTGACTGACATGTTTTGGTGATTTAAAGTGATCATTATCAATGTACTTTATATCAATTTACGTATTGATAACATAGTAAAGAGTGCATGCATATTACGTTCCGAAATTATTCAAATGGTCGAATATACTCGTATTAATATATCAAGAATTTTTTTGTATTTTGTTATTACAGCTTGAAATATTAGCGGTGCTTTTATTATAATTACATTTAAAACATTTGCTTACAACACGTATTAAATTATTTAATAGTTATTTATGAAGTCTTAAAATCTCAAATCTATATTTTCGTAAATGTTTTCATATTTATGAGGTATGGCAGGAAAGTGCATGAGATTGGTAGTCAAACCAGACAGTTTTTTATGAATGCAACTCCAAAATAGATTTGTTCTAGGTCAAAAAAAGTAGTCGGAAAGAGTTGAAGCGGTGAAATTAGAGAGCAACTTCAAAACCAAAAGGAAGCGTTAAAGAAGTGACAGACTAAACAATACACCTAATAGCATGTTTAAGTACGTACCCACTTTGTTATACTGACCTGAAAAAGACATTACAGCTGCTTTCAGTTCTTAATACTTTAACGGATTTTGTGTATTCGGTATTGAAACATGTTTTATATACTAGGAATGTGTATTAAAAAACGATCAAAAAGTTTTTGTCGATAATAAAATTAATGATATGTCTTAATGATAATTATAGAGTAATTTTAACTATTTTCCAATTAAAAACGACTTACAATGGCAATTTAATCTTCTTATAACGTTTTTATAAGATCGGGTGATTAGTCCGATGCTCCCGAAGCTTTTTAGTCCTAAGAGACGGTTCAACCCAAAATAACAATATGGGAAGGACTTTATTTGAAAAATCCCTGCAAACACTATTTAATAAATTTTCGTTATAAAATAAGAGGGTATGCATTATAGGAGGGTAACTGTTTTATATTTTCAGTCACTTTTTCAATGATATTTTATTTTTAATAAATAATATTTCTAATTCTATTCTAAGTATCATTCGAAGCGTCGTTTTATAAATACATTTTTTACTCAATTCGTTCGCTACTTTGCTGCGAATGCTAGTTAATATTAACATTATATAAACCAAAGTACATAGTCATACAAAGTATTTGGTTAACTGTAGGCACTTCAGATAATCATCAATGTTTGAAAATACTATTCCATATAACATACAGTTGATGCAGTAGACATTTTAACTTCAGTTCGTTGACACGATATGTACCGAATAACGTTCTGTTGACCCCTTATCGGGAATCTTGTTGAATATTTATGAATAATATTAAAGTAAATGTTCTATTTTGAGGATTGCATTTCAATTAAGTACTTTATAAATATTACATTTTAAAACATTTTGAAAACGTTGCGCGACGATTTATTTAAATATAACTTTAAATATTGTAAATTACACTATTTGCTGCGTTAAATAATCAGTTAGCTTGAATTCCTAAGATAACATCTATAAAAAATCTTTATTTTTGTATGTGTTTTATGTATATTGATCATATTCACATTTTTCTTAAATTGCTTGTTTATTTTTATTATACCGACGAACTATTACGTAGACTCGAAATAGGTAGAAATACTATTCTATAATAAGCTAGAATGCCATTACCACGACAGACGGAATGTTTTTAAATGGCGAGATTTTACAAGGACAAAGAAAAAGAGGACAAAATAATATACAGGAATAGTATATTTTGTAGCTATATACTGGTATAAGGTGGTTTCTTTGCGCGGCGAGAAATCTAGTGGATTTATAAAAAATCTATTTTATTAATTCTGAAGAGTGAGCAAAGTCAAAAGTAAATTAAACCAAAATATAATATGAACTTGAGTATGTATAGAACAATGACTCGTATGTAAAGCATTAACATGATTGTAAGAATATTTCAAAGTTTCAAACTCGTAAAACTTGTATTTTTATGTTAATAGATGGTGTTCCAAATGTAAGTGTCATCCTTTTTATTCACGGTATAGTTCCTAGGTGGTTACATCCAGCATTATAATTTATAATGTCAGATTGAGTGACAGGTGGAAGGAATTTAAATCACAGCGCCACGGTGAAAGTTTTTATTTTAGATGTTTACCGAGCAATTACATTTTCATGTCAACGGTAATTTGAAGGAAAATATTGCGTTTACCATCTCGGTAGTAGATTTAAATTAAATTATTAATACATCATCATCATCAACTTATTTCTTTTCATTACAGGAGAAAGACCTCCCATATGACTAGTCACTAATGCCGCATCGTTTCAAAAATATATTTGTATGTTATAAAATTATTCCATGAATCATACTTGTAAAATAAAATAAGATTTGTATAAATAAATACCCATTAGGTATTTGCGTGCAAACAATTGATGGGATAAAATAATATTGTAATGTGGCAACTTTTTAAGATTGTTGGAAATCAGCGTCACGCCGTCCGCGGCCAAAATGGCGACCGCGCCACAATTTTCTCATTACCTTCAATTAAAGCCGAAAACAATTAAATTCCGTCTCCTTTGTTTGAAACAGATTCAAACGCGAAACAATAATAATAAGCTTTAAACGCAACAAAGAAATTACGAAAGTGAACAGCGCGCCATAGCGGACGAAATAAGTATTGTAATAACCGAACAAAATTTCAAAAAGTCACAAATCGTATAAAACCTACATCGAGACTTGTGACGTTTTGTGATGCGGTTCAGTTTAAAAATACGAATAAAAAATGTTTAATGAAAACACAACTTCGGTGTTACCATTTTAAATAAATGAATTTCGTTATGAGATGCTCCCAGAGATAGTGTCATTGAAATGTTACCAGTCATATTAATTCTTTGTTAGCAGCAAATGGCTACTTAATGCAAAATATTTATTAGCCCACTTCATTTTTAAGTAATGTACGTAAACATTCGACGCATTATTTAACGTCATGCTAATAATATTATTATTTATTTATTTTTAAGATATACCTACTTACAAACAAAAAATATAAAATTATCATCTAATATTTTTCACTAGTAATACAGCTGAATTAATCATTAATTACATTTGTATTTCTAGGACATATGAAGCGGTTTTTTTTTATGTATAAACGTAAGCAGGCTTATTATTTCAAGGGACTGCTAGGATGAATAAAAATTGTACATTTCTACGAGAATATTGCTGCAACGATGCTCAGTCATTAGCGACTAAACTAGAGAAGAATATGTGAAGAAAATAAAAAAATGAACATACTAGAAGGCAAGTCCTCCATTGTATTACATAGTACGGTTGAGACGGATTGTACTCTTAAATACTTCCCTACTTCTATATTCACATTCTAGTTAGAGCATTTGGACGTCACAAATTGCCACCATAAAGCTATATCAGCAGATATGGTCTTCGCCGCTTGCTTTGTCAGATCTGCTAATTATAGTTTGTATTAAATAATTAATGCTCTTATTCAATACTGGAATATATATATTTTTCAATGAATTTATAAAAACTTGACAATATGAGGTATAATAATGCTACCAACATAAAATACGTTCTTTAAAAAATAAATTATTTAATTACATAATAGTTTAATTTATGTAATTACCTACCGAAACAATTGTTTTTCCAGCGTGCATTAAAAAATAGTAACACGGAGAAGAGACAACTAGACAAATGCCATAATTTTTCACAGGTTTTTTTCCGACTGGCAACAAAATTGCGTTTTAATTCAATTTGGAGCAAGCGCAGCTCACTTCTGACAGTAAGATATTAGGCTTTTATTCTATTTTTGAAATGAATTGTAAAATGAATTAATGGGCGGAATTGTAAATATTTTAATGGGGAATCTCTTTGTTTACTTTTTGAACAATTATGGTAAGCATTGTGTCCGTTTTCAAGCATTTTAGTCTATGGAGTGTATGCTACATTACCACTTGGGAGTGAATGAGGTAACTGACTGATGTACTTGTACAATAAAAAATACTTATTTAGTCAATGTATCAAAGCTTGCACTGAAATTTTTTATGGACGCGTAATGTATTTTTATGCCTGGAAAGGGAATTTTTAATGGTTTTAATTATGGAAAGAGACATTAAGTAATGTATTTTACAGTATTTTAAGTTTTTGTAATAGTTAATAGAAAACAGCAGAACTGGAGCGTCACTTTATGATGGGTATTTTTCTTATATGGTAGTACTATGGCATTAAACGTGTTAAACTCACGCAAAAGAGCTAAAAGAGGAGTTTGATAATTAATATAATGTGATTTGTCAAGTATCAAATGTAGTTTTGAGTAGAACAGTAAAAAAACGGAGGAATTTTGCGTTTCGCGGAGTGCTTGGTATATCCTCGCGGAACACCAGTGCTCTTGAAGCACAGTTTAAGAATCATTATGATAGTACAAGTTGCATACATGTGCGATAAAGTGATTGTTGTAACGCTTACGCATCGGTTGTCGGCATATGCCGTCATAAGATTCCCCGATCGGTAACATCGTTTGACGTAATGTATCGTTTTGCTACTTTCTTAGAATAGTTTTTTATGGATCATCTGATAGCTAAAGGATACAAGAACCAATGTGATACATGAAAATAGACTAGATCAGTACATTTATGCTTCAAATATTAGTTTTGTAATTGACAGTATAATTTGTATTCAAACCGAGCCGTAATGAAAGGGTTTAAGAGACTGTAAGATTGAGAAAACTTTTATTATAAGAGAGCATTCGAAAGCCCATTAGTTAAACTACAATAGATAGAAAAGAAAAAATAAATGGATGTACGTACAATACATTCTCTGTGAGATAAGAGTGGACGTTGGATAATAATGTCAATTGAAATAAAAAATAACTTACATATATTATTGATTTAAAAGAAAATATTTATTCCATGTGCCAGTGGGTATAGCTCAATGGTCAGAGCGTTTGCTTTGCAATCCAAAGATCGTGGGTTCGATCCCCGACGGAAATTAAAAAAATGGATTTCCAATCGATTTCTGAGCACTAAAATACCCCGGTTGGTGTGAATTTGATCCCTCAATCCCGTAAAAAGCCAGTCATAGCCTATTAATTACAATTGGTGGTAGACGAAGTCGTCCCGTGAAGAACCCGTTCATATTAAATTCCTGTAAATAATAAGGATGATGCGTGAATTTCGGGCTGTAGTCTATGACATTGGCGGATCAACACTACACATGCAGCGCTTATTCATATGCAGCGTCATAGAATTCCACAGATGAGAGTCAGTATTCTCCTGTATGTGCTTACATAAAAAATAAAAAATGTATCACCTTCACTCTTGGTACTCTGTTCTTTACAAATAAAATATTTTTCATTGATAAAAATGTGGGCGTCAGTACGACTATCAAATAATATTTAAAAAAAACATGATTTTAAACAAGTGTGTTTTATTTATTACAAACAACAAAAGATTTTTGTTGTAAATGCCGCTGTGAAAATCACAAAGTTTCCGCCTTCTTAACAAAATAAAAAACTCCACACAAACTTTTACATTTTTTTACGTCAAAATAAACATTTATAATCTCTACTTCCTCGTATAATTCGTAACGAGCCGCTAAACTTCAAATGAGATCGTAAATAAATATAAAATTAATTATAATTATGTGTATATAATATCTAATTTTAAATTAAAAAATAATTTATGACGCCTCCTATCTGATCGGTACCCGATCGTGATCCATTATTTATTATAAAATTATTAAGAGCCGCATTTTTTCGCCTGTAGCGTTCTAATAATTAACAAAAATTAAATTTGGTGATAATCTTAAGAGCTTTATATCAAATAATACTCGTATATCAAATTTTCAAGATTTATTAAAAACTACTCGTAAAAGTAATGTCAAAAGTATTTTCATCTTTAGTTGATCATAATATGACATTCAACTTGATTCACAGTGTTTTTATGATTGATTAATTAATGCATAAATGTAATTAAATTAAAAAATGTATATATAAGCAATGGATAAGAATTACAGCACAAAATATTGTCAGTCGGTTGACAAACATATCATTTTTAGTCGATGTACGAACCTAAGATAGAAGAAAAGAAAAATGTACTTCCGACTATGGGAACAGATAAAAAATAATATGAAGAAGAAGAATAGAAAGAAGAAGTTTGACTTATTAAAGGCATAGAGGTTGTCAGTCAAATTTTGTCTTTTCCCACAGTAAATCAACAAAAGACTGCAATCGGTTTCATAAAAATGTTTTTGCAAAAAAAGCTTTTGAAAGCACCGAAAGGGTCGCGTTGTTTAATCTTCCGTGGCGAGTTCAAGGGTTGGCGACTGCGGTCGCGCGCCCACTGATGGCCGATGTCTGCTGTAAATTGTGGCGCCCCCGCAACACATGCGACTAATTACGCAACGAGATGAGACGAAGCGACCGACGCGACCATCGGCCTCGGCGCCTGCGCGAAGGAGGCATCTGAAAAGCGCATGCATGAGATCATTATCAACTGTTGATGATGATGCATTTAATTTTAATTCAGAGATCATAATAAATATGTAATATTCTGAAAAAAAAATGACTGAAAATTCATGAATCTAGGCGTATAGGTAATTTGGTTAAAGGTCAAAGAGTTCATTGTTGTGCCGAAACCTTTTAATTTACACGTATAAAAACTCGTATACATATTTTCAAATTCAATATGTATAGTGTCATTACTGAAATATTTACACGAAAAATTGATTTCAGATTCTTTCCTTAAAACCATAAAACAATGTTCAAATCGTATCATTCTCAGATTAGAAAAATTAATAGACTATTTAATTTATTTATTATTTTAATTTTAAACTGAAAGTATACTCCTATTACTCCTATGTCGAAGTACTGATAAGATAATGTTAATATTCCAACTAGATAAATATAATATATTTTATGAAAACAACTTAAAAAATAAGTGACGTGAGTTTTTACTTATGTGGCGAATTTCTTTTAACCAAAATTTCGACTGCCATTTCAGGGGTCTTCTTCAGGATAACGCTCGTAAAAATATAATCTGACACCAACTCACAACTAAATCATCAATCCTGAAGAAGACCCCTGCAATGGCGGTCGAAATATTCGTTAAAGAAATTCGCCACAAACGGCTAAACCCAAAATCTGGCCGTTAAAACCTAAGAAGTTGTGTACAATATAGTTCTTGAAAATATTACCACACTAGCAACGAATTCGGTTTTTCAGAAAACGTGAAGATTTTCTTTACATTTTATTTACAATTTCACAATTCCATGTAATGCAGCTTTGTAAAAAGTACGGGTGGTCCAAATTTTTTGCTATAAAAAAATAAAAGCACGTGCAATTTACCGCACAGATTTCACGGCACGAAAAAAACAGAATCTTTCAGCATGAAAAATCAAATTAAACGAAGAGAGTGCATGAAATATATTGCATATGTGCATATTGCACGTGGGTAAAGAGTGAAGAGTTGAGGCCAATTATTGTGTTTTTTGCTCGGGAGCTAAACGCTCGGTCGCGGCCCATTTGCGGGGCCCACCGGCGGGCCGCGGGCCATAAATAACGCCCCTGGCTGCCGACAGTCGGTCGCGCTCCAACTCATATTTACTGCGCCAGACTTGTCCCGGGTAAAAATACAAGCCGTTTATCTCGCATCAGCATCTGACTATTTATACTTTTAAACGGGCTTTCTTCGACTACTGGGCTTGTGTCTTTTTATGCGAGTGAGGTCGGCAATGTACCGAAGTCAGATAAGACAAACAGTTTGGACGTAAGTCGTAAATAAATACAGAACTTAAATATTATTAAAATAATTTAGAAGTGCAAGTAATTTCAGCGTCTTCATACGAGGATTTGTGTATACGTTGTATGCTCGCCTAATTGTGGTTACCAAATGTTTCAAATGCAAAGTTCTTATCTCAGGAGAACATATACCAAATTTTTTTTTTCATTAAAATGCAAATATACTCAATTTGTATAACTATATATCATATAATCGTGTTTAGCTGATTTTTGTAATGATTGAGTCTAACAGAGTGAATGATCTAGTGGCTGAAAGGTTCTTGGTAGCTTATGTAGTCATATTTAATCATTTGTTAGCTATATATATATATATAATCGTGTCGGAAGCAACAGGGTTAGACCCTGGCTGCCCAGAAGTGGGCGAGGTCATCAGGTCTTTCTTGGTACAGCTACTCGGACACATCGCACACTCCAGAAGGTGTGACAGGGTCTGCTCTACGCCGCAGTCACATTCAGTCGGTCCGCTGTACAACTGCTAGGCTTTCATTTGTGTCCCCGTCTTGCATACTCCGGTCCGCAGTCTGTTAAGTGACCTCCATATATTCCACCCCTGGTCGTGTCCAGGAGCTAGGTCCTCTTTCGGGGCAATCCAAGCATTCCCCTCAGTTACGCTTCTCCAAATGTTCCGTTCACCAGTTCCGTTGTCGACTGTAGGAAACTGTATGTGTATTTATAAATATATATATATACACAATATATATAAATATATAAATATATATTATATATATATATATATATATATATATATATATATATATATATATATATATATATATATATATATATATATATATATATATATATATTGTATATTATTTGGTAGCTGATTAGGAAAAGAAGATTGAATAACTAGGTGGATGTAAGTAAGATTTTCTATTTAAGTAAATTATTTAAAATTTTAAAACATTGCTTATCGTTATGTTTACAGTTCAGGCTATGACTTTATTGATTTGTTTTGACCAGTAAGCGACTGGTTTGTGTCCACTGGTATTTAACGGACGGCATTAATTTATTAAGAAGTCGAATGAAGCGGCTGCTGTGTTTTTCTAATTGACCGTGGGCCGCCCGAATAATGTTCTCAGTAAAATGATGAGCAAGGGCTCACTTCGGGCCGTCTGTCAAAACATCACGCGATACATCGAGACCAACAGAGGAGCTTTCTGTATCAGGAAATAAGCTTTTTTCATAAACCGTTAGAGCTTAAATTCCGTGATATTCTCGAGCTTTTCATTCTAAATTGCTTCTTCTTCGAATCAGAATAATCGAATCAATTCCTCTTAGTTTCATGTTTCATCGATGGTCCATCTTTTGCACAATAAAATGTATTGGTCAAAGCAGATATAATAAATAATAATACGTCTTTGTTAGGTAGGTTTCAGCGCTTTTCTTTAAGTAATAATACTACCTTTTAATTTCGGGATTTTTAAAAATATATTCTGCTCACCGATTTATTCTTAAGCATTTTATAAACTATACAAAAATGATTTCTTAAACTTTACTATAAAACTATAGTTTTTAAGATTGAATGACGATTACATTTAGCACTTTAAATTTTCAGTGAATCTATCAATAAAACACAATCTCTAACGTTTTCTTTATTAAATACAGATTATCATTGCTGAATAAAATTATTCATATACTTGTATATTGAAATAAATAATACATAATTAACACGATTAATATTTTTTTTCTTGCCTTCATATCTGCTCCCTACACGGATCAACATATTTAATTCAACTGACATAATTTTAAAACTACCAAAATAAACGTACGTAACACAAATCAAACTTACTATATTAATGAATAATCTTCTTCTTCGTGTCAGCGACGTCAAACTATTTTTTCCCAATATCTGGCAACATCGATAGCTCGTGTGTTGCCCAGCATTAGGTCCTGAGATGTGCAACTTGTTGGGCACATGGAGCAGCATCGTAGGTGTGAGGCGGTCTGCAGGTCTCCACAGTCGCACAATAGTGTCTCTCCCTGCCGAAGCATTCCCCACCGCTCGAGGTTGTCCTTTGTTCTACCAACTCCGGTTCTTAATCTGTTTAGGGATTTCCAGGTCGGCCAGTCAAGGCTCTTGCCAGTTGGGAGGCCTTCCTTTGGAGTAATGAAATCCTCTGGTGCGATTTGTTGCCAGAGTTGGAGTCTCTCATTTTCAGGGCCGGATGTGAGAGGTTGTGTGGATTTCAGAAAGCTGCTTCGAGACTTCAATCTTGGTGTTGGGGGTATCTGATTATACAAGCAGTGGGACGGTTGGTTGATTGCCTTACGCATTTCTTCGGCGCATATGACTTTGCGTCTTATGTTCGGTGGTGCGATACCAGCCAAGGAGTATAGTTTAGAAATGGGTGTTGGTTTGAGGCAGCCTGTGACGACTCTGCATGCATCATTCAGGGCAGTATCCACTTGATTACAGTGGGCTGATCGACCCCACACTGGTGCCGCATATTGATATGCAATGATAATAAATTAATTAAAAAACACAAAAATTGATATATATTTTTTCTTTATGAGAGTTCTATAACCTTGAGCCAAATAAAAGCTATATACGTTAGATATTATTAAATAGTCTCAAAGAAAATGTATTCAATGAAAACACTATCTTTTAGGGATCTATCATCGAGGTTTTTAGTTTGGAACTTTGCCATTGGATGACTTATCAGTAAATAAAACGAAACATTACTAAGATTAACACTGTCATTAAGTCATTATTAAAATCAACCATACAAAATGTCTCAGACTATCAAAACACCATATGATTTATAACATTGGCATCGGTCTTGATACTTTTAATGTCATCAATATTGTCAGCAGTTAATTTACAAATCTTCATTGATTAGTTAATTGAAATAAAATAACCATTAGTTTTTAAATTATCAGTTTGCAGATGGACCGGTGATATTTTTACTTATTGTTTGTTTGCATACAAATATTTACTGTTTGATTGTATAACATTGATGGAACATTCGTATTCAAATTAAACATGACGTATTTTGCAAATCTCCATACTTAATTGATGTGACCGGCAGCTAGACACACGTTGAATGTTGTAGGAAGATTTATTCAGGTATACTTTTTACATATGTTTAATTAATCATATCGATACTAGGGTTGACCTTATCGAGCACAGGAAAAATTTTAAAATCTTTAAAAACGGTATAAAATTATATCGCCACCATATAACATTGACCAGTTAATTTTATTGAGAAATGAACTACTTATTAAATTAGTATTTAATTTTTTTTCAAACAACTATTGATAGATTGTATCTACATAACAGAGACGTTAATTTACTAGATTTATTATTAGAGTATGTTGGTCTTTCAATTTTGATTTTGAAACTATTTTCATATTAACTTATTTACAATCATGGCATAAATCGCATATGTCTAGGAAAATTCATATAAACATGATTTCAAACAAATATGCTCCCGGTTACATATAGAATTAATATTAGTAATGTTACTTCTTATATTAATATATTTTATGTGAAATAAAGTAATTGAGATTGTTAAAACAACGTTTCAATTATAAATTTATTTTAATTATAAAATGCATTATCATCCACATCAAGTTAATGGGCAAGATTTTAGCCCAATTGAATAGCGGGAAGAGAGTAAATTTTCAGTTATTGGATTTGTTGATCAATCAAGCGAAAACAGCGGAGAAGATTATATAAAAAAATAGATGAAAAGAATACAAATAATAATAAATAATCATACAGGTAAGAGAGAGTTAAACGGTATTTTGGTTTGTATCGACACATGTGCGAATCCTACAAATGAAATTTATGAAAATAAATCGCAAAGTCGCTCAATGCTCTCAGTGTCATTAACACTTGTTATATTACGCAATACGTCAGCCCGCAATGGCACCGCTGAATTTTTTGCAGGGATTTTTTTCCCTCGACCGAAACTTCGCCTATAAATTTCGCGTACGGGAAATTGTTAAATGCGAAACGTTAAATATTCAGGAGGCCAGAGCAAATATACGAGAGCCGGGACAGAACCCGAGGTTCGCAAAAATTAATTTTAAAGTTAGCAGCTTAGCGAGGCGTGAGGCTTTTTTATGAGAGCTCGGGGCGCTAACGAGTTCGGATGACTTACAGGCTACAGCGACAACTACACACTTTATTTCGGTCCCCCAACACGGCAGGAGATTCAATCCGAAGTTTCAAACTTCGCTCTTTATCTCAGAGTTCGCTTTGAAACTTTAAGTGTGTGAATTTGTTTTTTGATTCATGATTTTATGAAATACCAATAAAAACATTTAGAAAAGCATACTGTGGATTCGTTTAATATGCACACTTGAAAAGGAAGCAAAAGAAGAAGATATATTTTTGTACACTGTTGTAATACGTTTTCAAATTGTAATAATTACACTAATTCAATTGAAAGATGGCAGACAGATTTATCATATTTTTTCTAACATTATTGAAATATTTTTCTTCTCCATAGATCAATTATTTTATTTGCAAATAATATGTATTTTCCACTAATATCTATCATCTATCTAATCACTCATACAGTACCATAAATCCTAAAGACTGATGATTTATTGGTTTATATTCACAACCATTATTATTTATAACTGTAATATATTTTAACAAAAAAAAATATCGTTTGTAAAGTGTAACATAAAATTTTAATTACTTCAATAAAATTGCTGTAAAAATGTATTATGAAACCTAATTTCAATCATTTTGATACATTTAACATTCTGACGAAAAACCATACCGAAAAAAATATATGTGATATTAACCATCACTGTAAACTCATATTCTTTACTCAAGAATTCAGACGCATAGTTAAATATCTGTTTATAATAAAACGTCACCTTTAAACAAACTAAAATAAAAGGTTTTCCGGTCACTTTAATTACTTTTTTCGATTGGACAAATATAGGTGAGGTCAGATATTGTGGCTTTTGGGTTTAGCTGTGTGTGGCGAATTACTTCTTTCCAATATTTCGACCGTCATTGCAGGGGTCTTCTTCAGGGTTGATGATTTAGTCACTATCAAATCTGGCTGTGAAAACCTAAGAAGTTATTAAGGTTAGGTCAGGTTTGCTTAGGTATATGTTAGGTTCGGTTCAGTGTAGGTTAGGTGTACGATTAAGACATGTTAGGAGCGTGGAGAGACACTCAGATCAGCTAGAGCAAACAGAAGCACCCGTGCTAGGACTACACCCCTGACGGGAGGTAGTCCTAGCACTGTCTTTGGTAATCGTGCTTTCAGCTACTCGGCACCAATGGCCTGGAACTCGCTACCGGAAAGCATAAGAGAGCTTAAAGCGTAGACATCCTTCAGAAGCAGACTCAAGACCCACCTTTTTACTGCAAAGAAGCGCTTTTGGAATGATCATTCGATCATAAAAGAGCGCTATACAAATACTAATATAATAATAATATAGGCCAGATTAGGTTATATTAGGTAAGATTAAAAAAAAACATGTAGAAATGTTCGCTTTTAATCACTGCTTGTATCATGTCGTGTGTCGAACACGGCTACCGTCGTAGCTCGGCGCGAAAACACGGCTCTCGCTTAAAAAAGCCCGCCAAAGTCTCGCGCGCAAATTGATTCCAAACGTATCCACCTGACCGTTCATCATCAGCGCGGACGGCTCCTTGTTTATGCGGTCCGGCCGTGTAATGGAAGCTGCGAAGGACGCGGTACTCCTCGCTCGTTCAGACTGTCAAAACGTGCAGATTTCTGCAATTATTATTTCACTGCTTTTTCGCGCACTAATTATTTTAATTGCTTCGGCAGCAACTGAAAATTTATGAACATGATCTTCGGCTTTACACTTAATTGCGCTTCACTTGTTGCTTTTTTCGATGTCAGTATTGATTAACATTAACGGTGGAGCTTTTCAACAATTATAGGAGTTACCACTTTCATTTAATGTTAGACGTTAAACTAAATAACATTTTTATAACTTGAAATATAAAATGTTTGTGAATTATGACGATTGAAAAATAAATAGTAAACATACAGGAAAATACCGACAGATGGTGATATTGATTCTGACGTCTGTGGAATTTTATGACGCTTACCATAGTGCATATGGCTAAGCACTGCATGTGGAGTGTTGATCCGCCAACGTCATAGACTACAGCCCGAGATTCACGCATCATTCTTTATTATTACAGGAATTTACTATGAATGTATATTTTAACACCAATTTTAATTAATAGGCTATGACTGGCATTCTAAGGCCGAGGGATCAAGTTCACACTAACCGGTAATAATTTAGAGCTCAGAAATCGATTAAAAATCTCTTTTTTTTAATCTCCGTCGGGGATAGAACCCACGACCTTTGGCTTGCAAAGCAAACGCTTTGAACATTAAGCTATACCCGCCGGCATGTTTCGGCTTTGTCGTAAAGACATTCTCAACTCTTTAATTATTATTTTTAATTTTATCCCCGTCTTCTTTGGCGTTTTACCACGAGCCAATGCAGCCGTAAAACGGGATTCGAGAACAGATGCATGCGTAGAATACTAGGGAGTACTATGGTTTGACTTTGTGAGGAATGATGAGGTGAGGGAGCGGATGGGGCTTCCTTTTATAATACGATCGGTCAAGAGGCAAAGGTGGACGTGGCTAGGGCATACATTAAGGCTGTATATTTCCCAACCAAGTCCTCCTTCGCTTCTTGACCGACTGTAGTATGTGAGGCTGGATTGTCCACTCTCTCACTTTGTTAATCCTCAAAAAGCCACTTGCTAAATTTACAACATTAACCATTTCGCATCGGTAGCCGATATATGCCGTCTAATATTCCCCTACCTTGACATCGGTAGCCGTGATATATCGTTTCGCTCCTTTCAGTACTCATTGTGACATCTACGATAGGAAATTGAAAGTGTAGTTATTCCCTTTATCAACCTACATGTACTTATGTTAGGTTTCGTCACAGGAGCGATTTTTCTGTAAACCACGTGTGTCAATGCCACCAAATGCATGGAGTTATACGCTGTTTGTTTTGTGTGCGTGAAAAAATTATAAATATTTTTTTGTCCCCATGAATAGAATATAAATCATTTGTATTTAGTATGACGCGTGATAAGTGACATGTTTTGGAATATTGTGAATTGTGAACGTTTGTTAATATATAGAATAGTTTTTTATGCATAATCTGATAGCTAAAGGATACAAGAACCAATGTGATATATGAAAATATGTCAGGTAAGTACATTTATGCTTCAAATACTAGTTTTAAGCAACAACAATTATTTTTTTTAAATACACGTCGTATTGACAGTATTATTTGTATTCCACCGAGCCTTAAGGAAAGCGTAAAACAGCATTTATTTATGTCATAAAAACGCAATACCATTTGCTTCAAAAAGCAATAAAATATATCAATATCGTTATTCATTTTTAAAAATGATTGCCGACATCAAAGTGGTCCGTCTCTATCCCTAAAAGGGTCACGCAAATAACTGCAGTGAATGCGATTTTATTGTCGCATTACGCCAAACGTTTTTATTGCTAAATGAAACAATTATTGCAGCGACGACGCGTGTCTTCTCGTCCTCCGATTGAAGTCCACCGCTGGTCGTCCGGCTGCATAAATTACATAATCGGGTCGCGCGAGGGCGGCACACCAGACAGAAGACAATTGAGATGCACTCCGCATGCGCAAGACCTGCATTCCTCTCCTTCTTCATCATTCCTCATTGCTGGTGCATCTTCGTGAGGGTCTGGCATATTCAACAGACAGCTGGACTGTGGGCTACTTGACCCAGTAACTATATTGACGGTGATGCGACCGTTTACGTGAAAATGAAGCAAATGAGCGAGAATGTCTGACATCATGTCTGGACATTATATGCTTGTTGTTACTTAACTAATGGATAACTGCTTTATGAATGAAGAACAGTTCAAAACCAAATTGTTTGGACGAAGAATAAATACAAGACCTGTAAAATAGTACTTTGTTTTACAAGATTCATGTTCAATTCCTTGGAATTATGGTTACGAGGATACTATAATTATATAACATTTCAAAGTATAAATTAAATGTTTTGATTAAAACATTGATTTCGAAAAACAACAATATTAATACGTATTTATTTTATATTTTTGTGTGTAAACTGTCACAGAAGTTTATAAAAAGTGTATTTTGGTAGTAGAGTAAATTATATGACATTTACTTGTATCTTCTTCGTAGTATCAATCCGTAGGATTGGTTTGCAGCAACAGAATCTTGCATCTCGATCTCCATTCCTCTCGGTCCTCTGCAACCCTTTTCAGCTCAGCATAAGCGCTACAGTTCATGTCCTCGAATACTTGCTGCAAATACTCCCGTCTAGGGCGCCGTTCTGGAGTAATGTTCGAACATTCCAGGTGGCATATCTTGTTGGCTGAAGGTATTTCTTATTTGTCTTGGTTGTTTTGTCTCGAGCAGTCCCCACCCGGAGATCCGATTGGGGGACTATTTTATCTCCGGAAAATTTTACTTGAGATGCAATCATTTTTTTACTTGTATATAGGGTTAGAATTTATCCAATATAATTAAGTAGATATCAATTTCCAGCTCAGGTTAAAAAATGAATAAAACCATATTTAAATAAAAATTTTAACATTTCTTGATAATAAATGATATGCTTTAATTACGAAGAGTGCAACTGATAATATAATAGTATTTTATTACCATTATATATATATTTTTTTCATTATTTACGCAAATAAATCACACACGCACATTTTTTTGGGTGATTTGTTGAGCGGATATGTTTAAGAAGGTCGTCGGGAATCATGTACGTTCCGAGAAATGTCTTGGGATGATGCGTGGACAGTGGAAATGAACTAAGAGGCTGCAATTTGTAATAACCATATGTTGCTGCTATGGAACAAATATGGGAAGAAAAATAAACATGGTTTACAGTGTAATATGGCCGTGAAATCAAATAAACAAGTTTAACAAATAATTCACGTTTTGAACATTAAAAACCATAAATTAATTCTTGGAAAGAAACCGATGTCGTTTGTTCGAGCATTCAAATCAACTAGATCTCAATTTGGTCATATTTCCTGCATGCCCTTTTGATACAAGTACTCTCGAATAATAGCTCTCGCCCGATAAGGAGTATTGTCGTAAAACATAAACATTGTCTTGTGAGACAATGCAGTTTTATCCATGATGATGACGCACAGAAGTTCTACCACTTGCAGCGTGATCCGAGTGCAGCAGTGCACGTATACCAGACGTTGCAGTTGTCGGTAGTTATTACGCAGACGCAGCAAGTGATGCATACTGATGGAGGAGCAGTCTGGAAACTGTTCATTGGTGTGATGAACTGCTTCGGAATAAGTAATCTTAATTTCAATCAAAGCAGATCAATTTTAGTTTTGATTTGATCCGTGATGATTTTAAGGATGATTGTAATTGACATTGAAAATCTGAAAAGACTGAGAGCTTTATAGTTTGTACTGTAAAATTGATTTTTTTGCAATATGCACTGCAGTATCCTATAAATCACATCGCTTGTAAGATTTTTTTGTTCCTAACAAACAGCTAGACTCTTCTCTCCATATAAACTTTTTAAGTACCAATTATCTAGTCTAAAACCGTCTTGTTGTTAAGACTTGGTGTTATTTAGCAAAACGATCACAAGCCTACGACTCACAAGATATTTATCGGTCTTTAATTATGCGCGTTTTTCGTGATGTCCTCTCTTGATACAATTATGTATTCTTCTGTACTCCGCTAATGAAGTTTTCTAATGTTATACCACCCGTGGTATTTCGTCGAACGTCCGCCGTATCTGCAAATCCGATTCTCGACCACAGAATACAGATGTGGCAGACTGTCGACTAGCGACCACATCGTGAATGAGACGCTTGACCACGTGTAGCAGACATTCGGCCACGTAATGCTGCGGTTGTCACCGTGTGAAAGCAGCACCAGGCGCAACCATTTGTCAAAATCGTCACAATTCGACGAATCAAAAATGTCAGTGGCGTAACTCAAACGATATTTGCTCGAATACACGTGTGTAAATAGCTTTGAGGATAAGTTTGAGTCTTAAGGTGAGTTTTAGGGATGAACCCACTACAACAGCACCGGCCATGTTTTTTCATCAAATCATTATTAGGGCTGTGGAGTTGGCTTCACAACCCAAAGTTCTGCCAATTATAATATGTTACGTAATTCAAGTAGTTCATGAAGACAATGAACCTGAGATTGTGAAAAAAGACATTGAATTTAAGTTTTCCTGTAACAATATTGCCAAGTATTTCGTGTCAGACGTTTTGCTATAATACAATCAACTTTCATATGGCTTTTGGTTTTAAGATCGGTTGATTAGCAGAAGCCTGGACCTTCAAAGGCTAAAGCCTACTCGTAAGTGACGGTTCAAGCCACAATGTACAACTTTTATATGAAAAATCGCCGTAAGTGCTATAGAAAAATATATGATTCATTTAAAAAATAAACTTACGTTTTACTACACTGTAATTGGATTTTTTTTTGGAGGCATGTTTTTAGGTTATTTGAATTTTAAAAAATAACCTAATTACATTTTCTAGGCATTAATGGGTTAAAAGTTTTCAAAAAGAAGTCCGCAGTTTCGACATCACTGAAGGCTTAATCAGTTGCAACGTGCTTATAAACTAAAATACTTGTATCGCCGTCTTGGTGATTATTCTATTATCGCTCCCAAAATCACTCACTTTTTAGGTAAAGTTGCGCCCATAGAGGCATTACGCATGCTGTCGCGCCTCACCGGAAGTGAACGCGCGGCGCTAGGCCGACAATAGCGCCCTGACTGTTTGGGGTCTTTTGAGCCGCCGCCCGCCTTCCGCGCTTCCCAGAAACCGCCCAGCGCCCCCTTGATGATGAAGAGCATACGCGTCCAGACACAATGCCAGGAATTTTCGGCGACACTTGTTATTATTCGTAATTGTTGCTTCATTGAGTTAATTCTTCTTCGTAGTATCAATCCGGTGGATCGGTTTGCAGCAACAGAATCTTGCATCTCGATCTCCATTCCTCTCGGTCCTCTGCAACCCTCTTCAGATCAGCATAAGAGCTACAATTGATGTCCTCGAGGGCCTCTACAGTTTCTACCCTCAACTTACTTTTACGAGTTAATTATTAAGCTGAAAACCGATAAGAATATCAATATTAAACAGGTCAATGATGTCTGGAGCTGATTTTAATAAAAAAATCTTTATACATTTCTGAATATGCATGCAGAATAACACAAGCGGTTGACACCAGTGGGCAATGTGATACTCAGTCAGCACGACTGGACGCTGCATGCGGGAAACGTTTGTTATGTTTGAGTTGTGGAGATTGCAATTTGCAAGTGTATATTGGTATGTTTCTTAAAGAGATTGTTTGAGGTAGGCAACATAGATGCTGGAAGTTAATTAAATATTTAGTTAAAATGATTAAAATTACGCTATGAATCAATAAAAAGTAAAAGTAATCGAACACTGTAAACAACAACTTAGACATCAAAAATATCAGTAGAAAGGACGACTTTGTGATTTAGCTACATTAAAGGAGGTCACTGGTAATGGTTTCTGCTGACCAAATGCTCAAAATGAGCGCAAATATGGCAGAAATCATCTGTTATTTTTCTACTGCACGGTTATATTTGTACCACGCAAATGTGTTCATTTTGCTGATATTTAATATAAAGTATGGGTAGGTGGTAAAGCGCTTGCCTATCATTTACGAGTTCATGGATCAAATCCACGACAACGATTCAAATATAAATATTTTACTTAAGAATTAATATTTAAAAAACCAATTTCATATTTATATAAGTTCTTTAAATAACTTTGTTAAAGGGAAATGAAATATAAAAAAAGGAATTTCGCGAATCAAAAACATACTTGAATTATCAATTAACCTCTCGGTATTCTCTTGTGTGTATTTTAAATTTAAAAAGAATGACTTGCGAAATTAAAATATATTTCTTCATTTATTTGGTGCAAGTTGCATAAAATTACAAAGAATGTTTAATTCTTAATAAATAAATAATTTTTACAACTAAAAAAAACACTTTATTCTCGTTTAAAAAAATAGCCGATGCAAATATGCTTTCAACGCTTTCTTTTAATTTATAGTGATGCATTATTTTTGATATCTAAAGTACGTGATCGGATCTGTTATCTCGAACAAGACTGAATACACGTATTCACAACGTGAAAATGATTGAAACGCGCTTCAAAAGCTCGGACATTACACATTTTGTATGGTCCAATAATTTAACCGGTGAAATTCAGATCGCTATCCGGACGAATAAAATGGGAAACATTTACGATGTTTTAGAAATTTGCATACGCACGTGAAACGTTTCAATTTGATATTAAAATAAATATTTGCTTTGGATATTTTATGTGAATTATTTTCAATTGTTAAATTTCAGAGTCTATTGATTATGTTCGTGACGTTGCTTACGCTGTGAACATCTTACATTTTACAATCAGTGCCGGTTTTAGGGGGTGGTGAAGTGGGTCTGCTAGGAGCGCCGAGGACAACCAATCTTTCTTATATTTTTAAAAATATAAACAATATGGAACCCTAGAAAAAAAATCCCCAGGGTGCCGCAGGGTCTAAAACATGTCTATAATAAAATTTCAATAGATCAACTGAAAAACGAATTAATATACTTTTCTTCTACATTAGTTTCTTCTGTAGAAAATATGACTATCACGAATTATGGCCACATACGTTAGTTCTGTCAACTGCTACTAAACTTATTATTAAAGCCTCTTTTTAAGTCATATTTGCTACTGTGATTGAAGCATTTTTATTTTATATGAAAATCTTATTGTTATTTTAACTCTCCTTATGCCTAGACTATTTGGTCTTAAGAAATGGCTAAATCCAGCTAATAACATGCAGTGCAATGTTGCCTAACTTCGTTGATCGAATAAAAGCCGGTGCAGTATAGTTGTTTGTCAATAGAGTTTAAATAAACATTATATCATTCTGTAAATTACATGATTAGTACTTACGTATATCAACAATATCTAGTGTTTTTTTACGTGTACCTCTATAAGTATTCTTTTAAGTGTTTTTATTTTAAAAAAACAACATAATCCGTTTTTACGTTTGTCATTCTCACGCCAACCGATGTAACAATACAGTATTCGCTATGAGTAAAGAAAATAATTATTTATGTATTCAAATGCATTCGTGAATATTACCTCTAAATATATATATTTAATTAAACTGTTTGAATATACATTTAATGAACACCAGAGAAATTCGTATTTTGAGGTATTGATAATTAAATTATCACGATTGATCAAAATTTCAGCAGATACGATGATATAAGTTCAAAGACATATATTACATTGAATAATGCTTGAAACTATGAAGAATGAATATTCAGAACTGATAGTTTTGTAAAGGAGCAGACAGTTGAGGAGTTAAAACTAAGAGAATAGAAGCTAAGAGTTTAAACAATTGAAGGTATGAGAGAAAGTTTATTGTTTGAAGCAGTTGACGGTGAGGTTGAAGAAAGAGACTGTCTGAAGTAGTTTGAGGGTAGAAGTGATGAAGTATATGGAAGATCCTGTAGTAGTTGAGGGTCTGTGTGGTAGAGGACGCAGACAGGCCGCCAAGAAGTTGGTGTAGATTGCATCTTGGGGTGAAGTTTAGCGCTGTCTGGGCGGGAATGTAGGAGGCGCATTGTTGGGCGTCTTGAGGATGCACCGGGAAGGGCGGAAACTTCCGGCGAGAATTCAATTTCCTGCTTTTATGTAAACCCCCGACCCCCATCCGCCATGAAAAATATTAAGCGTTTTTTTTAATGTATTAAGTTTGCTGAATAATGGTCACAGTTGGATTATTTTAATTTAAGAAATAAACTTTTTGAAGATTTTATAATGCTTCTAGTTAAAAGTTACTAAGAGGCTGGGTTGTATTTTATTAGTGTATTTTGATAACAACTTCATTGACAAAATAAATGAAGATCACTTAAAATCGAATGTCTACTGTGATTATCTTAATTTGATCATTGATAAAAAAAATCGTGAATGTGTATCATTATTTGAAAATTTTGATACAAAAGTTAATCAATAAGTTATTATTCAATTGGTAAAAAATAAAATTTCTCTTATTTTGTTATATTGATAGATCTAATGGCTGAAATACTGATCACATTAATACTAGTAATATTAGAACTTTTATCATTTTATAAAATTTATTTAATTTTTTTCCCTTACAGAAACATTCAAAAATTTGAACAACTTAATTCATTTTTGAAGTACAGCAAGAATTAATCTTAAAATAAAAAAATACAATATATACAAATATAGATCTTTATGATTAAGTACTAAGAACAAAGTAATAAAGACAAGCAACAGAAGGTCCCAATGCTCATCAAACAGACGACGCCAACAAATTATTCCTCCAAAGAAACTCGAGTTCATGTCTGAATTGGGCTTCCCTTACGTGAAATATATTAACATCGGAGGCAATTTGGTTAAACAGTCTGATTCCTCTCCCTAGAGGCATAGTCTCTGTCAGGTTAGTGTAACTCTTTGGGAGAGCGAACAATCTGTGCCTCCTTATTCTCAGATATTTATCGAAGACACACAAACCGATCTTCAACAAAATTTCAGGATTCCCGAACACGCCACGCAATCATCAACATCATTTATAACTGATTCACTCTGCAACTGTGTTTTGTGTGTTTACTATTATTTATGGTCAAGAAAGAACACTTACAGCAAACTTCTTAATGCTGTGGTCTTGAGCTTTTCTAAGAGTATCATTCTCTGAACGTGTTGTTACAAAAATGTAAGAACTACCTGGTGTAATCGGTACTTATAAATATTTTTAAATTCATTATTCATAGAAAATATATTTTTTTTTAATTTTACTGACGCCATAGTTTAATACATTAAATAAAAATAATTATTCGCATGCAGTGTTTAGACATATTGGCAAACACTGTAACGAGTACTTTGCCCGTGAGCATCTTACACGAAAATAATTGTTTGCATAGTGAACAACGGCTAATTTGAATTTCTTCTTCTTCCACGCGAGCCTCCATAATTAAGGAAATGAACGTTGCAGCGTTGCGCATTCAAATGCATTTTTTGTGCGAGCGCATACACTCAGGCGGTGCGATGAGAAAAAGTCTGATTCGTTAACAAAATGCAGTCCATCGCGAATGATTCATTAAGTGCAGTGCTTGTAATTACGCATCTTGCATACAAACCAGAAGTTACCAACAAAAAGAAAAAAAAAACGTATATTTTTACTAAAAGCTTCATGGTGTATAAATCATCATACAATGTGTCATGGAGAGATCCATACTGGGCGTGTCTCTAAGAATATAGAATCTGAAACGAGGATAACCGATGAATAACTCAAGTATTAGAAGCTACCCAACGGATAGGCACACTCAATTGGCAATGGGTAAGACATGTCTGTCGAAAAGACAACGGTCGATCGGGAAGAATAGTGATGGAGAACCGACGACATCAAAAAAATAGCGGAATTAGTCTAGATACAGAGGGTAGAAGATCAAAAAGTATGTAGACTCATGGGAGAGCCTGTGGACGCACACAGGCTGATGATGATGTATCAAATACGCATTTTTTGCCATGGTAGGCAAATGCTTTACTGTTAGCTATGTCCGTCAGCAACTGATCGAAAGCGGATTAAAATACTGACGATTTAATTGTAGCCATTATAAATATGCATCGATCGCGCTGCAATAAAGCGCATCCAAGAGCGCATTAGACAGCGTGCTTTGGTGTGATAGCCATCGGGGAAAAGTGCGCGGAGAAATGCATTATTCATGGCCGTGGGACTGCAGTAAAACGCATCGGAAAAAATTGCGATCATGACCGGCGGTCCTACAGGAAACCTCTCCCTCTTTATGGACACTAAAAGTTTTAATGTTCCGACGCAACGCATTCATAATGCAACATCTTATTCAATTCCGCACTGTCTTTGGTTTTGAGCAATTGCGGCTGTAAAATGTATTGCGGAAATTGCGTAATTGTGAAATTTATTGCGAAATTCATTAAGCTCGCCGTAAAATGCGCTTTATATGAGTGAGTACAAAAATGTTGAGCTTACATATTTTTAAACAGCTTATTAAGAACTTAATTAGTGATGCAGTAATTGTGTAATAAAGCCAAGACATATAAGATTATATTATTACTTATAGACCTACCTGGATATATGGTTCTCAATGACCCTTAAGGCAAAAGTCCGACAGCGAATCACAGCAACTGTAATATTCGAGTCATATTTTTGGATGATTTATAAATTGGATATTTTTTTAAGAAGCTAGGTCATTAACGATAATATTGGTAAAGTATATAATATGAGATTTATTTAGACTCAATAAAGTAGGGAAAATTAATCACCGGTCAATGCCTTTTTCCTTAGATAAGTTGATGATAGATTTGTCATTTAAGAAAATATTTACTACGGGTACACGATTTTGTTAATCGTATATTAGCTGTTAGATATAAACGATTTATTAGATCATTTTATTAATGAATACATGTTTTTTTGCTCCAAAATAATGCACGGTAAAAATGCTGAAAAAATGTAAATTTTGTAGGGATTTGTTAGTAGATTGTTTGAACAGGAAAAGGCCGCATACCTTTGATGGAAGTGCCTCTCATAACTCACGACACCTGAACTGTTTGTTTAACAATGTCTGATTAACATATTTGTTGGTAGTTAGGTGAATCAGGTATGACCGGTGTTACTTGGTGTTGCCACATTAGGCAATGGCGGAATCCCTTTGATCTGGCCACACCAGACAAAAACAGAGTCAGATCAGTAATTATAAATCATTAGAAAAATCTAAATAACCACTATTTTATCCTTGATAAATTAGAGCTGAACTCTTTTATTACGGCTCAATTCAGATTACAAATTATACTGTCAATTATAAAACTAGTATTCGAAGCGTAAATGTACTTATCTGGTATATTTTCATATATCACATTGGTTCTTGTATCCTTTAACTATCAGATGATGCATAAAAAACTATTCTAAGAAAGTAGCAAAACGATATATCACGTCAACCGATGTCAACGGTCGACGAATCTTATGACGGCATATGCTGACAACCGATACGAAACGGTTAAAATAGTTAAAGATATATAAACACAATCAAAACAGAATGTATAGTAAGATTTTGGTCATATTATGCACGTTATATAAACAATTTATGCGGGAATAATTGTATGAATATATATTTATTTTCTTCCCATATCCGTTCCATTTCTTAAACATTTGGTCACCTCACCACAAATTGCGTAAATTTGTTCAAACTCGTATATTTTGCCGGCGGGTATGGCTCAATGGTCAAAGTGTTTGCTTTGCAAGCCAAAGGTCGTGGGTTCGATGCCCGAAGGAGATTTGAAAAAAAGGATTTTAATCGATTTCCGAGCTCCAATTCGTGGAGGACAGAAGTCGTCCCGTGAAGACCACTTATTCATAGTAAATTCCTGTAATAATTAAGGATGATGCGTGAATCTTGGGCTGTAGTCTATGACGTTGGCGGATCAATACTCCACATGCAGCGCTTAACCATATGTAACATGGTAAGCGTCATAGAATCAACAGACAGGACTTCAGCAACACTATCACCATCGGTCGCTATTCTCCTGCTATTGGTGCTGGACATTTCAATGAGCATATTCATTCTTTAGCTTGATCATACAATTGACAATAATTTCTGCCATATAAAGCGCAAATTTGTTCATACTAGTCTTAATTTTACTTAGTCTAATCTTCTTCTTTAGCCTCGCAATTTCCCATAATCTAGGGTCGGTTCTCCTTATGCACGTTCGCCGGGTCTGTCTGTCCTGCGCTGCGTTGCATTCTCCGTCAAGCCCAGCGTTTTCAAATCCTTGTCTACAGTTACAGCCCAGGTTGCCTGTGTTCGTCCAGGTCTTCTTCTCAGCGTGGTTTCCCAGCCTTCTATTTTCTGTTCATACTCGAATATTTAATATTATTAATCAATTTGGCTCTGTCTTGAGCTAAACAAACTGAAAATCATAATGGCGGCATCTGTGCAATGAGCAAAGACAAATGGCGGCGTTACCAAACGCCTCACTCCGCTTCCCAGAACCATCGCTCCGTATGCAAAAATCGCGCGTCTCGTTGTTGCGGTTCTTGCAACACATTCGGAGACTCGCAGACAGGTGCAAATTCTTAATTAGAAGCGACATTGTTACTGAAACCGATGTGATTTGCGATGCTACTGGCGACTAGTCGGACGGCGGACTTTATGCGAAACAATCCATCGGCCGGGGTCACGCGTCTACAATACAAATCGATCAATCCAAGCAAGAGATGTACTTGATGTTTGAGCGCTTGTTTGTAATTTATTTTATTGACCTGAGAAGCAGCTGATTGGTGTTGGTCTACCTTTTTGGTTGGTTCGTTAGCTCTTAAAATTTATAGACTTGTCTACATATACAAGTCTTATGCTCTATGTATACTTATTAATATTGGATCCTTTTTTATATAAGCACATACAGGAGAATACCGACAGATAGTGATAGTAATTCTGAATTCTCATCTGTGGAGTTCTATGACGCTTACCGTGCTGCATATGCATATGGCTAAGCACTGCATGTGGAGTGTTGATCCGCCAACGTCATAGGGTACAGACCGAGATTCACACATCATCTTTTATTATTACAGGAATTTACTATGAATGCGTAGGCTTCAAGGGACTACTTTCGTCTACTACCAATTTTGATTAATAGGCTATGACTGTCATTTTACGGATGAGGGATCAAATTCACACCAACCGGGGGTATTTTCGAGGTCAGAAATAGTTTTTTTTTTTAATCTCCGTCGGGGATCGAACCCATGACCTTTTGTTTGCAAAGCAAACGCTTTGACCACTGAGCTATACCCGCCGCCATGTTTCGGCTTTGTCAAAAAGACATTCTCAACCCTATAACTATAATTTTTGGCATTTCACCAAGAACCAATGCAGCCGTATAATGGGATCCGAGACCAGATGCCTGCGTAGAATACTAGAGAGTACTATGGCTTGACTTGTGGTGAGAAATGATGAGGTGAGGAAGCGGATGGGGCTACCTTCTTATAATACAATCGGTCAAGAGGCTAAGGTGGACGTGGCTAGGACATATATGAAGGCTGTATATTTCCCAAACAGGCTCACCTTCGCTTCTTGACCGACTGTAGTATGTGAGTCTGGCTTGTCCACTCTTTCACTTTGTTAATCCTCAAAAAGCCACTTGCTACACTTACAAAATTAACCCTTTCGCATCGGTTGCCGATATATGCCGTCTAAGATTCCCCTACCATTGACATCGGTAGCCGTGATAAATCGTTTCTTCGAATTCGAAAAATTGTGTGTCCATGTGGACACCTGTGCCACTAATGGGTTTTAATGTAACTTTTAATATCAATTTAGTTTTTCCTCTTAATAGTATTATAACTGAAGCATTCTTGTTTCATGATATTAATGATATTTCAAAATTTTCTACAACAACTAAGTACTCTTTATCTTTAATTGATAGAGCGATACATAAGGTTTTAAAATGTCATATTATAATTAGCGAAAGTAAAATTTTTTTAGTCAAATATTAAGTGATCTCAAGCTTTCATAACATGGCCTTATTGTCTGTTATTTAAGCAGCAACTCCGATGCTGTAACTCAGTTTGCATCTAAAACAAAAGACTAGTAAGGCGTCAGTCCGTCTGGCACAATAGTAATTCAAGTGGAGGTAACCAGTGGCGGTGTTTGCCAAATTTTTGCACGTATGGCCATGGACGAGCGTCAGATCCATTCACAAGTAGTCTCTGGGAGAGTGAGCAGCATTTGGTTCATCTACAACATTCGTTGAGGATATTGAGGCCAGAGTCTTGCAATGGTTATTGCCATTCAAGGTAGTCTCTAGTTGTCTCAATGATTTTTGTGTATCTTTACTCTTGCAGAATAATATTGATAATGCCACAAACTTAAATGTAGGTTGCGTAATCATTACTTTTGTATGTAATTAATGTATTTTATGAAAAAAATGCATTACACGCTTCATCATCCATTACATTACTATACAATACTTGTGTATTTGAGAGTCTGGGTTAAAATATTTGACGAAAAGCTAATAACGAAGATATCTTTTCTTTTAGTGGCTTTTGCAACTTAGAAAAAGATTTTTTTCTCTCATACTTAGTTCTTCTACTTTCCAATCTACTCACTAATTGGAATACATAATCGTTATTAATTTCTGATCTACAGATATTGGCAATCCTCATGCTTTTTTTCTTTCAAATCATAGCTGCACCCTTCAAATGGAAAGATACTATATTATAGATTCTATGTTTGGGATAATCAACTTAATGCTCTAAATTAGATCATTTTTTCTTCAGAGTTTAACTGAATTTCAAAATCGTTTAAAATTAATAAAAAAACATATTTTGTACAACAGAAGCTGAAAAACCGTTACTAAGTAGAACAGACAGAGTTTTTGTATGTAATATAAGCATTTCCTTTTATGACCTCTAATTGTATCTTTTTCATCAATATTTTCGATGTTTTTTGAAAAGACTGCTTACGAAAAGGTTGAGTATGATTATGCTAGTCTTAAGCGTTTAAATTTCTTCCGTTTCTGGCTAGCGACTTGTTATTGTTTGATTGCGTGAACAACGAGTAGTGCGCCATGGATGGTGCAACGTTTTGAAAGGAATTCGCAGTTTGCTGATTGAGTTATTCCGCCCATTAAGGGAGGCAGAGCATTGTGTCTGCAAATGCCGACAGTACCAGGAGATGCTAAGTAGTGGGTCCAGTATACTCGGACTACCAGTAATAATAGTACACTTCTATCTAATCTCCAATTCTTGAAACATAAACGTGATGTTGATTCACTATGTTTTTTTGTACCTCTATTACTGCTGCGCCTTTGAACTAAAATAATTAATTCCTCTTCCACACACCCATAACCAACAGACTTTTACTTGCTAAATATTCACGAGTGCGTCGATCACTTTTCACAAGTAAAACACTAGTAGTTTTACACTAATGCTAGTCTTGAATGCGTTTATTATTTATAAACATATTTAAAATTATAATTTTTTTAAATAAAATGTGTTAACTTGAAACCGTAAGGACTGTTTTCTTGTATTAAAGTATCGTTTTTTTCCATAATATGTTTACTGGCTTAGTATTAACTTTAATATAACCAGTTTTAGGTAATGTTACGTTTGATAAAGAAAGTTTGAAAAGCAAATGCACGGTTTGTTGATTCTGCAGTGTATCCAAGCCACAGTTTTTATATGGAATTTGCTGCAATTCATTAAGCATGACTCGGTTACTTGTCGGACATACATTTGTCCATTAGTACTTAACTCGTCTAAAGAAGACCGCCCTGTTTCAACTAATCTGCTTTACCGAGTCTCACTCGATCACATATGATACCAATGTCATAAAATGTATCTTTTTGATATTTTTAAAATATAAAATATTGATTGATTAAAACTGCATCAAGTTCTCATTCTCTTTAAATACAATCTCACAAAACCCATGCTTATAGTCTAAACATTAAGAAATTGCAATAAATGTTAAGCTTAAATCATTGATCACTTGAAATTTTAAATTAATCCTTTAATTCAGATACATATGAGTATACATATGAGAGAGTTTATAAGCTATGTAAGCACACGAAGTTACCAATAAATATATAATTCTTATATTTATCATAGACTTTTGTAGGAAATTTGGGCCACTTCTGACAATATATCCTCAAAGACATGAAACTGGTTCATTAATATTAAATAAATATGCATAATTAAATTTAAAAAAAAGCGATAAATTACCCCATTAAAGAAGCGCATACAAATGATTTTGTGGAAAGAATATTTAAATCGTAAAATTACAGGTAATTTGTAATAAATATTTGTACAGTATTTATGCGACTTTGGTTCATTGCTAATTATTTTATTTCTTTTGTTCACAGGTTAACAGGCCTCTTACGATGAAGAAGGAAGGAATCCAGACGCGCAACCGCAAGTTGAGCAGCAAGAGCAAGAAGAAGAAGGGCGGAGGCTGCTTGGCGCTGGGAGGCGTCATGGGGGACCTCATCAAGCCCCTCCAGGACAAGGGGGGATTCGGGGGATCGCCCTTCGGGTCCGCCATGGGTGACTTCGGTCAGTCCTTCAGTCAGTCCACAATCCATATTAATACCAAAGTTCATAGACCACTGATCCATTTGAGACGGATCACGTGTGACCTCATCAAGTACCTGCAGGATATAAACGATTCCGAAAGATCTTCACTTCAAGCAGTAAAAAGTCTATTAGTATATACAAAAAGTATTAAGAGTCAGCTTTCACTTTTGACAATATCTATTTGAAAGGATTGATTGACATCTGATCATTGATAATCCAAGCTGATATAAAATTAACGTATTTTTTGTTTGAATTTGGTTTATCATACGTAAGTATATAAAGTAAGACCTGGTACTCAAGCAAGGTGGATGCAGTCATTATCATATTTGGTAGGTTCATCAGTTAGGTTAAATATTGTTCTACATATATTGGTTTTAAATTTTAGCTGTGGTTCTGTAATCCAACTGTTTTAATCCAGCTGAAGAATAAGATACGTATTTCCAAACATTTGAAAATTATGGAAAACACTACTATTGAATTTGTATCAACCTATTACTAGAAGAGAATAAAACAGCTGCTATCCTGAAGTAGATAGATATCTTTACATTATGTTTTAATATTCCCGATGTTGGAGTAGGAAGCATGAGTGTAACTTAGTCCAACTTAGTACGCATATGTGCTACAAGAAGATTCTGGTACCATTGAAGCTATTTTGGTGTCTATGAAGATTGACACGCTTGCAAAATGCTCTACCTGACGCTCGCAAAAAGCTAATTTTTTTAGAATGGCTTTTCCGTGATTTTAGGTCCATTGTTTAGATGTGAATTAATCTCTCTATTGGTAACGAAATTATTAAGCTACAGCGTGTCTTGAATTGCCTTTCCTAGTGTTGTAAATCTAACGTGCAATGTTTGTTACAGGCCAGCACGGTGCGCACCTGGGCGTGCATCCCGCGCACGCGCACATGTCTGCGCACTGGTACGGGGCAGGGCCCGCCCATCAAGGCTTCGCGGCGCCTCCGCCCGCGCCCCCAACCGCCTACCACCATCACATGACGGGACTCACCTCGCTCAACTCAATGGTAAGCATCATTTCTTAAATCTCTTAACTATACACCCGGATGCACAGACATTTAAGACTTTAGAATTTTCTAAAGGAAAGAAGCTATTATATTTACAATAGTTTAGTTACCTTAAGAAATATCTTTGCATACGGGTCTTAAGTTGGTTACCTTAAACCAAATAATGGTTCATGAGCGTAAAGAGATTTCAGTGTCATATCTATACTCTCAACAATGATAAAAAAGAAACTGGGAGATTACAACGTGATATGAAGAGGTACGTCAGTTTTTTAATGCGGTGAAAATTCTAAAGTAGTTTTAAGACCGATTTCGTTTATTTTTTAAGAAAATAATGTAATGGTAGTCATATTTTTACGATCCACAGTTTCACGGAGGCAGGAGATACTTCATAGATAACTATCGAAAATAAAATAAAATTTATTTATGCGAGATTTTTAACACTCAGCAAACAGCCCTCGACAGACAATATAATTGAATATAAATTTTTACTAGGATTTCCTTTTTTATCTTGAAATTAACAATTACTCTTACTGCATAAGACATCAGCCAATTAATATACAATTATATCATAATTCTTAACAAAGCATGTATTGCTTGATTATTATACTTATCAATTCACTAACTTAATCATTCAATACTGTATCCTTGATTTAAATAAATAAAGCTACACAGCGAATTTAGAACATTCATTATAGTAATTATAGCATTAACACAATAAAACACATATTTCTTCATAAATAACATGTATTTTTTCATTTCTTCTGCAGTCGGGATGGAGGTCAGAGTACACGTGATGAGCTGATGATGAAGACTCCATCAGCTGGCCGGGAGACTTCCGGGTGTAAATACCTAAGTGACCGGAAGGGCCGCCATTTTCCTGTCGACAATGTTTGTTAGAATAAAATCCACCGCAACTACTGTACATTCTACACTATAGACTTAACGTTAATATTATTTTATGTAAACATATAATATATTACAGAATAATAATTTGTTTGATTTTTCTCAACTTGACATTTATTGTTTCGCCTTGAATATTTAACATTTAAGGCACGTGGACACTTGAGAGGAATTCTTAAAGGCAAGAACAAACTATTGAAATCTTAAAGATGTTCTGTAAGTCTATTTGTTTAAGAGGACTCTTGACTATTAAATATTTAGTTATTGTTTCCTTATTACATTGAGAATAATTGTAATTTTCAATCAATCCTTTTCAGGATATAATCTATTGAGATGAAATTCCTATTAAGAGATGTGGAAATAATAGTGGTTCTGGAGCTCTCAAGTGTTCACGCAGCATAATATTGTTTTGGAGGGATGAAAGTACAAATACCGTAAGTAAAAAATATTCATAAAGTATTAAAGTTTGAGGGTGACTTGTTTATTTATTGTTTGTAATAAACTTTATTTTCTTCATTGTAAATTTGAAAAAAATGCGTAAGTTTTATCGTATCAAGATGTAAAAGTATTAAGCGTAAGTGAATAAAATTATGGTGTTCCAGAGATTGTAAAATGTGTGTAAATATTGTAATCATTGAATATTCATATAATTTTTTGTTAATATTTAAAAAAAAGTGTTATTGAAAACTTGTGGCCATATTATGTAAGAAATTTTGAGTGATAATTTCTATTATTATCGGATTTAAAAAGTAAACTCGTGTACTGTGTAAATTTTATTAGGTTTCAATAAATGTAATTAATGAAAATGTTGTTAAATTAAGTGGGTGTGAATTATTATTTAAAATAGTCACTATGTAAAATAAATAAATAAATATATAATACTATCATTTAAATGAGACTATTGTATTTTATACTTGTAAAAATAATGTGTACTTCACCGTTTTTCGCACCATTGTACTGAATTTAGCGAAATCGCACGTTACGATGAAACGCTTTCAAAAGATTTTCCTCGTGATTAACCAATCAAAAATAATAACATAAATACGCTTGTTATTAGATGCTTTATTTATTACAATACCAACTTATTTTATGTATTAAGTGATGAGTAGAATTGTATTATCAAAAATAAAAACAACATATACTTTTAGGTACTATAGATATAAACCAGTATCTTCTTTGTAGTAGTATCAATACGGTGGATTGGTTTGCAGCAACAAAATCTTGCATCTCGATCTCCATTCCTCTCGGTCCTCCGCAACCTCTTCAGCTCAGCATAAGAGCTACAATTCATGTCCTCGAACATTTGCTGCAAATACTGCCGTCTAGGGCATCCTCTGCAGATTCTACCCTCAACCATCCCCTCCACAATGTCGTGAAGAAGACCATCGTGGCGCATGATGTGACCGATCCATCGGGCTCACATCTCTGAGATGGGTCTTAAATATATATGTTTTACAAATACACGTTGATGTCTACCATAAACTTGTTTAATATTTTGAATTTATTAAAGAATTCAATGATGAAATGCAAGAATCAGTAAGATGGTTTTTATGTTTATACAGTTTTATTTGTAAAAATAATATATTTAAAATTGATGTTTATGTAATTCATTTTCGTTTATTTTCAGTATAAAAATAAAATAATCATCGTAATGTGCGCATCGCTTTATTTATCTTTTGAATACGATTGTCAAATAAAGATAACTCATACAATACAATAAGTTAAATAAAATAGTAAATGAATAGCTGTAAGGTTGTCTGTTTTAATTTGTCTTTGAAAAACGTTTGTAACGCGTTTTATTTAAATGTTACAAAAATAAATTTAAAAAAACTAAATAAAAATGTGCAATGGGATTTATTTAACGATAAGTTTTTTTATATATCACCGTAGTTGTTGCCCGCGTAATAACGGGCTTTTAAACTTTATATTCAAATTATTTATTTATTAATATTTTGTACTTTTAGAGTGTATCACTGATGATTTAGAGACTGTATGTAAAATATGGAATTTATAGCTATACAACAAATTTTTACAAATCGAACTTTTTTTAATATAACTCGTTTAATGTAAAATTATAATAAACCCACAGTTGTTTGATTAAAATGTATAAAAATAACTTTAAAAGATCACAAAAACGAGTCTTTATTTGGTGCAAAAAAACATTTAACACGTTAATCGCTATGTCAACTGCCGGTGGCTGATACTGAGTCATTACAATCACGCCGCGTCGGCCACCGGTGGCTGACACGACATACATAAATAAGAGTTGGTCGTTTTGCGCTGTCAGCCATGCGTTCCCATACAAACTGCTATTCAGAATGTCCGACGCGATCCTAACATCTAAAGCCACAAAAACATTTTCTAACACAAAAAAGTGTCGGCAGTCAACGTGCTTAGTGCATTTGGTTGTTAAAATATCGATACCTGTTTGTTTGACCGATGAAAAAAAGGTTAATGGTTATTGGGTTTTATAATTATAAAGCTGCTCAACGTGTTAACTACTAGTTTTTTAGTTGGAACCGTACTTTGAGATGCTGCCTCAAAACACAGTAAGTGATTATCTTTAATCCATGTAATTATGTGTGTTCAATGTCTAAGCTCTGAATCAAGTTTGTCTGAACAAATTGAATATCACTTTTTTAACTCTTAACTTAACAAATACTTTTTATTAAAAAATTTACAAATGTTCAAAATTTTGATTTATTCATTACACAAATAATTCATAAATTAATAATTATAAGTAAAAAATATTATTTTAGAATGTTTAATTTCAGATTATTAATTTTTTGGTTCAATAGTAAAATATTTCAAAAAATTAAATCGTTTTTACATGGCTTACAGATACTTTTTTCTTCAAATATTGACTCGTTTTTACGCAAAATTGATTTTCATAGAAACGAAATGTTTTATTTGATCGACTGTTCAAATATAACCAGTATTATTTCGCGTAAGAAGGTATTTTTTACTTATAGGGTGATTTGTCTCAGGAATTTGTCACTAAGCACACTTTTCTTATTTCAATTAAACAGGGTTATTTTTCATTTATTTATAACACGAAACAATTTTTCTTACTTTGCTAAAGAAAACATATTTTTTCATTAAACATTTTACCGTTTGGTTTGTTTTAACATAATTTGAAAAATGTTAAAACGCATACAAAATTCAAAATAATTTTTTACGCATGAATGTTTTTAAAAATCACAAAACATTTATTGAACCGTTATATGTTTACTTTTAAAAGCAAGATAAAAATACTAAAATAAATTTTTGGATGTCATTACGTTTTTAATTGATTTGAAGTACAAAATATGAAATTCTACACAATATTATCATGTATACTTGAGGGCACTTTGTAAATAATTAATCATGAATATATGTAACATTGAGTTTTTTAAATCTCTATAATACATAAAAGTATTCTAATTAAAAATTCACCATGATTTAATTTTATAGTTTCACACAGAAAATGTTTAACGTGTAAAAATGTATACTGTAAAGCAGTGTAAGTGACTTAAAGTATGTACTTAATGTTAAATTAAAAAATAATATAAAAAAATATTACGCACAAATTTTTTTTGTTCTGAAAGCAATGTAATGATGCAAAAAATGCTACTTAAAATTGAAAGTATTGTTGAAATTGCAAATTTGGTTACACCAAAAGATCACACCGTAGCCTAAGAAGTTATTTGCCAAAAGATAATTTTGCATTTTGCATTTAAAATAACTTTACGTATTACTTATTTCTTTAATGTCTTAAGTGAATTAATATTTCTAAAAAGGCTTTCAGTCACTTATACTATTTTAAACCTTAATTGCTTAAAAGCGCATAAGCACTTTTTAGCAAATGTAATTGAAAAAAATGTTTAAACATTATGTAATTGAATCAATTGACTTCGTAAAATAAAATAAATAAATAAACAAAAACATTGTTGTACTGAAAATATAAATGAATTGTTAATTTAAAGACTGTACCAAGTGTTGCAATAATTATTATACTTATAAAAGGAACTTTATCACTGACTTGCTGATTCACTCTATAACGTCTTTTATTTTTTATAACTGTTGTAAATGAGCTCTAACGGTTGACTTAATGAACTAGTAAGATCGCTTTTGGGGTCTCATAACAATATAGTTGCAAGTGAAATATATAGTTTTTTTTCCAAAGGCATTTAATTATATATTTGTTTTTAATTCAAACAGAACAAATATGCATGCATACATAAATGAACGTAATAAAAATATTTGAAAATTATTTTATTATTTTACAACAAACATACTTACTTTCAACGTTGTTTCATTTTGTAAAAAAAAAGTGGGGAGCATTTAAAAAACCTAATTTAATAAACCATACGAATTGTTTTTGGTTAATTTTTTTTTTAAATACGCCTACAACTTTTTTTAATTATCAACAGTGTGAATAATATAGCAACATATATTACATAATGTGTATTGTATCACCTTAAATATTTTTATTGTATTTTATTTTCTACACAGCACTATGTTTATATAATGTACATTATTTGAACGCATTAATTTATATAAAAATAAATAAAGTTATATAAATATATAAATTCTTCTCAAAATTATGTAATCGTTTTTAGCAATCTTTTTTGTTTGTATCTTTATATATAGAATAAGCCATTAGGCATAATTCATTGCATATAAAGCAATAGTATAAAATCATACGATGTATATAATATATATTATTATTAAATTAAAATAAATTATAAAAAATTAAACTTTGTAAATCAATGTTTTTTTTTGTTGAAAACAGTGTTTCTCATTTTTTTTTTCAAATATTTATTTATATAAAAATAGTGCTGTCGGAATTATAGTGTTAAGATTTGCCCATCGTGTGATTGTAGGTATAATTTATTGATATAAAAATTTAAAAAAATAGCCGATAATTTCGTGTTAGCGTATTGTATTGTGGAAGAAGAAAAAGTTTGGGGGAAACGTGTAAAATATAAACCAGTAAAAGAAGAACGGTTATATTATGGGGAAGAGAACGAGAACAATGCATACAAATATTAATAATAAAAAATAAATATAAAAAAAAACGATTTTTATTTTACCTTACCAAATTTCACTATATTGACATATCTCTACTGTTTTACACAAACTACTTAAAATATTAATTTTGGAAGAATAATACAAAAGTTCCAAATCGGGATACTTAATTTTATTTTTCCAACCTAACCACTCATCGAGAAAACTATAAAGAATATTGAGAATATATTCTTACTCTAAAAGAAAGAAATATTTTCATTTAGAAAAGTAAGGAAAAAGAGTTACAGAAAAACTTTGTATATACATTATATATGCTCGGCGGTGCTCCGAAGGCAGATCTGACACTGAATGAGGCAAGAATCATGGCGGCTGACAGAGCTTCATAGTGGTAGTTCGTGACCATATGCTTCAGTTAGAAGAGCAAACATGTTGTGTGATAATGTTAATGTTATTTATAGGGTCCGCCATCTAACGTTTTTTTTTTCAACTAGTGGTTATTTCATGAATGGTAACATTTAGCTCACGTCTGATTTGACAGATAATTAGTTTTAGTCTTTCGCTAAACGAATATGGTTGTGTATACGCTTGAACAACGCTGGGAAATATTGCGACATTACCTTGAAAATCATACTATTGTCCGCCATCTAACGTTTTTTTTTCAACTAGAGCTTATTTCGTGAATGGTAACACTTAACTCATGTCTGATTTGACAGGTAATTAGTTTTATCCTTTTGCTAAACGAATATGGTTGTGTATATGCTTGAACAATACTGGAAAATATTGCGACATTACTTTGAAAATCAGGCAATTTTTCTTCGAAAATGAGCAAGGAGTGGCCGTTACAGTCAATGGCGATCGTTATCGGGCCATTTTTGTTCACAAAAATTGAAGAGGAGAATATTGGCAACATTTGATTTCAACAAGACGGCGCTATATGCCACACAGCCGAAGCTACATTCAATGTTTTGCGCTCCATTTTCAAAAAAAAAAGTTATTTGGCGGACCCGTTATAAAAATTAAAATCTAATAAATGAGTATACCTGCTCTCTAAGTTTGTTATTGAATTTCGTGGTGGGAGGATGAAGAGCAGATTAACAACACAGAGACATTTTGTTTGAAGCAGATTGACATATACATTTCGATAACTTTACAAACTTCTGGCCCGGACTTATTCACAGCATTCAGGCCGGGCCAACGACAATATGACCTCGCCGCCGTCGGCACACAACTGACTGGGGACCGTGCGCCGTGGCTTTTCCAAAATGCCAATATGGCGACATATACATGTATGACAAGCGAACAGAAATAAGAGACGAAATATTGCATATCGAGGTTTTTGGTACCAGTCAGCAAGGGCTGTATCATGCTGATATCAATATATACATATAAATATTTTAATAGTAGCGTACAATAAAAATGTGGATTCAATTCCAAAAATAAGGTAACAAGACCAAGATAAAACAAGTAGTTTTCATCCATTCAATCTATAGTTCGGTTCGAGACCTGAGTGGTAATTACTAAATAAATAGACTGTCGATAACTAATAATAATATAAAAAGCTTGTGAATAAATTGACTGATTGAATCATAAATATAATAATATACATACTCTGAATATATATATTATGTGGTATACCACAGAGACATCCATCGTTATACGATAGTTACAATGGTATAAATACACAAATTTCGCGTATCTATTCAGGCGGAGAATAGTCGTGTGGACTGCGCGATATGTTGAATAAGAGCAAAGGTTGCAAGGCTTGTGGTTCGAATTCCGCGTCTGCCGATATTTTTTCTGAATGAATTGATGCGTATAAAATTTGGTGTATAATTGTATGTATGCATTTAATTACCAAAAACATTGCACACAATAAATATTTGCATAAAATAATTTAAAAATATTTATGCAACATTTGTACATACTCTTACGAATTCATTTGTACCTGAAATTTTTTAAATGTACAATACTCTTACGAAAAGTTAATCTTTCTTTTCTTCTTCCTACCTTGTATGAAACTTAGAAGCACAAAAAAAACCTAAACCAAACCGTCTTGAGTAGTTTTGAAAAGAAACCACAATACCATCGTCGGTTTCAAATGTTAACAATCTGCAAAATATTTGCACATAAAATTGGTTTAAATTTTTATAAATGTTCTTGAAATTGTTGTTACTCATGTTCACAAAATGATAAGGACATAAGTGTAAAGTTTTTTTTTATGTAAACGCATGCAGGAAAGCACAGCCGGTCAATACCAGTGCACTCTATGACGCTCAGCCAGGGAGGCTGGACGCTGCATTCGGGAAAACGTGTTTAGTGTTTGTGTGTGGGTTGGGGAGATTGCAAGTGGCTTTGTATCTGTTTCTTGAAGAGATCCAGATTGTAGGAAGGAAAAAACACAGACGCTGGAAGAGTATTCCAAAGCTTACCAGTGGCATTAAGGAAGGAGCTTTGGAAGCTGCCAGTTCTTGGTCCACACACATTAACCGTGCATGGATGTTCAGCAAGTGGAAGACGAGTTTATCGGTTGTGGGTGGGTGCAGGAGGAATTATTTCTTTAAGTTCCGAAAAGCAGCGACCGTCGTAATAACGGTAGAAAAGACTAAGAGAATCAATCTTACGCCTGTGTTCCATTGATTGCAGGTTAGACGTAACAGTGTCATTGTTTATCAAACAAATTGCTCTTCTTTACTAAGTCAATTAAGTTTAGAAGGTATTTTGGGACTCCAATCCAAAGGTGACTGCCGTATTCAAGGATAGGTCGGGATTTTCCTTTATATAGAAGAAGAAGTTGTTTATCATTGAAACACCGACGTGATCTATATAACGTATGCACATAGAGGAGAATACCGACAAATGATAGTACCGTTTTTTGGCTGCATGTGTGATATTGATCCGCTAACGTTGTAGAGAATAAACTACAACCCAGCATTCACGAATCATTAATTTTTAACAAGAATTCACTATCAATGGATGGTGCTCGCGAGACGACGTTTGTCTTATCTTAATTTTAATTGATATGCTGTGACTGGCATTTTACGAGGGAGCGAACATATTTACACCAATCGAGTGTAAAATCAATTGTATTTTAATTTTCATTGGGGATTGAAACCACAACTTTTGGTTTTTACTAAACAAACGCTTCACCACTGTGTCATACCCAAATAACATACATTCTGCAATACCATTCAATGTCTTACATGTGACTAACATTATTTGACTATACGTATAATATTTACTTTAGAAAGCTGTATTTATGATGTCAATTTTTGAAAGCTCTTGAGGTTGTCGTAAAGCTTTTTATTCACTGTTGACAACATGTAAAAGCTCTCGCCCGCAGAGCTCATTGGCAGCTCCTCGATCTGATCAGTCCATAGTGCGTGGGACGTCCCCATGACCTTTTGCCCCCGACATTCCCATCGAGCTTTTTGAGGTTCTCAAGAACGAGAGAGGCCATCGTACCCGAAAAAGATTTCGTCAATTATATACATATAAGATTTATATTATAATATGGCGTAAAGCATTCAAATAAATAGTGACCTCAGCATTATGTAGCCCTTGCTGTCTGGTACCAAAAACTCCGATTAACAATATTTCGTCTCTTATTTCTGTTCGCTTGTCATACCGATTCCGCTCACGGGTGTGTTAGTGATATAGTTTGCCACTGACGGCGCTGGTGACCGACTACGGGACGGACGGGTCAGTTGTGTGCTGCCGGCCGAGAACGTAGCAGTACGGCCGACCGGCATGTCATTCCGCGTGGCCGGAAGCTTGTAAAATTTATCGTAAATATATGTCAATATGCTTCTGAAAAATTATTTATTTTGCTGACCTGCTCTTCATCATGCCCTCACGCGACTGTATAACCTTCTGAGAGAGAGGACGATGTTAATAGGTATATATGTGTGATGTATCATGATTATCACTGTGAGTGACTACTAAGAATCCTAGTCTATCCTTGAAGGCAAAATACAAATGAGGATCATTTAATATGGTGGAATCTCTGCTTTGCAATTGTGAAGACTTTTTAGACACCTTTCATATTTTGCCTCATCTTTCTGAATCGAAAATAAACAATCAATGTTGCCAAATATTGTACTGAATCTATTTACGTCATTAATAAAAGGCGTATATTTATTTGTACAGTAACTAATTCAAGGTTTTGGGAGTAATTTAAATCAATTGGGGGTAAATTAAATTAATCGGCAGAAAATTAAGCAAATCGGTCAGTATAAATGTGGTCAGTTATAAAATTAAAATGGCAGTAATACATTCAATACTGACAGTAATAAATGCAAAAATGAATTAATATTATGCATATTAAATGAAAACCTAACCTTACCTTAACAAACCTATTATTAATTATCATTAAATTTATTATTTTATACTGAAAAATTATATTCTTCTACTGTAAATTTATTATTTTTACTGACCATTTCATAAATAATTACTCCTTAGTCATTGAATTAATTACTGACAATTAGTTGCTTTTATAAAAAGACAATGTTACCATCAACTTTTAACTCTTATTAATAATATTATGATAACCAAAAGCTAAGATTTGTACTCAATCTGTGGATGATGTGAAAAAGATAATATTGATATGGCATAACTTTTTTTTTGATAAATCACTTAAATATAATATGTATTTATATAAATACATGTTTTAAATATGAAAATAAGTAACACTCTGATGTAATAAGCGTTTAAGTTATAAACATTTTAAACCTTATGGAAGTTCACTCAGTATATTATTCAATATGATTTTGTGGAGATCAGAGCGTAACTTTAAGAAGTATCTACAGAGGCGTATCCTGAAAATAAATGAGAGAACCAACCGAATAAAAATTAATTGCTAGAAATGGCTGTTCTCGAGATGAATGGAATAATAGTATATAGAGTTTTAAGATTGAATTCAACAACTATTATATATAGACAAATTCACAACAAACATCATCTTTACAGCTTTTATCTAATCAGAAAAAAATATGCGGCGGACGCAGGACATTCGAACTACGAAACTTTGCAACCATCTTCATTTCATAATTTTAACTAATTGATATAAGCACACTTTCATGGTACTTTGAAATAAATAATATGTTTAAACTTATACGTTCCAGATAAGTAAACTCGTGTTCGTAGCCATCCATTGTTTTTGATCCCAGTTGATACTTGTGGATCTTCGAGCACTCAATTTAGTACAACGGCAAAGGCGCTCCTAAATGGCCTACCAGCACACCTCGATCCTTTTCTTACATCTATTTCCTCTTTTGTCGATGGTATTGCTCTACTAGATCTCTGTGATCTTTGACACGTGTCATCTTCTTCTTCTTTTATGTTTTTTTATGTCTTTATGTATACTCTATGTTTCTTATTATTTTATTCTACGTACCTTGAAACTGCGGTTCTTTTAATTAAGTAAATAAATAAAAATAAATAAATATGTATTCATTATTCTTACGAAATAAAAAAAAAGTAATATATTTATGAAATTATTATGTATTATTTTGGATTTTGATGTGCCGAGTGTATATCAACGAAGAACTTTGGTGTGCCACACTTAAGAAGTAGACGCGGAGCACTTACATCTTCTCATATCCGTTCCATACTTGAAACATATGGTTCACACAAATTGCTGCTTCTTAGTTCTGTGAGCTGCTACTGCCAATTTTTCTTTCCAGAACATATCAGCACCTGAACGACCACTTAAGAACATACTAAATATGGTTCCGAGTGCTTTAAGAGAGGTAGCTTTAACATCTGAGGTATATTTTTGGGTAATTTCTTAATTGGGATATTTTTAAGGAAATCGGATGATTATCCCGATTTTCCTGAGGTCAGGACCATTTTGTCCTAAGATGTGGCATAACCCGACTGACATAAATGACCCACTTACATAGATGATGTTGTCATATTACAAATACAATAAAATAAGTAATAAATAAAACGTAAAAAATAAATAAAAATTAAATTATTACGCTCATGTTCTTGGGGGGTAATAATAAGATTGGGTAACCGCCGGCTTTTCAGAGACGAGGTGGCATAATAGAGAAGAAGATCTGGGGCCAAATTGAAAAGTCAACCGGGCGGATGATGCGTTTAGTCTGGGCCTGGCGGGGGCTCCTTGCCAGGGTGGCTGGGGCGGGGGCGATGCCAATATAAAAGGGCTTAAAACCAATCTGTTTAATTTTAGACGTAAGCTGCGAATTAGATTGTTCGTGGATTATGTGTGGATGGTGAATCTCCGATAATTTAAATTGTTTTATTTGAGCTTTGCTGAAAGTGTTTTGTATGGCGAGCTCACTTGAAACTGAATATGTATCTGGCGGGTGGTAATGTTTACAAATTTCTGTCGCGACATGCTCCAAAATTGAAAGCGAATATGTTATAGATTATTACTTATCGTGAAATTAAAGTCACATATTGTCAATATGGGACCAATGACAATAGCATATTGTAAAAGCGGTTTTCATTACATCACATAAATTAAGTAACATTGGATAAGGACAAAAGGAAAATCAAATATAAGTAAATTACAGCTTGTCGTTGGTCGGATTGAAACACTTCTTTGTATGAAATATTCTAGCTCTCTAGAGCGTCGGGCTTATTATTCTTTTTTAGCCTCGCCATTTCCAATCATCTGGGGTCGGCTCTCCTTGTGCAGATTCGCCATGTCTGTTTGTCCTGCGTTGAATTCTCGGTCAAACCCAGAGTTTTCAGATTTTTGTTTACAGTTGCAGTCCAGGTTGCCCTGTGGTCTTCCAGGTCTTCTTCTCAGCGTGGGTATGTTGAGGGCTCTCTTCACCATGTGGTCTTCATCTCTCCGTGTCACATGTCCATACTATAATAGGCGGTTTTCCCTTATATTTTCAGCTATAGGGGCCACCCGAAATGAACCCCGAATATGCGCTCATTTCGAACTGTGTCCTCTCTAGTCACACTGCCCGCCCACCTCAGCATCTTTATCTCTGCCACATGAATCCTATCCAAGTCACGTTTCAACGGGGTCCAATAATCCGATCCGTAGAGCATAGCTGGCCTTACAGCAGTTTTGTAGATTTTACATTTGGTCCTAACTGGAATCTTGCTGTGTCACAAAACCCCAGAGAGAGACCATCATTTCAGCCACCCTGTGTTTATTCTATGCTCCACGTCGGATTCAGTTTTGGCGTCTAAGAATATGTGGGCTTATCATACAAGCCCTTAAAAATACCAATTAAAAAATCATCTAAAAATATGGCTCGTATAGTTGCCGTCTCGTCAAGTCCCCGGGCTACTGCTCTGAAATTCGTCAGGAACCATATATGTTCCTGACAGCCTGCTTGTAGACCTTTGGGTGCATAGATGTCTTGTAACTTTACATGGAGAAAAGCAACTAACAGAACTGAATAGCGACAACTTGTAGTGATAATAAATTTTGGATACGAAACGTAAATATGGTTAGTAAAATAATTACAACAAAAAAAATCGTTAAATTTGCAATATAGTATATCGCATTATAATTTTTACTTCACGTTTTATTTCTTTATGTATTTGTATGAAAAAGAAAAACTCAAAAGTAGTTAACCCCTTTCATTACGGCTCGGTTTGAATACAAATTATACTGTATATTAAAAAACTAGTATTTGAAGCATAAATATACGTTTCTGGTCTATTTTCATACACCACATTGGTTCTTGTATCATTTAGCTATCAGATGATGCATAAAAAACTATTCTAAGAAAGTAGCAAAACGATATATCTCGTCAATCGATGTTAACGGTCGGGGAATCTTATGACGGTATATGCCGACAACGAATCGAAAGGGTTAATAGTTCGATTATAACAAATAAAAAAGTTAAACACTATTAAAACGTTCGAAAAGTGGTATGATAAAGCCTATAAATTACTCTCTCGAACAAAAAAGAAGGATTTGGTCTGATCTTACCAGGATATATTGTGTTATAATAGTAATGTTATACAAAAATATACTAAATCCAACACAATATAGTAATTAATAATGAAATGAAGGGCATTGTAATTAAATAAAAAAATATAAATATTTTCCATAACAGGTAAAAAATTAAACAGGTTGAAAAATCAAATAGTTTTGAATAATACAGAGAGAAATCGAATATGAAGAAGAAAAAAAAATGCCTTCGGCGCAATATTGAAATTCGGTAAACCCCTTTTTTGTGGATGTTTACAAGTCACTTTTCTAATAAATTGACATTTCCTATAATCATAGCCGGACCGACTATTTGATTATCCTTGAATAAAATTAATATACAATATATTATTGCGGCGTCTTGGCGGGATGGTCAAGTGTACAATTAGAGAAAGAAGAAAAAACACCTCGTCTTAATCTTATACAGGCCCAACAATAGTTAAATGCCGTTAAATATAATTAACAAACATTTTTTATTTAATCTAAGTCCATTTTAAGCATATATATTCAAAATAATACAGCATAAAGTTGTATATAAAATTTTAAAACAAAACTCGCTGTGATATTAAACTTCTTCTTCGTAGCATTAATCCGGTGGATTGGTTTGCAGCAACTAAATCTTGCATCTCCGATCTCCACTCTTCTTGATCCTCTGCAATCCTCTTTAACTCAGCATAAGAGCTACAACTTATGTCCTCGAACACTTACTGCAAATATTCCCGTCTAGGGCGCACTGCAGTTTGTACCCTCAACCATCCCTTCCAAAATGTCGTAAAGTAGACCATCGTGGCTCACGATGTGACCGATCCATCGGGCTCGCCTCTCTGAGATGGCTCTCACTATATTAAACTAAGCAGATTAAAAACGAGAGAGAGGGAACGAGTTCTAGAGCTGCTATGTACGTCTTTTTAGGTACTCGTATATACTTAAAATATTATTTGATTCTGTCACATTATATAATATAAATAATTGTTTTATTTCAATAATTTAACAATCATTTTACTCGCTCGTATGATTTGTTTTTTTTATATAGGGAGCGGCAAAAAAATCCTTCCGAAGTTTTCCACGTTGTTTTGATTTCCAACTGTCAGCTTTTTTTGCCGCCCTCTGTATTATATTTGTAATATGATTTCATTTATATGTCCGCAACCTAACTTAAAAATAGTCTTTACGGATTTATTTAATGAAAATATGTTAGATTCTCAGGGTTTTTATATACTCGTATATCATACCATGTCCGCCTTCCTAACTGGAGCATATGACATTCTCAAACCGCCGACACAAAGCTCTGTCAGCCGCCATAGTCTTCGCCTCATCCCAAGTCAGCTCCACCTCTCGCAGCTTCACCGAGTACATTATTATATATATATATATATATATATATATATATATATATATATATATATATATATATATATATAGGCGGCGAGAGCCTAGGGGCTTGAAGTAAGGGCTGCTTTAGCTTATGATCTCCTAAGGCATCTAAATTATGTAACCCGTCCATCACCACCTTCGTCTTTTGACCGACTGTGGTATGGAAGGCTACTATGACCGCTCCCTCGTCTCGGCAATTCTAACAACATCAAATCATCGTACCCTAACTGAGTAGAATACTCAGGTTTCTGTTTACAAAATCAGCTTTAGAAATGAATGGGGACAGCTGTATCGTCAGCACTTTGTTTTAATCGAGTACAGCTATGAGCTATGAGAGAATATAATTAAAAGGCTTCATTAATTATTTATTGTGTAAGTAAAAAGAAATGTTGAATATTTTGTGATTATTGTTAGTCCTGTATTATCGTATTGAAGAAGCCTCTCTCGTTCTTACTTCCAGAATCGGCCGCCATAAATCTTTCAATAAAACACTCCCCTAACAGGCTGAGCGCTTTGATATAAATATTTATTAGGCCAGTGGTAAAAAAACGGTCAAAAGAACGAATTTCGCCTCGGGGTTCATTTCCCCATAAACGAACACTACCAGTGTGAGACAAGAACAAAAAAAAACTCATAAAAACCGCGCACTTCATACCAAAACATTCAATTCCGATACAATATCAATACTACTTAATACGTTTTGATACTAATGTAAAATGAAACAATCCTGATCACTTACGAACGTAATATTTGAATTATTCAAATTTGTGCGAGAAAAAGTTGTGTACGATAATTATTATCGAACATTTTTTTTTTAAATTTGATTTGTGGCTGTTGGGTGTTTGTGAATGCATTTCTTGGCGCATATGTTACCGGGTGATTGTGATTTTAGCATAATTTTTGTAAGTCATTTTTTTTGACATGTAGATTTTTTACATTAATATTCTTTTTTGTACACTCAATTTGTTATCTCAATATTTATTTAAATATTATTTTCATTGATAAAATGCCAACAAACAAATTGACCTGACAATTGATAATGAGTTACAAATGAAGAATATTTTTAAAACGCAAAACAATAAATCTGAATAAAATAAACGCAATTCCCGTTTCTTTAACTGTAACATATGATCGCCATAAACTAACGTCAATTAGTTCTGTCAGTTGTCAGTGTCCATGTTTTGTTGTTGTTGTTGTGTCAAGACATATCTTCGCCAGAAGGTCTACATAGGAACATTAAATATATGGTTCCGATGACCTCTAATAGCAGTAACCCTGGGAATAAAATAGACAGCAGCTGTAGTTTTCGAAACAAATTTTGTATACAATTTAAATCGGAATTCTTAAGGAGATCGAATGATTGGGTTGACACTTACGAGGTTATGACCATTTAGTCATAGATAGGGGGCAGATTAATAAAAAAATATATAGATTGGATTTATATCTTTTAATCAGCTCAATCCAGCAAACGACACGCCTTTAGCAACAGGCGGTAAGCCATCCAAATTAAGATCCGCGGCCAATGTTGCTTGACTTTGGTGATTTAACAGTGCCTACGATATGCTATTGCCGTTTATCTTTGAACTTATCGTTTTTTTAATTTAAAACAATAAATGTTTAATTGAACACAAAAATTGAACCAATATTGATTTTTGAAAATTGTGCATACCCGATCGATTGGCAAGGAGAGAGTATGATGAATAGCGCCAAAGAACTTGGTATATGACTATTGACTGACATTTAGATAGATGAAATTATGACATTATGGGTTGAAAATATATTCCCTATTTACATAATAAATTAAAGTACATAAAAATTAATTACTTATAAATGTCCCAAAATAACAATCTAACGCTACTTATTGCAAAATAACACAAATGGACAACACATGTTCACGAAACCTCGGCGAGACAGTAACTGTTTTGTTTTGTCGCTGCCCGCTGGCACTCACCGAAATACACCAATCTTTTGTTTACGTCAGGTAGTCGCGAAGGGTACCAACTTTTTAAAATGCTTACCCAGCTTGTCAAATAGTATCTACTTCAAATGTGCATCGACAAAAGTAATAAAAAAATTGTCTTAAAAAAATACACAAAATGCGGAGCTGGTGGAAACATCGCATGCCGAGTGACACTCGACATTGGAGTGGAAAGAGTTAAGCGAATAATGAGAATATGATATTTGTATTATGGTGGATACTCGTGTTGTAGACTTACGTTTACTAGTGGAATACCATTTGCTGCTGATGATGATGAATTTTGACCAATGTTTGTAAGCCGGCGTATAAAACGAAATGAAAACATTTCAAAGCACACATAAACAAAATGCCCTGCGAACAGAATAAATCAGTCCCACCAACTGCAAGACGTACAATTATAAAAACGCATTCTACAATACCGACGTGTCAATGCGTTCAAAGTAATACCAACTTAACGACCAGATACCTAAAAAAGAACTTTACAGTGCTAATAATCAAAACATTCCAACTAACAAATAAATACCAAACGATTTAACTAAATATATATATATACATTCAGTGTTTATAAAGATCATTTTGCTTCGCATTACAATGTGGCTTAATAGTATTAATAAAAGATTCATACAAAATAATTTTTAATCAATGCTTTATCAAACACTTTTTCAAACAAATATAGCTCTTATGTTATTTATTATTTAAAGACTAATTTTGCTTAAATTTTAGAGTGCGTCTTTAGATGTATTTTGCGATGAATGTTGGTTCGATAAAATGATTTTTATGGCGTCGTTTGTAAAGGCAGTTATCGTCTGTGGTTTTAGCATCAAAGAAGAATGCGGGTGCGAATTGCTAAGAGGCATTGTAACTTTATTTGTGAATTATCGTTTTGTTGTGTTTCAGTTATTTGTGGAATAAATTAATCGAATTTCGTTTTCTGCTGCCGGGCTAAAGAGTGTGAAGTTTTTTTCACAGGGACGGCACGTCAATATTAAATTATTTCAATTTATTTATTGCAATTTATTTCAATTTATTTTTTTCTTTTAGAAACATTACAAATAACAATGTTTTATTCATTTCTAAAACAGGATACAGGATAAATAAGAATTTATAAATAACACAATAATAATAAGATCATTTAAAAAGTCCCGGAGCCCGCTAAACAGAAGACTCCACGAAATTACTTTGATAAATAAATTCGTGGAGCTCATGTCGAAACTGGGCTTCTCTCAAGTGGAATTCATCAATATTCGAGGCGATATCGTTGAACAGCCTGATCACTCTCCCAAGAGGCATAGTCCCTGGCAGGTTAGTATCACCTCTAGGAAGAAAATGAATTAACTATAAGCATAATCACCACCGTGTCTGCTCCCTTGTAGGGGTATATGGTCGTCACCAGCTGCTGCCATAAAACTCGCCAAGGTTCTTGCCTTATCCCATATTTGCTCTGTTTGATTGTATGTAGCTTTAGCTTAGCGTAGCTGTAGCTTATGTTCACCTGCAGCATCTAAAATATTACTCCAAACCATGTCCACCTTCTCAACTTGACTGGCGTCTAGTATGGAAGGCTGCTTTTTACGCTATCTCACCTCGTTATTCTCACAAAGTCAAGCCATCGTAACCTCGATATATCCCCCCTTACGACTGTTTTCCTCTCTGCTACCCCTTGAAAGAGTTAATGCATGATTCGCTAACTGCCTGGAACACAGCATATTAAGAATCAACTTCGGGAGGAATAACCAAGTCTTTCTTTCCATCCATCGAACACTCATTGACGTGGAAAAAGACGAACTTCGTGGACTTTCATCCCACTCAAGCGTTTACCGGACACGGAATTTCAGAGAATTCCTAAAAAGATTTGGCCTCTCCTCTTGCGACGCATGTCCATGTGATCCAGGCATGCAACAGACGGCAACAGACGGTGAGACACTCTCTCGTGGAGAGCATCATCCATGAGAACAGGAGACGTATTCTGTGTTTTCACCTGGGAGTCTCTATCATTTTTTGGGAGGATTTTCTTGAATTGCTGCTTAGTTCTGACGGTCCCTTGCTGTTAAACTTCATCAGGGAAATCGTCGGGGCTACAAAAGCGGTTAACGGGGCTGACATGGAATAGGCTTCTACGTTCTTCAACTATTTCTCAGACGTGTATTCTAACCTCGTGTGTAACTTGCAGGGTAAAACACGCAACTATATATATAATTTTCTACATTTTATTAAGTTAAAAAAAAAACCTCGATATTTTATGCAGGTCCGTGCTTTTGAAACCCTTTATGTAGGATCATTGAATTTACAAGACCTTATTAACTCTAGTTATTTTACAATATCATTAGATAAACGTAAATCGACATAATGTCGTATCATTCCCACATTGTTATTCTTATATCCGTTCTATAACTGAAAAATGTTGTCATCACATATCAGTGTCATTGTTTATTCCATGTCTCAAGACATCCTCGCACCCGAAGGTCTATCTGGACACAAATATGGTTCCCAAAGATCCCTATGGAAGCGGCCAGGAATCTTATCAAAGGCATGTTTTTAGGTGATTTGCTCGGAATTTACAAAGATATGATAAACCTGAACAACTCAAGACCATTTGACCAATTTATGGTGCAACTAAACCCAAACAACGACATGTTGTAAAAAACATGCATTCACCCATCCAAGTTTTGATAAGCGTCCAATTTACTTACCTTCAGTGATCTAACGAAACGCTTGCTGTAGCCATTATTTGTCGCATCGATTGTCGGCATATGCCGTCATAAGATTCCCCAACCGTTGACAGATGTTGACGTGATATATCGTTTTGCTACTTTCTTAGAATAGTTTTTTATGCATTATCTGATAGCTAAAGGATACAAGAACCAATGTGACATATGAAAATAGACCAGATAAGTATATTTATGCTTCAAATACTAGTTTTATAATTGACAGTATAATTTGTATTGAAACCAAGCCGTAATGAAAGGGTTTAAGTATGTCGTTTCACTAAAGAAGATTGTGTTAAGATGTTAAGTTTTTTTCCTTTTTTTTCTTACTAGTCTTTAAATATTTAGTATAAGCGTGTTGTATAGGTTAAGTTTTCACCTGCCACCCTATCTTCATCCTCAAAAGTCCATCCGATGCGGCAGCCATACATCACGACACTTGGGCGCCCCCGCCCCCCTAACAGCCGCCCTGCAGCGAACCCGCCCACTTACACGCCCACTCCGAACATCTCGCGCCACAACAAATAAAGAAGAAGAAACCTCAAGCAGCAGTGTAACCAAATGGTTTAAATTCAGAGTCTCGTACGAAGTACTTAAGTGCCGCAATGATCAGTCAAGAGAGCCTATTTGCTTATTATATTGACACATCGCCGTCAGAATTATTCTAGATTGCAAGACCAGTAAAAATCCGTTATTGGAAACTGTTGCTAAATAATCCGGGTTTGCTTTGGTACTGGAAATTTGCTCATGTACTCTTACACATAATTTAGCGACAATTACTGCCATCGATTGACATCATTATTGATTATTTCTTACAATTGTAGCGTGGATTGTATATTAACGGCAATGTCGCTCCTAAATGGCCTACCAGCACACCTCGATCCTTTTCTTACATCCTTTTCCTCTTTTGTCGATGGTATTGTTCTACTTGATCTCTGTGATCTTTGACACGTGTCATCTTCTTATTCTTTTGTGTTATTTTTATTTTTTATTATTTTCTCTATTTATTGTATATTTATGTATACTCTATGTTTCTAAATATTTTATTATTAAAAAATTGAAATTTCGATTCTGTATATAAATAAATAAATAAATAAACATCGGTTAAAACTTACATTTTCAATCGATCACTATAATACATATTTAATTTTTAGAATGTTCAAACAGTACATACATCAGCAAAGCTGTTAATTTAATTTTTATTTAGTAAGAACTATGCCGGCGGGCATAGTTCAATGGTCAAAGCATTTGCTTTGCCAGCCAAAGGTCGTGGGTTCGATCCCCGATGGAGATTAAAAAAATAAAAAGATTTTAATCGATTTCTGAGCTCAAAAATACCTTAGGTTGTTGTGAATTTCATCCCTCACCCGTAAAATGACAGTCATAGCCTATTAATTTAAATTAGTGGTAGACGAAAGTCATCCCGTGAAGACCATCCATTCATAGTAAATTCCTGTAATAATAAGAACGATGCGTGAATCTCGGGCTGTAGTCTATGACGTTGGTGGATCAACACTCCACATGCAGCGCTTAGCTATATGCACCATGGTAAGCGTCATAGAATTCCACAGATGAGACTTCAAAATTACTATCACCATCTATCTATATATATATATAAATTACTATATCATCATAAAAAAAACTAAAAAGCCTTACGAACTGGACTATTAATAAAAATATGATTACGCAATAACACAGACGATTTAAAAATACCATCTAATGAAGGTATTACAACATACAGGTCGTTAATGTTACCTGATTTTGAAAATGTTTTCGCTTTACAGTACAAAAATACTAAGAGAACAACGCTCTAATAAAGAGATACAATTCATTCATTTATCCATATACTCTTCCTCAACTAGAGCATATGGACATCACGAGCTGCCGCCACAAAGCTCTGTCAGCCGTCTAGATCCTCGCCTTGTCCCATGTCTTCTCCGCCTTCTACAACTCCAGATACTATATAGTATATTAATACTTCATATTCTATTTTATAGTGATATCAGCTTGGTATAGCTCCTTTAGGCTGATGCCGTAAAGCCTCGAAAAACGATATTTTGTCTCTTATTTATATTCGCTCGCCTGACATACATATCCAATAATATGAGTTTAATATATACACGGTGTTTGCATACGCCATTTTATTTGTTATGACAGTTGGTCCATTTCATGTTGGCCACTGTCATCTTCAATTCGCTTGTCTGCCGCGACTATTGACGGCGCCAGATGTCAGAGCGTGCCGTCAGTTGGAGCTCGCTCGCGACCGTTATGGCGCACGCCTAATGGCGTTCGCCACAACGGCCACGAAAAAGCAAGTGTTTGACAAATAAACGCGAATTGTGAAACGAAAACAAGTTTTTGTATTGTGAACCTGATTCTGCATCCTGTCATCCAGTAAATCGATATCAAATTCAGAGAGGAGGATATCTATAGGTATTGGGATAAAAAACAACATATTTTAATCAAATTTTATTTATTTTTATAGCCCCCAAATCTTTGCGATAAGGTATTTATTAATACCATACATTACGTTTAAGGAGTCGAGACTTTTAACGGCGATATATATTTTGTTATAAGTATGATAGAGCGCGGCGTAAACGATTCAGGCGTCGGCCGATTCCATTTATTTTATAAGTCCTATAAAGATCGGCGTGCGTCCGTGCGATATCGGACGAATCTGTCAAAAATCGGCCGGGATTCGCTTGTATCGTCCGGGATTCGATCCGGAATCAATGACACGTGTAAGTCGGACCGGGGTGGACTTGCCCGGCTTCTGGACCGGGAGGAGAAATAGATAAATAACGGACAGATAAGCGCGGAAGATGGATGCTGTGAAAGAGACGAGAGGACAATACTTGGTACGTGGTCGACGCATGATGACTTTTTTACATTTCTAAATGTTTTATTTCAAGTACCTTTTTTACATATTTAAATCGTTGAGCCCAAACACTCAAACTGCACATAGTTTATTATGTGAGGTGGGAAAGTCATAATTTTGTAGCAAGATTAAAGATATTTGAAATGTGAGTTTATTGAAAAATGTTATGCGAATACTGTGGATAGTATGGTCAGTACACGAAGGTTTTTGAAATAGTCAGAACTGACTGAAATTCACTGACTAATATCAATGTACGGAATGACGAGAAAAATATATGTTGTTGTAATTGATTATTGATAGCGAAATAGAGAGTCGAAGAGGTGTAGGGAGGAAGAAAATCTTCTGATTCAAGAACATTCCTGTCAAACAATTAAGGCGATTGCAGTTGTTGCAAAACGCAGCGGCACGCCTAGTCTACAACGCGCCCAAATTTTGTCACATTACTCCGATACTATACCGACTGCGTTGGTTGAGAGTTCCGGCTAGAATCCAGTACAAACTATGTCTATTAGCTTATAAGGCACTCAACGGAACTGCACCGGGGTATGTGACAGAACTGATCAAGCCTTCAGAAAATAGCACGCGTGGAGAGACACTCAGATCAGCGAGAGCAAATAGAAGCACCTGCAGCTGACGGGAAGTAGTCCTTGCACGGTCTTTGGCAATAGTGCTTTCAGCTACGCGGCACCATTGGCCTGGAAATCGCTACCGGAAATCATAAGAGAGCTTAAGGCGGAGGCATCCTTCAGAAGCAGACTCAAGAGCCACCTTTTTACTCAGAGAGGCAAAGAAGCGCTTTTGGAATGACCATTCGATCATAAAAAAGCGCTATACAAATACTAATATAATAATAATAAGAATTCGTGAAAAACCTTGATGAGCTGTGTCGAGCTGCTCAGAACAAACAGTTTTGATATCATGAAATAGCTTAGAATAAATAAAAAGAAGAATATAAATTCCATTAAATTCAAATAGGCGTAGATTGTCGATATTGCATATCTCGATAATTGCAAAATGGATACCGCCCAAAAACAGTTTGTGGTAGATAATAATGGCTTTCGTTCACACTCGCGACTGCGACGGATATAAAAAAAAATATATTATAAATCCTCGAAATCATGTATATTTAAAAGAGATGTCGTACTTAATCAGCGAGAAGCCATTTAAATTCGTTACTCATTGAAATTAAGTTAAAATTTCTAACTTTAATTTCGCCATAAGTAACGCGATCTTAAGACCCACACTCGCCGTGTATAAACAATAATTTTGCTTTTTGAAATACTAAAATTGCCTTAAATTAATCTTTTTTGATTTCAAGTAAGCAATGACTACATTTTGAATAAGTTGCTTACATTTCAATTAATATTCTTTGTTCAAAGTTCAATCATAATGCAAAAATTTACTCGTAAATATTTTATATTTTTTTAAATTTATGCACCGTTTTCTTAGCTTGATAATTTGAATCTTCAATTTTTTAACATACAAATCTATACAGTGTCAATTTGAGTATCGGAAATTTTAATTATTATTCTATAAAATTAATTGATTTAGAAATAGAAGCCCACCACCAGCTGGCACTGTCCTAGAGATCAAGTGGCGAAAACAATGTGTTGGTCATAGCCGGGGGGAGGATTTCCTAAATCTCCAATATGTGATAAAACAAGTGTACAACTACTTCACCCTCCAATGCGCTGTAAGTAGGTATAGTCTCGCAAAATAAGTGATTGTGGAAGGAACGAAGTAAGTATTTACGAGTAACCATAATATAACGAAGGCTGGACGTAGTAGGACGAATAAGTTCAAGGAGTCAATATCTAAGAATAACCTTAATATTACGATAAAATACTTTATATGGAAAGCAAAGGATTGAGAAGGATAGGTCTAGTTGTGGGTCAACAAATTTTGATGATACTTAATACTGAAATTTAAATTATGCATCAATCTATTGGTATTTAGTTAATTACTCACTTGTGATAATGTCTCATCATCATCATCATCAAGCTGCGTAATTCCAAAGTTATTGCGTGTGCTACCCGCATGAGTGTCTATCCTTCTTCATGCTCCATTTTTCGCATCCATGCTCCTCTCACTATTCACTTCGTTTACCAATTTTCAGGCGCCAGTACGACACATTTTTCTCCCATCGATCCTGCCAATTGTCCTATGAGTATGCTTAGTCTTTCGGTAGCATTTTTGGAAATAAAATTGGGATATTCTATGACAATGCCTGTCACAGTTTATTGATAAAACATTCATAGACAAACACCATCTGTACACAAATCAATCCCATATGGACGTATGCATCGTCCATATGTGCAGGAATTTTCTCAATCGCATTTTCCTCATTAACATTATACCTACACTACAATAACTCAATATGATAAGAGTAAAAAAATCATCAGTTAAGATTTTTCAAATTACTTTATTTGTCTGTACCTATTAATGACATAGTATATACAAAAAAAAAAATGCTACACTAAATAAATATAATGTGTATATACGCTTAAGTATACGAGCATACTTATTTCTCTGATCAATTATTCTGAAATGAAGCGTATTTATAAAAGACAGTGTTTTTCAATATCTGCCCTCTCTCTAGTCCGGGTGATATCTAAAATATTTACTGTACATTATAACAACATACCTATTAGAGCATCTCTGGAGCGACATATTATCAAAGTAGGAACCTACTTGACTTCAATGTGAAAAAATCATTCAGTTTCCAGATTCTAGAAAAAGCTGATCTAACGAGATTTTGTAAATTTTAGGTGAATTGTTAATTAGAATTTTAAGATTATTTAATGATCAGACCGCCAATCCTGAGGCCTGTACCATTTGGTCCTAAAAGGCGGCTCAACCCAACCAATAGCAATCCTGTGCATGTTTTGATTTGCATCCAATGTTGCTTATATTAGGTCTCTAACAAAAAGCAGCACTTATAATGTGCTAGCATCGTTTGTTCTTATATGAAGCTTATAAGAAATGAGTATAAAGTAGATATAAAATGATTCTTGACATGTATTTTTTTACTTTCTGATACTTTCATTGTATGTATGTAAATACTGTCTTTACCTAAAAAATAATAAATTTATTAATTTACTATAATATAACAATGTTTATATTTTCTAAGTTTGAGAGTTTTTAGTGTATCAACAAATAAAAAATCGAATTTGTGGGTTCTAAAAGCAAAAAGGTATTACGTTATTATTTTAATCAAATGATTTAATAACACAGTTTATTTTGTATTATAAAATTAATTAAATATCAGTTTTACATATTAAAGGTCAGAAACTTGAATGCGTCAAAAAAAGGTGGAATAAATAGGGGTGGAGAATCTCATTTTGAGTGAATAATAAATTTGAATCCAATAAGATTCCAAAATCCGATGTTTTCCACGAGAAAGAATCTAACAGTGAACGAGCGCCTCCCCCTTATTGGGATTCTGGACCATGGTAATCCTGGTCATCATTCCGGGAGCTTTGGACACTCGGCTGGACGAAGATGTCAATAAAATTAACGTAGTGTACGCTCACTGGGAAGAAATCCCACTTTAAGGGGACGTACGAGTATAAAGGTCCAGTCTTAGGGGATAGAGGAAAATATTCACAAGAATGTCTAGAAAATATTTAAAAAAAAGTATTATGAAGAATATTTTTGCAGTGATTTAGTTATTTAATGTTCTGGATAGTAAATTATGAAATCTTAATAAAAAATGTTGCTACCTTAGAAAAGAAACCAGAAAATTTAGTTAACAAGTTCAGCGATTAGCAGTTAGCAATTTCGGCGATTCAACTTATGCTAGTCGTAAATACAATAATTGATTGATTATCTAGCCAAATTAATTTTACTAGGAGGCATTGACATAAGACTGTTCCTGAATCTCCTGTGACAAATTTAAGATGGTAGAGTCATCGTAATAGAGATTCTATTTCAGTTAGACATTCAGTTTCCGAGGCCTGTAATGGTTAGGATAAAATCAATACTCAGTTTAAAGAAGCTGAATGATTAGTCCGACGTTTAACTAAATAATAACGAGTTGGATAATTATTTTTAAACAAGTACAGAACATTGTAAAGTGCCGTATTTTCATTGTGTATTTATATATATTTCATATTCTCGTAAGCGAAAACTGATGCGGAAAAAAAAGGTTTATTATTGTATTGTAACATACTTTGGTTACATTTTTTTCCGTAAATTATTTTATCTTATTTTAAATTGAATCAAATTTTTGATGATGTTGTTTCAATGTTATGTATTTTTTTCAGTATTTTATTCAACATATTTAATTATATTACAATCTTTGGTATATTAATTTTTATTTTCAAAAAATACATATATTTAAAATAATCGTTGAAAAACACTCGTAGACAGTTATTTTCAGCTGAATTTTTTTATCTTCGCTAGTATATTACGTATCAAGGTTATTTCATAAGTAACTAAAATATTTCCTAATTAAAAAATACATATTTAAAAAACAAATTAAATTAAATTTGATAAAAATAAAGAGGTTCCCTCGAATTATTTATCAACCACTTAAAACGTTGTTAAAGATAACAGTTATCATCAGGTGAGTAGAAAATTGCTTAATTTTAATAATTATTCACATTACGTGTGTATAAATAACACTTCTATAATTTATTTAATGATTTATTTAATTCGGTCGAATTACTTTTTTTTGTTGAGATAGCGAGATTGTAATCATGTTCGTGACTTATTCAGGAAATTTGATAAAAATAACATGGAAAATGTAATATTTTATAATTACCAAGAACGTTCTTGAGTGGGTGTGACGTCAAACTTTAATTAAATGTGTCAAATCACTGCGCCGATTATTTCAAAAGATAAAAAGGTTATAAGTTTGTGATTACAGCAGAATTTTGAAATATCAACTTGATTTTTTTAAATTTCAAATTTAGAACATTATTTAAACAATGCAAATCTATCTGTAGAGTAAACCATAGTTTTGAAAACAATTGTGTATTATATTAAATATATATTTTTTTACTTGAGTGTAGGTATGATCAAATTGCGGTAGTGTGAAATTAGAGGCTGCTCTTATCGCCACGACTCAAAAGCTAACAATATTTAAGTCCAACCTAATATCCTTGATGTATTCGAGTACAATAATTGAAAAACCAATATGTTCGTTATTCTAATAGATTGATTTGAGTTTTTCAAACGCAGAGAAAAGCTTTAATTAAGCGTTTAATTCTCGTATAAAACATATTATTTAAATAAATATTGTTAGGATATTTTTAAAACAACTTTATTACTTTTATTTATGTATATAAAATTTATAACCAAAAAAAGATGCAATTATTTAAATATGTGACGCCTTCAAAATAAAAAGAAATTGTTACTGACATCTGTTGGCAGAAAAGGTAATTAAAGAAATATTCGATTTTAAAAACAAACGAATATGAGTACATATACCTGTATATAACTATGTAAGACACGTTGTGAAAACAAATATTTTTACAGGACAGAAATCATACAAAAAGCAGCTGAAAGAAGACCCTGGCGCTGGTAAGTAGTAAGTGATTTTTGAAAATTATTCTTCTCAAGTTATATCTCAGACTAAGCAACGAGCCACTAATTACGCTGTACGAGTATGATACTAGTTTTGTCCATTACTCTTTATTAGTTTTCATTCACATTTTTTTTTATATTTTTTAAACCTCACTATTCGGCAAGCTACTATTGACTCGTTTAAATGTAATGTTCTCGCTACCGGTGCCTTATCAGGGCAGTTTTTTTTGTATACGCTTACAGAAGAGCATAGCTGCTCGAAACATTTGAGTCTATGACGCTTAACCAGAGCGACTGGATGCTGCATGCAGGAAGGGTATGTGATGTTCATTTAAGGGTGTAAAACGTTACAATTGAGTATTTATCTGTTTCATAAAGGTATACTACTTGTATGAAGAAAAAAAAAGATGATAGAAGAGCATTCATGAAGGAATTTTAAAAAATTGCACATATCATCATCAGGAAGGATTTATTATGTGTGTTTTCTGCGGTGTGCAGCGGTTCTGTTAAGAGCATGAAATGCATTTAATACTACTTGGTGGCACTTCAAAATTTGTCACTATCCTCATCTGTTCAGAGCAGGCGTCCTCCAGTTCAAACCAAACAATCTGTAGTCAAGCACGACAGCAAAGTATAAGTGATCGTCATATAGTTGATTGGGTTGAGCCGTTTCTCACAATCAAATGGTCCTCAGAACATCGAGCTAATAATCCCATTTCTGTAATAATACTGCTTAACCAACACTCTTGTATACTTTGGATACTAAAATTGCTTTAAGTTCAAGATTGTGAGCTTTCATTTTGAAGTCGTCGGAAACTTTGAATATATTAATACTCTCAGCGGAGCTCCGAGTGTAGAAATATCTTGGGACGAGGGAATGCTAACGATATCTTAATTTTTATGCTCCAGCTAGAAATCTGATAAAGAAACCAAAAAAGTTTATATTTAAATATCAATGTTACTAGTACATAATAGTTATATTATATCGCTGGTATGTAAGTGTAAGTGTTTGGTGACACATAAGACCAGATTCAATTACTGGACTTCCTACTTGAAGACATGCGCCCTGACCACAACACTCATAGCTTAAAATGCACGCAAGTTCACAAGAATAAGATCATCAAAAGATATCCTAAAAAGGGTTCGAATATTTTGCTTTGTCGGCAAAAAAAAACTTCTCAGAGTGTCCACCGTTCTTTTTAGTATTTATTTAACATTTACTTGCTTGAATATATTTTTAAAGAACATATTATGTGTGCAATCATAATATATACAAGAGAATCCCGTCAGAGGGCTAAGCAGTTATCTATGACGATTGCCATTTTTGAGGTTGGCAACCTGATGATGTTATGATCAAATATAATTTTTATGGGACTTATTTTTACGTAATTATTTATTACGGAGTCTAACTACCATGCCTTTTCTGTATACGCGGCGACCTTCAGCGAAGAATTCAAAAAGTCCAAATTTTAACGTTTGGTGTTGCTCACCAAAGCCCGTTACTTGTATAACGAGAAAGTACTCTGAAAACAATTCCTTGGTAAGTGCTCCCAAGGAGCGCAGGTACAAGGCGACCGGCCCCGGGGGTTTTGGGCCCCACAAAAAAGGCGACTTATTCGGAAAATGTGTAATTCCAGGATGAATTTTGTACACCTATCTTTCAGATTAATATTACTGCATTTTTCAGTTTCTAATAGTATTCGAATATTTTTAACATAAGTTGTTTCTCAAATTCCTCTATCTACACAATTCTGCTCTACAGATAATCTCTATGCACACACAATCAAAGCTTAAGCAATTTTTAAAATGTCAAATAAATCGTTATTAATAAATAATTTAAAAAATGTGTAAATGTTTATTTATTACGAAGGTACGGTTTATTTCTCTAACTAAGTTCTTAGATTACTTATTCGAATTTTACAATTACGTAAATAAAAAATACCTTTTGAACAATATTTTTAGCCAATACTTTTTGGTTCAAACAACAATTCTCAATAGCGTAATATATTATACCTCCATATATTCGACCAGGGGTTGAATATATGGAGATTCCTTTAACAGACTTCGGACCGGAGTATGCAACACGAGGACACAAATGAAAGCCTGGCAGTTTTACAGCAGACCGACTGAATGTGACTGCGGCGAGGAGTAGACCCTGTCACACCTTTTGGAGTGTGCGCTATGCCCAAATAGCTGCACCCAGGAAGACCTGATGATGGCCGGGAGTACCGCCATCGACGTTGCCCACTTCTGGGCGGGCAGGATATGACCTTGATGTTTCCGACACGATTATATATAATAGCATAATTTCCAATGTAATTTGTAGATATTTATTTCTGCTACTAAAGGCCATGTGTAATATACGTTAATTCATACCTTTAATTAAGGCTACTGCTACAATTCTATTAAACGAATTTTGCGAGTGAGAGATGAGTTTGGCATATTTGTAGATATAAATTACATTTTATTATTATCTTGATCAGGAATTGAACCCGTAACATCTTCCACGAGAATTGATCGCTTTATTTCTCAGCCATAAGAACTTCTCTGTGTTTTGATTGTCATTGAATATATGGATATGTTGGTTTGTTCGAGTACTAAACTGTTTCCATATACAGATGTTCATTGTATTTTATTACTTCTGAGAGTTGAGCCGATATAATACAGCGTTGACATAATGCCGCCCATATATAGCAAGACTCTCAATGTCCTTGAGAAATAAAATAATAATATGTCTTATAAAAAAATTACCAAAACAACACATATATATGACAAACATTTTATAAGTATTAATAATATTTACTTCACAGTAATTTATGATACTACTTGTAACTTGTAAAAGTACTCAAAAATATACGTAAATCCAAAATTTTATTTTCAAAATTAAATCAACCATTATATTGAAAATTTAGTATCAAAATATCGTGACCATTTTGGTAATATTTTTTTTCTATCGCAAATTACGAACGATGTAATTAAAGCCCTTTCACCCTCTAAGCACTTTCGCATCGGTTATTGGCATATAACGTCATAAGATTCCCGGACCGTTGACATCAGTTGACGTGATATATCGTTTTGCTACTTTCTTAGAATAGTTTTTTATGCATCATCTGATAGCTAAAGGATACAAGAACCAATGTGATGTATGAAAATATACCAGATAAGTACATTTGTGCTTCAAATACTAGTTTTATAATTGGCAGTATAATTTATATTCAAACCGATCCGTAATGAAAGGTTTAATAAAAGTTATTTCGTATAGATATAAAGTTGAAGAAGAATGTTTTATTTGGGTGCATAAGAAAGATGTAATCTTATGATAAAATGTATCATCATCATCATCATTATGTCCGCTTCCCTAACTGTAGCATACGGTCACCACAAAGCTCTATCAGTCGCCACGACTCAGTATTCCATGTCAGCTCTTCATCCCAAAGCTTCACCGAGTACATTTTTTCGGTCCAGTTTTTCTTCTTTCTGTAAAAATCTCATTTATTGTATCTCTAATAAAGGATTCTATTGTGATTTATATTTAAACAAGGTAAAAAATACTATTTCTTAACCCTTTTGCATCAGTTCTCGGCATATGGCTTCATTAGATTCCCCGACCGTTTGACATCGGTTGACGTGATATATCGTTTTGCTACTTTCACTACTCACTGTGACATCTACGGTAGGAATTGGATCTGCAGTCATTCCCTTTATCAACTTACATGTATTATGTATAGAATAGTTTTTTATGCATCATCTCATAGTTAAAGGATACAATAACCAATGTGATAAATGAAAATAGACCATCTAAGTAAATTTATGCTTCAAATACTAGTTTTATAATTGACAGTATAATTTTATTCAACTGAGCCGTAATGAAGGGTTAATAATTTTTCATAATTAAACTAAAAATAAACTCAATTTGAATAGTCAAATAATTTTATGGTAATGACTTTATATGTGAGGAATTGCATCTCAGGCTTAGTAAATCATAATAATGTATCATTTTTTATCCAAATAGTTCATTAAATAAACAGTACCTGCGATAATACAATACGTTATACGAACACCTTTACGTATAAAGCGACTTTTTTATATGACGATAATTTTTAACTCGAAATATAACGATTCCTTCAATTACTCCTTCTAATTGAGTTATTTTCACGTACCGTCAAAAGATTGTGCTTTGTGTGTTTTTTTATTGTATATTTTTCGACAAAAGACGTTACGAATTCCACACGACAGGACAAGGGTACGTGGCAAGGTGACGGGTTTGACGAGAAATCAAAAATCGGGAAGGGCGCGTGCCGGGCCCTAAGGAGCACCTGTAGGTCCAAAAAACAAGGCCCCAAGGAACACCTTGCGAAGGATCCAGGTCATCGATCCCACGTTGACCACTCAGTTTTTTATGCCCGCCGACGATGTCATTTTGCAAAACATCGCTTCGAATCTATGTCACCTGTAAGGTTTCATAAATTCTGAAGATCAATGTCCATCCCTGTCATTTCGCAAAACATTGTATCGAATCTGTATCACTTGTAAAAATGTATAAACACCGAAAACAATGTCAATTGATCTCAAATATGAAAAGTCTGTTGTTGTGTAACGAGGTAACATAATGTCAATCTAAACAATCCTCCAGCATTTGGAAAACTAAAGTTAATTTTTAAATCGAAAATTCCGCAAAGGCCTCATCCGAAGACATCTCTTCAACGAAGGTCCACCTGGGAACATATATGCTACTCGATAGCCTTCAGAGCAGAATGATTTGGTGGTATAGACCGAAGAGACAATGCAAGACATATTTTTGGCTGATTTCCTTGAGGAGATTGGATCATTTGCCCTACGCCCAAGACCTAAACTATTTGGTCCTAGGAGTGGCTCAACACGAACCCAGTCTTACAAAACTATAACAACGTAACGATTTCATTCTTAAATTACTTGCTGAATATTGACTATAATAATACTTATAGAAATCCAAAAATATGATTTTATTTTACATTTCCAGTCGTTGAATTTCGATAATCTAGTACTAGTAATGGTGGAAATGAAGTCTTCTCCTCTAGAGCGGTAAACCCATAAGTGATAACAAATTGCCCTCGTTTGTCTTTGGCTTGTGAGGGTCCGCGCAAGGTGCTCGCGGTAATGACGGACAGGTGACTCCTCGAGAGCTGTAGCACGAGCCCAGGGATACCTGGCCAATCAACTGGGTGGTACACGTATTACTGCAGAATAACACAAATAAACAATATGTTTTGAAACTTATTGGCACAGCTACAATTTAAGCCTGAAAAAAGACAGTTAGTGAATAATTGCGCACTTAAGACTAACTTAAAATCATTAGAATATAGACGTAAGGTTACTTCACTTAGTTTTTTTACAGCTATTATTTTGTGTTCGAATAACTAATATTTCTTGTCCATAACTACAATTGACTTACGTTTAATCATTTTATGTTTACTAAACATCTTAATAAGGTTAATGTATACTTACACTTATTACATCGTAAATGAGAACGTTATTGAGCATAAAAGTAGCCATTCCTTCAAAATCAATATACTTTTTCTATTATCCTTAACATTCACAAAATCACATATCTTTTCGGGAAGTAAAGTACAACAGATGAGCGTCATAAAGCCTGTTTTTTTCGACCATCTGTGGTCTACTGGATGCGTTTACATAAAAAAACGAATTTATGTGAATTTGTTATAGATATATTTTATTAAGTAATACCAACTGCATTAAGGCGTAGCTTAAGTAGTATCTTATATATGTATTTGCTTTATATAATTATTTTAATTCAATTAATTCCATTTCTCATACTTAGCATTAAGAACTCTTCCCGAAAAATATTTAGCTATTGGTACAATCAATAAATTTTAATGAAACCATTAGTTGTAATTTTTGTGCTAGGTACTTTTCTATCGTCCTGTGTATTGTCCACCTGATAGTCCTTCCGGTTATGCCCAAGAGAGCTATAAAACCCTTGCGGCGATCAAGCCCTAATGTCTACCGCATACTCAATCCAACCAAAACACTCGTACAAGCCATAATAGACGGTCACAAATTTGTGATTAAATATTAAATAATAACTGGACTTAATAACTAATAAGCGTCTAGCGGAAACATCATTCTGATGCTTTTCTAGGAACTAATAGAATTTCAGCAGCTGATAGGATAACGTATTATAATTAGGATTTGCTATAAAATTGAGTTGTAACATAAAATAAAACCATTGTATATTGACCCTACAAAAATTACTGTATGAATATTTTCTTATTACGTTATTGGTAAGAAAAACTTAGTAGCATATAATTCATCATCATATCAGCCCCTCTTCATTCATTGCAGACCTTCTTGATCTCATTGGTAGTTCTTTTTACTTTTCTTGTTCCATTAATTTCTCCATTCAATTTCTCTTAACATAACCTTTGTTGTCTTCCTGCCATCTTCTTAGTAGTAGTTGGATCATCTTCGTGCTTCACTGGCTCTATTCTAAATAAAACAGTAAATCTATTTTTAAAAATATCCACTCTTCTAATTAAAATATATGTTATCATAAACTGCCGTTACAAAGATCTGTCTGCTCGCAATGTCTTCACCTAGTCCCATGTCAGCTATGCCTCTCGAAGTTCCTCCTAGTACACTCTATGAATAGTTTCCGACAAGCATCCAAGATGGCAAGAACCCAGGATCCTGATGAAAAAGCAGTTTTAGTTCATACTCTCATGCGGTATCCAAAGTATACGTCCTAACCAGGATCACCTTTGTCTCTTAATCGACTGTTCCACTATCGTATACACTACACAAGTATCCGTTTTCAATATCCATTATACCATTACACTATTATTTGACATGCCAAGGTTCGCAGCCCATCTAGTCTAAATTAATATTTACTGTATTTTTAATAAATGATATCCTCCTCTCGGATTTCGATATCGAATTACTGGGTGACAGGATGCAGGATCAGGTTCACAATGCAAAGAACTCATTTTCGTTTCACAATTCGCGTTTATTCTTCAAACACTTGGTTTTTCGTCCACCCGTTATGGCGAACACCATTAGGCGTCCGCCATAACGGTCGCGAGCGAGCTCCAACTGACAGCGCGCTCTGACATTTAGAGCTGCCAACAGTTGCGGTAGACAAGCGAATTAAAGATGACAGTGGCCAACGTCCTAGCTAATTTTTAATGTTTTATACATCCCAAATATAACAACCTAGCTTCAAAACAACAATACCACGATTTGTTTACAAGTAAAAGCTGTACAATAAAAGTTCTTTGAGAGCGTCAATCTCACCGGTCAACCCTTTAATATAACAGAAGGTAAAAAATGACATGATAAATCATGTAATTTCTGCCGAGTCATGTCCAATCAACATATCCCCGAGCACCTTGGACTTACAGCCAGTGAATAGCTCAATTGAATGATCCCCGACCCGATGGAGAGGCCAGATTAATAATCGACACATGAATCGATCCGGGGCATGTCCCATTATTCACGCGTCTGTTGTTGCCGGGTTTTGCTCTCCTGCGCCCAGTAATTTGCCGTGAAATCACAATTCTTCGCTCGTCATGGAAATCTAAAAGCCATCTTTCCTTCGACAATGCGCGGGTCCGGGATATCGAATTGAAATGTCAAGCTTGACTTTGAGACTCAAATTAAATAAGAACATTTTGAATTAAAGAAAAAATACCTCTCCTATATTATTTTTACTTAATAAAAAATTAAGATTTTAATTGAAATAGTAAAAATTATTAATAAAAATATACTCGTACACTAAATACTATCATAAAAGAGATTAGTTTGCATCAAGTATTCATAAAAAAAGATGGCAGTTTTACAGCGGACCGACTGAATGTGACTGCGGCGTGGAACATTACATGTCACACCTTCTGGAGTGTGCGTTGTGTCCGAGTAGCTGCACCCAGGAAAACCTAATGTTGGCCGAGAGTAACGCCATCGACGTCGCCCACTTCTGGGTAGACAGGATCTGACCCTGTTCTTTCCGACACGATTATATATATCAAAAAAAAAAATGGTGGACGTGAGATTCGCTAACAGTATGCATGTCACATCCTTTATATTGACTACAACTTTATTGCACTACCTAATTGTATCGCGATAAATACAAATTATATCCTTTAAAAATATGTTATTCATAGATAGCTCTAGCGAAGAATTTTGCATTTGATTTTTAACAAGTGCGGTCTAACACCCGTATACAGAATCATTCCTTGGCTTACCTACTTAAGACTCGTTTTAGATACAGACACATTTCTTAAGGTAACCAAACAATAATAGCTACTTTCCTTTAGAATGATTAAAGAGAGAAAGCCTATAGTCTATGTAAAATATCTATATTTAACACGATTCAAATTATAATAAATTAGTTTTCTATATAGCTCAACAAAGTATTATAAATATTTATGAATTTCATCTCATATTAACGATGACACTCTGGACTCGTGTCTCATAACCCTTAATATTTGTAATTTTTCTTGAAGAGTATGATGTATAGTATTCTCTAATTAACAGTTAATATATACTTGTATACCTATATTTTAATTTAAGGTAAGTTAGTCGTCTTTATATACATGTAGTATTACGTCTTCTTTATTGTTTATTTTTATATATAAAGGTCCCTTAATAGACTTTGCACCGGAGTATGCAAGATGAGGACACAAATGGCTGGCAGTTTTACAACGGATCGACTGAATGTGATTGCGGCGCGGAGCAGACCCTGTCACACCTTCTGGAGTGTGCGCTGTGTTCGATTAGCTGCACCCAGGAAGACCTGATGATGGCCGGGAGTAACGCCATCGACGTCGCCCACTTCTAGGCAGACAGAATCTGACCCTGTTATTTCCGACACGATTATATATATATTGTTTGTTTTTTTATTCAACCTACATATTTCTTACTAAAAAATCAAATTCGTATTGTATGATTGATTGTATAATAAAAATCGTAATATTTATTCACCCACACTCATAAATCTTTAATCTTATAAGCGTTCATAGCACACACCCATTACACTCAAGCAATGTTAACCGCACGCAGGAGAGACTCCATAAAACAGCGCCGCATTTTCCTTTAAGCGACAGTAAACTTCTTTGCTTTTAATAACTATAAAGAACGAAATATGAAAATGGCAAAGATGGGGAGGACGAGCAGACTCTTCTGCTTAACAATTCTTGCACTAGATGTCGCGGCACGCGCCAAGGGAAAACGTGATCGCGAAAGCAAATTGTGAATTATTTTACACGGGCATTGTGTTTTTACTTGCCTGGCTGCCTCCATTACCTGGGCAGGTGCTGTGCCAACAGGTGAAAGGACTCCCCTTCGAATCCGCGGCGAGCGTCTTTTAATTTCTTCAGGTATCGAAGATTTAGGTCTCGTTGCGGCTGGCACGGTAGTCGACAGGTTAAGTGGTTAGGCAGTGATAAAATAATTCACTTTGTGTTCGTGTACCAGATAAATCTATCAATAATATCGTTTGTTTCAATGCTTCATCATAAAAGCATATTTTAAGCATGTGCTGTGGCATTAATTTATGGTGACTATTGACATTAGCATGACTTGCTGACTGGTACCGAAAACCTCGATACACAATATTTCGTCTCTTATTTCTGTTTGCTTGTCAGACATGAATGTGTCCGCCATATTGGCATTTTGGACAAGTCCGGTCATAGTTACACTGCTTGTGGCGCTGGGCGAGAGCCCATCCCGAGCGCGGTGCCAATCGTGTCGCGCCCTTCGGCGAGAGCATATTGCATTGTGGCTCGGCCTAATGCTGTGACTAGTTCCGATCCACAAGTTAATATAAGCCTTTATATTAATATAAGCATAAAAGCCTTTTTGAGAGAGAGGAGGATGTTACTATATAGCCATCAAACAATTATCTTAGTAATCATTGGTAACGCCATGTGGTTAAGTGAAAGTATATGATTCGATAGTCTGACAATCGATTTAACTTTATGATTGTAATTCATTCATTTACAAAGCTTATTCAACAGTTTTCTTAACATAGTAAATCTCAGTAGGTTTCAAAATAACTATTTTATGCTTTAATCAACCCAATTGTACCCATCTCTGATACCTATATCTGGAATATACACGTGTGATTACTAGAAATTACCTTCCCTTAGTTCAGTCAGTTGTCATTTTTCGAGCATTGCACCAAAACATTACACCTAAATGTCCACTTTGGAACATATATGCTTCCCGACAACTTCCAGGGCAGAAGTTCTGAGACTTGAAGATATGGAGTTACTACTCTGATACTACATCAGAAGCATTGTTGAGTGATTTGTTAAAAGGATTTTTTCAGGAAATCTGATGATTAGAAGGCAGTATCATAATGTCGCACGGATGGCTCAACCCAACTTACGACACGCAGTAATCAACAAGCATTAGTGTTTTGGTCCGCGGTCAATATTACTTAACTTCACGATCAAAGAAAAACTGTTTTTGCAGTGTATTGTTGTCATTGATCAATTTGATTGTATTTTTTAAACTTTGTTTTAGTATGGATCACGTTGAACATCGTTTTTTAAAGTATTAGCAGAATGGTTTTGCATACTTTCTGTACAATTTCAAAAAGTACTAATCACTAACTTAATATAGTAACAAGATGAACCGATAATAAGTGCGTATAAAATTGATGTTTCTTTTAGCAGCGTGATGATACCGCGGTTAATTTTCTCAAATCAGTAGGGTGTGCTTTGGTAATAGCTAACAATTTGGTGGTGCGCGTGCGCGGCACAAAAAATAATCTTAGGAGCCGAGTCCCAAATTACCAACCACTCGAATAAAATTAAAAGTGACCGTTACTCTGCATGCATTACCTAACCGCCGATTACCCGGGGGTTCAGACAAAGGAGACTTATAGTTAAATTTATATCGCGTAAACACGTAGAGGAGAATACCGACAGACGGCAATGAACAGATCTCATCCATGGATTAAACAAAGTGAAAGTGCACTTCTCGTTTTCGATCCTCCAATGTCATTAGAGTACATAATTTTTCTTATTTTTCTTCCTATTATTATTCTTCTCCTCCTTTACTCGTCCGCCTTCTTCTTATTTTTGTTTGTAAAGAATTCAATGTTAACGATCGCGGCCCGCCAACCCCAAAAAATTTATGGCATTAACGCATCGTTTATTTTTACATAAAGTCACCGTGAAAAAATGCTGCACTTAGATTTATAAACATTATTGAATAGTCATTTTTAAGTTTAAGGACTCAATCTCGGACGGGTTGAAATTCTATTTGAAAGCCAAATTTGAACCATTTTTTTTTTTAATTTATACGAGTCTTCTTTAGCCTCACCATTTCCCATCATCTGGAGTCGGCTCTCCTTGTGCACATTCGCCATGTCTGTCTGTCCTGCGTTGCATTCTCGGTCAAACCCAAAGTTTTCAGATCCTTGTTTACAGTTGCACTCCAGGTCTTCTTCTCAGCGTGGGTATGTTGGGGGCTCTCTTCACCATGTGGTCCTTATCTCTCCGTGTCACATGCCCATGCCATCTTAGGCGGATTTCCTTTATCTTTTCAGGTATGGGGGCCATCCGAAATGAACCCCGAATATGCTTGTTTCGAACTCTGTCCACTCTAGTCACACCGCCAGCCCACCTTAGCATCTTCATTTCTGCCACAATTTATACGAGTAAAAACCTTTTACTATATGGTTTCGAACCCTGGACTGTTAGCATGAAAATCGAGCACGTTAACTATACTGCCAGTTATTTTTCATTTTTATTTAATTTGATTGCTTTTTTGGTATGTTCTTGTCACTATTTAATTGTGCCAATTATCCATATTTGGCGTTAAATTTTGATATTTCAATGAATAAAAGTGCAAGTGTCAATATATTATATTTAGCGTAAGAATTTCTCAATTGGTGGTACATGACTTTGCTGGATGTATTTTAAATTGACGAGGTGCAAATATATGTTCGTTGAATGTCAACATTAAATGAGAACCAGAGGCTCTATCTTATATGCTTTAAAATCTAAGAGAATAATATTTTTTAAATAATTAAGCATTCTTATGAAAATGTAATGTTTTACATAAACCGTACGTAGGACTAGCATTTAGTGGCTACAGTTAACTTACCAAAGTTCGGTACATTCTTATTGGTTCGTTTTGATGGATTGCCAAGGTTCGTGTTTAACAGGTCTTAGAAAATTGAATAAAAAACAATGGGTGTTTTGGCAATTGAGATTTATATATCGAAGATTCATTTATTATCGTTTAAATTAATATATTGTTTAGAATTATATATGGAGTATATCGATTTATTACCACTATTTAAATTAAAACGACATGCTTGTATTAAAGCGACAATGATGTTTATTATATACGTATATAAAAATGCTCTCCCGCTGAAGCTATAACATGTGAAAAACTGAATTTAATCGGAATAAATCTATCCATCAACCAATTTTTTCGAACCAGCGATGAAAAAACAAATTTGATGTCGCTGATACGAAGAGAACAAATGAATAATTTTTATTGATAGAATAACATGAAATTTTAAAAATGATTATCGATGTAAAGAGTATCTAAAAACTTAAAAATTTGCATAAAAAAAAACCTTGAATTGTACCTAATAATGGTGTAGAAATAAAAAGAATAAGGTTTAAAGTTTTAAGGCATCGGTTTCGCGTTCTCGTTTGTACCTTTATATCTTGGCTCTTTCTATGCTAATGGGATCTTAGAGGAGGAATAAAATGCCTTCTGTAAACACATCGTGTAATTGCAGGGTGGGTGGCGATGCAGCTTTCTCGAATACTAAAAAAAACACTCTAAGCCTACAAATAATATATTTTGGATCTAAAATGGCAAAAAAACTACTATTTAATATGTATCATGTTGTGCAGTGGTTACGATAAAAAAAAACAGACAGCACCGGGATTACGGTGTTGAAAAAAGTCTGGGACCTTGAATCCCGGTTTTCGGGATTCCTGGATCGTCAACAAAGGTGGTCACTAGGGCTTCCAGCCCTAGTGACCACTTTTGTTGATGACGTTAATATTCAAAGCTATTCGGAAACTTTAAGGAAGCTTTTCAGATTAATATTTCAGTTTCAGCGATTCAGGAACTTATTTTCCAAATCATCACTACAGAGGATCACAAAGGAAGTACAGAGTGTCAACGAAATCCAGATCGTGTTTCTGTGAACTAAATTTGCTCAACGCGATCCAAAATTAAGTATTTTTTGATAGCATATTTAATTAAATTGGTGTCAAATGCTGACTTTTAGTTCTAAGCACATGTGCAGCGCACTCTTTCAATGCAGACCGTTCTTACTCTAATGTGGTGGTAAATTTTTCTCTCGTTGGATGAGAACGGGACTATTAAGGTAATGTGTTTGCTCAGCAGCTCTGAGAAGGCACATCTACCAACAGAATTAAAGCACAAAAAAAACACTTGAAAAAAATCTACTTTCAAATGAAACTTGTGAATTGAAATTAATTAAATATGAATATAATAATTATTTTTTAGTAAACATATTAAATTAGTGTCAGTATTTAATCCATCATAACTTGTAGGTGTTTTCGTATTAGGATATTTTTTATTATAATTTTTTGTGCATTTGAATAAAAATATATATAATTAAATTCTGAAGCTAGACAGTAGTGTTAGTGTGCACAAACTTGACCTTTAACCAAAGACTAAAATTAGAATGTTAAAGGTATTTATAGTATAGAAAATAAAATGTACGAGCACAAGACTTCATTCATCCATTATAGTCGTATTTTAGCTGGATCGTCGAGTTAATCTCCAGACTATCTAAAAAAGATATATGTTGAACACTGTTGCAGCTTCAGTGCTGATGATTTTGTATGAAAATGAACCCTGCAAAGGCGGTCGAAATATCGATAAGAAGAAAAGATTCGCCACACACGGCTCCAATATAAAAGCCACGACTCCAGACCTGACCGTGAAAACTTACGAAATCCCAGAATTTTGTTTTTCCATAGTGTAGTCAGAACTGTATGACGGCAATTTTTGGCGACCATATGCTCCATTTAAGATGATTATGGTCTTGTTAATTTTACAATTAATATTGTAAACTTATACAACTGCTTAGTCACATGTGCAGTGGCCACAATTGTTTAGAGGGGACTCCCACTGGACTTATCAGTTGCTAACTGATCATAATCTGAATAAACATCATCGAGGAGACTTAACTGTCCTCCGGTGTGATGCGGGTGTGAGGCGGGTAAAGTTCAGTCCAGACACACCAAAATCTACGTTATATTAAAAATAAACACCACCCAATAATTAATGACACGTTTTTTATCTAAGACTATAAATACTCGTATTTATCTTCTATCAATCTAGTGACTACATATTTAATTGCTAATTAGTTTAGGTAACTATTTTAGTTTGTCACAAAATTACTATTTTGGTAAGCAATTTTGCGACCACCAAGGCTAGAATACATCTCAATTCTAATTACATTTCATTCTGAAAATATTTTTGAATCTTATCTATTCCATCGTACTTTTTCGCGATTTTATTTTCGGCTTCGGGTGTTAACATCGTGCATCTAGAACGGAGATATGAAATTTATGTGAATCTCCAGAAAATTAAAAGTCCCAGTACTAAATTAACACAGCATTTCGTGATTGTTTTATTAGGTCCCTTTCTTTCTTCAAGGGCCAGGTGGCTGTGGACCTTTTTATTTACTTTTTCATTTATTTCATTTGAAAATACACGGACACAGACAGAGGCGTAACTTGACCGACATTTAATTCAAAATAATAAAAATACAATTAAAATGAACATCACTTAAAAGTAATGAAAAATCTATTTCATTTGCCGGCGGGTATTGCTCATTGGTCAAAGCGTTTGCTTTGCAAGCCAAAAGTTGTGGGTTCGATCCCCGACGGAGATTAAAAAAATGGATTTTTAATCGATTTCTGAGGTCTAAAATATCCTCGGTTGGTGTGAATTTGATCCCTCACCCGTACAATGCCAGTCAAAGCCTATTGATTAAAATTGGTGTTAGACGCAAGTTTTCCCGTGAAGACCACTCATTCATAGTAAATTTCTGTAATAATAAGGATGTTGCGTGAATTTTGGGCTGTAGTCTATGAAGTTGGCGGATCAACACTCCACATGCAGCGCTTAGTCATATACATCATGGTAAGCGTCATAGAATTCCACATATGAGAGATCAAAATTACTATTACCATCTGTCGGTATTCTCCTGTATGTATTTACAAAAAAAAGCCACGAAAAAAATCACTGACCATTGATATTTATATCATCAATTAAGGAGTTTTTAAATAAAATTTTCTTTTTCATTCGATCTGTATTTGCAAAAAGATTTGATTTGTTGAGATGTCGCAATCTAATAGAGATTCGCAGTTTATTAATATGACATGTACATGGTACTATAGATTTTTTTTATTATTCTATTATACGAGTACAATAATGTATATATCCGGTTAAGAATACTTTGCGTCAAGCTGTTTTTTACGTTTAAATATGCTTTGCGTACTACAATAGCCTTTTTCAAGCTTTCGTTGATGTCGGAAACATTATACAGCTTGTAATTGGCGGAGTTTCAGATTAGTACAGCTTACTTGAGACGTGTCAAAGATCATTGGAACTAACCATATCTGTTGTGTTAGCAACAGGTGTCTCATCCATTTTTTGCCCTCGCTTAATATTTCTTAAGACAGTTAATCTAACCAGAACCATGCTTACATTGTGCAATTTTCAACAGTCAAAATAATGCTACGCCTACATTATTTAAGCTCAGGTATTCGGTTCCTTCCATGGGCATTCGTTACGTTTTATGGTACAACAGGGCAGCTTTATTTTTGTCACATTATTTTATTCGTCGCCGTCACTTCTGGGAATCTTTTAATTGCCCTTCGATTCCCCCGGCAGTCGGTAGTCTATACACATATGTACTACACAGGTGGGTACATAATACATAATACCGTGTAGCCAGTTATTTAGTCGAAATGGACCGAGTTGTCGTGAGCTGAGACGTTCATTAAAACAGAAGACGAAGTTCAAATAAATAAATAACTTGGATTTTAATATCAAAGAGAGTCATTTTAATCGAAGGTTTGTGCCTACGCGGTAGTAGCCTTTTTGAAAAATCTGATAAATTCTCCAACTGGTACTGCCAGCCTTCAAGATTTTATTTTTACGTACACACATACGAGAAAAAAGGTCAGCTATCGTGCTATATAGAAATCCTCATGCTCAGAGTGTTTCTAAAAGATAAAATACGAAACGACGATATGCGAAGAACGGAAGTAGTTGCAGGCTAACCAACGTGTATACACACTCAAGTGGCAATGGGCAGGACACATTTATCGAAGAGACGACAGTCGATTGGGAAGAAAACGTGTTAGAATGGCGCCTTAAGAACTGAATAACGAAGTGTTGGTCGACCTCCTGAATGGTCGACTGACGATTTTTATGTAATTTTTTGAGTTATTTAGAGGTGTCAAAGTGTGTAAAAATCATTAAATACAAGTCATTTGAATATCTAATAAAAAATATAAAAATGATGCACCTAGATCCTAAAATATATCAATTCGCGATGCTAGTGATTTATTATTTGTCTTATTTTGGCATTTAATAAGAAATCCTATGCATTCTAGTCGGGAAAATTTCCCGCCTGTAGCTTATTTAAGTCACCATGATTCATTGTAGAAATTCCTGCAGCTTTAAACTTTTGCTTACAAATTCCTAAATTTTTGTGAAAAATGATACAATCTTTTAAGATACTTTCTATACAGGCTAGATGCACTAAATTTCAATACAGTGAAAATATGTTTTTTTGTAATATAAACACATACAAGGAAAAAAACGCTCTATGATAATAGTGAAGAAGGTATTTGTACACTTTTGGAACGCTGGAGCTTCTTTTAATTCCATGAGCAATATCAGCAGATTTACTCGATCAAAATAAATTGCCGACTGCACGGCGTTCATATTCCTTTTTACGGCTGTGAATTTTTGCAATAAAATTACTTTTGAAATAAGATGCCAGCCTAGAAGACTGTGAGTGCCAACGCACAAACCAACGTTTGACTTTTTCAGGAATGACGAGGGGAGAAAGTCTGTCAAGAGGTATATATGGAACTGGTTGGGACAGATATTTCGCCGTATGCCGTAGGAGACCATTAATATAGCTATTTTTTCTTCAAGTCCTCTTACTCGCGCCATCCTGAAAGGCTGTCGGAAACTATAAATGGAATGTACTCAACAGAGCTGCGGGAAGCACAGGAGACATCGGATGAGGCGATGATTATTGCAGATGACAGATATTTGTGGAAGCACCTCATGACGATGATGATGATGGTTGATTATGACGATTTTTTTCTAAGAAAGATAACGTCTTTGAATGCTTTTACGACCGATGGATCGGTCATGATACAGTCGCGGCTGATCAATAAATTCTAAACAAGGGACATCTCGAGATAGCAAGAAATTACCAAAGAAAGCAGCTCGAAGCACACACGTATTATATACTTAATTCATCTCTATTAGACTGAGTTCTGTTGTCAAACGGTATTCTGTGCTGTAGAGTCACGAAAAGGTGATCAGCGACTTGTTAAAAAAGTAGCTTTTAGGAGCGTCCAGTGATCGGTCCTCTGCGGCCTACATATAGTACAGGAAAAAACGGATTTTCCAACTTTCTCGTTGTCAAATCTAATTGCCATGAATCTTTATAGAAATTCTTGTCGTTTCGCGTCGTTTTTATTTGCAAATTCCAAGATGGAAACGCGGGATTGTTGCAGCAACACAGTCTCGGTAAATCAACCGCACCACGCGAAGCTCGGCCGCGACCAGAGTCCATATATATTTTATTATCCGCATCGGATCAGATAAACCGCGAGAATTAATTGTTGTGCCCACAGACGGGGCAATACTCCACGCTTCTGCCAGGGAAACCCTTCCAGACATGTGTTAACAACACCTACACCAACACCTAAACCTACACCTGAACCTACACCTATCTGCCTGCAACATACTCAACATTAAGCTATTGTTCAACCAACGTTACTAAAGAAAATTTAATAATACGATGATTAGTACTTCTTGCTGTCGATACGATATACAAGCTGATGAAGAGTTGCAATTAGTATTTTTAATGAAGAAAATAAATGTATTAGGAATCCATGCGGGATCCGCAGAAGAGCATAAACTATAGCTGCTGTCCGTCTTGTAAGGCCATCGGAAACTATACATAAAATGTACTCGGTGAAGCTGCAGAAGAGACAGCTGACATGAGATGAGGCGAAGAATGTAGTGACTAATTGAGCTATGTGGCGGCAGTTTTTGAATGCCATATGCTCCAGTTGGGGAATTAGATTCTGCAATGACGATGATGATTAATACATAAAGAATATTATGTAATCGATTTTTTAGAGTATATTGTGTATAATTGTATATCTTTAAAAATATCATTATAATTGATATTGTAATCATTGCACTGTTGACAATTCTCTTCGATAACATGAACACATAACGCATATACTCGTAGTCATAATAAAAAATGTAATTAAGAAAATTGTAAGTTTATACAGTGGTATAAACTTACATTTTTTAATTGTACTAAAATTTGTAGATTCTAATAATATATGTAGAGTCTATAACTACAATCTGACATTTATGAGGTAACTTTCGCCTTCCAATTTTAATTGATGGGTAACTGTCATTTTACGATTGACCAATCTATAACATATCAATCGGGGGTATTTACAAAGCTAAAAAATTGATTAAAATAAACCTTTTTTATTTTCACCTTCATTAACCCACGACTTCTTGCTCTTGCTTGTCTTGATTTTGAATATTTATTTAAATTTTAAACGCTTCAAATGTAACTCGGAGTTTCATAGAATCTGCGTTAGAACCTTTTTTTTACATTAAAAAATACGTTTATAGAGAGCAATACGCGTCCAATCAAATAATTTAAAACGGTGCAATAAAACCTAATAAATATTTGTACAATATCAATTTAATTGTAGTTTTATTTAAATTAAGCCATATTGTTTGTTTGTGTCTTACGTGGACTCTTTTCAAGATAAAGTCATTTCTGTAGTGTTCTGCTGCGTGCTTTAAAAAAACATTCGAAATTCCTTTCGGACCCCTTCTTCCCGGAACATTGTCTCGTCTTATTGTGTTTTATGTTTTATCGGTCGCGTTGGTTTATTTTTTTAATTAAACGGTTTTCGCCACATTAGTTTAATATCGAGAGGCTCCCAAGGAACGGGATTTTTAATTACAATCGTCTCGGGCCGCGGTCCGAACCGACACCAGGACGGGGGACCACTCTCGTTAGTACCGAGACGGGACCTCAATATCAGGGCTTTTTAAAACTTAAGGCCAACCTTTGCAATGCGATGATCATCATCTTCATTAAATGTCAGCTCTTTTAACTAAAGCATATAATCATCACAGACTGCCGCCATAAATATGTGTCAACCACCATAGTCATCGCTTTAACAACCAAGTGCCAAAAACACATACATTATATGCAAGTTTTCCGAAAGTGTTAAGTTAGAAATATTTTAATGGTTTATGCTCTCTTTTTGCATCCAAGGAACATGTCCCAGCTAGATACATATGTGTATCTTGATCGTCTATAGTATGAGAGCCTATCATATATGCTCCGTTACCTTGTATGTTCTTTACTTATATTTAAGCACCAGGTGCCTGCTTTGGAGTTCTATTATACAAAAGTACCTTTATATTTTTCTTTATAAACGTTTATATTGCTACATATTATTAATTTCTTTAATACGCATACGACAATCTCCAACACTAAATAAACAAATGTAGGTATGCATATTTGAAACTTAACACCATTCCTTTTTTCGAAACTTTATAGTAGATACTTAGTTTGAGATGCTGTGCTGCTGAAGACGCAGAAGTGGGAGTCGATCCCGGGTCGGCGATTAATCTCGCGCGATCATTACAGCTCGCCCCGCCCGCTGGACGAGGGGTGTTAAGAACAAGAGCTGAACACCATGACGCTCCACCATGTTATGGAACCAAGCATCTGGTCATCATAGTACATCTCGTGAACCAACAGCGATAGCAAGAACTGAACACTATGACGCTCTACCGTGCCATGAAACCAAGCATCTGGTCTTCATTGTGCATCACGCGAATCAACAGCGAGAACAAAAGCTGAAAACCATGACGCTCCACCATGTTATGGAACCAAGCATCTGGTCATCATAGTACATCTCGTGAACCAACAGCGATAGCAAGAACTGAACACTATGACGCTCTACCGTGCCATGAAACCAAGCATCTGGTCTTCATTGTGCATCACGCGAATCTACAGAGATAACAAAAGCTGAAAACCATGACACTCCACCATGTTATGGATAAATGCACTTCTTTTTAAATAACTGCTCTCCAACAGTCACCACAAATTAGCTCAGTTAACTATTTTGATCCTCCTCTTGTCTCATGCCAGCTTTTGAATTCCCGAGTATATTATATGTATTAGCTGGTGGTAGATTCTTAATGAAAAGGTAGCTATTGTCAATGATCTCATGCGGTAATCATGTTTTTGCCATATCCAATTTTGTCTCGTCACTAAGTAGTGAACTTATATTTGTACCTTACTATTTAGTTATATAAACTATCATCGGGTATATACATAACACACGGGTATATACATAATAAATAAATGACTTGTGTCTTTAACTTTTAAACGCCCAATGGTTTCCTTATGGGACCGCAGATTTGCATCGTTCAATGCCCTACGGTCCCATACAGGAGTGCTAATGGTTCATTTCACAATCGGATTACATTAATTTGTAATAATAGTATTAAAGAAAGTTCATGGAAGAATCTATTGTTCGATGAAACATTACAAACATTGGCCTGCACGACGCAAATTTGCGGTCCCGTATGAGACCACTGGGCGTTTAAAGGTTTCATAATTTTATGATTATCTTTAATCAAACTATGTACTTTGAAAAATCACGTACGATTTTAGCATTAATTTTGGGACGTGAAATTATTGTATGGATTCAAATTTTTCATACTATCTTAGGCCATAGACTCGTTTTTATATCTACAAATTTTGCTATCATATCATAGATATATATTATATTAATTTGAAATAGAAAGTCAATCACCTACTTGCAACAATAATATTTAAAAATTCTACTTTCCACTTTATTCAATTAATGTACAGAATCACCGATGATTATAATTTTTAACTAAACTTATTATTTTTACGTCCAATATTTTCATAGCAAAACAGAATATAAATGCCTTGTAACTTCAAATATTTCCATTGCAACCAAATAAAAATCTGTATTGAAATCAAACATTTCCATACCAAGAAAATATTTTTTGTAAACAATTAAAGTACTTTTTTATTCCTGAATTTTTTCGTCTTTTTCAAATAATGAGACAAAATTAATCATCTTCAATACTGTGCTTATATACCAAATGCCATAAGGATGAAATTTTATAAGTAATTACTTTAAGAATACCACATATACACGGTTTTCTAAAAATAGGTGAAATTGTAGTGTCCAAAATCAACGTTGCTTGGATGGTCAAAAGAGTTTCATGAGTCTGGCAATGATGGATATGTACAGGCGAGATATATTAATATATTTGTGATGAAGCAGACAAATCAATGAAACTTATATATCTTTGCAAATAGGATATTGATAAAGTGTTGGGATTGTAGCATAGTGATTGCAACATTGAAACCATTGAAGTACTATTGCATTGGATACTGGAAAATGACGTCCAGCAAGGACTCTGCAGATTGGATTACTGAAAGATAGTCCAAGACAACTGCGATGATAAACCAGATTTTTTGTTGTTCTTTATTTTGCGATGCTTACAATCTTCAATATACTTTATAAGAGCTTATAGATTTAAGCTTTACCTATAAAACAAGAGCAGCTTAAGGTGAATATTTATGTAATAAACTAAAAATACATCTATAACCTAGCTGCAACAAAAAAATTAAAAAAATAAATATGGAAAGGACGAAAAAATGTCTAAACGTAATAAAAATTATATTGTCAATAATTATAATGAATTATAATATTTGAAGCATAAATATACTTATCTGGTCTATTTTCATACATCACATTGGTTCTTGTATCCTTAAGCTATCAGATGATGCATAAAAAACTATTCTAAGAAAGTAGCAAAATGATATATCTCGTCAACCGATGCCAACGGCCGGGGAATATTATGACGGCATATGCCGACAACCGATGCGAAGGGGTTAAGTGAACTTTTGATGACTGAAATGCTTCAGCATTTGAAACTTGTTTTGTTTTGTTATGTTTGTTAAGGTTTGTCAAAAGAAATCTGACAGATAATATCCATTTTTTAAATTATTTTTTGACCATGGATACTTTCACTAAAATTTTAAATTTAAAAAGAAATAAGTGAATAAAACTGTAAAAAAATTATGTTTAGAATCATAGAATACTTCGATAACTACCTTTAATTGGAGCATTTGCACCCAAAACAAAAAGTGTGAAATGTAACGAATGATATAAAATCCATAAGGTTACTGAGTTTAATTATTTTATTGTCTACCGGTTTCAGTGATATTCCACCCTCTTCGGGACAAATTTAAAACAGTTGTAAGTTTTTTTTTAAATTTAAATATATTAAAACTTAGTTGTGTTACGAAGTTTATTATTTCATTTATAAAATATGACTAACCACATATTTAATGCGTTCTACAAAAATGAAAAATTGTACTATTAACATTTAAATTACTGAAAGACATTTATCGTTGAAACTGTATACGTAAAATTGTAATTTGTTTTATTTAAAATTAATGTTGCCTATGACTCAAATGAGAGTGAAAATTACTTTCAGTTATCAAATATACATGAAATAAAAGTTGATTTAATTAGTAATAATATAATATGAGTTCTTATAAATTGACACTGGTTGTATTTCCACTTGGATCGACGCAGTTGTCAGGGTTTCTGCTGCAGAAATGATCACCAGCGAGGCATTCCTCAGCAGCATCACAGTTTATGACTCTACCCACCAAGTCTGAAGTGTGGGAACAACCATTTATTTATCTCATGATTTGCGACAGCAAAGACTTTGTATCCGAAATGGTAAAAACTCGAAATAACCAATATTATATACATGTCACTTTTTGAACTATACAATATCGATAATTTACAAAAAAGTAAAACTTTTTATATAGTAAATCTGAGTTTTCACAAATCTTGATTTGCGTGTATATTTTTGCTTTTTTTTCATACACAAAAAAGATATATTTTTTCATATCATTTAAAATACATCATATTAATGACAACTTTGCAAGAAGGTGAAGAAGTGAAGCAGTCTTCTTTTAGCGTGAAAATATCAATATGGCTTACGACAGTAACCATTTCTTTTCTGCCCATATCTGCTCCTTATATGTGGAACATATTGACACCATAAATTGCCGCTACTCAATTATGTCAGTTTCCACTGTTCATGCCTTGTTCCAATGCATCTATATCTGCCATTTTTGCCACGCTTTTCTCATGGTCACCTGTAGGTCGTTTAAAAAAAACATGTCCAAGGAGGTTTGTTTCTTCCTCCCTTTCAGAATGTTCCGGAAATTGAGTTAGGCAAATGCCATTAAATAGCTCCGATGCACGACCATTTGTGACTTTTTCTGGGTGTTTCTTTTCCACGAACTGTGAAACTCTCTCCCTCATTCCTAAAATCTCCTTTAACTCACTTGTAGAAATAACCTCCTCCTCCTCTGGCTCCTCGAAACCAATTTCGAGGAGCCAGAGTAGGAAGATGACGTGAAAAAAAGAAGATTTATTTTACAAAAATATAAATCAAATTACTGCCAATAAACAGTTGATTCAAAAATGTTCACGGCATCAAACTTTACCGCCTTTCAAATACATTAGCAAAATGAGATAAAGCATATCGACAAGGAATGCTATAAAATGGGAGGTGCCACCTCGTCTGCAACAACCACTCCAGGGCGAGTCGGCTCATCATCAAGAGAACGCAATTTACAATTCCAACATTTCACTGACGACGTGATAACTCCAAGCAGATGGTAATGATTCTTCATAAATCACGCGCGGGCGTGAGCTGTTATTAAAATGATCATATATCAAACGTAATAAAGCGTTCGGCGAAAATTAAAGGGGTCCGCACGCAAGAGAACTCCACCAATCTGGCGCATCTCGACCAATGGTTGGGTTGGTGTTTAAATAGTGAGGTTGGTGCTCTCACGCCTGCCAGGGGGCGGAGGCTGCTATATACCGCCCCGCCTGCAGCTTGTTAGCGGGCGGAGACGATTCAGCATCTGTGGTACAGGGATCCTAAGTATACGGCCCGAAAAAGCATTTCCTCTACCTCGTTTTCTCATCCATTCTCACGTACGAGTATTTCGTGGTTGGTAACAGGCTAATGAAGGCAATTCGAGACAGGCTTTCATATCATATTAAATTCGCAGCACTTAGGCTAAGTACTGTTTGATATCTAACTGATGCACTTAGAAGGTCTTCAGCCACTCTTTAACAAGTCGCTTTTTGCGGGCATCGAGTAACGGGTCTTCATCTGAGTCTCCAACAACAGGACAGGATTGTAAGGGTTTTTACCAAAGCCCAAATAGCACGTATTTTGTGGATTCGCAACAGATCATAAGGGAAGGCATTTCAAGATGTAGCAAACTGACTCCGTTCTTAATAGACTGAAGTTTATTGACATCTAAACGATACATCTAGAATCATAGGAAGGTTTTTAGCCACTCTCAAACAAGTAGATTTTTTCGGAAGTCCAGAAATGGGTTCCCATTTAGGACTCCATGCACAAGCCAGGACAGGGAGGGTATTTTTCAAGGTCCGAAAAAGCATCACCTTCTGATGATTCTTCCAATTCAAAACCAGGCTTTAAGCGTGTACTTTATCTTCAATATCTATGATCATTTTCTAAGTGAAGCAAACATTCATTTTGGAAAAACTACCTGATGAGCTTAACTATTAAACCACAGCTGATTAAAAGACGATGGTGAGACTAAAAGGATAGGTTTTTTATCTCCAGATACCCCAGGAGAGCTAACTCAATAGATCCATTTGTTTCTTAAAGAAGTCTATCAATTTTGATTCACGAAATGTACTTGGGATGTATTGAAATATGAAGCATCGCATCTCAAAGCTTAAGCATATGAAAAAATTATACCACACGTTAAAAAGGTAGGCGGATATATTGCTAGTACTTTTAAGTGAACAATTTACTCTTTTGATCATACATTTTGATATATTTCACGTAAGGGAGGCCCAATTCAGACATGAACTCCACGAGATTCTTTGGAGGAATAATTTATTGGCGCCGTCTGTTTGATGAGCATTGGGACCTTTTGTTGCTTGTCTTTATTGCTTTGTCCTTAGTACTTAATCATAAGTACCTATATTTGTATATATTGTATTTTTTTATAAATATTTATTTATTTACCTTGTTTTCACATGGATCACGTAAGTTGTGGATGATTTTACAAACGTTTCAGAAATTAGGTTGTTGAAAATGGTGTTTTCCTGAAAACCTTGATTGCACCTGCTACACTCAGCACTTTGACACCCTGAGGGAGTGATTTCTCCTCATTGACACCTCTGCTGTTGGCGATATCCTTGGCCGCACCTGCCCAGGTCTGATTGGGACCGCTTGACCCGGTAATTACATCTCGCGCAAGAGTTCGCGACTCGGTAAAGAGCCGGGCAGGTGTGAAGGTGGAGGAGCGAGGGCCGCGGTCCGGTGGGGGCCCGAGACTGTCGTGCGTGCGGCAGGGGCGCGGGGCGCGAGGCGCAGTCTCACGCCGAGCCAAGCAACGACGAGGACCCAAGTATCCAACATCACCATTTGATATTAATTTTCAACACTTATGCACATCAATGTTCCTGGAGGGAACGAGAGATTTGTTGACTGCGCGGAAAATTCAAATGCTGACCAGGTTAATTCAGGTAATACATGACACAATATAATTATTTTCAAATTTATTCGAACAGTTGTATGATAGTGCGTTCTAACCCGAGACAAGTGCGCGGGGGTTTTGAAACTGTTGTGAGACCACTCGTGGATATATTATTTTCTTCTCAGTTTGATTTTAGGAGCTATCATATCTTAACACCATTAAATAAGTCTTCTTCACTTCTTTCTTCACACTGTTAGGAAAACAGTAACTGAACATGTGGAGGCTGAAGCAGATGATCGACGATTAGTTTTCAGAATATTCAGATCATTTTAGATACTCGTACTAACTTCAAACTCTTTTGATAGCAGTTTCTTTACAGCTACTGTTCACCAACCGTCTGTGTCCGAACACTGTTGAACGTTGGCTTCCCGCACGACTTTTCATCTTCTTCGATCCTTCGCCTTCCGCTTCCAGGCTACCCTCATTATTCTTCTGATGTCGTCAGTTCATCTCGCAGGTCTGCCATCGCTTCATTTGCCAGTTCTTGGACGCCACTCTAGTACTTTTCCTTTTTATCGACCATCATCTCTTCGACAAATGTCCTGTCTAATGTCACGTGAGTGTGCATATTGGGTAGCCTTCACTACTTGAGTTTTTCTTCGGGTATCCTCGTTTTAAATTATATCTTTTAGCACTCCAAGCATGGATCTCTCCATAGCATGTTGAGTGTCCTGTATTATAAGAGTAACCCAAGTTATAAGGAGCAAATTATCAATTTTATTTTTTATATACTAATATTGACATTTTCATTTCTGTAATATAGATTTCTCAGAATACCATCATTTTAATAAATTACGCAATGCACTTACTAGTAGAACGCAAAATCGTTAATTTTAGTTCCTTTGAATATAAGTGCCTTTTTATGATTGAACACAAAATTTTACTAACATTTTCTGAAAGTAAGTTCTTCAAGGCGACACATATTATACGAGTATTTAAGGTTGGTATTTTTGAAGAATACCTTTCAACATTTTAACAAATCTTCTAGGTCTTCTACAAAGAAAAATATACGCTTGGATATATCCTAAGCAAAATCCTGTCTTTTATTTAGTGTCCTAGTATTAAAATGAAAGTATTTAATAAGAAGTTTATAGATTGTTGGTATATCTGATGGATATGACTAAGGGAAGGGAGATTACGAAGGAAAGGATGCATTGTGAATGTCTGCATTATGCATTGATAACCTTTGTTGTAGTTTTGTCCTCCACGGTGGGTGTGCTCAGTCCCGTGCAGCCATATTTTACATCCTCTAACAAGCTCGTGGCCCCTCGCGGCCAAATGGCGATCTGGCCCAACAAAAAATCGAACGGCGATATTACAATAATGCGGCGAGCGGATAAAATAATAAACTAAATAAATTACGTCGGGCGGAATCGTACGCCGGGGCTCGGAGGGCGGGGCTCGCGGCCAATTAATTATAATGTAGGTATTAGAGTACCTAATGTAATGTGTTTGAGCTGAGATAAGTAGGTGTTCAGATGGATATTCTTTTTGGGTCGAGAGCAACAAAACGATTCTCATACTTTACATGTAAGTAGGTACCTAACTCACATATACAGTGTCTATGGATACTATATATTTTTTATGTAAACGCATGCAGAAGAGCATACCCGGTCAAGACCAGTGCACTCTATGACGCTCAGCCAGGGAGGCTGGACGCTGCATGCGAATGCATGTATGGAAAAGTGTGTTGTGTTTGTGTTTGTGTGTGGGTTGGGGAGATTGCAAGTGTATATTTTATTAATTCAATATTCTAATCTACTTTTATAGATCATTTACTATATTACAATATTATTAGTAATTAAATATACATATACTATACATAAAATTATTTTTTCAACGCATCAATCCAAACACAAAAATAACGGCAGAAGCGGGATGCGAACCGCGGACCTTGGAAACCAACTATGCCCTACTTTTATTTACTACTTTTATAAAAGTAGATTAGAATATTGAAATAATAAAATAATATTCTAATAAAAATTTAAAATAATCCATATAATAATGTCTCCTTGAGACAATATCAAGAAGGTAAAATTATTCATCAGTAACACAGGTAAATGATTGGTTATAAAGTCCAAGTCGGAACTATAAGTAGTCGTTTCTCACCCATTCAGTCTATAGTTTGGTTCGAGACCCGAGTGGTACTTACTAAAATAAATAGACTGTCGGAAAGTAATAATATTAAGCTTGTGAATAAATGAAGACTGATTGAATAATAAAAAATAAAAATATACATAATTTCAATATATACTATAGCGACATCTATCATACGATGATAACAATGACATAAATACTAGTTTCAACGTGAGTCGGTCCAGGCATAGTAATAGCCGAGTCGGCTGAGCGGTATGAATACCTGGGCATAGTTGGTTTCCAAGGTCCGCGGTTCGCATCCCGCTTCTGCCGTTATTTTTGTGTTTGGATTGACGCGTTGAAAAAAGAATTTTATGTATAATATATGTATATTTAATTATTACGTATATTTATCTGTTTCTTGAAGAGATCCATATTGTAGGAAGAAGGAAACACAGACGCTGGAAGAGCATTCCATAGCTTACCGGTGGCATTAAGGAAGGAACTTTGGAAACTGCCAGTTCTTGGTCGACATACATTAACCGTGTATGGATTTTCGGCAAGTGCAAGATGAGTTTGTCGGCTGTGAGTGGGTGCAGAAGGAATTAGTTCTTTAAGTTGCGAAGAGCAGCGACCGTGGTAATAACGGTAGAAAAGACTATTCAAGTATTTCGATTGCGCACTTATTAGTTAATGTTATATTTATAACAAAACAAATCTTAATCTATCGTGTATTTTCATAGTGACATCGGGACAATGTAGCCCTTGCTAACTGGTACCGAAAACCTCGATAAACAATCTTTCGTCTTTTAAATTTGGCGCTTCCCATACATTTATGTGTCCGCCATATTGGGACTAGTTATATAGTTTTGCCACCGACGGCGCTGGTGACCAACCACGGGCCATAGAAGTCTAAGCGCCGACGAGCGCGTCAGTTATGCGTTGACGAGGAATTAGCATTACGGCCAGCGGTATGTCATTCCACATGGCCGGAAGCTGGTAAAGTTTTAAGTAAATATAATCAATGTGCTTCTAAAAGAAAGTCTTTGTTGTTGAGCTGCTCCTTATCCTGCCCTCACGCAACGTGTTACCCTTTTTTTAGAGAGAGGAGGATGTTAATAGTTAGATTGAAATGCATTTTGTTTCAATGCATATCAATGCTTTATAATGACTTTTCATAAATGAAAATCATGAATTCAAACAAACGTTCTCAGCTCGAACCTTGGTGAAAAAATATTTTCACTTCTACTGAAAAAATAAGATAAAATATAAAGGCACATGAATATTTTAAGAACAGTAAAAGTACTGCTTTAAATGACATGCCAAAGCTCGTTTTAGAACATTAGAGAAAAATGAGATATTAAAATCACACATTGTATAAGAAAACAATTGATTTTTTTCCCGAATGCAGTATTATATGAGTTAAAATTGTAATTGTACTGTACAACATTGTCTTGACAAACAAAACATGCATTTTCCCATACATTATTTTACATTCCTCTGCAATGGAAGAACCTACGTTTCAATAACTCACGTTTATTTACAAAATAAAAATAATTATTACCTTCTTATCACCCTTATTATGCCCCTTTAATAAAAAACGTTACTACTCTTTCCATTATTCATATAACCATCAGTCATGAAAGACTTGATGACAATTCTATCTAGTTTTCCTAGTTAAACTTCCAACACCATATGAATCGTGGTTTGCACCATTTAAAGATCAGCAAATCGTTTCAGTCATACTCCATGCAAGTAACTGATCATCACAAAGCAATTCAATTACAATTGACCAACTATATTGCTTCAATACTTTCAGATAATTGCATTCGATAACAGGCAATCTTATCTCGCATATTATAATATTAAAATGAATAATTTTCTCATGTGATGCACAGCCCATTGTACGATCTGCAATTTACATATTATTATTAGTTCGCACTTCGCAATACATATTTCGCAATATATTTTTCTACCTGTAAACAGGTACGAAATACAATGGAGACTATTTAAAACAATTAGTTAACAAATAACTTCGTTGTGTACAGCCTTTGCTTACGTAATAGTTGTTAAGGACTGATATTATTTATAATTTTAGACATCTGTATTGTCTTATTATTTAATAAATGGTTTGCATGTAAATAACGTGGTTTATAAATGTTACCTGTAACTAATAGTATTTGTTATTATTCTAAACAGGTTTCATGTGAATTTTACATGATGTTCAATGATGGTTCATCACTAAGAAATCTTGTACGATTAATTACTATTTATTAATTAATTGTGAAAAATGGTAATAGTTGTGCAGCCTCAATAAAGTGACAGTAGTACTCGTATTACCAAAATAATTAAATTAATATTTTATTTTCATATTCATTTTTGTTGTCAAGTTGCTGAAAAGAACTCAAAAATTTCACATGTTTTTTCAATTCTTTATTATATTTTTACTTAAAATGACGAATTAATACAATATAAATTCGTGAGATCAAAGTTAATTCATCAATATGCCAGCAATCCTATTACACAAAAATATAGCACTTTTGATAAGTGCTACATAAAATATATTTAATAAATTCAACATTTTGATTTATGCAGTTCTAGTTGGATCTTCGTAATAAATACATATCGGACATATAGTTCACCAAAGCACGGATGGGTTACCTTTAACTGTCTTTCTCTAACTGTGTGTCGTTGATTGAGTTAATCTACCCCTTAGGACTAAATAGTGCGGAATAGGACTAACAATGCTTCAACAATATAATTAAAACAATTATTTTGTCATAGCATAAAAGTTGATATCATATATCATGTGTGTACAAAAGTTAGTAAATTCAATATATTGGAGGGTTTAAGCACTGCGGTCTCTAATTGTAAGTTCACAAAAAATAAAATATCATTAGTAAGTGCACCACAAAAATAATACAATACTAATTATATTGAAGCATTTAAGTTGCGGTCGCCACCCCCGGGCTTGTCTTACATTATCTGCGATCGATTATAAATATTATAATCGATAATAAACATTGAGATCAAGATGGCCGGAGAACACCGATCGTAAAATATTCAATAAAACTTGCATAAACAAACCGAAGCGGCCCGTTACGTCACACAAAAAACTGACAGGGGCGGATGACGGCGACGATGATGACGTCATAAAAGTCTAAGATGCTGACTATCTTTATTATATTTTTATTTAAAAGCATGCAGGACAACACATAACCTTTAAATGCCCAGTGGCCTCATACGGAACCGCAGATTTGCGTCGTTCAGTGCCCTACGGGCCCATACACGAGTGCTTATGGTTCAATTCACAATCGGATTACATTAATTTGTAATAATAGTATTAAAGTAACTTCATGGAAGAATCTATTGTGCGACGAAACATTACAAATATTGGCCTGCTAGGGGATTGAACGACGTAAATTTGCGGTCCCGTATGGGACCACTGGGCGTTTAAAGTGTAATAGCCGATCGAAAGCAGTAGAATTTTGTATTGCTCATACAGGGCATCTGTTTTTTTTAAACAAAATTTGCATATTACATGCAACGTTTGATCAAGCGAAAAGACAAAAAGTAAAAAAAAAACATTGGAGTTTATTCTATGTCAGCCTCGTTAACCGTGCGCGTTATTTCCACGATATATTTGATGAAGTTTAACAGCAAGGGACTGTCAGAACCGACCTACAGTGTAAGATGGTTGTCCTATGCTTACAGACTCTAAGGCGATAACACAGATCATTGTTCTTATGGATGATGCACGGCGTCTGTTGTATGCTGAAAGATAATGATGTGTTTGTGTAAAGGTTGGGATGATTAGATGTCGATACATGATTACACAACCGACAAACTCGTCTAACACTTGCTGAACATGCATACACGGTTAATGTGTGTCGACCAAGAACTGGCAGTTTCCAAAGTTTCTTCTTTAATTCCACCGGTAAGCTTTGGAATGCTCTTCCAGCGTCTGTTTATCCTCATTCCTACAATCTGGATCTCTTTAAGAAACAGATAAATAGACACTTGCAATCTCCCCAGCCCACACAAACAGGAACACAACACACGTTTCACGCATGCAGCGTCCAGCCTCCATGGCTGAGCTTCAAATAGTGCACTGATCTTGATCAGCTGTGCTTTCCTGCATGCGTTTACATAAAAAAATGTGAAAAATCATTCAAAGACAAATAAATTACAAAAAATGTAGAGACTACAGGTGGAATTTGGTTTTTTTTTAATTTAAGGGACATAGTTGACATACGTTAACTTAATTTGGGTTTTCAGGAAGGTAGTGTGAATTGGATCTCTCACCAGTTAATTGCTAGTCATAGCGTGATCTATGACGTTGTTAGATCAACATTACACATGCAGCGCTTATGTTAAATCGTAAGCGTTTTATAATTCACAAATGAGATTTCTCCACTACCCTCCTTCGGTATTCTCCTGTATATGTTTACGTAAAACAAGTGTAAGACGAGTCTGTTGATTCCTTGAGTTCAGAAAAGCAGTGAAAATAGTAAAAATTGTAGAAAATACTAAATTAAATAAACATAAGTACGTCTAAAATTGACGTAAATGCGCCAATATTAATTAATAGACGTTCTATGTACGTAATTTTTTTTGGGTAAAACTACGTCAGTGATACAAAATGGTCTAGGCCTTGTATAGTTGTATCAATCACCTTAACATTTAAAATCAACAAAAAATAGTTGATGCTCTTCTGCACGTATTTATATAAAATGCATATAAAAATGTAAGTACGCCACTGTGCGCGATGGTCTTTCGCCGGAATCTAGAGTCGCCCATTAAAGATAAATTATACTTAATTATAGTGTTCTCATATAGAAAACAAGACTAACCTCTTAACCCCCCTGTATTTCTATTGGATATTTTAAATATTAAAACGAGATGGGCTGAAACGGAGTGACCGTTTTCCTAAGAAAACTATTTTATAAATCGATCACCCAATTGTGTCCAGGGTGGACTGAAAATATTTGACCGTTTTTGATAGAGAATATTGCGGTTGATTGGTTAGGGTCTTAACGCCCGATCGGGCCAATCTTTAAAGTATAAGGTGTTTAGTATGAAATGTATAGATTTTTTTTTATTTTATTAAAATATACTGCATACAACCGTTACCGAAAGTTTGTTTGCTTTTAATTTATTTTTCAAGGGGAATTTTATGAGAGTTCTCCCGCTTAACGGCTGAGGGTAATATAAAGTATATGGGAAAATAAAATAACGTGAAGTAATCGTTTGTTAGGCGGTGGATATAATAAAGGTGAGCTTACGTGATGTTCCGCATGTTTATTATGAGCGCCAATATGGAGAGGTGGTTTTACATTAGGCTATAAAAATATATATTTTGTAATATACACAAAATAATTTTATTATTATAAATTAACAATTTAACTATTCAACAATTGGTAAGCCCATATAAATTCAAAGCAAACATCATCCTTAATGGCATTTCTTTCATGAAAAAGTCGGTATCAGTGATTTATAAATATTCAAATTTGTTAATCTTTTCGCATCGGTTATCAGCATATGCCGTCATAAGATTCCCCGACCGTTGACATCGGTTGACGTGATATATTGTTTTGCTACTTTCTTAGAATAGATTTTTATGCATCATTTATGTATTGGAGAAGGATGGTGCAAAGAAACAAAAAAAAATTAAACTACGATTTTATTTATATGATTATTATTTACTCAAAGTGGTATTTAATATAACATTTTTTACAAATGAATAATTAAATTAATTGTTAATTTAATATTGCTTCTAATACCGTGATGCAACTTTTATATTTAATTATTATTCTTTCTCTTTATTTAGTTTTGAAAAAACAAGATTAAAAGTATTGATCTTAGAGCGCAGCGTCAAAAAATGATCAAATAAAAAATAAGTAAACTCTTGACCACTAACGAGAAACCTCTGAAGATTTTCACATGATCTGATGCCCCCACCAACGTCTGAGATAAGTGATGCAAGCGACCACGCCCCCCAAAGCTCACAATTTGGATCGGCTGAAAAAAAAAACGAAAAAAATTGCAAATAAATCTCGAGAAAGATCGCGAGAGTTGTTAAGAGAGCTCTGTTTGTGGAGCCATTTGGATATCTGCTTGGATCTTAATGTTTTTCTAACCAGCGCAATTTATCATAAATATTAATATTGACCTGTGCGAAACACTTTCTCGCCGGTTGTGAGGCTTTTATCATAGAACCGCTGGGCGTTTTGTAATAATTTCAGATTTGATTTACTCGAGAGTTTGCAATGAATGCGCGCTCGCGGATTGCGCGCAAAATGAGAAATGCCTGAGAGAATGGATGACTTTTTTTGTTTGGTATTCAGAGGTGGTATTGAAGGAAAGATTGATGTTTGTGAGTGCGACAATGTAACTGCATCTTTCTTGGTAGTATCAATCCGGTGGATTGGTTTGGAGCAACAAAATCTTGCATCTCCATCTCCATTCTTCTTGGTCCTACGCAACCCTCTTCAGCTCAGCATAAGAGCTACAATTCATGTCCTCGTGCACTTGCTGCAAATATTCCCGTCTAGGGCGCCCTCTACAGTTTCTACCCTCCACAATGTCGTGATTCACCGGGCTCGCCTCTCTGAGATGGTTCTTAGCTGCATAGCCCCGAAAAATAATAGTTTGTCACTTCTTAAGAAAACCACGAAGTATATTATATATTAAATGTTTTATTAGATCTATATATATTCCTATTAGAATAATTTTCCATCTGTTCAATATCTATTTGAGCACGAATGAATTGTTAATTTTCTTCAAGAAATCTGTTTTTTTTTTCATATACTCGTATATGCCGGCGGGTATAGCTCAATGGTCAAAGCATTTGCTTTACAAGCAAAAGGTCGTGGGTTAGATCACCGACGGAGATTAAAAAAAATTGTAATCTCCGATCGTTAGAGCTCAGAAATCGATTAAATATTTATTTAAGCGGTTGGTTTGAATTTGATCTCTCACCCGTAAGATGCCGGTCATAGCATATTAATTAAAATTCGTGGTACACGAAAGTCGTCCCGTGAAGACCACCCATTCATAGTAAATTCCTGTAATAATAAGGATGAACCATGAATCTCGGGCTGTAGTCTATGACGTTAGCGGATCAACACTCCACATGCGGCGCTTACTCATATGCACCATGGTAAGCGTCATAGAATTCCACAGATGAGAATTACTATCACCATCTGTCGGTATTCTCCTGTATGTGTTTATATAAAATAATTTGGTCATCACAATTTGTCTACACAATTTTCACTCAGCTGCCATTATAATGCCTTGTCCCAAGGCATCTTTGCACCCGAATGTCCACTTGGTAACATACCTTGTTCCCTACATCCCGTGCAGGAGTCTGGGAACTTGATGAGAAAACATCTGTGTATCTAAAGCATATATTAGAGAATTTTCGAACGGAATTTGAAAAGATATAAAATGATTAGCCCAACGCTTCCATAAGGTTCAACTCATACATAATAATTTAATAAACTTATCAAGGTATATTTACTTTGTATTAGAAATATGTATGCACTACAAAGTAAAACAGCATTTAAAATTGTAGTCTTAGTCAAATATCATAAAATATCCATTGCTTAGTTCGATGGAGTTCAAAACATGTACTATTAATGAATTAAAACCTTTAAACGCCCAGTGGTCCCATACGGGACCGCAAATTTGCGTGGTTCAATGCCCTAGCAGGCCAATGTTTGTAATATTTCGTCGCATAATAGATTCTTCCATGAACTTACTTTTATACTACAAATTAATGTAATCCGATTGTGAAATGAACCATAAGCACTCCTGTATAGGGCATTGAACGACGCGGAAATCTGCGGTCCCGTAAAGAAACCACTGGGCGTTTAAAGGATAATGAATGTGAAATAAAAGATTATATTTTCTTTCAAATGATTATAACATTTTAATAATATTATATGTTTTAATCTACTAGATACTAAAACAATACAAGTCTGCAGTTTTTTTGTCATGATCTTGCACATGTAAACAAGGAAATACAATCCACATCGTATAATCCTTATCCAACTTATCATCCAGCGGTAGCTTTGATTCTCAAGTGTGAAGACTTGGAGACGAGATCCGCTGCCACGAGTATCCTGGGAACCTTCCCCGACGACTGCATCGTCATCATCATCGTCTCCATGACGAGCATCTTCTCAAACTCTCGTCTCGCATCACACCTGCAGCCTCACAAGATCAAGATCTAATCGCAAGCTCGACCGTTTAGCTTCATACAACATCTATAAAGAGAGTCTCACGTGTTAAGTGCCAGCACGTGCAGGTCGTTTCGCACTCAATCTTATCTTTCGTGAAATTATTAGGCTCTGTGAGAAATTACAATAATTAATACAGATTAATTGAACAGATTTTACTGCAATCGAGCTTTACGCCACCCACTGTTCAACCATACTGCTGAAATTATTGGTTCATTTTTTATATACTCTATAGTTATTGATTGTGATAGTCTTTTATATAAGTGTTGGAGTGGTGTCTAAGAACTGTAAAATGTAGCGTTGTCGACCCTCTAAAAGATGGACTGACGAAATCAGAAGAATAGCGGTAATTGCCTGGATGCGGATAAGTCCTTATCATCAGTCTTTATCCGTTCGCCTCCCGCATAAGTCTCCATCGTTCTTGATTTCTTAGCCTTCCGCATACAGCTTCTCATAACATTATCCATTTGGTCATCAATTCATCTTGCATGGTCTCACCTATCACAGTGTTTACCAGTTCATGGATGAGACTCCAACATTTTTCTTCCCATTAACGTCGTTTCTTCGGCAGATATAAGTATATCAAACTCATTGACATGAGTGTTCTTATTCATTCGGAAGCATCCAATACATAGAGACAGTGAGATACTCTCTCATGGAGTGCATCATCCATGAGAATAGGAGACGCATTCTGTGTTGTCACCTGGGAGTCTCTACCATTTCTTGGGAGGATTTTCCTGAACTGCTGCTTAGTTCTGACGTTCCCTTGCTGTTAAACTTCATAAAGCAAATCATCGGGGCTACACGCGTGGTTAACGAATGTGACATGGAATAAGCTCCTAGGTTATTCAACTATTTGTCAGACGTATAATCTAACCTTGTGTGTAACTTGCAGGGTATAACACGCATCATCAAAGAATTAAATAAAAAAAAGCTTCCAATATTCGACTTCTTCTTCGGATATCTTTAATTCAGATCCATGCTCATTTTCAAGCCATACAAAAAATAAAGTCTTCTATGTCCATTGATTATTCTTCATTTTTAATTGTTCAAATAAAATATGACGCAAAATTGATTGCTTTATTAATTAACAAAAATCATCTACAATTATTCGTACAAAAAAATTAAAGCAAGGTATAGCAAAATTACATTATTTTGATATGACTATTATTTTCAATTTTCAAAGTAGTTGTTATCATTCATTAATTTTCACATCACTTTTCATAACAACAAACATCATTTCAACACACATCAGATTGCGATCGCAGTTTGGATCAAATCAATGCGTCTCCCATTGTGATCAGACGATATCGATATTGCGCAACAGGCAGATATAATGAAAAGCTAACAGCCGGGTCTCGATATGCTAACTAATAATGTTGATAAATATCCCAGTGATGGTCGGCGTTGTATTGTCTAGTGCTTATCCCATACTAACTACTCGCCCCTCGTGCTATTCGACTTGCGATGATTAACTAGTTAACTAGAACCTGCGCCGAAACATAAAAAATATAATAATTTTTTAAATAAATTATTCAAACATTTCCATTTCGCTTTAACAATATCAGATATTTTTGCGTCCCAAAAGAATCGTTTTTTCTGATTTTTTCAAATACAAATTAATTTATATTTTTTCTAATCATTGCAAGTTCTCGAGCTAAAACACACGGTCACAAAGTAGTCTAAAAAGTCAGTAGTTTGCCTCAAAGTTCTGTCAGGTGCCATAATGTTTGCGGCATCTATCATTGATTCATAAATCCAAATACATTATCATGCTCGAAAAAAATCATAAAATATTTCTCCGACGTCTCTATTTTTATATTTACGGTAACTATCCATTCAATTCAATCAATTCCGAATATTACCCAACTCTTTTTCTTCAAAGGATGCTTTCATTCCATTCGAGTCCCGGAGGAAAATTGCTGCTCTCAAACAATCATTCCTTCTTCATGGCAGTGCAATTCACATCCCTGGGATTCTTGAATGTTTTAACCTCTACGTTCCAGATAAGTACACCCGTAATCGTAACCATCCATTGTTTTTGATCCCAGTTGATACTTGTGGAGCTTCGAGCACTAAATTTAGTACAACGGCAATGGCGCTCCTAAATGGCCTACCAGCACACCTCAATCCTGTTCTTACATTATTTTCTTCTTTTGTCGATGGTATTGTTCTCCTAGATCTCTGTGATCTTTGACACGTGCCTTCTTCTTTTTTTTGTATGTATTGTATGTTTATGTATACTCTTTGTTTTTTATTCTTTATTATTCTTTGTACTAATAATAAATAATATAATATAATAAATAAATAAATAGATGTATTTTTTTCTTCACCCAAAAACCTGCCACATTTGTGGTGCCTTTTCTCAGGGTTTTTCAGCAGTTCGGTGACTATTCCGACGCTCTTGGAGCATTTGATTTTAAGAAATAGCTAAAGTTAATAACACACAAAAATAACACACATAAAATAGTCACAATATTAAAATACTTTATGGTTTTAGTATCGGCGCACATGATGATGATGATGAGTATAAAAATCAAATATCAAAAATTGACGGAACAAATGAGATATGTATTGGGGTATTGTTTGCGGAGTGTACGATGTTGCCTTCTATGGGAAGGCTACACCGATAGATAAGGTCACTATAGAAGGTTTTACTTTAAAATATTTTTCAATATTTCTACACAAATATTACTTGTATTAAAGTTATACGTTAATCTTTTGATTAACATATAATTTAAAAAAAATCTACTTGTAGAATAATGATTATTTTTCTGAAAAAATTCTCTGATAGACTGTAATTCACCGACGCAAAATACACCAATACATTGATCTTATTGTAATTAGGTATCAAGTGTTATATCTACTGGAATTATTTTCTATAAAAAAGGTATAATCTACTAACTTCACAGGTTGCTAATTAATAAAATATATAAATTCATCGTTTAACTATAGATTTATAGTATTATTTCATTTTTAATACGACAAACTCAAAGTCACTACCTTCCCGAATATATTGGTCATATATGGTCTATAAACTTAAGGCTTAAAATTTGTATACAAACATATACATATTTTTTTATTTCGGATGTTGATTTCAGGTATTTTTATGGTATAATTTTGCAGATAATTGTATTTGAATTAATCTACGTTTATTACTTTGACCTTTATCAAGTTATGGTTGGTACTGCACTAAACTTTATACGACACACACCGGAGGACAATCAAGGCTCATTGAGTAGGAGCTCATTCAGATTATGATCAGTTAGTAACTGACAAGTCCAGTGGGAGTCCCTTCTAAATAATTTTGGACACTGCACAGAAATGTTAAAGAGAAAGAACCATGATGAAAGATTAGAACCTCATTCACTGGCTGAAAGAATATAGAAACGGGACATAGATTATCTCACCAAAATACCAACTAGGTTAATCTTCGCCTCTTGACTGACTGTAGATGGAAGGTGGAGGATCGATAAAGGTAAACGATTTCTAGAAATCTCCGTGGAAGGACATATGCTGATGCTGATGATGGTGTTTAAGCGTGCTGATGATGAAAATCATTCTTGGTGATTGGCTGCCTTCCTCAGTGCATTAGTTAGCGGTTCCTCATGACTAAAACAATGACTATGCACTATCCTCTCCCCCCCACTGGGCCGAGCGCCGGGCGGTACAGCGGCCATAGCACAATCAAATAAATAACAATAAATATTAATCTACCTTCCTTAGACATCACCTTCAAGACACGAAATAACGTTGTTTCCTTCCTTAAGCAGCATCATCAAATTCTTCATCATTGACATACATAAATGTGTAAATGGCAAATCCACAAATGACATCTCTACATTATTGCCCGGCGATATTCTCAATTCAATTTATTTTATATAAATTCCTGTAATAATTAAGGACGATGCGTGAATCTTGGGTTGTAGTTTATGACGTTGGCGGGTCAACTTTCTACATGCATCGCTTAGCAATGTGCAGCAGCATGGTAAGCGTCATAGAATTCCACAGATGAGACTTCAGAATTACTATCACCATCTGTTGGTATTCTCCTGTATGTGTACAAATAAAAAAAAAGACTTGCCTGGAGTCCAGTAAATATAATTTATGTAGTTAAATAGTGAAGGATCACGCTTGATTATAAAGCTAATATAAAATCTTTGACAATGTAAACATAGTTATAAAACAATAAATGCATAAAATAAAAATAAATAAAAATAAATCAAAATTTCAACAACGTATAACAAGGATCAGTGCAATTGAAAACAGTATTTTATTTTAAATGGTGTAGTTCTTCAAATTCTTCTTCTCTTTTCTCTAAGTCTACATCCTGCTGTTACTTGACGACTATTCTTGCGGTAAGGATATTCAGTTTTTTTTATGTTAACACTTACAGAAGAATACCGACAGATGGTAATAGTAATTCTGAAGTCTCATCTGTGGAATTCTATGACGCTTACCATGGTGCATATGACTAAGCGCTGCATGTGGAGTGTTGATCTGTCAACGTCATACACTACAGTCCGAGATTTACGCATCATCCTTTATTATTACAGAAATTTACTATGAATGGGTGATCTTCACGGGACGACTTTCTTTTACCAGCAATTTTGATTAATAGACTATGACTGGCATTTTACGGGTGAGGGATCAAAATCACCGGGTATAATTTTAGAGCTCAGAAATCGATTCAAAATCCTTTTTTTTTAATATCCGTCGGGGATTGAACCCACGACCTTTGGCTTTCAAAACAAAAGCTATACCTGCCGACGAGCTTACACTCTATCTTTGATGTGGTCTTCCTGAAAGCCATAGATATCCCATGTTAGCTCGTCAGCCGTTATGTTTGAAGAACTATCGTGTTCCGAGGCATGCTTTTCCGTGCTATACTTTGTTTCTAATACAAAGTAATATAAATTCTTGCATCGTTTCTACGCTAATTACAGGTGACATCCCCTTAATGAAGACGGGTTCACTCATCCGCGAAGTATTCGCAGGTAATGATAGCGAGGGGCGCACTTGGTGGAACGGTGCGTGGAGAAGATTTTGTATAATGCAAATACAGTCAACACTCCTATAATGTTTTTATAATATCAGATGATAGGCCAGATGCTCCTGAAGCACGGACCATTTAGTTCTATGAGGCGACCCAAAATAACAACATAGAAGGACCGCTACATGAAAACGCGCCGCAAACACTAAAAATCTACGTTGCAAATAAAAAAGGGTCAGTTATGTGTGGGTTGACTGTAATACATTAGTTGACTAGTGTATCGGTTAGTAAATTGACTAAATGTTGCTATTTCGGATCCAATCATATTCCCAATACAAAAAAATGTAATTTCAGCTTTTGGTGTAAGACACATTGTATCGTCAATAAAACGGCATATCAAAAATGTCACTACAGTTTTTATAATTCTAATATTTTTTTAGTAATTATATTTCCCTCCAAAGCAACCCACGGCACACTCCATCCTTTGTTTGGGTATCAAAAGATAACTACACGGCTCAAATCAAGAAGAAGTTTCCAGCAGTCCACAACGTATATGGCTGAGCCCAGCCAGTGGCTGAACATGTGGGGAATCGCAACTGAGGGGAATATGTACTTCGATTGCCCCGAAAGAGGACCTAGCCCCTGAACACGTCCAGGGGTGGAATATGTGGAGGTCCTTTAACAGACTTCAGACCGGAGTATGCAAGACGAGGACACAAATGAAAGCCTGGCAGTTTTACAGCGGACCGACTGAATGTGACTGCGGCGTGGAGCAGATCCTGTCACAACTTCTGGAGTGTGCGCTGTGTCCGAGTAACTACATCCAGGAAGACCTGATGATGGCCTGTAGTAACGCCATCAACGTCGCCCACTTCTGGGCAGACAGGATCTGACCCTGTTGTTTCCGACACGATTATATATATAGTAATTATATATAGGAGAATACTGAAAAACGATGATGAAGAAATGAGATCTGTGGATTCTAAGACTACTTTTATTTTATGGATGACTAAGCGCTACATATAGAGTGTCGATTCATCACCATCATAAGACTACGGTGTCATTAATTTTACAGGTACTCACTATGATGAGTTGTTTTCACGAGACGTCTTCTGTCTTTCACTAACCACCTTGTTTACAAGCTCTAATTTTCCTGATAAAGGAGCATTTTTTCACAAACCAGGAATACTTATAAAGATTATAAATATTTATAAATTATTTTCTTAATTTAGACTTTTTAGGGGTCGAACCAATCACAAGAAGCCATCGCTTTACCTTTAAATAATACCCGACAGCTATATTTGCTAAGTTTTCTTTTAAAAATTTTTTTTCTTAATTATGAAAGAATACCGTTTTTTTATCAGCATCCTGAATACAATGCAAAGAAGTGGGTATTTTTATATTAATACTGTAAATTTATTTTAATTAATTCTTGCCGTTTAGCGCCAACATACAAGTGCAGATGCTTTCAGTATTTGCAACACCATATCACGCCACTCAGGCGGCCTAGAAAAACATGTTTATTAATTACTCAATTCATTATTATTTTATTAATTCATCATCAATAAGTTTTTATATACGTTCATAGGCCTAATTAGTGATAATAATTTGTAAAAAAACATAAGGATTTTCCAGTCTGTAGACAGATGTATGAATTTACTTTGATGATCAACACTTTGTATGGAGAAAATGTACTATAATAAAGTCACAATTTTATTCAAGCCGTTGTGTTGTTAGTATAATCTAATGCATGGAGCTGGTATGGCTTAGTGGTTAAGCGTTTGCTTAAAAAGCCGAGATTCGAGGGTTCGATACCCAACGGAGATTTAAAATAATAACGATTTCTAAGCTCTATAAATACCCTTGGTTTATGTGAACTTCATCCTCGCCCGTAAAATGCCAGCCAATAAAAGTCTTTAAAATTAGTGGTTATTATTATTATATCAGTATATGCATAGCATTTTTTAATGACCGAAGGGTCATTCCAAAAGCGCTTCTTTGCCTCTCCGAGTAAAATGTGGGTCTTGAGTCTGCTGCTAACGGATGCCTCTGCTTTAAGTTCTCTTATGCTTTTCGGCAGCGAGTTCCAGGTTATTGGTGCCACGTAGCTGAAAGCACGATTGCCAAAGACCGTACTAGGACTACCTCCCGTCAGCTGCAGCGTGCTTCTATTTGCTCTGGCTGATCTGAATGTCTCTCCACGCGCGCTTAACTCCGAAGGCTTGATCAGTTCTGTCAAATAACCCGGTGCAGTGCCGTTAAGTGCCTTATAAGCTAAGAGGCATAGATTGTACTGGATACTAGCCGGAACTCTCAACCAATGCAGTCGGTGTAGTATCGAAGTAATGTGACAGAATTTGGGCGCGTTGTACACTAGTCGTGCCGCTACGTTTTGTAATGACTGTAATCGCTTTAATTGTTTGGCAGGCTGCGTGCAGTGCATTGCAGTAGTCCATTTTTGAGACTATAAACGCATTTACCATGCGCTTTGTAGCATCTCTAGTTGACGAAAGTCGTCCCGTGAACACCTAGTAGTGATTTCCTGTAATAAATGTATGATGCGTGAATGTTGGACTGTATATGCTGTAACATGGTAAGTGCCATAGAATTCACATATTAGATTTCTGCATCATTATCACTCGGTATTCTCCTGTAAGTGGTAAGATAAAAAAAATACTCTCATGTATTTTGAGCATGAAATAATTAATCTTATTAAAAAGCGCGGTTCGGTTATATCTGTATGAGAAGAAAATAATAGTATGTTTCTTTAGTTATCAGTATCATCATCAATACATAACACTATGATGATGATCAGTCCAATCAATGGTGTTCAAAATGCAATATAAATAGCATATAATAGTATGAATTTTAAAATATCCACTTGATGTTGTTCAGTGAAGCTCACAGTTAGAACAATAACGTCCGTAAGGCGTGTTTGTGGTAACTTATCAAAAAAATTAACATGAATTTCCAGTCGGTAGACAAATGTATCGCTTATTAGCATTTAACACATTGTACCGAGTAAAGAAAATTGTTGCATTGAATTGCAGGATTAATAAATGCACAGGGGATTAACCCGACGATGTGAGACTTTATTTCACTTCTTGATACACTTAAGATATAATTCATAAGTAGACGATTAGTAGATAATATGAAACTTAGTACATACAGGTATCATATTCTATGAGATGGGTGTCAGAGAATACTAAGAAATATATATTTAATTAAAAAATACTTTCGGTAGCACCCTCTATCATCTTCAAGACAACAGTTTTGTCATGGAAGTATCCAGGAGTTTTGTCCTGAAGATGGTAGAAGATACTACCCTAACTAGTGGACAATAAACTGTATATTAAGTGATTATAAACAAATTTTAACTGTTTTAAGTTCATCACACAGACCACAAAATTATTGCTTTTTATAAAAATATATTTTTAAGTATTTATTATTTTAAGTTATTATTAATTGTAATATAACCACACCACTCTTCTGAGCTATCATAATTAACGTATTATGCACCCACTAATAGCATAAATACTCGTCATACTCTTAATAAAGGAAAAATAATTTATTTCCTTTTTTCATATGACACAGGTAAGCTTTGGAATGCTTATAATTTTTTTCTTTTTCTTCCATCATGCAATTTCTGTCTTCAAAGAAAACAGATAATTACAAATGTCTATATTGTAATAAAGAACTATTACTTATACAAATACAAAATAATATTTATCTTCGAGTAATTAAGCAATATTTATTATTCAAACATAGCTTTATATGAATGAAGATATACATTTTTTTATTTACTTAAATTGTTTTTTATTTTGCTCCAATCATACAAACTGCAGAGAGTTTATCTGTGCCGGTTGTAATGGTATTTCATATGTAAAACATTTTGTTATTCATTATTTATAATCATATAATCAATACCTGCCTTAAAAAACTAAGCGAACAAGTTATTGGCATAGCTGCTACAGTTTGTCATCATATTCGAGTATTATCAGGTCTTCTGACGTTTCGATGTGTACTGCACCTATCTGCAGTTCACTTCATGGCAGGTGGGCGAAGGCTATTTATTCTTCACACCCTTGTAAGGGCCAAGTGGATTTTTAATGAATTACAGACTCAATTAATATTCCCTTTGTTTTAACACGTACGGGATCGTATCTCGCTGTATCATCGGCGCATAAATAAATTATACTTTCAAATTGAAATATACGTGATACGTCATCATCATCAGCCACCGTCGTCTAACAATGGCATCGTATGTAGCAACATTGGAGTATCGTCAGAGCCTTTCATCTGATTTTGTGATGCGATAAGTTCGATGAATGTACGAGTAATTCTTTTTAAATTTAGAAACAAAGAATACAATTTTTATTTTTAAAAGAAAAATTAATTCAAATTTTCAATTATCATTTTTGATTCCAAAATCACCATCTGTCATTTATAATAGGTTTTATACTCGAGAAAAGTAAGCATAATTCCTGACTACTGAAGAAACTTTACTAGAATCCGGCCTTTACTTTTTTCTTCGTAGTATCAATCCGGTGGATTGGTTTGCAGCAACAAAATCTTGCATCTCGATCTTCACTCTTTTTGATCCTCTGCAATCCTCTTTAGCTCAGCATAAGAGCTACAACTCATGTCCTCGAATCATTGCTCCAAATACTACTGTCTAGGGCGCCCTCTGCAGTTTCTACCCTCAACCATTGCTTCCAGAATGTCGTGAAGAAGACCGTCGTGGCGCATGATGTGACCGATGACCGGGCTTTACACGAATGTTAAAATAATTTAAATCAATATAAGAGTATATACAATACAATTAGTTGCTTAAAAATCCTAATAAATATACATTTTTCAGGAGATCATCGTAAAATTTCTTCAGGAAAGGTAAAAACACATTTTTTTATTTTATTAATATAACCCGGAAGGACCCAACAGAAAGTATTGGCCGTTCAGTGTACTCTATGATGCTCTATAAGGTCAGTCGGATGCTGCTTGTGAAAAAGATGAATAGTGTTTGTGTGCATGTAGAAATTGAGTAGAATGCAAGTGTTTATAAATATACTTCTTGAATGCTCTTATATTGCATATAATAAGGAGATGATACACAGATGCTGTATCAGTATTGTCAATCCTGCTTATGGTGTTGAAGAAGGAGCCAAAGAAACTGTTCATTATGAATTGACGCTTCCAAAAAAACTAGTTGTATTATAAAGATCGCGTCGGTATTTCAACGATAAACAACTTTTTCTTTTATATAAAAGACAAATCCGACCTATCCTTGAATACGGCAGTCACCTTTGGATTGGAGCCCCAAAATACCTTCTAAACGTAATTGACTCAGTTCAAAGAAGAGCAATTCGTTCGATAAACAATGACACTTACGTCTAACCTGCAATCAATGGAACACATGCGTAAGATTAGTTCACTTAGTCTTTTCTACCGTTATTACCACGGTCGCGTTTTTATTATTGTTCTGCCCTAGAGGTAGCCGGCCTAGTGAGGCCTTGGCGTAATCACCCAACTTGTGCTCGTATATTTGCTAGTTCTGCCCTGGATGCAGCCGGCCTAGTGCGGCCCTGGCGTGGTCATCCAAGGTGTATATTAGTCATGTAGAAAGATCTTCAGATAACACTCACCGCTTGTTATTGCCGGGCGGGTTTTTTTTATGTCAGTACAGCGGCCGGACGCAACGAGCGAGGGGATTCCAAAAGCACCGTTGTGATCAGCCATGTTGAAAACAAATACGCATCAATGAAACTAGAAAAAAAAAACAATTTCTTCAAAAAAACTTCTGTGTGTCATTTCTTCTTTTTTATTACTGTATAATTTTTTGACGATTTTCTCTTTTAGCTCCACTTTATAACTTGATTTTGGACGCTACAAATTGCCATCTCACAGTTTATTAGCTGATCCTTACAAACTCGTATTTCTAAGTTAGTTGTATATCCAGAGCTCAATTAAGTATGTACTTAATGTATATGCATAGTTGTTGACATCTTCTAGACCAAAAACCCGGGTGCTTGATAATACTGCGACTGTCATAAGCGATATATAATTGGGTGTTTTTTATTCATTTTTTTAATAAGATTGACGTTTCTGTTGCTACCTAAACCTGGATCGTTTCAAAATGTTTAGAATAGTGACTGTTAACGTTCGTATCTTTGTTGAGAATGTACTCGTACATTTTTTGGAAATAGATTGTTCAGTTGCTAGGTCACTGGTATTTAATTAGTAGTATCAACAATCTATATAATTCTTTAGATTCTTTCTTAAGCTTTGAAATTCCCAACACTAATTCTGGCAATACAGCCAAAGAAAAGAAAAATCTATCTCTTACACATGGTGTATATTCGCTCGTATAAACTTCAGTATTGAAGTTTTAGTGAATTTTACCGTTCCTGTCTAAAACTTTATCCCAATACAATATTTCAAAAGTTTCTATGACATTGATAGTATATCTTTAATGTTGGATAAATGTATAGACTAGAGATTTGACTGAATTGAATTTATCTATGTGAATAACGAAATTTAACATTCTTCCATTTTTGTACAATATATCAGTATACATTTTGTAATATGTTTAGCATTTCTTACGATATTTTTCTTAATTTTGTGAAATATTACTTTTTGAAAATTAATTATTGTAAATCTCGTTAATTATCAAACTCCTAGTTCTGTTTTTTTTTAATCATCTCAAATATTATATATAAGTCTAAAGGAGTATGTAGTAAGACTTATACCCTCTAAAATTATTGCTCTTATAAATATTAATTAATTGCCCAAACAATTAAAATGAAGAAAACAAATTCATAGTCATATGATAAATCTTATAGTATTTGATCTTTCAATATATTTGAAATGTGAAATAATTAAATATTAAAATCAAACATTGCCGAAGAAACTTTACTAATCGCCTTAAACATCCACAGCTGCGATTTTCCTAAATCAAGTACCAAAGCATTGTTAGGAGGTATCACGGAATCGCACACACAAAAACCGACACTCACAACGTCATCCGTCCCTTTCATCCACCAGCAAAACCTTCAAGCCCCTCAATAAGAAAGAGCGAGACGAGAGAAAGACTTCTGTCGGTTTCCGGCCCCAGCCGTTTCCGTATTGTTATGTAGTACATCCGGTTTTTCTTTTTATTTATGGCCGTCGGTTTTGTGAGTGGCCAATGTTTTTTTTATTTTTATTTTTACGTGAGGGACCTCAGCGCTTTTTCTGTTTAATTACCCTCTAGACATTTTTTTTTAATTTCAGATTTTTTATTATATTTTATTCATTTTCCGTAACGGCGAAGCTTTCTTTGTTGTTTGCGATGTTTTCAGCGGCCAACGGATGTTTTAAATTGCTTTATTATTTTACTTAATTTTTATTTTAAAAATAAACATAACACCTGTCATACGAATCTAAATTAATGATAATTTTTAGATGACTTAAACATCTTCTTATGTAACTATTTATGTATACTTTATTTATTTTCAATTATGTAAATCTTTCGATTTTCAATATATATATATTTTTAAAATTAAGTATTTTTTTCGAAGCTCTGACAGCAACTAAAATTATTTTCTTTTTCATAAGAAAATGATAACAATTAGACTTTAAAACGATCTAAAAAATACTTTTCCTTTTAAACATTAATTGAATATTTTAAATTAAAAAAACGATTTACGAGTTCATCAAAATATTTTTTTCTCTCCAGTTTTCTACCAAAAAATGGTCTTAAGAAAAAATTAAGGCAAAAATAAAAAAAAATACTTTTGCAAGATTTATGTTTTTTTTTGTCAAATATTTACATTATTCTTAATTATTTATAATGTCATATCTATTTATAATGTTTTAATGTTGTTACGTCACTCCGTAAATTTAGATCACCTTTTCTGTTGAAATAAATAAAATATACAACTTAAGATATAGTATACGTTTAAGTTTTAAATATATTTCTAACTTATAGTAAGAACAATTTTACCATATTACGCTTACATAATATTATTTAATATAGTAATAAAAAAAACTATTTTGTCGCATACATGCTATAAATATATCTTCATTTCCTACTTTAATAACTCTCATTACTAACACCTTGAATTTTACCTACAAATTTTCTCTGCTACATTCCAAGAAAGTTCTATATCCCAAAGCTTTTTCAAGTACTCTATATTGTAGTCGCTATTTAATTCATTTATTCATTGTATGTTCGAAGATTGATTTGTGTTCTCCTGAGACATTATTTGAAAGACTATATGGTCACTATAATCGATATATTACAATGTATTTCAGCCAGGTTCAAGGTATCAAAAGCTACAATAGTATTATAGAAAATATAACCACTATAGGATCCTTTGTATTTATTTCTAAGAAAATGCGATTTCTTAGATATAAATTAAATGTATTTTTATTTTCTCTTACGTTTAAGCTGTCGCACAAATATATCAAACAATTCACACGACCGAACAGCCCTAAAAAACACATATAATTACATAATTAAAGCTGCGAGTATTGACTCGGCCGCGCTCCGCCGGAATTAAATTAGAATATTAATCGCTCAGGTACTCAGGTGGGGTTAATTTACGGTTGGGCTTCGTGCGCACTGCGGGGAGGTACTGGGGCGCACCTGGACATGATATTTCAGGTAACTGAAGGTACTTTTTGCCATATTGAATACCCAATTTTGTAATATAGCTAACTTCGAAATGATATTTTCCCACCAGTAAGAAACAATGAGCTTCCCAAACTAAACTTCATACGGTTATAGAAGGTTTTGGTTCTAGTGACCAATCTTTAGTTAAGAATACCTGCATTTTTTTAAAAATCAGTGTTTTTAAGCTAGGTGACTTACTCGCCGACACTCTAATTCATGTCTAATTCATGTCTAATTCGAGTGTTTTCTGTCACAATCAATTATTCTTTGTCAATTCGGTTTAATGACGAATAATAATTTAAGATTAATTTTTATATTCTTTAAAACAAATGTTTTTCTAGCTGAAATTCTAATGAAAGGATGTTGATCTTATTGTTATACAATTTCAATTAAAATAGCTCATTTATAAGGGTAAGTTAAATAATTATGCAATGTCAGTAAAAATAATAAATTGGCAGTAGAAAAATATACATTGGCCATAGAAATATAGTAGTAGAAATAAAATATAACATAACTAAATAATAAATGAATGGTAATTAATACAAGGTAAGATTCAGTTAGTTTTACATTTTATATTCATTCATTTTACTTTAATTACTGGCAGTATTGAGTACATTTAATGTCAATTTAAATTTTATAATTGACCTCATTCGTACTGACACAGTGGATAATGCCAATTTATTTAATCTACGGCCTGTTTATTAAATTTACTGTAATATAAAATTTACTGTTAAATATAAGTTCTTTTGATGTAAACACAAACAGAAGAATACTGACAGATGGTAATAGTACTTTTGATGTCTCATCTGCTTAATTCTATAACGCTTATCATGGTGCATATGACTAAGCACTGCATATAGAGTGTTGATCCGCCAACGTCATAGATTACAGATCGAGATTCACGCATGATTTTTATTATTACAGGAATTTACTATGAATGGGTGGTATTCACGGGACAAATTCCGTCTACCACCAATTTTAATTAATAGGCTATGACTAACATTTAACGGGTGAAGGATCAAATTCACACAAACCGAGGGTATTTAAGACCTCAGAAATCGATTATAATTCTTTTTTTTCAAGCTCCATCGGAGATCGAACCCAGGACCTTTTGCTTGTAAAGAAACGCATTGACCATTGAGCTATACTCGCCGGCGCTTAGTTATTTAACAAATAAATACAGGCCTTTATAAAGCATTTAATCCACACATATAATTTCTAGAGAGTTCTATTTTCTGGTGATATCTGTTATCTGAAAAATTTAAAAGTTATAAGACCGCGTTTATGCTATTTGTAAATATAAAATTATATGTTTTCTTCTAGTTGACAATTTTGCTTCACAAAATAAAACATAAATACAACTCACGTACAACACGAGACATGCAAACTTATATTCACTTACATGTCGAGAATGTTATGTAAAGTTATGATTCGATTTCACATAAAATCGTTCCTTTGTCCTGTTTCTTAGCAATCTAATAGAGCGGTAAATGATAGATGAAGATATTTGTATATTCTACTCACGTAACTGAGTAACATTGATTGGCGTATGTACATGGTTTACATGGTTTACATGGTTTACATGGTGTCCTATGTGCGCGGATTTACATGCGCCGGCGGGTGCACGGCCCCCTGGTGCACATGGACCGTTTGGTGCCCATTAAGTGCGTCTTATGTGCAGGATGCACTTTGCGGGCGCTCGGAACGTTATTGCACTAACGCTGGCCATAAAGCTTTATTTATGAAATAATATAAGGTTCACGTTAAAACGCATGGAAAATTTTATGTGCAGAATAACCAAAAACATTTGTACCTCAAAATAAAAAACTGTATTAGATTATTTTTTTTGAACACTTTTATCGTTGTTGATTGTTCCTGTTTCAGTCTTTCTCTAAGCATACAACAGACAGCAACACATTCTGTGATGGAGTTCATTATCATCCATGAGAATAGGAGTCGTATTCTGTGTTGTCACATGGGAGTCACTGCCATTTTTGGGAAGACTTTCTTAAGCTACTGCTTAGTTTTGATGGTCTTTTGCTGTTGAACAACATCAAGAACATCGTTGGAATAACATACGCGGTTAATGAGGTCAACATGGAAAGCAATTGCAGTCATTAAAAAACGCAGCGGCACGCCTAGTGTACAACGCGCCCAAATTCTGTCACATTACTCCAATACTACACCGACTGCATTGGTTGAGAGTTCCGGCTAGAATCCAGTATAAGCTATGCTTCTTAGCTTATAAGGCACTCAACGGAACTGCACTGGGTTATTTGACAGAACTGATCAAGCCTTCCAAGATAAGCGTGCGTGGAGAGACACTCAGATCAGCCAGAGCAAATAGAAGCACCCTGCAGCTGACGGGAGGTAGTCCTAGCACGGTTTTTGGCAATGTATTAAGCTACGCGGCACCAATGGTCTGGAACTAGCTGGCAGAAAACATAAGAGAACTTAAAGCAGACTCAAGACCCACCTTTTTACTCAGAGAGGCAAATAAGCGCTCTTGGAATGACCATTCGATCATAAAAAAGCGCTATATACAAATACTGATATAATAATAATAAATATAATAATGGAATAGACACCAAACTCTTAGTGTTTTGTTGTTGGGTTATTTTATTTTTTATTTTATATTTGTTTTCGTGACCTAAGTTGTGTACAATTTACAAGGTACCACGCGTAACCATTTTTTTCATGTTTTTTTATGTGTATAAAATATGAATAAAAATAATTTTTTAAACTTGTTTTCTATATTTATTTACATTGCAGTAGTGTTTATACTTATTAAAAAACCGTTACACAATAAAATGCCGCCAACACTGTAAGAAATAAAGCTTTTTAGAAGTGCATGCTATAAGAGGGAAGAAGATTGCATTCATAGAATGTACTCGAGGCAAAGACCTTAACAGCTGAGAGAAATTTCCAGCGACAATATGTGATGATCACGTTCTATCTCCTTCTTCCCATATCCAGTGCCGATTTAAGGGGGTGTTGAAGTGGGGCGGTGCCCCAGGGCGTCGAATAAGACAGGGGCGCCGAGGGCAACCGATCTTGCTAAGATTTTTACTCGGATGTCTGCTCTGAAGGTTATCGGGAACCTATATCTTGGGAGAAAAATTGTAGAAGATTTTCATTTGAATTTGTTCCTTAAAAATTGGTTTATTATTTTTGAATCTCTCTGTTCTCTGGCATACAGCATTCTCATGGTTCTGGATCTCACATTCCAATCTCAGCCGAGAAACTCTCTCCGTCTCTTTCCCTCGCCGTCCGCCACTTGCATTATTATTGCGACAATAATGTTGGCATCCCTGTCGGACGAACGCAATACTTCTTTCAGAGAGGCCATACCACAGAACAATGAAGATACAGAGAACTTAGGAAAATAAGTGAGCAGTAGTGTGGTAAGAGTATATCAAGCAACGTTAAGCCGAGCTGAATATAACAAATATCATAAAATTTAACAGAAAACGCGTTTTATCACAAGTTTATATATAAACTTAATCAGCTTGATAAAACTCCTTAAGGCTGATGCCGTAAAGCCTCGAAAAACGAACTTTTGTCTCTTATTTTTATTCGCTCGCCTGACATGCACATCTAATGTTAGTTTTAATTGTATAATGTTAAACGGTGTTTGCAAACGCCAAAATATTCGTTATGACAGTTGGCCCATTTCCTGTTGGTACCACTGTCATCTTGAATTCGCTTTTGCTACAGCAACAGTTGGCGGCGCCGAGATTTCAGACGGCGCCGTCAGTTGACAGTTGGAGCTAGCTCGCGACCGTTATGGCGCGCGCTTAATAGCGTGTGCCACAGCGATCTTTTTGTTGCAAGTGTTTGACAAATAAACCGTGATAATATGTGAATCGAAAACAAGTTTTTTTTGTATTTTGAACCTGATCCTGCATCCTTTATCCAGTGAATTGATATTGAATAAGAGAGGAGGATATCAAAACTTACAAATCTACATAAAATATACGAGCGTCACCTACAATAATACGCATCAATTATATTAATACGTCTTATTTGCAAATCAGGTAGGTGGAACCAATTAGCAATTGGGCCAGCGCTGTGTATAGAATACAACAAAATTGCAAAATTCGCGGCCTAAATCGCAGCGTCTGCCTTTTCTTTCTCTCCGATGTCATTGAGGATGATTTGTGCTGTAGATTTGTATGTATATTTCAATTTATTGAAAAATTATCAGTAAATATCTTCAATTATGTATCAAGTATTAGAATATTGAAATATACATATTGAAAAAAAAAACTAAAAGCAATTGATGAGAAAACATATTATGCAATCGTATTTCACATTTCAAGTGTAATTCGCATGTATCAGTTTTGCAGAATACACATTAAATATTATCTTTCTTTTCATCAAATAACACACGATGACGTTTTTTGTAGCGCAGGGTGTCGCTAGTAAGCTACTAAGAAGTGTGGGCGAGATACACAAAATGATGTATCGTTCATTTTCACAGAAACGAGCAAAAATCTTGCTGTTCTGTAATTTGGTCTCTTTATTGCATAAAGCAAAATGTACTGACATCAGCATGATGTAGTCCATGCTGACTGGTACCGAAAACCTCGATATACAATCTTTCTTCGTTTATTTTTGTTTGCTTGTCATACATTTATGTGTCCGCCATATTGGGGACTAGTTATATAGACCGCCGCTTACGGCGCTGGTGACCGACCACGGACCGCACGTGTCAGTTGTAGTCTGACGGCCGAGAAGGTCGCATTACGCCGGCGGTATGTCATTCTGCCTGGCCGGAAGCTTGTAAAGTTTTAACGTAAATATATGTCAATGTGCTTCTGAAAAAGACTTTGTTTTGCTGACTTGCTCCTCATCATGCCCTCACGCGACGGAGTCCTATTTGAGAGAGAGGAGGATGTTAGCACATACGCAGCGCGGCGTCTAGCATGTGAGCTTATGTACTTATCGCTAATTATCTTTAGATGCTGCTTTAACACTCGATGCCTTTTTCACAACTTACCATCAGCCTGTGTTTGTCCATTGTTGAACGCAGCCTTCCTGAATGAGTCTCCGTCCTTATCAATCATCTGCCTTCCACATTCATTCTCCTGCCCTAATTCTTCTGATGTAACCACTCCATTCACAGTCACCACACCAACACTTCTGTTTCCTACCAAACGTCGTTTCTTTGAAAGATATACTTTAAATAACCTACCACCATGGTTCAAAACCTTACAAAACAGACACATTTGAAACACCTCTATGCATTTATTTCCTCAATAGCCATATCATAAACGGAGCTTGTATTGTTTATCATAATGGTGTTGCGCGGTGAACAGCCATAGATTACCCATGCCTTTTGTTTTTTACTTTACATCACATATATTTTATATCAAAATATCGTGCTTTTTGAAATTCGCAAGTTGTTCGCATAATTCCGTCGTAAATTTACCATTCAACAAGAACAATAAATATAATAAATATTTCCCATTGAAATTATTGTTTCGTACAATCTGAAAAAAGAGAAAAAAAAAGTAGTATTAATATTTATACTTTCCTATGTCCCTAAAAAAAGAACGCAACTGCTTTACAGTATTTTCGCATGTAGCAATAGTCTAAGTCCTAAACGTTATAAATTCCACTACAATACTTCCGTCGGTAGTCTACAGTTTTTTTTTTATGTAATCGCATGCAGGAGAGCATCGCCCGTCAAGACCAGTGCACTCTATGACGCTCAGCCAGGGAGGCATGACACTGCATGCAGGAAACGTGTGTTTTGTTCGTGTTTGTTTGTGGGTTGGGGAGATTGCAAGTGCATATTTTTATGTTTCTTGAAAAAGGAAACACAGACGCTGGAAGAGCATTCCAAAGCTTACCGGTGGCATTAAGGAAGGAACTTTGGAAACTGCCAGTTCTTGGTCGACACACATTAACCGTGTATGGATGTTCGGCAAGTGTAAGACGAGTTTGTCGGTTGTGGGTGGGTGCAGGAGGAATTAGTTATTTTAACAAAAGTTAGAGTTGGTTTCTTTCACAGTCAGGTTATTATAAAAAAAAAATTTAACTTTATCTTTTTTTCTATAAATTTTAACTCATTAAAAAACGCAATAATTCAGTAATGCATTTTTTATTAGTTTAAACATAACAATACTATAAATTCATTTAAATTATATATAACAATCGTGTATTTTATGTTTTCACTTTATTTTTACGCCATTATATAGTTTCATAATTGTATATTTATTTTGAGCATTCAACTAATCGTCAATAAAAAATCATGGAAAAGTGCTCTCGGGAAATTAAGTATGAAAATGGTGAAATTCTTTAGGCTCGTAAATTTCCTTCTGTAACTTATCTGATCCTGTTAACCTTTTTCAGTCGATCTACCCTTCTGTATATAAATATGGGCTTATGTAAAGTTTCAACGCATTTTAATGATTGTTTTATTTTAATTTTGTTGTTAATCACAAAAATGCGTATTTTTAATCTTTTGCAGAAACTTAATATTAATTAAGGAAGAGCGCTTATTTATTATGAAGAAAAAAAAACATTAAATATATCAATGAATATTTATCACATAAAACATAATGTAGCTTTTTACTATCTGATTTATCTTTTATTTAGATGTGTGTCTTATTTATGTTTACAAAATATGAATTAATATATTTATTATTATGATAATGTTTGATATTATTTTCTTTTATGTAAAAAAAATCTTACATGAATAAAACCATTTGTAGTAATTAGTATTTCTTAAATTAATTACAATAAATAGTTTTATTTAATTTGAGTCCCATATGTATGTAACTCACATTTATTTATTTGCTAATATATTATCCGGCGGGTATAGCTCAATGGTCAAAGCGTTTGCTTTTCAAGTCAAAGGTCGTAGGTTCGATCCCCAACGGAGATTAAAAAAAAAGGATTTATAATCGATTTCTGAGCTCTAAAATACCCCGGTTGGTGTGAATTTTATCCTTCACCCGTAAAATTACAGTTATAGCCTATTAATTAAAATTGGTGGCAGACGAAAGTCGTCCCGTGAAGACTACCCATTCATAGTAAATTCCAGTTATAATAAGGATGATGCGTGAATCTCAGGCTGTAGTCTATGACATTGGCGGATCATTAATCCACATGCAGCGCTTCGCCATATGCACTATGGTAAGCGTCGTAGAATTCCACAGATGAGACTTCAGAATTACTATCACCATCTGTCGGTATTCTCCAGTATGTGTTTAAATAAAAAAAATGCTGAAATGATTCACGAATTAATGTTTCTATCTTAACCACTAGATTTCTATTAAAATTGTATCTACTATTTCTCACTGCATTTCTTTAATAATAAATAAAATAATTGCATAATTATGTTGTTGGCAAAAAAGCCTGAGTATTATCTAACTAAGAGGTAGTATATGTTAACTAAACGCAATTTACACAAAACCTAAATTTGTTCTAAAAGACTTAACTTTTTAATGAAATAATAATTATATGTTTTCTTCTTTTAAATTTTGCTTCGACGTTTTGAAAAAATGTCATTAACCGTCTTTAAATATATTATTGGGCTTACAATTTAAGAATTTGACCAGTTGTCTGCATTAACGAATTCCTTGAGCAAATAAAAATGCTTTTTTAAATCTAAATTATTATTTTGCTGATGAAAAGTGTACTTTGAAAGCATTTTTCATTGACAAATATTTCTTGATATTATTAAAAATGTTGTTTGAACACTTTTAAGCAACAAATTTACCGATGACGTACTATCGATATTTTCTAAAGAAAATTGATTTTTTGTAGTTAAATGTATAATTCATCACACTATCATAATTAAACGTATATTAATCTCGCTCAACCAAATAATTTAAGATTAATTAAGAAAATTATATACAAAAACATTAATATTTAATGTAATTTTGTGCAGTAACAGAATATATAACTCAAAACAACACATTTACTTGCAAATTTTATCAAATGATCAATTTTCTGAAATTCAGTGTAGCTTCCACATGAACTAGAAGTATTTCAGGAATCTGAACACACTTATTGTAGTCTCCAATAAATAAATTAAGCTCATGCCTGGAATGAGATTTAGATACACTATTAAATACAATGCAAAGTTTCCTCGTAACGTCTTAGAGATTGCATGGTAATTCCAGAGCCTGCATTTGTTTTGAATTACCTAGAACCTGCTCGCGATAGAGGGATAGGGAAATCCCTCGTATACAGCGATACTTTTTATTTAAGCACATATAAGAGTATGCTGCCAAATGGTGATGGAGAAGTCTTTGATACTTGTTATTATGAACATAGGTGTGGCTAATCGATATATGTTTAAATTTGATTAAAAAAATTCATAATATTCGTCCTACAGTAAGTTTTTAATGCATAATCAAATGACGGAGATTTGTAAATTAAATCAATGCGACTTAAATTCTGCTCAAGTAAGGGTTCAGCAAGTGCAAGCTTTTGTAATAGCTTCTCTCTAAATTAATATTTTAAAAATATATGATTATTAGACTATGAAACCCATTGACTTTCATCATCATCTTCATCATTTCATATCCGCTCTCTATTAGCTACTGACATCAGCACGATGTAGCCCTTGCTGACTGGTACCGAAAACCTCGATATATAATCTTTCGTCTCTTATTTCTGTTCGCTTGTCATACATTTATGTGTCGCCATATTAGCATTTTGGACAAGTCCGCTCACGGGTGTGTTAGTTATATATAACGCCATTCGAGCGCTGGGCGAGAGTCTCAGCGCCGACGAGCGCGTGGAGCCAGTCGTGTCCAGCCATTTGGCGAGAGCATTTTGTATTGTGTATCGGCCGAATGCTATGTTTTTTTTAGGCAAATTTTCAATTCAATTCCCATGTCATCTATCTCAATCGAGCTATTCTCCTTCTTTAAATTGGCTATAAGATGAAAAGCTGCATTTTCACTTTTTGGCTCATTATTCCATACAAAGATTTACCATACTCCTACACTAGTATTCTATAAAAATAATTGTTTTCGAAACATATCCAAAAACAAAATTCATGAAATGTCCAAGATTTTCGGCTAAAATTGACGCTTATTAGGAAAAACTCTGTTTTAATCGATTGAAATAAAATTATAAGCTTATAGATTGTCGCATTTAAGCCGAATGTTTTGACTCTCAGACATACTCCTCAGTGGTGTTTCAGCTGACATCAGCTAGTTTGCAGTTTATTGCGACGTAGAGAGATCCGATCCTCGAGCAGTAATGACAACGGAGCGGACGGCAAAATCATCGTGGGATCTATCGCCGGTTCGGGGAAAAGCTCCGAGCTTTGAACGCAAAGCTCATTTATCAGCCGCGCAGATTAAAAGCGCGGTCGTCGAGAGCCTCACGCGACGGAGCCTTCGGAGCTCTGAAAGCTCGGAAAACTTTGCTTCAGAATGCATATTATTATTATTATCAAATTGACAGCTTTAAAATAAATGCGAGCGAGATTTACCACGAATGGAAATGCTGTTTTTATGTTGTTGTTTTTTTTGCTACTTTTATAATTTATTATGCCGACATCTTCAAGCTCAAAAATATGATAATTAAGCTATATTGATTTTAATACTGTAATATGAAGCTAATGTAACAGTATAATAATGCATTTTTAAAGCAGATGCCTATGTAGAATACTGGGGTTCAATGCGACTTTTGTGGAGAATTGCGAGGCGAAAGAACGGATAAAGCAGCTTTCCATACTACAGTCGATTAAGAGGCAAAGATGGACCTGTTTGAGACACATACCTCGGATGCCACGAAAAAGCATAAGCAAAGCGATTATTTTTCTTCAAGCTCCGAGGCTTGCTCTGCCCAGTTCCTCGTTGGGAACTGTAGATACGAGTATAATTTACTCTGCGTAGCTATATGTATATATAAGAGGATCCTATCATTCTGTCTCTTTAAAACTCTGATTATCCTTCACTCAAATGTAGTCTAAATTCTATATTAGCTTTCTCTTTAAGCCTGCGGTCTCTTACTTGAGACCGTAAGGATCTATGTATGTTTCCAAGAAGATCTCAGAGTGCAGAGATGAAATTGGACAAGTATTAAAAATGACAGCTGATAGAGCTTTGTGGCGACAGTTTATGACGATAATATGCTCCTGTTAGGGGAGCGGACATGGTATTATGATGATGACAGATCTTTAAATTCACGAATTAATTGATATTTTTGATGATATTTTATGCTAGTGCTAAAAATAGCAATTCACAAATGCTTTAAATATTACAGATGCTTTCTTTTCAAGCACACGAGCTTTTTTTATGAATGACCTCGGAAACTATGTGCAGTTTGTACAAGTACTCGGCAAAACTCTAAGTGCCGAGCTGAACTGAAATAATGCACGTACCAGCTTACAGAACTAATGTGACAACCGTATGCTCCAACTGTGCAAATATACGTGTTTAAAATGTTATCGGTAAGCTCTAGAATGATCTTCAATATTTGTGTTTCCTTTTTATATAGCCTGGATTTCTTCAAGAAACAGAAAAACAACCTATACACAAACACAACACATGTTTCCAATCCTGGTTAAGCGTCTTAGAGTCAATTTGACTCGATTGGTTATGCTTTCCAGCATGCGGTTGCATAAAAAAGAACTATACAAAACAATGGATTGTGCTTAAGTAACTATATTTTGGTTTTTTAACAACAATTTAATAGAAAAGTTGCCTTTTTAGATCGATTATCCATTTATTTGAATCTTAAGATTTATACATTATTTATTACAACAACAACAAATTAAGATAATTAATTGGTAAATATATTAAACTTATTATGTAGGTGTGTCTATTTAGCAATGCATCACGTACTCTAGACATGAAAATAAACCTCCGCAGTCACGTTTTTAAAATATCTAAAATTCAGTTTGGCACTTAAGTATTTTCCATGTGGCTTAAATCATCGCACTGTTCGGCGCGTGCATGAGTTCAAGCGAGATATTTCTAATCAGTGGAGTGATTAATGGATAGCTTAAGTTAACGTTCGTTAAACATGATTAAAGAATTTTGGCGATGCTTTGTGAAAGTGTGAACAGAGCGAAGGCTTTATCGCCGGGGGGGACTGGGAGGGGAGTTTAATATTTAAAGTTTATTTTTGAACGTTGTAAAATGTTAGCTAGTGAACATAGACATGGCATTTTTCAATGTTGTAAAATGTTAGCTAGTGAACATAAACATGGCATTTTTTTTTCAATACATGAGCCAGTGTATATCATCATCAGCCTGTATCCGTCCACTGTTGAACGCAAGCCTCCCGCATGAGACTCCAACCTCTTCGATCCTCCGCCTTCCGCATCCAGGTCACTCCCGCTTTTCTTCTTATGCCGTGATATATCAGTGTGTATGAATATTAAATATTAAAAGAAAATCTTTTTTTTTCTTTTCCTATCTGGAACAATGCTCACCACAAATTGCGGCAAATCAGTCTTTGTCCCAAAATATCTTTGCACTTGAAATTCCAACACATCCTCCAAGGCAGAAGAAGCCCGCAGCTTCAAAAGATGACAACTATAGTGTTGTGGCATGCAGACTTTCTGGCCACCAAAAAAATACACATAATTACCATTTTATCTCGTTTCAGTATTTTTAGTGAAAAAATCTATCTTCCATTTCCATTAATAATATCTTTCAAGTGTTCTTTATCTTTAGAACTTCTGTTGAGTGTCCACAAACTTTCAGATTACTTAGAGTTGCTAAACTGATCATAATTTGAATGAGTGCATCATTAATGAGACTTAATTGTCCTCTAATACGGATGTGACGCAAGTCTAATATCTGAGGCATACTTGAGTGATTTTTTAACCGAAATAACAAAAAAATCTGATGAATAGCCCGAGTTGAAGCATTGAATGATGATTTTGTAAATAATTTTGCAATTTTATTTCAGACATTAAGTCAAACTTACATACGTGATAAAGATTATCAATTGGTTCATAATTCTAAAAAGCATTTTAAACGACATATTGTCGCTTCACGATGACTTTTATAAAACAATATATATGACACCATTCTTCCAAAATTGAGAAAAATGCGAAATATATAATACTAAGATCATCAAGCGTGTAAGGGATAATTAACAAGTTTTAAAAGGATTCTTGTCCATTATTCGTAGTACTATAACTGTAAGGTTCTTAAATAGTTGCACCTTTGTAGTAGGGCAATATTGTCACAGCTTTTGGTGAGCGATGTGGTCGCTGAAAGCTGGGTGTGCTACATGCAAAGTTTTAGCGACACTTGCATGAAATGCACCTTTATCCGATCACAGAGGTCACTTTCAATTTTAGTTAAATAAAATCTTAATAATACCATCGAATGAATATTTAATGTTGAAAGCAGCAATGTATATTTTCAATACAGCAAAACATTCACGTGCAACTGAAAGTGCTTAAAGTTTAATGGATATTTCAGTAAAATTTTAAAACGTATGTTATGTTACCGAAATAGCATTGCAAAATATTCAAGTTTCGTTGCAGTTACTAACTGACGTTAAATTATTCGTTTATTATTTGTACATTAACGTGCATAAATTTAATAAAAATGAACCTTAATTACTCACGTTCTTCGAAATAATAATTGCAAGCTTGTAAGAGAAATTATAACAAACTTTTATCGAAACACAAACTTGAAAATGTTAATAAACTACTTTTTATATTCCAGCCAGCTAGGAGGAGCATATAGTCACCATAAATTGCGGTCAAAAAGGTTGCTAAGATCTTTGCCACATCCTTAGATCATCTAAAGTCAAAGCTCATTTACAGCATTTACGAGTATTTCACGAATTTCAACAATAAAATATACTAATAAAGCTATTTAAATACTGCATAGTGTAAGGATGAAAAAAGGGTTTTTTTAAGGAGGCCAGACAAGTTTACTAAGAACTTTTCACGTTCAATTTTAAAACATACAGGAGAATAACGACAGATGGTGAAAGTGATTCTAAAGTCTCATCTGTGGAATTCTATGACGCTTACCGTAGTGCATGTGGCTAATCGCTGCATGTGAAGTGTTGATCTGAAAACGTCATGGACTACAGCCCGAAATTCACGCATGATCCTTATTGTTACAGAAATTTACTACGAAAGTGTGGTCTTCACGGGACGAATTTCGTCTACCACCAATTTAATTTAAAAGGCTATTACTGGCATTTTACAGGTGAGGGATCAAATTCACACCAACCGGGGGTATTTTAGAGCTCAGAAATCGATTAAAAAATATATTATTTTAATCTCCGTCGGGGATTGAACCCACAACTTTTCGCTTGCAAAGCAAACGCTTTGGCCATTGAGCTATACCCGTTGGCATTGAGCTATACCCACCCACAATGTTGGTTAACAGATAATAATTGGATAAAGCCCAGTGCTTTCTACATCATAAAGTTGTAGGTCAAATTGCACGATACATATTTACTCAGATAAAAAACATAACACTTGATTTAAAAGGCTGATTCTTGTCACAATATAATTTAATAATCACGTTGCCCTTTTCGTCACCATCTCACTCAACTAATGGGTCGTTGATCATTTAAAATTGCCACAACATTTAGACATTGTAAAAAATAATGCACTTTCGTTGCGAAATTCTCGTTCCTTGGTATTTACAGAATAATGGATTTTACATACACACAAGATAGCATCTCTTTGCTGGGAGTTTTCAGCGATTTAATATAAAAATGCACTAACGATAATCATGAAAGGGCGTGGTCCAGTATTAAGACGCTCGATTGGCATGCGAACGATCACTAGTACAATCTACGGCGAAGCTTTAAAATTAAATTAAATTAAAACTAATAATATAAAAAGCTTGTGAATAAATGTTGACTGATTGCATCATAAAAAATAATAATATACATACTCTGAATATATACTACAGAGACATCTGTCGTTATATGATGTTAACAATGGTATATATACCTGTATACATCAAGTTTCGCTTATCTGCTCAGGCAGAGAATTGTCGTGTGGATAGCGCGGTGTGTAGAATAGAGCAAAGGTTGCACGGCTCGTGGTTCGAATCTCGCGTCTGCCGATATTTTTTCTGAATGAATTGATGCGTATAAAATTTGATGTATAATTCTATGTGTGTATTTAATTACTACTTTAAAATTAAATGAATAAATACTTTTTAAATTATTTTACTGTACAAATATGTTTATCTATGTTTATTGTTTTATATAATCTAAATCTTTTCAAAAGTAGATCAAGATACACATGCAACTACAAGAACCTTCACTGAAATATATTTATATTAAATAATGGGAGTTATATAGCCAAGAAAAAGGTTTCCCCACTTTTAAGGCTCTTACATGCGCTTACTTATTTTTTTTATATAATTTATCAATAAAGAATCGTCAGAACCAAGCAACAGTCCAGGAAGGTACACCCAAAATGTTCCGGAACCGAGGTCGTGGTCCCGAAATGACGGCATCAGCTTAAATGGTGATGCCGGAATACCAAGGTTCCGGCACTGAGGATAAATCCAAAGACCGGAGTTGAATTGATACTAATTTATTTAATAAGAGTCCCCGTTTTATATCTTAGTCTAAAACATGAGTAAGCATTTATAAAATTAATACTAATACATTAAATCTCATACACCGCAAATTCCTCGATACCGTTTCGGATCTTGATCGTTACAATTTACATAAAGTGGCAGATTATTGGGATGGTCAATGCTCCGTATCGATGCGTAAGCATTCTTCATTAATACATTGAATTTTATACACTGCAAATTCTTCGATACCTGTTGTTTTGGACCTTGATCCCCTTAACTTACATAGCGTGGCAAAAATACCTTGTGTCGTACCCGACTGTATGATTTGACAGATTCCATCTAAGATAGAGATTTTAATTATATCAATTACTTTTATGACTTTTGGATGTTTAATACAAAATAGTTATGTTCAAAATAACGTTTTGAACACAAAAAATGACAGAGACTCCCAGACGATATCACAAAATATGTCTCCTGTTTTTAATTACAAGTTTTATATTACAGTTATATTCTGTGCTCTTTTAATATAAAAAAAATGTATATAAACTATATAATGAGTTTATAACAAAACCTATAAATGATAACTGAAAAACATAGTGCATTTATAAACATATTATTATTATAGCTTAAAAAGCGTAAGCAACTGTTAATATGGCAAATTAATGATGTGTAAATGAAGACCTGCAGTTTAATGATACTTGCGAGTCAATGCTTTTCATAAAGTGATTAATCATCTTGAATAATATATGTGTCATATAATCCAAATATGAGATCGTTTCATCACCGTTCGGTGGTATTCTCCTGCATGCTTTTACACGAAAAAATCAAATAACGATATTCGCTGGGCGAGCGCCAGATTTGATATATTTGATATGAAAATATCAAGCCAACAACAAAGACCGTTAGTTTTACATAAAACCGAAATCGTGACGAAGTATAAATTATTATGCAATAAATTGTGTACTCGTTCACTAATGTACTTGAACGTTTCATTTAAATTAATATTTTGAGCGCTTTTCTGTTAAATATTGTGATTCGGTTTTTGAATTAAAGCGCTGTAAGGTGGAGCTTTTATAAATATAACTTATGAACGTAATAACATTATTCAATTTAATGATAATGTTAAATTAATTCATAAACTTTTTATCTACTTTACTGTTAAATAGTAATTATTCGCGTAAAACCCTTTTTTTTCAATGAAATATATCATTATAGTCGATTTAGTATTTTTTATTTACGTACCCTTAACTCCGATGAGTACATACTCATGGTTCCCAACGGACTTTTAAGGCTGAGAACAAATAAGCTTGAAAAAAATTAAAATATTGAATAGAAAAATGTTTTGATACACATTATTTCTTTTAATCGGAAACGTTTCATATCTAAAACGAATTTTTCCGGCAGCTATGCAAGAGATACCAGAAGAAAATGGAGCATAAGTCAATGAAAACCTAGCCTCTTTATGGGTTGTAGTACTAGAAGAATATTAAATCGTAATAAATATATGGGAAAATTCTTTTTCCGATGATACTACCAATCGATAGTTTAGTGCAGATGATCTGACTGTTGTTACCGACAAGATTATATATTTATTAATAATAGTTCGTGATATATTGGGTTGTTTTCAAATTTCAAGTAAGAACTAATTTTTAGAATAAAAAAAGGAAAATTATATGAATACGTAATCGATAAAGCTCATTGTAAGGCTGAAATAATGGGTCATATTAATTATCGACATTAAAGTTAACTTTCCCATTACGTTGTGTAAGGAAAATGTTGAAATAACAATATTTATGCAAATAATGACCGATTTGGAAAATATTTTAATTTAATATTCGAAACAATGATATTAAACTACTACGTAAAGGCCTTTTTAAACATTAAACCAGAATTATGTAAGAGAAAAAACCTTAAGAGTATGTCGAGTGTGTTCGTATACACAACGTTAAAGCAATTTTCTAGCAGTTAGGAGCTTTCAAAAATAAATATTGTAACCCACTTTATTTGCAGAGGGTAGTTCTAATATGAGAGGTAATCATTTTTCTTGATAAAAATTTGCAATTATTTTTGTTAAAAAAAATAACTAATGGTGATAGTAATTCTGAAGTCTCATCTGTGGAATTTTATGACGCTTACCATGGTTTATATGGCTAAACGCTGCATGTGGAGTGTTGATCCGCCAACGTCATAGACTACAGCCCGAGATTCACGCATGATTCTTTATTATTACAGGAATTTATTATAAATGGGTGGTCTTCACGGGACGACTTTCATCTACCACCAATTTTCATTAATAGGCTATGTCTGGCATTTAACGATATGTATGTAAGTATACATTTTATGAGGCTCATAAATCGATTAAAAATCGTTTTTTTTTAATCACCGTCAGGAATCGAACCATTGAGCTATGGACCGTTGGCAAAAGTTAATTATAATTTAATTATAATAATTTGAAAAAATATATTAAAGTGTGTGGCTTTGCGATCTTAAAACGTCCTTTCCATTTTACTTTCGCAAAATATATCATTTTGTAACTCTAATTTTGAGCAAAATTATTATCTCTGTTGTACGATATGTTTCTTTTTTCAATTCTTACAATACCAAACAAAACGCCACTACTTTCTTTATAGTGCTTGAGAACATATGTAGTTCGCGACGACCTTCTGGGTAGAATCTTAAGCACTCGAAGAAGGCAGGCTTAGTAACCGTTGGGTGATTTGAAATCTGATTTTAAAAGTAGATCGGATGATTAGCGTCCTGGACCATTCGGTCCTTAAAAGCGTTCCACCCGACCAGCGTATCCCTGTTAGCAACAGGCGGTGGCTCATACATGTTTTAGTCAGCGCCCAATTTTGCTTAACATGGAACGAGAACCGCGCTTATTGATATGTGTTAGTTTTGTTAAACCTCTGTTGCTTAGCCTGTAAAAATTTAAGCAGCCTGTTATCTTCCTCTTTTTTATTCTTGGTCTTTAGTTTTCTGCTTCCCTTCTTCCTCTTCTTCTTCTTCGTCTTCTACTCCTTCTTTTTCTATTCCTGCTTTTCATACGCCTTCTCACATATATTTTTATTATAAATCCGTAGTTCTATAAGCGCCACTGTTTATATAAAGTCACGCGACTACCAGCTGCATAGCCGTTTTCTGAGAGAAATCTCTTCGGGAGTATCTTTCCTGTTGCAATGCTACACAAAATAACAATTTTGAATCAAACCACGTATGAATTTTCGCACTTGAACCACTCCGAGTTTTCGCTAAGCAATGTCTAATATTTTCAATATAAAAGTGCGTCGCATGCCTGGGCAGTATTTAGTCGCTATCGGGCCCAGTTTACATTTAATTTTCGGGCCAGATTTTCCGATAGCCGGCGACCGAACCGAGCGCTGGCCCAGTCGCCCAGATCGTTTTTCTCTCGGCTTTCACGAACGAATTTCCCGTGATTTATCGAGTACATAATGCCATGTGGGGGGACCGCTGGCCCTAATCACACTGATTAAGCATTGTTAGTCGTCTAGGGGCCGGCTCTCACCTGTACTGGACGCAGTAGCCGTTTTGCGAAAAATAATATGTACAAACTAGGAGGGATTAGGCGTGGTTCGAGGGGCTTAACGTAATTTTTGGGAAAACATTTTTTGATATTTTATAGGATTTAATGAGTATAACACCGTTCTGCTCTTTTCACAAAGGTTACATGCCCAAGTCTTTTTAGATTCTTCATCCATTTTTAACATATTTTTCAACGACATTATAGTGGCATTAATATCAGACTCATAGCATCGAAGAACTCCTTGCCTTTGTCGTTTTTCAAGTTCATAATATATTCACTTTTTTGGTATTGTACGTAGTAATAACGGGTCCGCCAAATAACTTTATTTTTTTGAAAATGGGGCGCAAAACATCGAGTGTAGCTTCGGCTGTGTGGCACGTAGCGCCGTCCTGTTGAAACCAAATGTTGCCAATATCCTCCTCATCAATTTTTTTGACCAAAAATGGCCCGATAACGATCGCCATTGACTGTAACGGCCACTCCTTGCTCATTTTCGAAGAAAAATAGCCTGATTTTCAAAGTAATGTCGCAATATTTTCCAGTGTTGTTCAAGCGAATACACAACCATATTCGTTTAGCGGAAAGATAAAACTAATTATCTGTCAAATCACACATGAGCTAAATGTTACCATTCACGAAATAAGCACCTAGTTGAAAAAAAAAGTTAGATAGCGGACCCTAATACAATATTTTAATAAAGTATTTTTAGTAATTAAATACACACATACAATTACCTGTATATATCAAATTTTATACGCATCAATTCGTTTAGAAAAAATATCGGTAGATGCGGGATTCGAACCACGAGCCTTTCACCTTTGCTCTATTCTGCACACCACGCTGTCCACACGACCATTCTCTGCCTGGGCAGATACGCGAAACTTGACTTGACTTGATACCATTGTTTACATCATATAACGACAGATGTCTCTGTAGTATACAGGTATATTCAGAGTATGTATATTATTATTTTTATGATTCAATCTGTCAACATTTATTCACATATGTTAGTAAAGAAAGAAAGTATTTTTGACTGATATTTTTCTAACACGATTTATTTTTTACTTTTTATTTAATTGATTGTTTTTAAATAAATGTAATAAAATTGAAATTAAAATATGTACTCTGATTGTTTTCAAGTATTCTTTTCATCTTCTTTAAAGTAACTATCAAACATTGAAGAGGTATTGATATTTTAACGTGACCGCATTAAAAAACTGTTGATCACAAAAATAAGACCATCGTTTTATTACATCTGCGTAACTGACGAAGTGAGCAGAGAGTACGAAACCATGGTCTTATCTCTATCAACAATAGTTACTCAGCCAGACTCACTATTAAAAAACGGAAATATCAATATTTAAATTACATGACTATCAATATTTAGAGCTTTATAGATCTATAAATGATAATATATATGTATATTATTTTTCACATAAATTATCGATAAAAACACTATATAATTCTGGAAGACCGTCGGAACATATACATAGAATGAACTCAGTGGAGCTACGGGAGGCAGAGCTGACATGGGATGAGACAAAGACTATGTCGGTTGATAGAGCTTCGTATCGACAGTTCGTGACAGCCAGTTAGATAGATGAATATTTTTATGATGATGGTGATAGTATGATTAAGGGCTACAGTAAGCAAAGAGCTACATAATGGGTAAAAATCTCTTAACGTTAAGGAAGAACGACGCCTTACCTCAGCAATAAGCAAAGTGTTTAAATAGGTAAATAAAATTACTTGATCTTATATTTATTGTGCAGTGAATGATTCTAATACAGCGCATTACCAAGAAACCGTTGATCAATAGTGTATTTCCTGTAGTGACGATTCTGCGTTAGGCGCTGCAAGGACTTTCTTCAGCCCCTGAAAGCTCCCCAAAGAGAGAGCTTTAATTACCTCCATACATCAGCCGGCGGAAGCTCCTGACTCGGCACCAAGGGGCGAGCTTTGGACTTAGCCTTGTACTTTATTTATGCCTGCAAGCACTTGCAACATGGATTCTTTTCATTCAACAACACCTCGTATGTTCCTATCAAGAAAAAAGCTTAAAACAATTATTTTACAATTTTGTAATGTTTTTACCAATACGGCTGCTGCGTTGAATTTTCAATATGACTCCATCCTGCACAGTTGATACGTAAAATGATTTTTATTTGATAAAAATCAATGGATCACAGTCATTTTATATAATACTCGTAATTACATATTCTGAAAAAAAATGTACTTTGAATAAATTAAGTTTTTGGAATTCTAAGTATGTCACCATTTTCAAATTTTATTTGATTAACAATATGAATAGTTAATTTTAATAAATCAAAATTTATTTTCATTATAAATTAAAAATACATAGAGTGGTATTATTACATATTGATTGTATACAATTTGATTATTTGACATTTAAGGTATCTATAAATTAAATAAAAAATTTTTTTATTATTTGATACACTCGTACAAATTTAAATAAAAAAAAATAAAAAACTTTTTTTTTTTAATATTCGAGTATATATTCGGTGGTGTAAAAATATTACAAAATTGTTTACAAACCCGCAAATGTAGTGTATTTTATATGTCCCTTACCTAATATAGTCACTAAAAAAGTTGTGTTTAAAATCTTAGCATCATAATTTGATGAGCAATTCGTTATCGTGCGTGTCGTATTTTAAGAACGTCATTACCGTTAAGTCCGCTAAACACAAAAGAAAGCGTCATATTTCTCGTTTCACGCGTTAAATTTTAAGAGCCGACATTAAGGGGCTCGATAAAAAAGGCTCGGCTCACTTTAATAAATAACATTTATTACGGGCGAAATGTATTGTTTTAGAGCGCTAATAAAATTAATTTATTTGCTTTTTGCAGGGCGGCAGACCTGGAGGTCTGAAAAGCTCTAAAGGTGGTTTCCGCAGCTTTCAGTTGATGTTAAGGTAATAACAATAACTTAGGCCAAACGCAGGCCAAAACAACACGCGCTTGCTCACGCACGCCCACGTGAAAATTAAATGTCAAACGATAACTTTTGCTAAGAGCTAATTTCCCTGAAATTCAGGCCGAAGCTATTGGTCCGAGCTTTTTCACAACAATATGAGTGGCGGAATCGTAAATACGCAACTTTACGTAACAAGCGACCGAGTAAGTAATACTTGTAACGTAAAATACTATGTATTGATTGATACTCGCATGATTTTAGGCATGGTTTTGCCGGCGGGTATAGCTCAAAGCGTTTGCTTTGCAAGCCAGAAGTCGTGGGTTCGATTGCTAGGCTCTAAAATACCCTCAGTTGGTGTGAATTTTGTCTCTCACCCGTAAAATTCCAGTCATAGCTTATTAATCAAAATTGTTGGTAGACAAAAGTCGTCCCGTAAAGACCACCCATTCATAGTAAATTCCTGTAATAATGAGGATGATACGTGAATCTTGGGCTGTAATTTATGACGTTGAAGGATCAACACTCCACATACAGCGCTTAGCCGTATGCAGCATGGTAAGCGTCTTAGTATTCCACAGATGAAACTTCAGAATTACTATCACCATCTGTCGGTATTCTCCTGTATGTGTTTACATAATAAAATGTAACTTTGCGTAGTTTTTTTGTGGAATATTTGAACTCTTTGTGATATTATTACTTATAAAATATCTTCCTAAATTGATTTAAAGTATAAATAGTAGTAAAAAATATTGCAACAATGTTTAATATGTATTTTTTTAAGTCATCGAAAAGTAAACGTATACGAAAAATATCTAAGTACTCAAATACATCCTATATTGTTTTAATATGGATCAAACTGAGCCCTGTTTGTTAAGTTGCTGGAATACCGCAAAAATTCAATATTACGATAAAAAACCGAATTACCGAAATAATTCCTAAAAGTATTTAACTTGGAAAGTAATGAAACTTTTGTGGGAAAAATGGCGGTATTCAACGGATAAAAGAAAATACGAACTATTTATTATTTGAAATGAATCACAAAGTGAAAACTAAAAATATAAATAAAGCTAAATACTCACTGAAATTTTGTATAAGAATTATAAATATATTTATTGTTATACGCTTACTAATAAAACGATTTTTCCTAATTTTTTTTTCAATGTGTTCAGCATTCACTTTGAATTTATATTATATTTACTTTGTTTTTTACCTGGATCACGTTAAGTTTAGCGTCTGTTTAGGAGACTGCAGTTTAAACTAACTCGTAGCCTATTGTTGTCTCTCGACAGTCATGGATTAAGAAAGGCTATGAGTATGTCAAAACTGCAGTTTTCTAAGCAGAGGCCATACTCAACGTGATCCATATAAAAAGATTATTAAATAAAAATTTGATATTATTTTTATACAATACAATAAATACTTTTTTTTTAATTATATCTTTTGATTTTGAAGCATTTAATCGTTATTTATTATGAAGTATAAAAACAGTTACTGTAATACTGAAAATATATGTTTTTTTATCGAGAATAGGAAAGCCATTTCAAAGCAGAATATCAATCTCGTTCATACAATAATAATCAGTTCATTGGTCATTGCGACTATTCCGCCTTAATTATTTCATTATAATGTACATTTAAACGTTGATTTGGGAGATATCGATCATTTCTAAGCCTCGATATGCAGAGGAAAGCTGCTCCACTTTTCCAGGAATTATAAATAATCCGACTGAACTCCCCACATATTGCCCAGTCGAATGAAAAATCACGTAACAGAAATTACGGGCGAAGTTTTTTTTTTTTTTCTTCACAAATTAACCGAAAGAGTATATTTAAGTAATTTTTATATTATGCCATAGTTAACTCACTTAGCATCTCTAAAAATTAATTTATATAATTCCCCTACAAAATTCCTCTGATAAGGTTGATTTTGGTGGTTCATATTTCAATTGGTTAACGGTTGACGCATAACCGTTCTATCTAGAATATATTCCATACACCAATTATTGCACTACGGCTCTGACAATCACAATGTCTTTATCTCGTCACATTTTAGCTCTGCGTCTCGCAGTTTCGCTGGGTTAATTATATGTAAGTAAAGCTTTCCAATCAGAAGAATAGCGGGAGTGGCATGGATGCGGAAGGCGGAGGATCAAAGAAGATGTAGACTTTTTCTTTATTAAACACATACAGAAAAATATTGACAGATGGTTATAGTAATTCTGAAGTCTCATTTGTGGAATTGTATGACACTTACCATGATGCATATGGCTAAGCGCTGCATGTGAAGTGTTGATCCACCAACGTCACAGAATACAACCCGAGATTCACGCATCATCCTTATTATTACAGGAATTTACTATGAATGGGTGGTCTTCACGAGATTACTTTCGTCTACCACCAATTTCAATTAATATGCTATGACTGGCATTTTTCGGGTGAGGAATCAAATTCACACCAACCAGAGGTATTTTATAGATCATATATTGATTAATAATCCTTCTTTTTTTTAATATCTGTCGGGGATCTTACCCACGACCTTTGGCTTGCAAATCAAACGTTTTGACCATTTCTATTCCCGCCGGCATTCATGCGTGAGGCCTACGTACAACAGTGGATGGACACAGGCTGATTATGATAGCTCTTACATTTGATAACATCTTTCAGGTTCATCAGTAGGAAAACAATATTTTTTGAATTACTCTGCAAGAAAACGATACAATTTTATAGTTTTTACTCTTATTTCGATACAATTGAGTTGTACAGGTATTTATTATTTTAAAAAAATGTTAATTATGTATGTATTATAAATAGATAAATTGCTTAAATATATTGAAATTATTAATTATTTATATCGTATAAATATGTATGCTAAATAATTGCTTAACACGTTGACCGCCAACAACACTTTTGTAAATTGACGGAAAATGTTTTCGTGGTTTTGGGTATTAGGACCGCGTCGGACATTCTGAATAGCAGTTTGTACGGACGGCATGGCCGACAGCGCAAAATGAAAAATTGTATAAAAATGTATGTCCCGTCAGGCACCGGTGGCCGACGCGGCGTGATTGTAATGACTCAGTGTCGGCCAACAGCGGCTGACATGGCGGTTAACGTGTTAAATTATCTTTGAATGCTCCAAAATGCTAAAATCAACGTTTAAATGCTCGAAAATGCTAAAATTCAAACTTTAAAATGCTCCAAAACGCTAAAAATTAAAAATACAGCTCTGTAGAGATCAACATCTAAACATTAGAGTGTAAGTAAAGTTTTATTTACGATGTGGTTTTTTAGATCGTTCTTGCATCTGAGTAGCACTGCTTACAGTAATAATTTTAAACTTGTGAATAAATTTAGACTGAGTGAATAATAAAAAATAATAACATACACACTCTGAATATATACTATAGAGACATCTATCGTTATATGATAAACAATGGTATAAATGCAACTTATTCGATACAGCAGTTCGGGCAGATGATGGTCGAGTGGTCAAGGGTAATGAACTTGAACAAATGGTTGGTTCTAAGGTTCGCTGGTTCACATCCCGCCTCTGCCGATATTTTTTCTGAACGAATTGATGCGTACAAAGATTTTGTTGCATTATGGTATGTGTATATTTAATTACTTATAACACTGCTTACAGTGTTTGGATTCTATGGCGCACGTGGCCGTGCTCGTGCTTGGGTGTTGGTAACTGACAGCTCGCGGCTTATAAATGGTTTTAATCGGGCAATTGCGTGCGGAGCTCGCGGGGTGGTGGGAGGTGCTGTTGGGATGGTAAGGGTGGGGAGGACGCCATGCTAGAAGCTGAAGAAGGCACAGGTACAATCAAAGCATCCACATTGGTGGAAGTTTATTTACCAAGTAAAAATGAATATTTATAATGAATTTCATCATGCGTATTCTCCTATTGTTTCTCAATGCTGATGATGGTGACTATCAATATTACTTACTAACGAAAAATAATTTTAAATAAATTAAAATTGCGTTTTATTTGCAAGTTTTTTTATGTAAACAACTACGGGAGAATACCGACAGATGGTTATAGTGATGCTGAAGTCTCATCTGTGGAATTCTATGACGCTTACCACGGTGCACATGGCTAAGCGCTGCATGTGGAGTGTTGATCCGCCAATGTCATAGAATACAGCCCGAGATTCACGCATCATCCTTATTATTACAGGAATTTACTATGAATAGGTGATCTTCACGGGACGACTTTCATCTTCCACCAATTTCGATTAATAGGCTATGACTGGCATTTTACGGGTGAGGGATCAAATTTACACCAACCGGGGTATTTTAGAGCTCAGAAATCTATTTAAGCATCCATTTTTTTTAATCCTCGTCGAGGGATTGAACCCACGACCTTTGGCTTGCAAAGCAAACGCTTTGACCATTGAGCTATTCCCACCGGCATCGAGTTTTGCACATAATCATTTGTCTATATGTTTCGTTTGAATGATATTGGATTATGTATGCCCATTCCAGGTCCGTTACCGTCCCGTTTCCATAGCGATTCTACTCCGTTCCAGCTTCGTTTTTACAGAGAAACCTTCGCAAGTATGTACGCAATAATTTATGCACATTTCATTGAAATCCGTTTAACTATATAAGAATGACCATTAGTTTTTATTCTACATTCTTGTTTTTTAAATATAAATTAACACAAACACCAATTTATATCTTGTAATAATCAAAAAAATAATTGTGTACCACAATCTAAATATTAATAAACATATAATACATTCCTGTGTACGCGTTTCCGTTTTTGGGAGTTTTTTAATACAGTCATCTTCACAGGCATACAGGAAAGAATTCCTGAAAATTTCATTTCGATCGAATGAATGGTGTAGTAATGCATAAAGGACAAACACACATACATTTATTTTTATATTCTCGTTTCTGGTTTTGAACATTTAATCTAGTACTCCTAAATCGTCTCAATGTTTGGTAACCTTGTTCTCTTTTGCATACATATTGATGACATATTATAACCATCTCTTGGTACAAAATAGTTTTTTATTCCGCTTAATCAAAAACGAACGTTGTTAAGATGAAATGCGCTTCCCAGTTGGAAATGTTTTTTCGTAAACAAAGGCAGATGATTGAAAAATGCGTTTGTTCGCCGGGCAATCATGCCGAACCGGTTTCAATTTATTTTTTCAGGAACAAACAAACGGTTATTTTTTCCATCGAAATCTGCAGCGACACTTGCAATTTCGATTCGATTTCCAATTGTATCAATATGGCTGATGAGAGGATCTGAAATTGTTCTACTGAGTACTTGGTTTCAGCTTCAAAATCAACAATAAGCCTTTACACTTAAAAACGTAAAAACTAATAATAATAAACCATTTGTAATTTATTAGATATTACAGTTTGAAACTAAATACTTTTGAATTAATTTCTTACGATCATCTAAGCCTAATATATACGGACACCTCCTATCATTACTATTATATATTATATAACATTATTATCTAATGCTTAAGGTGCTTATAACCGGTCTTATTTCAAATACGGAAATTACATAAAGGGAATTTGTTGATAAATAATGTTCATCTAATCCGATCTTCCGTTTTTATTGTTAGTCAGTCTGCAATGACTTACCATTACAAAGTACAACTGGAATTATTCACTGGTTACTGTTTCTTCTGGGATACGATCTAGTGGACTTCAAGTCGGTAGCAGATGGAAGCAAAGTCGTGGACAGAAGCAATTTGGATGGTCAGGTGACGGCAGGAAGTGCGAGGAAGCGTGGGGAGACGATGCGATGGAAGCGAAGAGATAGGGCATCAGAAAATTAGAGATTAGTTGGGTGACATGTTGTAAAAAGTATGGTGCATTGAATTGTGGACAAATTTTATGGCCAGCTGTAATTCACTGTCTTTAATAATGTAGGTATTAAATATGAAAATAATTAGCTTAAGCAAATTGTATGATGAATGATGTGATAATAAAATCTTTTAAACTTAGATTTGCATCGCTGCATACATTATGTGATAAATAGAAGAAAAAATACCTGTAGAAAATAAAAAAATAAAAAACCTTAAAATACAGTTTTAAAAATCTGTTATCTTAAGATCTCAACTCTACAGAATGTTCAAAAGACCGAACGGCCACCGACGGGTAATAAGATGAGCATTCTTGCCAAGGTTCGAGGTTCGAATTGCAGCGCCTGCTGTTTTTTTTCCTATCAATTGTTGATAAATCTTCAGCATTATATAAAGTATTAAAATATATTCTAAATTCAACAATAACAAAGTTATCAGCTTAACCCCTTTTTTAACTTCAGTGCCGATATTTACGGCTCGGTTTGAATACAAATTAAAATGCCAATAATAAAACTAGTATTTAAAGCATAAATGTACTTATCTGGTATCTTTTCAGATATAAAATTGGTTCTTGTATTCTTTACGTATCAGATGATGCATAAAAAACTATTCTAAGAAATTATCAAAACGATATATCACGTCAACCGATGTCAACGGTCAGGGAATCTTATAACGGCATATGCCGACAACCAATGCGAAAGGGTTAAATAAAAATCTACAAATCCTATATGCATCACATTATAAAATTGATCGTATTATTGTCTATTTTTTTTTATATTAAAAGAATACTTTTATTTTTCTATTACATTGTTTAAATGTAATAAAATATAAATCAATTTCCTAGCCCAAACTTGCCTTGACCGTGTTCAAATGTGAACCTAATTACTGTTGACAATGTGACGTAATGTGAAGAGATCAGGTGAGCATTAAGAACGCAAAGTAACGAGATGCTCTAATATTCACTTTGTTTGTATTTACAGCTCACCTGGAGCATGTAATGCGGTAATCTGTTGATCTAATAAGTGATTAATTACAATGTGAAATTTATGCCCGGCTTAATGCTTGTCAAAATATTTAATGGATAAAGATAGATATAGAATACTTTAATATTCTCTTATTATGTATAAGGGTTTTATTTTATTACAGACTTTATAATTATGGCTTAATATTTTATTCTTTCTTTTAATATTGTTAAGGCCTTCGGGAAATATAATTTATAATTTACTCGGGAGAGCTGCGGAATGCGCAAATGAAATGCGATGAGGATGTCATTTGAATGATGAACAATGGCGGTTCACAAAACTTTATTACGGTAGATCGTGATGACCATATGCTCCAGTTTCTCCGGCGGGTATATCTCAATGGTAAAAACGTTTGCTTTGCAAGCCAAAGATCGTGGATTCGATCCCCGACGGAGATAAAAAAAAGGATTTTTAATCGATTTCTGAGCTCTAATATACCTCCGGTTGATGTGAATTTGATCCTTCACCCGTAAAATGCCAGCCATAGCCTATTAATTAAAATTGGTGGTAGACGAAAAGTATAGTAAATTCTTGTAATAATAACGATGATGCGTGAATCTCGGGCTGTAGTCTATGACGTTGGCGGGTCAACACTCCACATGTAGCGCTTAGCCATATGCACCATGGTAAGCGTCATAGAATTCCACAGATGAGAATTCAGAATTACTATCACCATCTGTCGGTATTCTCCTGTACATGGTTACATAAAAGAGGTTAGGTACAAGTATGTGGTGATGCTAGATTCACTACAACGCTGCAAAATAGACTATCGGTATATAGAGATAATAAAATCTCTATACAAAACTGCAACAATGATGGTCCAGCTCCATGATAGCACTAACAATATTTCTATAAACAAAGGTGTTAGACAAGGAGATGTTATATCTCCAAAACTCTTCACAAACGCCCTAGAAGATATTTTTAAACTGCTATCCTGGACAAAATGTGGAATAAATATTAACGGAGAGTACATTTCTCACCTCCGATTTGCAGATGACATAGTGCTAATAGCCGAGTCACCTGACAAGCTCCAAGACATGCTCTACGACCTCAATGAAGCATCGAACAAAATTGGTCTGAAAATGAACATGGATAAAACAAAAGCCATGATTAATAGTCATATTTCACAGACCTTCGATCCTATTTCCATTGGAGGAACAGAAATAGAGGTTGTAAACGACTATACCTATCTGGGACAAGTAATACAACTAGGGCGAAATAACTTCTCAAAAGAAATCGACAGGCGCATACAACTGGGATGGGCAGCATTTGGAAAACTAAAGTACATTTTTAAAGCGAAAATTCCGCAATGCCTTAAAACTAAGGCGTTTAACCAATGCATCCTCCCTGTATTAACTTATGGCGCAGAGACGTGGAATCTGACAGCAAGTCTTACCCATAAAATAAAAGTCACCCAGCGTGCTATGGAGAGATCCATGCTCGGAGTGTCGCTAAAAGATAGAATCCGAAACGAGGAAATACGCAGAAGAACTCAAGTAGTGGATGCTACCCAACGAATAGGCACACTCAAGTGGCAATGGGCAGGTCATATCTGTCAAAGAGACGACGGTCGATGGGGAAGAAAAGTATTGGAATGGCGCCCAGAACTGGCAAACAAAGCATTGGTCGACCCCCTACAAGATGGACCGACGATATAAGAAGAATAGCGGGAGTGACCTGGATGCGGAAGTCGGAGGATCGAAGAGGATGGAGACTCATTCGGGAGGCCTACGTTCAACAGTGGACGGACACAGGCTGATGATGATGATGATGATGATGATGTGGTGATGATGATGATCATTTTTTAACTTCGACATCCTTTCATTTAATCGACGGGTAAATTGAATTCGAACATGAACTCAAATTCTAGACGCCATTCGAAAAAATAGGTACTGGTTACATAATTACAAGTATGTATATATATATATATAATTACAAGTGGCAATGGTTAGGACATACGAGTATCTGTTGAAGTGACAACGGTCGATGGAGATGAAAATTGTTGAAGTAGCCACCAAAAATGGCATCTGCAAAACAGACTGACGACATTAGAAGAATAGCGGCAGGATGCTGGATGTGGAAGGTGGAGGATCGAGAGGGATGTAGACTCATACGGGAGGGCCACGTTCAACAATGAAAAGACGGTGAGCGAATCTTTGAGATGCTTAGCAATCAAAACAATACAAATGATCCAATTTTTGTGGTCCTTGTGGCACTGAGAAGCAGCGTTAAAAAGGTATTAATTGATGTGAACGACTCAAAAAATTACAATTTTTAGTTACCTAATTGTTCGTTTGACACCGCGATGTATTTTATAATAATATAATCAGTACCGGCTTAAGACCCTGCGGCGCCCTAGGGCATTTATTTTCTAGCGTCTCATATTGCTTAAATTTAAAAAAATCAGGTTAGTTGCCCTCGGCGCCCTTAGCTTATTCGACGCCCTGGGGCACCGACCCACTTCGCCACCCCCTAAAACCGCCACTGAATATAATCTTTTCTAATATAATCACAATGTAATAAAAAGAATATTTTTTCAATACTCTAATCTTCTTTTATAGATCGTTGACTATATTTCATTATTATTAATAATTAAATATACACATAAAATTATTTTCGGATATATATAACTGTCGGAAAGTAATAATATAAAAATATCTTGTGAATAAATGTAGACTGATTGAATAATAAAAAATAATAATATACATACTCTGAATATATACTATAGAGACATCTATCGTTATACGATGGTAACAATAGTATAAATGCAGCATCTTTCGCGTATCTATTCAGGCAGAGAAATAGTCGAGATGACTGCGCGGTGTGTAGAACGGAGCAAAGGTTGCAAGGCTCGTGGTTCGAATCCCACATCCGCCGATATTTTTCTGAATGAATTGTTGCGTATAAAATAAGATGTAAAGTTGTATTTGTATATTTAATTACAACTTCTAATATAATCGTATAAAATATTTTAAAATTCGCTATTACTCGCTTGGATCTACACCAAGCAGATCGTATCCGATTTATTAAATGTATTGTATTTACAAGAGTAAGACAAAGAAAGATATCAGAGATTCTTAAACTCTTTGTACAATCATAAATATCAAAAGTAGCTCACTATTTTCGTAATAAGTGCCCCGGACCTCCGGAACGATTGTTTCCGTTTAATTTAAAGCAAAGAGTGTTATTACTACGGGGCAATCAACACAATAAATTAACTTTAATTCATTCAGTTGCTCAGAAAAAGCGAAATTTGGATGCATCAAATAGTGTCTTCTCACCAAAACTTTAGGGCTACCAAAAATATATACGCCCTTTCGTTACGGTCGGTGTAATACAAATTATACTGACAATACGGTGTTAAATTTTCAAACCATTTTATTTGCTTAAAACTTGGATTTGAAGCATAAATGTACTTATCTGACCTATTTTCATATTTCACATTGGTTCTTCTATTCTTTAGCTGCCGGAAAGCATAAGAGAACTTAAAGTGGAGGCATCCTTCAGAAGCAGACTCAAGACCCATCTTTTTACTCAGAGAGGCAAAGAAGCGCTTTTGGAATGACCGTTCGGTCATAAAAAGCGCTATATTAATACTGATATTATAATATGAAACATTATATGATAAAATGAATTTATAATACATTTTAAAGGTCCGCCAAATAACTTTTTTTTTTTTTTGAAAATGGGGCGCAAAACATCGAGTGTAGCTTCGGCTGTGTGGCACGTAGCGCCATTCTGTTGAAAGCAAATGTTGCAAATATCCTCTTCTTCAATTTTTGTAAGCAAAAATGGCCCGATAACGATCGCCATTGACTGTAATGGCCACTCCTTGCTCATTTTCGAAGAAAAATGGCTTGATTTTCAAAGTAATGTCGCAATATTTTCAAACGTTGTTTAAGCGTATACACAAACATATTCATTCAGCGGAAGAATAAAACTAATTATTTGTCAAATCAGACATGAGCTAAGTGTTACTATTCATGAATTAATCACTAGTTGAAAAAAAACGTTAGATGGCGGACAATAGCATAATTTTCAAAGTAATGTCGCAATATTTTCCAGCGTTGTTCAAGCATATACACAACCATATTCGTTTAGCGGAAGGATAAAAATAATTATCTGTCAAATCAGACATGAGCTAAGTGTTACCATTCACGAAATAAGCACTAGTTGAAAAAAAAAACGTTAGATGGCCGACCCATTTAATTAGGTTATCTGGTCTAAGTCTTGGTAGGTATTGCAGATGTAACCATAATTTAGGCAACCCTGATTGATATTCATTAGTACCCTGTCATGGTACGTGACCGTATAACGTGAAACGTAATTTGGGTCAATTTGCATAATATATGGGTGTAGGTTTTTTAGTATTTTTAATTCTACTGTTAGTCCTTTGTCTGCTGGGCTTGCATCAGTCACAGAGAGCGGACCGTGCCGGTGGAAACGACGGAAATTACCCAAATGTACGGGGAATATCTTTTTTAATATGTGGCCATTGTTTCCGCTAATGTATTTACACCTTTGGATCTGATATGGGCGAACACAACCACAGGGATTTGGTTTATTTGGAAGTAAAAGCATTGAATTAATACGTCAGTGCTCTGCAGTGATGTTCAACATGGGTCACATTAGATATATAGTAAAATAATGTAATGAAATAATTACAAACATTATGTTAAAAATATCGATGAAAATTTTGTGCAATTGTGTGCATTTCAATGCGTGTATTTTACAACTTTACTAATGACATCAGCATGATGAAGTCCTTGCTTACTGTTACCGAAATCCTCGATACAAGATCTTTCGTCTCTTTATTTCGGGTCGATTGTCGTGCATTTAGGTGCACCGTGCTGTCATATTGCGCGGTTCCTCTAACGGGTATGTTAGCTTAGAATACCACCGCTCGTAGCGCTTTCGGAAGCTGGGACAGCGCGGAGATCTTCAGTCGGTCCCCACCCTTTAGCGAGACAAGGTCAGCGTTGCGGACAGCGGTATGTTTCCGCTTGGCCTAAAGCTTGTAATGTTTTTAAAGTAAATATAATAAATTTGCTTCTAAAAGAAAGTGTTTGTCTGCTGACCTGCTCCTCATCCTGCCCTCACACGACGAAATAACACCCCTTTTTGAGAGAGGAAGATGTTACTTAGTATGTACTGACATCACTCGTCTTTAAAAAGACGACAAGTCGCGGGTTCGTCACGTGGCTGCAAAGAGGAAGGATGCAGGAGCAGATTACCAAGCAAAAGAACTTGTTTTTGAAGCCCAATTCGCATTTATTTTTAATAACTTGATTTCCTTATCCGCCCAGGGTGGCGTTTTGCCGCCAATGATAGTGGCAAAAAAGCAAATTAAAGATGACAGTTGCACCATCATGAAATGGAGCAACTCATAAGTCATAACAAATAAAATGGCGTATGCAAACGCCGTGTTATATAATTAAAACTTACATTATTAGATGTGTATTTCAGGCGAGCGAACAAAATTAAGTGAGTTAACCTTTCAAACAACATTAGGTAATGTGTGCAAAATAACATATATGTATTGATAATTATATGAATATTCACAAAACACAATTATATTTCAGTTATAATTATCAACAAGGAGAGCTTAACGATATTAAAAAATATATATCATAGAAAAATATAAGATTTTTATGTTCAAAAATCTTTTTTTTATCGGAGCATGTTTTTGGTATTTTTGTCATTTTAAACACACTCTGTTATACATATTTTCTACGTTGTATGCGTTTTGTTTTTTTCTTAAATAGTTAATTAAAGTAAAATAAGGATAAAACAAAATAGTAAAAATAATTTTCATCTTTGAATTTTATGACAATTGGCATGTTGAGGATGGTTATTTGCTGTGCGTGGAGTATTGAAATTTTAACGTCATAATATTACAGATCGGCAATCAGGCATCGTTCAAAAATAACAGTAAATGATTGAATAAATGACTAATTGTGGGTGATGCTAACAGGACATCTTTCCTCAACTATCAAGTTGAATTAAATGTGTTATGACAATTAATTATTGTTTTTTCGTCTAAAGAACCAACATTACACAAACTAAGAGTATTTATAGAAATGTGTTAACAATTACAACTTACAGCTTTACAACCCTTTCATTACGGCTCGGTGTAATAGAAATTAAACTGTCAGTTATAAAATTAGTATTTGAAGCATACATGTACTTATCTGGTCTATGTTCATGTATCACACTGGTTCTTGTATCCTTTAGCTATCAGATTTTTCCTGCATGCAGCATCCAGCCTCCCTGGCTGAGCGAATGCACTGGTGTTGACCGGGTTTGCTCTCCTGCATGCGTTTACATAAAAAAAAAGATGATGCATAAAAAACTATTCTAAGAAAGTAGCAAAACGATATATCACGGCTACCGATGTCAACGGTAGGGGAATCTTAGACGGCATATATCGGCTACCGATGCGAAAGGGTTAATAAAAAAATGTTATATGCTGTGCTTGGTATAATGAGCAAATACGTGACCGCTTATTACTCAAATGACAATTGTGAACTTTTAACTTACCTTGCAGAAATTCTTAATTTTGCTTATTTAATATTTTTTTATATAATGTTTACTTAAAAATCGATTACAGATGAAGTTTTCTTTGTTATGCACATCACAATAAATTATTAATTAAAAACTTACATTTTTAATAACAAAAAGGTTCAAATAGTATGAGTATACAATTATATAAACTACTCGTGAGTGAATATATTTCCATTGAACGTTTTATTTTTCTGAATAATCACGAAATGCTTTGTAATGCTTTGACGTCTCACTGCACGGGAGTTGGCATGCCATAATTAAAAATATATTTTTACCTTTGAAAATCATATTATTGTATCGAATGAAAACATGCTTTTATTTACGGAAAACACTAACTGATGGAAATTGAATACATTGAATTATATTTGAAAAGTAGGCCAGTACCCTTATATATATAGTTTACCTTGCAATATTTTAAAATTACAAATATAGATATTCGGCATGGAAGGTCGAAAACATGGATTGTGGGAAACATGGAAGTATTTGAACTACAAATTAAATATAATCATTTATTCGTTTGACATTACTGTAACGTTGATCACATTTGAGATCGATTTCTGACAGAAATGTAGATAATTTGGATATTGTTTCAAGACGGAGAAAACTTCAAAATCTAGCACCTCGAAATTTAAGCTTATGATTTCTCTTCAAAAAGGCTTGCGTGGATCATATTTTATGCAACAATGGAAAACTCTGTAATAAAAATAATACGAAAAATTTAAATACGCCATATGTACAAATCAATCAATCCTATAAGACTTCGAATACGGCAGACAGTTCTGAATAAAAGGCTTAAAGTCCTTGTTAGATTAATCGAATCAATTGAATGAAGAGCAGTGCGACTCGTAAACATAACAATTATAACGTCTAATATCTAATCTTTGAAACGCAGACATCCAGTTGGTTTACAAAGCCTTTTTACTGGGTCCTTTCATAGATACTTCTCTTCTAAGATTAAAAACCGGAAAACCGTCTAAGATAGTATGGGCATGTGACACGGAGAGATGACGACCACATGGTGAAGAAAGCCCGCAACATACCCACGCTGAGAAGAAGAGCTGGAAGACCACGGGCAACCTGGGCTACAACTGTAGACAAGAATCTGAAAACTCTGGGCTTGACAGAAAATGCAACGCAGGACAGACAGACATGGCGAATGTTTACAAGGAGAGCCCCGACCCCAGATGATAGAAAATGGCGAGGCTTTAAAGAGATAGCCATATTACATTGTTTTTTGTGTATTTATTATTATCGTTAACTACACTTATTAAGCGTTTTTTTTAAATCTTATTATTTTGTTTTATTTGTTACCTGAATATCATTTTACTTAAAGTTGTATAATTGAATTAATGTATAATATAAATATGTTTTTTTGTGCACAATGGACTACAGTTATATACTTTTAATAATCGTTCAGCTCACATGTACTTTATTTATTACACAGTGAAGTTTTGCAAAAGGCCCGATGAATGGCCGGAGAGAATATACGAGCATATTGTTTTACGTTTGATATTGTTATCGCACTCTAATGGGGTTTTCATTTTCACGGCGCGTTAATAAATTGTATGGAAATGACAAAGGCCGCTCACAATGGGGGAGGGGGACACAACAAAATAGATACTAAAAATAGAGAGGAATACATCGGGGGGACTGGAGGCGGGAACATCGGCCTGCACAGCTGACAGACGAAAAACAATGGCACGTATCGCGAAAAGTTGACAGCGGCGCGGGTGGTGGCCAACTGATGTAACCAAACACGGACAATAATTATTAAATAATAATTATTTTTCTAAAACCAAAACTCTGTAATAGTTATTTGAATGGTTGAATTATAATTTAGGATGCCTTTTTCAGTCTACGTTTAAATATGTACATCAATTATTTTTGGAGTGTCACGTTAACCACCCATCATTCATTAAATTCATAGATATCATATTTGTTTATAATTTTATTTTATATTATGTAAGCACATACAGGAGATTACTGACAGATGGTGATAGTAATTCTGAAGTCTCATCTGTGGAATTCTATGGCGCTTACCATGGTGTATATGGCTAAACGCTGCATGTGGAGTGTTGATCCGCCAACGTCATAGACTACAGCCCGAGATTCACGCATCATCCTTTATTATTACAGGATTTTACTATGAATGGGTGGTCTTGGTGGATCAAATTCACACCAACCGAGGGTATTTTAGAGCTCAGAAATCGATTAAAAATCCTTTTTTTTTTAATCTCCATCGGGGATCAAACCCACGACCTTTGGCTTGCAAAGCAAACGCTTTAACCATTGAGCTATGACCGCTGGCTATATAATGGGTGTAAAATATATTTCAATAATTTAATATTTAAATACCACTAAAACTGATCTACCTACAAATTTACAGCAAGCATTTTTATTCATTATTATCGTTATTATCTCATATGACATTTCGCTCATTAACAAATCGAAGAAAATTCTAATTTGTATTATTATACAATATTATTGAAATCCTAGCATCTGTCATTTTTTTCTATTTTTTTCCATGAGAAAAACGTTCTATAATAATTAATAAAAAGTCTCTAAGTTAATTAGCACATATCATATTTATTACAAATATGAATGACTCAGATTTGGCATGATTACAATAATACGAGTTTATTGTCGGATTATTTTTTCGCATATATATTTCATTGATAAAACATAAACTATTTCTTAATAGATTAACGAATTATACATAAACTGCGTGCTGGTTGATAACATAAACCTATATTTTCATCTTCAGCTTAATATCATGAAAAACCGTTAATGATATGAGGTACTTTAAATTCCTACTTTTAGTACGAGTAATTGAATGCATTTAAATCATAAAACAATAAAAAATAGAAAATGTAAATTACTTTAATTTTCCACTTCTGTAAACCCTACCGTAGATCCACTCCGCCCCGCCCACTTTTCATTTCTCGTTGTCTTTTTATCAACACTCTACCAATAATTAGTTGAATCAATGTGTCAGTGAGCAGAGACGCACGAGACTAAATATTATAATATTCTTGTGTACTTAGTAATTCAGAACTATTAACGATAAGGTATCCTAAGCTACTCGGAGAGCATGAAAAGAACCTCCACGCGGTGCCCCCTGGAAACGGAATCTCGGACTTCCTCCTCCGGTCAATCTTTTCGACCCAGCGACAGCGACCTAAGCTACACGAACAAATATAGAAATTATATAGTAATATGTGATAATGATATAGAGAAGAAGATATTATAAAAAGCATTAAGCCTTATCATTTCTGATTTTTGAGCTTTGGCCTCTTCATAAATTATAGCAGAGATTTCGGATTCCAAATATTTCGTTACAAGTCATTACTCCATATCCCAAAATTTTGTAGAATCTATTATTATGTTATTATTAATCTATTACTATTATATATCTGAGGTCTAAAATACCCCCAGTTTGTGTGAATTTTATCCCTCACCTATAAAATGCCAGTCATAGACTATTAATCAATTTGGTGGTGGACGAAAGTCGTCCCGTGAAGATCACCCATTCACAGTAAATTCCTGTAATAATAAAGGATGATGCGGGAATCTCGGGCTGTAGTCTATGACGTTGGCGGATCAACACTCCACATGCAGCGCTTAGCCATATGCAGCATGGTAAACGTCATAGAATTCCACAGATGAGACTTCAGAATTACTATCACCATCTCTCGGTATTCTCCTGTATGTGTTTACATAAAAAAAAGTAAAAAAGGCAACAATCATATAATTCATTGACAAGAATTCTTCATCACCGCATGTTAGTTTATGTGTTAATTATAAAAAAAAATGTAATCATAATAAAATATGTGTTAAGTCAATAAGGCATCCAAACATAATCAATTGATATATAATAGATAATGCGCCGAGATTTGTATAAAAAATAAATTAATTTGATTTAAAAGAATTCGAATATCAACAGTTTTCAATGTCATTTACTTTTGCGCGATTAGTCAAATCGATTTCACAGTTAAAATAACTACAAATTAATACATTTGAATCAGTTTATTATCAGGTGAATTACTTAATACGGCTCTGTTGACTGTTTTCAGTTTTCTATTTTCCGCATAAAACATTTTCCATTTTCCCTTTCCACCGATTCTCTCACCGTTTTCCAGGTGGAAAATGACTGGACGTGTCTGCGTGCTGTTCGCTGGACGGCCTTTTTAAACGTAGAGCAATCACAAAGAGTTCCAGTGCAGGGGAGAGTATTAGTACAGACGCGCCACTGATAGATGTAAAAACATGTCCTAGTTAGTGTTATATCTAGGTGCAGTGGACCGGTGAGCAGAGGGATGCAATGGTGACGATTGTCAAATATTTATTATTTTCTATTCATCCTGACATCAGCATTATATAGCCCTTGCTGAGTGGTACCGAAAACCTCGTCTCTTCTGTTCGCTTGTCGTACATGCATGTGTCGACATATTGGCATTTTGGACTAGTCAAAGAGATCGTCACTTATGGCGCTGTGCGACAGGATATACGTCAATGTGCTTCAGTTAAAGTCATTGTGTTGTGAACCTGTCCCTCATCCTGCCCCCATGCGACAGAGTAACCATTTTAAAGAGAGAAGGATGATAATCCACTCTATAGCCGGAGTATGTAATCGTTTAAAACTTTTGCCATAAAGTAATGTCTGCTTCTACTGTTCGGTGGCGTTACTCCCAGCCATCATCAGGTCTTCCTGGGTGCAGCTACTCTGACGCAGCGCACACTCCAGAAGGTGTGACAGGGTCTGCTCCGTGCCGCAGTCACATTCAGTCGGTCCGCTGTAAAACTGCCAGGCTTTCATTTGTGTCCTCGTCTTGAATACTTCGATCTGAAGTATGTTAAGGGACCTCCATATATTCCACCCCTGGTCATGTCTAGGGGCTAGATTCTCTTTCGGGGCAATCCAAGTATTCCCCTCAGTCATCGGTTATATCTTGTAGCTTGAGCAATAGGGTTTTGTAGTAGACTGTGTTATAGGCAGCAGTTAGGTCTACCGTATAGCCATAAAGTTATGTCAGCAGTCAACGTCTTTAACTTATGCCATGTCAACTCTGCCTCCCGTAGGTATACCAAGTACTTATTGAGTATATTTCCTGACAGTTTTCTCTATAGTTATTGTGTGGCATTCAGAGAACATGGATTAATCAATACATCTCCATATGTTGACCAATGGAGAATAAATGACTGCGTATTGTCCGTTGTCTTACATCGTCATTTCTAACAAAACTAACTAACAAGGCGTTAAATAAATATAACGACAAATAAATAAGTACAAAACTAACTAACACGGCTAAATAGGCTTTTTTCAATGCTTAGAGACACTTTGTTTCATTCGAACATAATTTCGAGCCTTAAATACTTGGCACAGACTGAATCTGCAAGCTACTGCTTTCAGTATCATACGCATTTAAATTGATTGAAATTGCACTTAAAAATCACATATTAAAAAAAAAATTAACGATTATCAAACCATAATAGTGTCAGCAAACAGCTGTTCTTTAAACCAATTATACTTCTGCAATTACTCTTGGTAATATATAACAAAATGCCGCAGATTTTTTGAGTGTTAAATATATACTGTGCCATTGGAAGTAATGAAGCTTACATTGAAAGCGAAACTGCGGTCTTCCATCAAGTGATTAAGCAGTGCTCAGTGAAATTGTTTTGAACACAATTATTTAGTATTAAACATCCAAAAGTCTTTAAATTAATTATTATAATCAAACTCTTTATCTTACAGGTGGATGGAATCTATCGATTCATACAGTCGGGTACGACCTAGGGCATTGACCATGACAATATTTTGCACTCTATGTAAATTTAAGGGATCAAGGTCCTAAAACGGTATCGAGGAATTTGCGGTGTATGAAATTCAATGTATACATATTAATTTTATAAATGCTTACTCATGTTGTATACTAAGATATACAAAGGGGTATATTGTCAAATAAATAAGTACTAATTCAACTCCGATCTTTGGACTTATCCTCAGTGCCGGAACCTTGGTATTCCGGCCTCACCATTTAGCTGACGCTATAATTTCGGGACCGCGATCTCGGTTCAGAAACAGTAATCCATGTACAAAATAAAACACAACAGTATAATTTTATGTATTTAATATATAATCGTGTCGGAAACAACAGGATCAGATCCTGTCTGCCCAGAAGTGGGCGACGTCGATGGCGTTACTTCTGGGCAGAATTTAATAAAACAAATACTTTAAAAAACAATGTGCGCAATGAAAAGTTTCAGGATATGAGCCGTCGATAGTTTTCCGCATTTTCCAGCGCGGCTGCATCAGCTGCAGCAGATAAAACCTCTGAAACAATGCCGCTTCAGGAAGGTTCTGTGTGCGAGTAGCTGATAGCTCCATGTGACACTACACGCGTTTTTGTGCTCGTGACAATTATAATTGAAACGAGACTGAACGAGACTGAGTGGAAACTCAATTTTCAAATCAAATTACTGTTCACGACGATACAAGTATTAAATTACTCAACAGTAAAATATAAGAGTACATAATACATTGTATTATAAAACACTTTTTAAATATTTAAAACGTATTATAAAGAAATTATGTTTTAAATTTATTCATACCATGATACACTCTCTCGTGAAGTGCATCATACATGAGAAAAGGAGACGCAATCTGTGTTGTCGCCTGGGAGTCTCTACCATTTCTTGGGAGGACTTACCTTAACTGCTGCTTAGTTCTGACGGTCCCTTGCTGTTAAACTTCATCAAGGAAATCGTTGGGGCTACACGCGCGGTTAACGAGACTGACATGGAATAGGCTCTTACGTTCTTCAACTATTTGTAAGACGTATATTCTAACCTTGTGTGTAAATTGCAGGGTACAACACCCATCTATATATTTTTTCTACATTTTTTATAAAGATTTATTTATATACATTATTCATTATCCATACCATTATCCCTGTATAATATATTAGAGCATTAGACCATAAATTCCATTAAATAAAAATATATTATTATATTCGTTTGTAGGTATATAAATGTTTTTTTTAAGTATATTATACGAATATACGAATAGTTAATAAATGTATTTTTCTGCTACAGAAAAATACATTTACTACTAAAATAATAGCTTCAGGGATCAAAGAGTATGATTTTGTAAAATAAATAAAATTATGATAACATTACACTTAATAAAATTAACAAAATGACGTAAATTTCATGATTATTTAAATGGATGTTATTTACATTGTGATACCTTGATTTATTTGCTCACATCACTAGTCATTGAATTTATTTACTAACGAATAAACAATTTAGTACAAGCATTCATTGGTCTTTTACTGTGTACTTACGCTTCATAAGAAATCTTACCTTAACTTAAGACTTAAGTCTTTTTAGTTTGACTTTAAAGTCAATGTTTACAAAGCATCATACTTACAAGGTGTTATCTTTGCCAAAAGCTGCCGCAAATATTTAAAAGTCATAATTAAATGTGTTGAAATAATCAATTATATGTTGGCAATGCTAAATGGCATAAATATTAATTACAATTAGTTTGGGTTCAAATACGCAACCGTTCCCAATCCCCTCCGGGCTGACGAGTGAAGAATTAGGCGCAGGAGTTCCTTCCTGGTCCGGCAGATGCCTATCAGCTAATTGAATAACAATGTTGGCCAACGAACTTTCAATATGCTGAAAGGCAGCCCTAATTCTCGAGATTATCTCAGAACAAGATGCCTATCGCACAGCAAGACCGGGGAGGGAGAGACCACATCACCCGTGTCGGAGTGGTTTAATTTTTAACTGGACAAGTATTTGAACCAAAAGGTGTACTGTGCCAGTAAAAAATATGTAAGAACATATTTTATGGGCCATTCAAAGCCCAGTTAGTGTGTAACTTTTTGTAATCTCAAGTCTAAACGGAACCCTAGATATTTTTATTTCTTTATTTAACAGAACAGATGCTTCAATAAAAAAAAGATACACGATATAATCATCATCATCATAAGCCTGTATCCACTGTTGAACGTAAGCCTTCCGCATGAGTCTCCATCCTCTTCGATCCTCCGCCTTCCGCATCCAGGTCACTCCCGGTATTCTTCTTATGTCGTCAGTCCATCTTGCAGGGGATCGGCTAAAGCTTCGTTTGCCAGTTCTTGGACATTTCAATACTTTTCTTCCCTATCGACCGTCGTCTCTTCGACAGATATGTCCTGCACATTGCCACTTGAGTGCGCCTATTCGTTGAGTAGCATCCACTACTTGAGTTCTTCTGCGTATTTCCTCTTTCCATCTTTTAGCAACACTCCGAGCATGGATCTCTCCATAGCACGCTGGGTGACCTTTATTTTATGGGTAAGACTTGCTGTTAGATTCCACGTCTCTGCGCCATAAGTTAATACAGGGAGGATGCATTGGTTAAACGTCTTAGTTTTAAGACATTGCGGAATTTTCGCTTTAAAAATGTACTTTAGTTTTCCAAATGATGCCCATCCCAGTTGTATACGCCTGTCGACATGATATAATAGCCGAGAAAAATTAGAAAATATAAATAACGAAGAAAAAAAATAAAGAAATAGCAGTTGTCAAAAATCCAAAAGACCAATGTCAAGGATCAATTTGTACTGTCTGTTTTTGACTAAAATTAACTGAATTAATTACTCAAAACTCAACAGGTATTTACTGGAATGAAAATTAATAGATGGTTTAACTATTGGCGATGTAAAAATAAAAACATTTATTGGTCCTAAGGTTGTGAAAAAAACACGAGGGAGAAGGAATGCAAATTTTACACTTGTCTCTATACATTTAACACAGTTGGATATGTATTTCTAGAGGCGCAATATTTTTTGAAGACAGGAAATGCCTGGCGGGCGAAGCGAGGGGGAGATTCATCACGTACGGCTGCCAAGCCAAGACTGAGCTCCGCAGGCAGCGCGCTAGGGAGGTGATTTGGAGTGGAAGAACCAAGGTACACGATAGAATCGCGGGATCTACCATAACAGCGCTTTTCAGGACTGTAGCGCCATGGGAACTTAAGAATAACCCTCGTGTATACTCGTATTAAACATATTCTGTTAAATTTTAGTTCTAACCTCAATGATATAAATTCTTTGCAAAACTCTTACACTACATAAAATAAACATGTTCTTCAAAGCTTTATTTCAAAAGGTTTCATAAATATTAAGTATAAGTATATTATATGCGCATCACATAGTTTACATAATTTAAATTTTTATTTATGTATTTTATTTATGCATTTACTGATGTTTTATGATGGATATGTAAAGTTATGGGGTGCGTGCTTCTCGTTAACGACACACAATAATTCTTAATTGGTTATAAAACATATATAATATTACTAGATCTTATCCTGCTTGTATTGAAAGCTATGTACAAGTATTACTGCGGAAACAAACCGCTTATTTACATGATTATTTTCGTATACATCATGAAAACAGTTCTAGTACAAAATTGATGATTAAAAGATGTTTTAAATTATTTTTAATCGTTTTATGTAAATTTAATGAATTTTGTAAAAAAATACCAGTGTAATCAGTCTTTTGTCTTAAAATTAATAGAAATTTCAATAAAAAAATGTTTTTTTTTCAAATATCAGTTCCATATCTGGAACATATGGTCACCACATATTGCTGCCATTAAGTTCTGTCAATTGCAACTGTCCGTGTCTCATCCCAAGATATCTCTGTGCCCGAAGATCCACCTAGCAACCTGCGACTTGAAAGGACGGCCGCTGTAGTATCGACACCCATAAACCAAAGAATTTTATACAAACTTGCATCAGATCATTCTTCAAATTGAATATCCCAGTCAAAACGATATGCGTTTGCAGAGGAGGAATAATATATGCTTGCTCTTAATAATTTATGACCCTTTCGTATCGGTTGTCGATATATGCCGTCCAAAATTCTCCTACCGTTGACATCGGGAGCCGTGATAAAAAGTAAATAAAAAAAACATGGTTTGAAAATTCACGCCGTATTGATAGTATAAATTGTATTTCACCGAGCCGTAACGAAAGGGTTAAATCGTAAGTAAATCGTGGTAACTGATGAAATTTTCATTGAAGGTGAAACTGCGCTCTTCCAGCAAATGACTAAGCAGTGCTAAGTGTGATCCATGTTAAAACAAGGTACATGATATATATCTACCTATCTAAAATTGAAATGGATCTCAAAGTGAATGCCAAAAATTTATAAAACAGTACTAGACCAAGAAGAAAGAAGCCCGGAACAACAAAATGTGAACAACACCGAACACTCAGTATTCTATCCCATGCATCCAAAATACTGACCAACATAATCCTACATAGAATTGAACCAAAAATTGAAGAATACTCTCACTAGCGATCAATTTGGATTCAGAAAAGAATGGGAACCAGAGAAGCAATCTTATCCCTGCGTATGATCTTGGAAAAGAGGATAAAAGTGGACCAAGATACATATATTGCCTTCGTGAACATTGAAAAAGCATTTGATAAAGTAGATTGGGAGAAGCTCTTCGATGTAATGAAAGAAATTGGAGTCAAATACAAGGAACGAAGACTCATATTTTCACTTTACAAAGAAGAAGCTGCCATAATATCACTTGGAAATGTCCAAAAGGAAGCAAAAATACGTCAAGGGGTGAGACAGGGATGCTCTCTGTCGCCTGTACTCTTCAACGTATACATACAAAATGCAATTAATAACATCAGGGAAAAATGGGCCATACAGAGGGGGTTAAAATACATGGCCAAAAGATTGATATGATAAGGTTTGCTGACGACATTGCTCTGATTGCTGAAACTGAAGATGAACTCACTGAAGCGCTGACATCCATGGAAAAAATATTTAATTCCAACTACAATATGAAGATAAACAGCACAAAAACCAAAGTCATGAGAGTAAGCCGCAATGAGCAGCAGAAAATTAACATATCAATCCTAGGAGTACCCCTAAAAGATGCAAAAGAATTTGTATACCTTGGAAGTACGATCACCTGGGATGGCAGAACAAAAGAGAAGTCAACAGTCGAATACATCAAGCAAGGCTAGCTTTCAATAAAAAGCCAAAATTCTTGAGTCAAAGAATATTACTTTAGGGCTCCGCAAGCAACTTGCCAAAACACTTGTTTGGAGCATCTTAATGTACGGCTGTGAGACATGGTGCTTATCTGAAAGTGATAAAAAAAAAGACTAGAGGCCTTTGAGATGTGGTCGTACAGAAGAATTCTCGGAATTTCCTGGAGAGACCACGTCACGAACAATGAGGTTCTCAGGATAATCAAGGAAGATAGACACCTAATAAGAACCATCTCAGAGAGGCGAGCCCGATGGATTGGTCACATCATGCGACACGATGGTCTTCTTCACGATATTGTGGAGGGTATGGTTGAGGGTAGAAACTGTAGAGGGCGCCCTAGACGGGAGTATTTACAGCAGGTATTCGAGGACATGAATTGTAGCGCTTATGCTGAGCTGAAAAGGGTTGCGGAGGACCGAGAGGAATGGAGATCGAGATGCAAGATTCTGTTGCTGCAAACCAATCCACCGGATTGATACTACGAAGAAGACTAGACCAATTTAAGGGAATATGACATTTTGTATAGCATTATTGTTTGTAAGTTACGAAATATTTATCAATTTATATACTTTCTGTGATATAATAATAATAATAATGAGAAATCGACTATAGTGGACAGAGTTCGAAATGAGCATATTCGGGGTTCATTTCGGGTGGCCCCCATACCTAAAAATATAAGGGAAAACCGCCTAAGATGGCATAGGCATGCAGCACGGAGAGATGATGACCACATGGTGAAGAGAGCCCTCAGCATACCCACGCTGAGAAGATACCTGGAAGACCGCAGGCCACCTGGACTGCAACTGTAAACAAGGATCTGAAAACTCTGAGTTTGATCGAGAATGCAACGCAGGACAGACAGACATGGCAAATGTGTACAAGGAGAGCCGACCCCAGATGATGGGAAATGGCAAGGCTAAAGAAGATTCGATCTCAACGCCTTCATAACTAGTCAGCTATTAATGAAGTAATTAATCTTGCTTATGTTTCCTCGTGTGATGGAAGCAATCATTTATCTGCTCGTTGTCCACCTCCAAGATGCCGCCTCATCAAGCACCCGCCTTGTAAGGAACTCAATGGCCTGCGAGACACTTCTAATAAAACATTTTACTTATGAAGAAATACTCATTTTGACACGCCTAAGGTGTTATTAAAACATATTAGAAAAATCATCAATCCAGCGGTTTTTTTTTGACTCAATCTTACTGTTAGTTATACGAGCATGATAGTTACTGTTTTTACATTAATTATATTGACTTTGCCTCCATTTTAGCTTACTTGCTTGATTGCTTGTGGATAAATCTTGGTAGTAAAAATTAACGCACTTCCCGTAATCTAATTACATACACATTGAATTCATGCTTACAGTAATCTATTATATTTTTTGCAATTCATTTGAAATACATTGAATACTATTATAAGGAACATGTTATGGATTTAGTGTGTTATTAGTTAAGAATTTGGAAAATAGATTTGATACTGAGACTTCGCAAGTGGTTGTTTTTTAATGGAAATATATATTACTGAACTAATACTTACACGGCTTATAAGTTCATAAACAGTAAATCAACAATGAAAGTCCATGATTTTGGAAGTAATTTACAATTATTATAATACTCTAAGTGCTACAATGGTGCTACTAAATCATAGCTTAAAATTAAAAAAACTCGTAAACGTTGGTGTCAAATTATTTTTATGTTCATGGAAAAAAGCGACGGTAAATATTTCATTAATCATTCTATTAGAATACTTTCTATAAACAATTTTATAAGTCTGTGATCCTTTTTTTAAATTTAAACTTAATTTGCAAATCTTCATCATATTTTCCTTTTTTTTTGTATCCGGAATCAGTCCTTGTCTGCATTAATCAAGAACTACATCTTGAGCTACATTTAGTTGCACTAACATGAAAATCTCAAGTAGCTATTTTCGCTCAGAAGATTATAATAATATATATTTGTATAGTGTGTTTATGTTTTAGTCAAATTGACATTTAATGATGGAAGTTAGTTTAAAGAACTCCAACGTGAAGCAAAGAATAAACATAGGATGGCTGAAATGGAGGTCTCGCTCTGGGGTTTTGTGTGATAGCAAGATTCCAGTTAGGACCAAAGGTAAAATCTACAAAACTGCTGTAAGGCCAGCTATGCTCTACGGATCAGAGTGTTAGACCCCGCTGAAAAGTAAATGGATAGGAGATGAACGAGATGTGGCAGAGATGAAAATGCTGAGGTGGGCGGGCGGTGTGATTAGAGTGGACAGAGTTCGACATGAGCATATTCAGGGTTCATTTCGGGTGGCCCCATACCTGAAAAGATAAAGGAAAACCGCCTATGATGGTATAGGTATGTAACACGGAGAGATGAGGACCACATGGTGAAGCAAGCCCTCAACATATCCACGCTGAGAAGAAGACTTGGAAGACCACAGGCATCCTGGACTGCAACTGTAGAGGATCTGGGCTTGAATGAGAATGCAACGTAGGACAGACAGACATAGCGAACGTGCACAAAGTGAGCCGACAACAGATGATGGGCAATGACGAGGCTAAAGAATTAGCTTAAAGAGCTCAAAAACAATTTTTACGAAAAGAAGTCATGTACCATTTATGTAGTGTGAAATCTCAGTAAGCATCACATTCTATAAAAAAAAAGTATGCACAGTACGTAAAAATAAAATAATTAGAAATAGTTTGCTATTTGATATTACAATACAGAATAATATCTTAAGTGCAATCTTATTTTAATAACTTATCGCTTAATAGGGTTGTAAACCTTTTTTATGACACGTTATTTTTATGCAAACGCATGTCTAAGAATATAAGCGATGGTTTATTAAAGCAAGGTTGTTATTTTTTATGCGTTTTAAAAGATCAACACCGTTCATAGGTTTGATAAGTTCATACATTTAAATAAGTGTACGTTAACATGAAAAAAACATTTTCACATTACTTTCAGGCTATTCAGTAATATTTTATAAGTCTACTTTAGTGATACAATATATTGGCCGTTATGATGATGAAAGTTAAATATTATTCTTCTTGATATTGGGATTTTTGGGTTTAGCCGTGTCTGGCGAATTACTCCTTTCCAATATTTCGACCGCCATTGCAGGCTTCTTCTTTAACGTTGATGATTTAGTGATGAGTTACTATCTGGATGTAGGTTAGCCGTCAGCCTAACGTACCTCCACGAGCGTCATGTCAGAGAATTGTGTACGGTCGGTATGTTCCAAAAAGCGTTCCTCCACAAGCGTCATAATGAGTATGTTCTAAGGAGCGTACCTCCTCGAACGTCATGTCAGACTGAGGTTGTCTTTGCTTGTCTGTACAGGTTTTTGAGTATGTGCTAGAGGTGAAAGCCATGCTGTTTTGAGAATCAAACCGTCATCCCTGTTGATGTTGATGGAATGTCTTTTAATTTCAAAAGACATTCCAAAAGCCATAATATTAAATCTGGCCGTGAAAACCTATGAAGTTATTTAAGATTATTCTTCTTCTTTTTTCTCTTCTGTTAAAGTCCAGCTGCCTCACCACATTTTGTGTAGTCTCCCTGGAATTCGCTAGCCCAATGGTACCTTATAGCCACTTAGCCAAACTGTCTTAAAAACATAATCGCCATTACATTGCTGGTGGGTAAAATCGCTTGCTTACCGAAGACCTGAGATTAAAAAGTAAGATTTCTAATCGATTTATAATCTCTATACATACTACCTGTGTGTGTAAATTTTATTCCTCACCCATAAAATGCTAGTCATAGCCTATTAATCAAAACAATTAAAACATCTTTATTGGTGGAAGGTAGCCGGCTCAATAGTCAAAGTGTTTGCTTTGCAAGGCAAAGGTCGTGGGTTCGATCCCCGACGGAGATTAAAAAAATAAAGAATTTTAATCGACTTCTGAACTCTAAAATACCCTCGGATGTTGTGAATTTTATCCCTCACCCGTTAAATGCTAGTCATAGCCTATTAATCAAAATCGTAGTTAGTCGTCCCGTGTAGACCACCCATTCATATTAAACTTCGATAATGATAAGGATGATACGTGAATGTCGGGCTGTCGTGTATGACGTTGGCGGATCAGCACTCCTTCGTCCATGGTAAACGTCAAAGACTTCTACAGATGAGACTTCAGAATCACTATCACCATCTCCTGGTATTCTCCTGTATGTGCTTACATAAAAAAATTATTTGATTAAAAGTTTATTTAGCATGCTAAATTGTTTTATCCCGAAAGTTATACAGGTATATAAGGTTCGATTACATAATAGGTTTGCTAATGGCATGTTATTAATAAGTCGACCTGAGTGCGGTTAAATGGTTATTCGGCTCGTGCTACGGACCGGTGTTTCGGCTGAAGTAATTCGATCAAAAGTAATTCGATCATTTCGATTCGATCAGCGCGTGAAAAAATCGAGACTGTCGATCGCGTGCCGAGCGAAACCCAGCGGAAGGATGTTAAATGGTTAATGTTTGGTTTTTATAGCAATTTAAATGATTATTTAAATTATTATTCATGCTGTGTGAGGAGGTGCATGCCACTGACGATGATGTCTGCTCCTCCAGCAATCATCGAAGTCTTTACGTATCGAATGATTATAATTAAGACCCTCTGAATCGTGAGGCAATACTATTAATTACAAAAGAATTCAATTTATTCAATGATGGCAGAGGTTTTTTTGCGTGTTGTTTTAATTGTTTCATTTAATTGCGTTTCGTATAAATAATTGCAATACATTAATCGCTAGTCGTAATACTCACTACTTAACATAGAGACATTAATTATTTAGTATAGTACCAATGTTCTTTAAAGATCCTTTTTATTGGTGCTCTTTTGAAAGAATAGTATAGAGAATTTCTAAAAACCTTTCACCCCACTATATTTCATTCCTTGACAAGTTTAAATCTGTAGCTTCTGATCCTTATTTTAAATTAAAGCATATTTCAATGAAAAACATTAAGCATCCAAAAGTCCTGAAAGTAATTATTATAATCAAACTCTCTATCTTAGAGGGAATCTGTCGATTCATACAGTTGGGTATTGACCATCCTAATAATCTGCCACTCACAATGTAAATTGAAGGAAACAAGGTCCAAAACGGTATCAAGGAATTTGCGGTGTATGAAATTCAATGTAATAATATTAATTTTATAAATGCTTACTCATGTTGTAGACAAAGGTGTAAAAAGGGGTATCTTATCAAATACATCAGTACCAACTCAACTCCGGTCTTTGGATTTATCCTCAGTGCCGGAATCGTCGTATTCCGGCATCACCATTTAAGCTGACGCCGTCATATCGGGACCGCGATCTTGGTTCCCGAACAAATTATGTTATTTACATTTATGGCTTTAACATCCATTTAAAATATTAAATTTAGATGTACAGTTGAGGCTTGTTTATGGATCTCATTAAGCACTGTTAATTGACATAAAGTGTTTGTACATGTAAAAACTGATAAAGTTCTTATTGGAGACAAAACCGCTCTCATTTAGTGATACGAATATAAATGAAATTACGTTAAAATAAATATCATACGTTTAAAAACAAATTATAGATACGTATAGATGACTTATTTCTATCAATAAAAAAACTCAAATTTATTATCAATTTTTAGTATATGTTTACTTTTTTACAGGAAATCACGTCACTTCTTATAGAACCAGCATTTTGATATTTTACTATTTGGGATTTTTTGTCTTATGTAAATATATATGTACTTATATTTTACAGACGTACTTAACTATTATATTTTATTTACAACAAAAAAAGCTTCGATTGGGAAAATTATAAGATAGTGTAGGATCCTCAAAAGCTGTGATAATGAAAGATTGAAAAAAATAGTTCTGCTCTGGAAACAGAACTATTTTTAAATTAATATTTTAGTTTAAAACACAAACTTGTTTATTATTACATTTATTAATATAGCCCTGCTTTCCGATCTTTTATAAGCACCATTGTTTGTCACCACATACTGCAAGAACAACTATACTCGTATAACTATAATAAATATATAGCATAAAATGTTTTTAATAATTAAATATACATATACTATACATAAAATACTTTTTTCAACGCGTCAATCCAAACACAAAAATAACGGCAGAAGCGGGATGCGAACCGCGGACCTTGGAAACCAACTATGCCCAGGTATTCATACCGCTCAGCCAACTGGGCTATTACTGTGATATAATAAAATAATATTCTAATAAAAATTAAAAAAAAAAATCATATAAAATGTTTTTCTTTTATGTAAATACATACAGGAGAATACCGACAGATGGTGATAGTAATTCTGAAAGTCTCATCTTAAAAATTCTATGACGATTACCAAAGTGCATATGGCTAAGCGCTGTATGTGGAGTGTTGATCCGCCAACGTCATAGACTACAGCCCGAGATTCACGCATCATCCTTATTATTACAGGAATTTACTTTGAATGGGTGGTCTTCACGGGACGACTTTCATCTACCACCAATTTTGATTAGTAAGCTATGACTGGCATTTTACGGGTGAGGGATCTAATTCACACCAACCCGGGTTATTGTAGAGCTCAGAAATAGATTAAAAATAACTTTTTTCTCTGTCGGGGATCGAACCCACGACCTATGGCATGCAAAGCAAACGCTTTGACCATTGAGCTTTAACATGATAAGTTGTATGTGCGATTGTGTATTTTTAAACATCAATTTTATGATTAAGTTGAACCATTTCATTCACCAAGCTTGAATCTTAACGTTTTAATAATTCTGTTATGTCTCGTGTGTTTCGTGGCTCGCGTGATCAGGCCGCCCACGATATCAACTGCTCCCACTTTTTTAAGGGAGGCGCTCGGGCGACAGATCGGGAGCAACGGCCCCACGCAATAAATGAATTATTTCACAAAACAGGAAGCCCAAACCATGCACGAGCCGATTGTGAAGAAACCTGTTTTCATGTAAACACATACAGGAGAATACCAGCAGACAGTCTTACAAATATCGCATCTGGAGATTCTACCAAGCTTGGAATTCTTCGGCAGGGAGAGCCACTATATTGCGACTGCGTAGACCTGCAGAACGCTTCACACCTAAGACATACTCCATGTGCCCAACAAGCTGCACACCTCAAGACCTAATGCTAGGCAACACACGGGCTATCGGTGTTGCCAGATGCAGAAATAATTTGACGTCGCTGACACGAAGAAGAAGACCAAGCTTGCCATTTTAAAGTTGGTTTAGCGCCGTATCAATGCGAAAGAAAAGTGTTTTAGTCGTGTCTAAGAACTGGCAAACGGAGCGTTGGACCCCTTGCAAGATTGACTGAAGATATTAAAAGATTATAGCGGGAGTAGCTTTTATGCGGAGGGTCGAAAAGGATGCAGACTCATGCTAGAGGCCTACGTTCAACAGTGAACGGACACAGGCTGATGAAGAAACGTCGTATTAAGGAACTAAAGAACTATACACCGTGAGTAAGAGAAGCATACTTGAGTTCCATAGTTATATTTCCAGAGGTGACTGAAATAAAATAATCAAAGGGAGATCCTCTTCGTTGTATCAATCCTTCTCGATCCTTACTTGAGATTTAATAATTTTTCCTGATATATGGGATGTCTTTTAGACCTTTAATGTGGTATATTCCCCTTTATTTTCACATCCTAATGCCGTTGACGATAAAGGTTCATCTGCACTTGGAGAGCATTTACTACCTCCAGGATAATAGAGTGCCCTAACCAGCTTGACCTGATGAGGTTAGCTTAAAGGAAGATCACGAGGATGTTTATAAGGCTACCAGATTAATTGATCTCACTAAGAGTTTAACTAGACTATCAATCACAGAAGTACTCTAAACAGTACAAGATCGATCTATGTGTAATAAGCAATGTGAAAATCAAGTATTAATGTCAGTGATCAAGTAAGACTTTGCCGGCGGGTATACCTTAATGGTAAAGGACATTGGTTAAGCTAGTCGAAAAATTGTATTTTAAGCTTTGCTTGAGATTGAACCCGCAACGTTTCGCATGATGATGATCACCATAACTTTTGACCATATTCTTCAGTAAATTTCACCAAGCGACGGTTTTGTTTCAAAACTGGATCCGACATCGAAAATATTATGAATATTAAATTACTGCTTTTTATGAAAAATTTAAAACAAGCCCAACTGATAGTTATTGCTTACATTGTTATCCTGTAAAACGTTTTCGAAAAATAATGAGGCCTTTGAAATTCGTTCCATGAAAGTCCACTTTTTATTTTATTAATAATTAACCAAAACACAATAATATTAATAATAACAAACAGCTTAAATTAAAATTTTAACTATTGACAATAATCTTTAAGTTTCGTAAATATTTTAGAAGATTTTATAATTTGCCAGAAGTTATGGAATGGCAAACAACATAAAATCAACAAAAAACCTTTAAAGTGTTATTATTGTATTTACTTTTTATTAGTTATTTTATTAGATCCCAATGCTGCAATATATTAATGAAAAAAAATACCTCAATACATAGATTTTATATATATTTATTTAGGGTTTATCATAATAGTATGTGTTCCCGGGCTCTCGCCGTGAACTACGATTAATCAATTAATTAAGTTGTAAGTAAGAAACTGCAGTCTTCCATCAAGTGAAACAGTGCTCAAGGTGATTCATATTAAAACAAGGTATAAACATCTTATCTATTAAATACGAGTAATTACTCGACAGAACAAGTGACAGTACTGACACACTAAAGGGGAAGAACTTAATGGTGTCAATTTAATATAACCATATACTAGGGAATGGATAAGAAAGATAATTAAATAAAGTATTAGCATCGTTAATTGATTATAACGCTTGGTTAACTGCATAATTACTTGCATTAATTACATAATTAAATTTTGAGAAAAAAAAACTCAATTTACCTCACATTGTGTAAAAATATTTTTTTCCAAAAATAATAAACATGATTTTGCAATTATTATCACTAATTAAACGTTTGAGAACCGTCGTATTTTCGTTATAATGCTACTTGCTTATGCAGTCTTGACGCGTTTTAATAATTTGATGTTTAATACGTTGTCTGAAATTCGTTTACGTGCACAAACATCAAACACAATGGGTTGTTTATTGCTTCAGAGATTCTAAAACTATGACTTTTAAAGAATTTTACAATCGCATTGTCTGAGAATCGACGGTCTATTCATTATATTTAGAGATGCTTTTCTAGAATACAAATAACACGTTAAATTAATTGTTAATGGATGGCAAAATATTTAATTCTTACAATTTATATCCCTTTATTGTACTCAAAACGATTAAATTAACAGTAAAAATAAATACACAACAATCACATATGATTAAAATAATGTTAACAAACTAATAGCCACCCGAACCAACTTAAGATTCCATTCATCGAAAGACACTTAAAAAAATTCCTCTTCATAATTTTTATTCTTCCTATATAAGCTCCATATCTCGAGTATATAGACACAATGAATTTTTGCTACATAGTTCTCCCATCTATCATTGATCACGCATTTACCATACAGTGAGGTTCAACTGCGAACATATATAATACCCGAAGAGTTCCCAAATCGGTATTCGAGGCATATTTGGATGTATAATCAGCATTATAAGGAGATCTCATGATTAGTCTGACTTTCTCGAGGTGCCATTTAGTTCTGAGGTATGGGTTTAATCAATTAACAATTAGTAACAAGCAACAGGCAATGATTAATCCTAATTTTATTACTTATACTTGTAAAAGCTTTATATCACTTTTAATTATTTGTCATGGCATATTTATATAAAATGCGTTAATGTTTGTACCTTACTCCATAAATTTAGATCATCTGTTCTGTTAAATAAATAAATAAAATATATAAATGCAAGTTTCTAACTTCAGTCATCAAGCGACAGCCGCACTTACAATGTTATATTCCTTTTCATAAACGTTAAATACCTGGAACAAATAGTCACCACTAATTTTTGATCCTCATTTCTGTCAGTTGCCATTGTGAATGGCTTTTCCACCATGACATCTCTGCACTCCAAGGTCTCGTACAACAATAATAACTCGTACAACGTAAATGTTTCCCGATAAATTCCATAAGGGGGACTTACAAAGACGACAGGTGAATCTGAAGCATATTATTATAAGCCCGACGTTACGAGGCCTGGTCCATTCGGTCCTGAAGAGCGGATCAATTCAACGATGTGCAATTATTGTTTGTAAATATACGATAAAGAAACCTTTGAAAACAATCAGACCTCTGAAACACGTTTTCTTGAGGGTATAAAAACATTGTATGCTTATCTTGTAAGAGACAGCTGATGGGTGGCCGCACGTCGCGGTGAAACTGTCTAATTACAGGTAATCGATTAATTAACTGCGGTAATAAAGCAGACGTTCACGTTAATGACTCCTGTCAATATTTGGTTAGTATTTCACTAAGCGATTTGGATGATATCACCTTTATTGATCAATAGATGCGTGGCGAGTAATAAATACATTCATTAAAAAATAAAAACCTAAAACCAATTAAATGTTCTTAGTAAATTTATGATAAAAACTCTTGGTAAGTTAAAAGTGGACAGTAAATTTTATAGGTGGTTTCACAAAAATTACAAAAATTTGATTATTTATAAATCCCTGACTTACAGTTAAATTAAGATAACTTCTAAGTATATCAAATATAATTTTACTGGACAACAAATTGACTTATGTATACTATAATTTTACAATTATTTTAATTTAAAAATTAATAAATAAAAAATATTTAGTTTTGATTCACATTTATTTTTAACTGATTACATGTTTCGGCCTCCCTGGAGACCATCTTCACGTTAATGTTATTATGTATACTATTTATACAAAATGTATTATTTTGTTATTAATGTTAGTTTAATGTGTAGTATTTATGTGAAATGACCAGATCAGGTTTTCTCGTAGTTTTCCAATTCCAGTAATAATTTCAGTCTCCATATTCGCCAGTCAGAAATACATATTCTAAACTTAAAATAACAACATTTCTTAATCATGGGAATAAAAACATTTGTATCACAGTATTGAAGTTAAGGCATCGATAAATTGCATTGAGGCAAACTTAATTATCCATCAACATTGAATACATAAATTGACATCATTTTATTCTCGATAAAGGGAAATAAATAAATAGAATAAACAATTTTGCCAAGCAGTCAAAAGGGGATGCATCTATCACCTATCGTAGAAAATCCTCAGGCTATGTATTACAACTGCAGTACAGAGTGCATCGCCTCATATGCAAGTGGCATTCCTCGACTAGGTCTCAGTCGATGTGATCTTTTTACGTAAGCTCATACAGGAGAACACCGCCAGACAGTAAATGAGAGATATTTTTCGTAGATTTTACGAAGCCTGATATTTTGATGATGACTAAGCGTTTTATGTGGAATATTGATCAGCCAAATCTATTGAAAAAAAGCTGGGTACATTTCGCAATATCCACAAATGATAACATTTTTTTATCAATATACTATTACAACGAATCGGTGGTGTTGATAATACCTTCTTCTTCTTCATGTTTGCGACTTCAATATGATAAAATATCTGGCAATATCGATGGACTGTTTGTTTAATATTATTGACAAAATTATTTTATTTTACTGCTTATTTATATTATTGGACTATGATATATGCCATTTGGTTAAGCCGTTTATTAAAACTAAATAATCAAGGCCACGAAATCAACAACGAAGTAATCATCTCTTTTTTAATTTCTTTAAATATTTAATAATGATTCCCCAAACATGGTTACAACAATTTTTATATGATTTGTGTGGAAGGCAGAGAATCAAGAAATATGACACAAAGGTAGTGATGATGATGACTACAATTGCTTACTTATACATGAGGAACTATGCATTGCTTGTACTCGACAGATCTTTGGATTCAGAGATGATTTAGAACTATAAATACATCATTGAAGCTGAATTGCAGACTCCATAAGAGTTAGCTTGATAGCGAATATAATGTAAAAGAAATGGAAGAAGAAAAAATCCATGAAAACCACACTCACACTCATCGTAACTGAATTGATAAAAAATATTATTATTTACTTTAAGCTTTGCGGGGATCAAACTGGCGATTGCATGCATGACAATCGTCAGTTTTAGCTCTCGGTCATATTCCTGACACAGGACTGGTGCTGGGCAGAGCCGCAGTTCTGGTGATTCTCGGAACCGGCGCAGATGTCTCCGTAGGGACTGCTCCTTGCTGCGGATGGTCTGATGCTGGACTTCCATCTTTACGCCACTTTGTGGATAAAATATAATATATTTTTGATTAGTAATATTCGTGTAGATTCAATTGGATTGAGACGCTTCTTACTACGAAATATTTCAGGCATCGGGAGCATAATTTTTTTCCCCAAAAAAAACAGATTACTAAATCTCTTAAAATATGTCTCAGATTCTACAGCCACCGATATTTTAAGTTCCTAATCTCTTGCTTTGGAGGTTTACGGAAACCATATACTCGTATGTTCCTAAGTGGCCTTCAGACAATGAATGGACTTAAATAATTGATAATAGAAATCTTGACACTTTTAAGTTTACTATCATATGTCTCTGGTTGTGTTGCGTCCCTCAGATTAAGTAGACCTGGTCTAGAGAGCATTGGGCTAGTTATTCTTCTTCGTAGTATCAATCCGTTGGATCGGTTCGCAGGAATAAAATCTTCCATCATGATCTCCACTCCTCTCGATCCTCTGCAATCCTTTTTAGCTCCGCATAAGAGCTACAACTCATGTCTTCGAAAACTTGCTGCAAATACTCCCGTCTAGGTCGCCCTCTGCAGTTTTTACCCTCAACCATTCCTTCCACAATATCGTGAAGAAGACCATCGTGGCGCATGATGTGACCGGTCTATCGGGCTCGCCTCTCTGAGATGGTTCCTACGAGGTGCCTATCTTTCTTGATTATGCTGAGAACCTCATTCTTCGTGACGTGGTCTCTCCAGGAAATTCCAAGAATCTTCTGCATGACCACATCTCAAAGGTCTCTAGTCTTTTTTTTATCGCTTTCAGATAAACACCATGTCTCACAGCCGTACATCAAGATGATTAAATTTTCTTAAAAACACTGATTAAGAAACATCCAAATCTGACTTAGATAATACAGCTGTCTTTTCATCAAACCCTCAATCTCTCAATCTAGAAGCCGTCATAAACCATTAATGAATTCAGTAGGTGGAGCTCCTACAAAGAGATGAATTAGGACAAAGCATGGATAATATAAAATGAGATAACTGTGTAAAGGATGTTTGGATCAAATATGATTTCAAAAATTAATTTTAAAATATTCTAAAAATCTATCATTTAGTCTGTCTACATATTTTTTTAAATCTGTGTCTTGTATTATATTAATATATATATTTAAAGTCATCTCAAAGAATTAAATAATGGAATACACCGGGTGCACTTTTGTCACTGTGCTACCGAGTCCGGAGTCCTCAGGTAGGATATATACGGCCAGCGTACCGAGATAAATAAACGCAGGTACGAGAGTACATACGTCTAACAAGGGGCACTATTAATATAATAAATTGTGAGGATAGTGGTCCCGGATCGGGATAAATCCCAACCGTTTTATCGTTGGAGGTGCGTCACACTGGCGTTTAATAAATTTTGAAATAAATTGTATAAATTTTCGCAATGTCGATCGCGAAAAATCTTACTAGAGACAAACGCATTATTTCTTGGCTTGTTACTACACAATGTTTTTATTATACTAGTATATTATATTTTTTTTTAATGGTAAATTAAGATGCTCGTACATAAAATAAAAGACTGAAGACGCAATTGTTAATTATCTACATGGGAACATTTCAATTATTAATTAACGCAGTAATATAATATTTTATCAACTTTTTTTCTATGACTGACTATTTTTAAGGTAATATATAAGAGATGTCTCGAAACATGGCTTAGATAATGCCAACTGAATAGCGGAAATTTATGGTAAGCATTGACATCCTCCTCTCTTTAAAGAGTCGTTATTCAGTCGCGTGGTGGCAGGATGAGGAGCAGATTAACAACACAAAGACTTTTTCTGAAGCACATTGACATATATATTTCGATAACTTTACAAATTTATGGCCCGGACCTAGTCACAGCATTCAACAGGCCAGGCCAACAACAATACGATCTCGCCGACGTCGGCACACGACTGACTGACGTGCGGCACCGTGGTCGGTCATACAGCGGCGCCAGTGGCGATCTTTGTAACTAGTCCTCCTAACAACATTACAAAATGACGACACAAATATGTACGACAAGCTAACAGAAATAAGAGTCAAAAGATTGATATATTGAGGCTTTCGGTACCAGTCAGCAAGGGCTATATCATGCTGATATCATATATTCCAGATGATATGGAGAAGATGGCTATTTTATAATACACCATAGTCATCATCATTTTATATCCATTCCATAGTTAGAGCATAAACTCGTTACATACTACCGATATAAATCTTTATTAACCGGCATGGTCCTTGCCTCATCCCATCTCAGCTCTGTTTGCCGGTGCTCCTATGAGTAAATTCAGCGTACAGTTACCGACAACCTTCCTGAAAGAAGACAGCCTGAAGGCTTGTAAAAAAGGCAGTGGTAGTTGATGTTTTTCTACGGCATCCGAAGTACAAGTATATCCCCCAGCTTTGTCCATCTTCGTATCATTATCGATCGTTAAATATAAGGTTACCTTGTATGCTTTTTCATCTCGTTGTTCCTCATTAAGTCCAGCCATCATAACTCCAGTATTCTTCGAAAGCACATTGACATCCCTTATTAATCAAAGGCAACTTCATGTCGCCGGAATCATCATCGAGACGCGTGGTGGAGGGATGAGAAGCAAGTCTCTAAATCAAAGAACTTATCGAGAAGCACATTGTAATTTCCTTAAAGATTTAATAAAAGACTTACAAACTTTGGTATTCTTTCCGGGCCCAAGCAATGAATGACTTTACCTGACGGCTCCCGGACAGAAAGTAACTCCGCCATTAGTTGTGACAGCACCTAAATTAATACAGTGGCCACTTGGTGAAATATGGCGCTCTAAATGACAGAACATGGCAAACAAACGAAATGGCGACGCAAGCGTCTTTTTTTACTAACATTTTTATATATGCGTTTCCGATGAGCGAACAAAAGTAAGAAGATTGTATTTCGAGGCTTTTCAGCACCAGCTTGCATCGAGCCACATTTTATGCACCAAATATGCATCTGCATTTGGTAAAGTGTCAAGATTCGCAGCTGTACATACTATAGAAGGAACTATTATCAGATATTGATGGAAACGCTAACTCAGTACATGACAAGGTTGAGTATACTTGTTGCGATATGTGGCGTGTGTTGATGCCTCGGATCTACATCTGGCTGCGGACGATCGTGACCAGCGCAGCATGCTACCAAGAACATGCTGCCAGGAACATGCTGCAGATGTGAGGATCAGAAGGATGGAAGCGATCAAAACTCCTCGATGCATGCAAACTGAAAATTAGGCTTGGACGAGCCTCACGCTAGCAGGGGGAAAAATCCATGCAAAGATAAATATTTATGTGATTTTAAAATATCATTTATTTTGGGTAGAATTAGTGTTCATATAATACCAGTATGCACATTTTGATGAGAGCACAAGTTAATGTTTGATGTCATCAGCTAAAGCTCCACAACTATAATTATTTTTTAATACAAACAGTAAAACATACGAAAAAAGATTAATATGAGAAAACATTTATAGTAAATAATATATGATGATGGATCGGTCACATCATGCACCACGATGGTCTTCTTTACGACATTGTGGAAGGGATGGTTGAGGCTAGAAACTGGAGAGGGCACCCCAGACGGGAGTATTAACAGCAAGTGTCCGAAACGAGGAAATACGCAGAAGAACTCAAGTAGTGGATGCTACCCAACGAATAGGCACACTCAAGTGGCAATGGGCAGGACATATCTGTCGAAGAGACGACGGTCGATGGGGAAGAAAAGTATTGGAATGGCGCCCAAGAACTGGCAAACGAAGCATTGGCCGACCCCCTACAAGATGGACCGACGATATAAGAAGAATAGCGGGAGTGACCTGGATGCGGAAGGCGGAGGATCGAAGAGGATGGAGACTCATGCGGGAGGCCTACGTTCAACAGTGGACGGACACAGGCTGATGATGATGATGATGATGTTCGAGGACATGAGTTTTAGCTCTTATGCTGAGCTAAAGAGGATTGCAGAGGATCGAGAAGAGTGGAGATCGAGATGCAAGATTTTGTTGCTGCAAACCAATCTACCGGATACTACGCAGAAGAACAAACAGTTTCAGCAACAACATATTATATATTATGAATTATAAAATGAATAATGTCTTAATGTAAATAAACTCTTACATTATCTACCTTTGTATCTAAGTATTATAAATTATAACATTTTGCGTGCTAATAAAAACTCTAAAATTACTTCAAAAATACATTTAGATAAACCATCAGCAAAATCCAATCATTGCGGTTTGTTAAAATTTTTAAATCAGTTTCATTCGAACAACAAAAAACGTGCCACAAATTTGAATTTTATTCTCATTTTTTTATTGTGAAAGCTTATAAGATTATAAATGCGTAAAACACCATTCAATTAGATACAATCTCTCGGGGTATTCCTTTAGAACATTTTGTCTTACAGTTTCGAACAGTTAAAGGCAACATAACAACTAAAACAGGACAAGACGAGATAAGGGCTGGGTATAAAAGGGCTTCCCAAAAAAGGCCGAGAAATCAAAATGTCACCAGGACCAAAACGGAGGACAAAAAAATCAAAGGGCAGAGATTTATGCATCTAATTGAGTGAAAATATAATCGTCAGGACCCCACAAAGTCCTGTCAATTTGGAGCATTTGGTCGAACGAGCTTAGAATTTATTCCTTCGCCAAGAATCCAAACAAAAATACTACATTCAAAGGGGTACGAAACAATGTGTGATTAAATTGTCGATTGAGTTGTTTTGTGAAAGGCGCTTAGTAAAGTAGTTTTTGAATGTTGAGCGTAACACGAATGATTTATTATAAAATAAGTATACTCAATGAATATAATACTTGATTTATTAGAAAATATAGCATTATCATTGATTGTTTACCTGTTTATTAAAATATGCAATGTTTCACAAGTTTGCCTCAAATAACTAATACCTTGTAAATACCTGCTTCCAGTGATTTCAAGTATTTTAGCTTTTATTTATGTTCGGATTATAGAACATAAATAGAATTCATTTAGTTAAATAGTCTGAGATCAAGCTAAATATACTTTAAGTTTCACCGAAACATTTCTAAGCATATGAATCTGAAATCGTGGAATCTGACAGCAAGTCTTACCCATAAAATAAAAGTCACCCAGCGTGCTATGGAGAGATCCATGCTCGGAGTGTCCCTAAAAGATAGAATCCGAAACGAGGAAATACGTAAAAGAACTCAAGTAGTGGATGCTACCCAACGAATAGGCACACTCAAGTGGCAATGGGCAGGACATATCTGTCGAAGAGACGACGGTCGATGGGGAAGAAAAGTATTGGAATGGCGCCCAAGAACTGGCAAACGAAGCATTGGCCGACCCCCTACAAGATGGACTGACGATATAAGAAAAATAGCGGGAGTGACCTGGATGCGGAAGGCGGAGGATCGAAGAGGATGGAGACTCATGCGGGAGGCCTACGTTCAACAGTGGACGGACACAGGCTGATGATGATGATGATGAATCTGAAGAAAAGGCGTCTGTAATTTATGCTCTCGTGCAACATTTAAAAAAAGTTTATTCGACCATAAATCTACATCACAATATGGGGACCAAGAATAAGTAACTTTCAAATGACTCCAATTTATTTTTTTATGTAAGCACATACAGGAGAATACCGAAAGATGATAATAGTAATTCTGAAATATCAGCTGTGGAATTCTATGACGCTTACCGTGGTGCATATGGATAAGCGCTGCATGTGGAGTGTTAATCCGCCAACGTCATAGACTACAGCCCGATATATACGCATCATCCTTATTATTACAGGAATTTAGTATGAATGGGTGGTCGGGACACAGGACGACTTTCGTCTACCACCAATTTTAATTAATAGGCTATGACTGGCATTTTATGGGTGAGGCATCAAATTCACACCAACCGAGGTATTTTAGAGCTAAGAAATCGATTATTATTATTTATTTTTTATCTCGGTCGGGGATTGAACCCACGACCTTTGCCTTGCAAAGCAAAGGCTTTGACCATTGAGCTATACCCGCCGGAAAATAAATAATGCAAATGTAATGTATTCATTAAATTTTTGGTTGTGATTATATATTAATACTTAATGTATTTTTGAGTCATCCGCACAAAAAAAAATGTTAATTATGCGTCATTAAAAAATTAATATGCGTAATTTAATAAATGTAACAATAGTTTTAAAAGTTTGGTTACAACTGATATACTCGTATAGGATCGTGGTATGTTTATGTGTGGAGTTCTAAAAAGGAATAAAAAAAATGAGAATGTTTTCTATTTGAAAAAAGGAATTTCGGGGATTTAATTCAAAAAAAGGAATCATCAATATTCAATTTAAAAAAAGGAGCGCAGGAAAAATTCGGTCACCATTTTTATTGCGGCCTAGAGGAACAACATGTTGGGAGCGAGTGAACGGAGTTTGAGTGATATTTCTAACTCTTCGGAAATTAAAAATAAATACATTCGTTAAAAATAATCATTATTTATGACTATAAACGATCTTGTTTGCCTACGTTTTTCATCTTGAAAATAGTTACGTAATATCTTTTACATGACCGATTTAGGTAATATATCAATACTTGCCATATTCTTTGTTCATTATTTAAGTCGAGTTGTTCTAGAAGACAATTTAAATATTCGTAATCGCAGTAACATTGCGATTTGTCATAATATAATAATGCAATCTACTTCGTAGTATCAATCCGGTGGATTGGTTTGCAGCAACAAAATCTTGCATCTCGATCTCCACTCCTCTCGATCCTCTGCAATCCTATTTAGCTCAGCATAAGAGCTAAAACTTATGTCCTCCAACACTTGCTACAAATACACCCGCCCTCTGCAGTTTCTACCCTCAATCATCCCTTCCACAATGTTGTGAAGAAGACCATCGTGGCGCATAATGTGACCGATCCATTGGGCTCGCCTCTCTGAGATGTTTCTAACTAGGTGCCTATCTTCCTTGATTATGCTGAGAACCTCATTGTTCGCGACGTGGTCTCTCCAGAAAATTCCGAGAATTCTTCTGTATGACCACATCTCAAAGGCCTCCTTACATGCACCACATCCATATCCAAACATGAGTAAATTTTTACAGTCAATTTTTATAGCTTTCTATGCAATCATTGAGAATTTCACAAAATCATGATAATTTCAACATTTTTTAATGTTTTCAGCATTCACTTTGAGATCCATTATAAATTAAAATTATTTATTTTTTTAACTTGTTTTTACATGGATCACGTAAGATAAGTTCTCTATTAGGACACTGCAGTTTCGACTAACTCGTAGCTTTTCTCAATCCTTCTCTTGTTAAGAGATTACTACGCTACAAGTTAGTCGCAACAGCAGTCCCCTAATAGAGAACTTATCTTACGTGATCCATCTAAAAACAAGGTAAATAAATAAATAATTATAATTTCTAAATTGCTTAAATACATTTTTTATTTTCGACATGGCCCATTTCGGCAGAGCATCGAACCATCGTTACCTCCGCGTTCCAAAAAACACTTCGTGACCCGTGTTCGTGGGCAAGTTGACATTTTTTAAGCAGAGACCCTCGTCCCCGGACCCGAGAAGGTCGTAACTCGCCTCCAGCCACTTGGAAACCCGGCCCTTGCGCCACCGAGCAGAGCGCACCATTTGTGACATTCTGTATACCAGATTAGTAGGAACAGAAAAAATGTCAATTATAAAAGACAAAGGTTTTTGGTTATTTTTAAACGTTCGCCTCCAGACTCGAACAAATCCTCAATCGATACAAACAATAAGCATCCTTAAATAATACACTTTCAAGGATTGTTTTTCGTTGTGGGGTTTTTAGAGATGTCGTGTATTGTTTAGAGACGCCAATGATAGATGCATACGAATACCACTTTTTTCGGTTGACCAAAAACAGAAACCATTGTGTGCCTTTTTTGTTAATTATGTTTTTGGGGATACCATCAGAGGTGTATTGGATCCAATGGACAAATAATAAATCAATAAAATCATATTTTATCATCTTGCCTATTTAAAAATATCATTAAACTACCTTAATACTACAGTAACTTACTGTACTGATTTTGATACAATTTAAATTACATGGCTGATATATGTTTTACTAATTTTTCAGGTAACTTTTTCATTATTCCAATTATAACAATTTATGTATTTTTTTATATAAATTATTATAATTGAAATATATTTTTAAAAAACAATCCTTTTTTGACTGCACATGTTTTATCTTTATAGACCAAAAGTAACTCATGTCTATTTAAATTATCATTTTTGTAGGAATTGTTTTGAAAAATGCTTTACTTTTGACGTTTCCCTCGAGAAATGAAATTCGATCTGTCAAAATAAAAAATGTGAAATAAAACTAAATACTTACAATGCATTTAATAATACAAGAAATATCGGAAAGCAGAAATTCGCCACACACGGCTAAACCCAAAAGCCACAATATCAATACAAGTATATTTAAATTTCTACAATACTTTTATTCTCAGACTGAAAAACCGTCAATTACGTTACGTTATTTAATTTCATCTCATCAATCATTTGTGTTTCAACCTCTTAGTTATTTACGTTTTGTATTTTACTGTTATTTTTAATTATTAATAAATTAAATAATAAAAAAAATTATTAAAAAAACATGAATATTATCGTAAATTGTAAAAATCTAGAATGTTTTTATGATTTATAGAAAAACAACATCCATTCATTTAACTGCAGTATAAGATCCTAAGAGTAGCATGCTTTTTAAAACTGTATTACTATGTAGGAGAAAGTAATCATCAAGTCAAATAAAACCTATGTATATAATAATTAAAGTCTTTGAATTATTTTCTTAATGTTTTCCATAATCATCGAACATCTTTCGTCAACATTTATTATTTTCAATAACATTTGATAATACCAAAGACACTGAATGAATCAAAGACACTGTAACACTAATGTTAATATAAATAAAAATAAAAATGCATGATCTATAAACGAAGGTAGAAATTACTGAATATTATGAATTAATTTAAAAGTGAAGTTAATCTCTTGCTAATGAAAAATATCAATTTGATTTTATATATATTTTTTCAAATTTTGGCTAATCTGACCCTGTCACATGTTTATGTGACCATAATATGCAGCATTTAAAACAAACGCGATCGCACCGGATTCGAACCCAAGACGACAGAGAGGTAGAAGTCAGCCCTCGAGATTGATGCATCGTCCCCTAACGACTATGCCATATTGAGGACCAGACATGGAAGACGGATGGCCCTCGTCCAAGCGTCATACGAATTGGATCGCGTCCATTTGTCTTTTTTTCAGGACCGGGTTGACAAAATCTTTCGTGCTCAAAGCCACGGCCAACGATAAATCAAAAATGCTCTTCATCCAAGTGAGGATGTTTTTTTAATGTAAATCACATGTAGGAGAATACTGTCAAACGGTATTGAAGACATCTAAATCGCTATTTTGAGGAGTGTCGATCCGCCAACATCATAAGATATACAGCATTAACACATCAATTGAATTACAGTGAATGATTCATATTCACGGCATAACTGTCATGTCGGTCTATTTTTGCTTAATATTTTTTCCCCTTACAGAAACATTACAAATTATAACAACTCAATTCATTTCTGAAGTACAGTAAGAATTAATACTAAAATTAAAAAATACAAAGGAATAAAGACAAGACACAGAAGGTTCCAATGCTCATCAAACAGACGACGCCAAAAAAATATTCTTCCAATGAAACTCGTGGAGTTCATGTCTGAATTGGGCTTTCCTTACGTGAAATATATCAACATCTGAAGCGATTTGGTTAAACAATCTGATCCCTCTCCCAAGAGGCATAGTCTCTGGCAGGTTAGTGTTATTCTTTGGGAGAGCGAACAATCTGTGCCTCCTTATTCTCAGATATTTATCAATATGCTATGATAGTAATTTTTTGTGCAAGAAATCAAAATACACCAATAAATGAGAGTTATATAAATTTGTGTGCAATTTCCTGTACCTAAATCATATGGTCACCACACAATGCTGTCACAAATTTCTATCAGCTATCATTATCCTAGCCTTGTTCATCTGACTTATGTCTGCACTCGAATTTTTGTTGAGTGAGTCCATATCCGTATATGCCTAACTAGCATACGGTCGTCAAAAGCTGTCGCTTCAAAACTCTGTCAGCCTCCATTGTCATCACTTTATGTCAGATTTACTTCCCGGAGCTCCACCGAGTATATTTTATGTAAAGTACTTAAAAGCTGTGCAGGACGGCGATTACCCGAAAACTTGAAGAACAGATACTATTAATTAATCCTTCTCTTCTGCATTCCAAGTACATTACCCAGGCAAGTCAATATTTGTCTTTTTATCCATTTTAGTAAAGTAGGCTCTTTTGTCCGCTCTCTCACCTGTTTTCAAAACTGCAGGACATGCATTATTAATAAGGAATTAGGGGACTTCTTCGGGGATCGAACCCACGACCTCTCGCATAACAGTTGAGTTCCTTAACCTCTCGCTTAAGGAAGATATCCAGTGGAATGCGGTTCAACGGCACATGTAATGAATGAACGAGAGATGATCGATGGAATGTCATTAACAAGTCAATGGCTTTAGTTTTAAACAGATCAAATATATTATTTTCTAATTTTTAAAAACATTATTTAATAATACAGCTTCTGTATATGTAAAAAATGTTGTGATTTGTACGTAGATATCAAAAATCATTCTTTATCTTCACACTGTTTTTTTCTTTTAACTAAGAGTATACATATATATTTATTAAGTTATTTATTTTAAAATTATTTAATAAAAAAGAGATAAGACACGTTTTTTTATGAATTTTGAATCAATTTTAAAATTTATTTTATGTTAGTAATAACCTATTTAAAAACATTAAATTACTTATATTTAATAATTAAACTTCTTACGTGTTATAAATAATAGGTTTTTTCATTATACACGTTATATTATGTACAAAAACATTATGTAATAGTTGAAATGTTCTCTTCTACAGAGAAAAGTATGTTTAATCATAAAATAAACAATGTGATATAAAAAAAAACTTTTCACTAATCAGGTAATAAATAACTATGTAGTTTCAACAATATAGTCAGTAATCAACAATCGTAATATATAATAATCAATAAAATATTTTAATGAATATGTCAAATTATTTAAAATATTCCTTTAAATTTCATATTTAATTATAATACATGTTTTGTCCTACCGTAAAATATATATATATATTTTAGGATTTTTGGTTTTTTATAAATATTAAAATGAAATATTTTGATAAATAACAATTTACGAATTATATTTTGATGTTAACTGTCCAAGATATTTCAAGGTTGTTTTCCTTGTAGATGATAGCAATCTACACTATCATTCCTACATGCCGCTAATTGGTCAATTCTTGAATAATATTCAGTTTATATAAGCATAAACCTCTATAGTCATTAGGTGAAATATTCCTTTAGTTATTTACATCCTTATAACATATGTTTTAGATGAATAAAAAATAAAATTTATCCTTAATTCATGATTTTTAATATCTTAGGCACTCTTGGACTCTCGTCTTGAAGGTCATCAGCAACTATTCATATTATTTACTGAATCTCTGGGTGCAGAGATGTCGTGAGAAAAGGTATTCAAAATTAGGTGACGGAAATGTGTGGCTGCGCAATTAAAAATAAAAATATGCTCTAAATATAAGACGGATATGTTTAGAAAAACAAGGTCTGAGGTACGAATCCTTCTACTAGTAGTCTCATGTATGCGTTACATAATATAATCGTGTCAGAAACAACAGGGTCAGGTCCTGTCTGCCCAGAAGTGGGCGGCGTCGATAGCGCTAATCCCAGCCATCATCAGGTCTTCCTGGGTGCAGCTACTCGGAGACAACGCACACTCCAGAAGGTGTGACAGGGTCTGCTCCACGCCGCAGTCACATTCAGTCGCTGTAAAACTGCCAGGCTTTCACTTGTGTCCTCGTCTTGCATACTCCGGTACGAAGTATGTTAATATTTAGAATATATGTATGCGTTAATATACCCACATGAATTTACAAATTTGTAACATTAAGGTATTTAAGCTACTGCACAAAATGGTGCTTCGTGGACTGTCCATATAGTCAAATGTAATTCATGGCACCAAAAAAGTTATAAATCAATGCATTATATATAACGCTTAGACAACATAAAATGGCAAACGTAATATTATTCGCACATCAATTTTCTCATAACCATCAAGAGTTATTCTCTATGTAATTATACTTCTCAAAAATTTATTTTGCTACTAAAAAATGTATTCCGAGTTGATTAAGGTCAATGTTTGTGCGAAATAATTGATTCTAGCAACTGATCTTCATAAAACTGCATTGAAGAACGGGCAATAAGGTTGTACTTATCTTAATACAAATAAAATTGTTGCAACGTTTTTCCGAGAAATGCGTCATTATTTAAATATAAACCTACTAAATAAACATAGTGTAACATTCAGTATACGCATGTTATTCGTGTGAAAAGGTGTGTTTAAAGTAATTAATCTTTAAGTCATATTATTTTATGTGTATAATGAAAATTAATGAGAATATGCAGTTGTCTTTCATCAAAATATATTAATTATACTCGTAGCACTGTATACAAGTAAAACATAGTCTCCACGTATTTAACATTCTTGGTTCGACGATTACTAGTATCTTCGAAGCTGAACCTCCATCAAGGTAAGTCCTCACAGTTGAACTTTCATGAGTACTAAAACAATTAATAACATATTCTAAGTTAAGAAGAAAAAACTGTCATTAGTATCTAACACCGCGCTACATTAACAGCAGCAAAAACTGATTGAGCTAATTAAAGAGCTTTTTGCATTCTTATATTACATTACTATTCAAGGAGTTACCAGGCGTCATAATTATAAAAAATTTACGTATTAAAAACTGAAATTCAGATAGTATATAATTGTATATCTATTAAAAAAATGTACTGCCGACATAATAGGAAGATAGATCATAAAATAATATATTGTCTTAATATTTTATTGTATAAATACTTTTAACTCATAAAATATTAATACTCAAAGAATATTACATAAATTTACATAAGCATATTTACTATAATTTATTTATCGATTAAAGTGATAAGCGATAAAAAAAATGCCAAGAGGCAAGCTCGTATATAACGTGAAAAAGCGTATTGAAAGAATGGGATGATTTCGAAACCGTGAAGAGGGCTCCTCTCGTATTCACAAAGTTTCAATTTTTTTCGCTTGGTGGCGTGATGCGGGCGGTTCGCTTCCGTGCTTTGAAAAATGGAAATTATCGTTTTGAATTAATTCAGCTGATGTAAACGCCACATTGTTGATGAATTGGATGTAAAAAAGTCTTGTTGTGATGTGTTTAATAAGACGTGTGTGTTCAAGTTCTAGATGAGCGTGTGGTTAGTATTATAATTGCACGTAAGAAATAAAGATTGTTACATTTACAGGTTAACAAACAGACTTACATTTTAGTATAACTATACACAAACCCATCAAAATTTTTAAATAAAAAAATGTGAGTATGTTTATAAATTAATTTTGTCGCCTTTAAAATAGGCTCCATTACGCTTACAAATATTCTCTCGCTCATACAATTGCTTCATACAGAATATCGTAGACCATTTGAATTTATATGAAAAAAGGTATTACCTTTTCTCTTTTAGCTGGAGGGGTTTTGGAAGTGTCCTTTGTTGATTTTCACATAGATCGCAAAGTCCTCGTTAATGTTTTAAAAGGGTAATATTCTCATAAAAAATTAATGCCGTTTTTTTTTATGTAATCGCATGCAGGAGAGCACAGCCGGTGCACTCTATGACGCTCAGCCAGGGAGGCTGGACGCTGCATGCGCGAAATGTGTGTTGTGTTCGTGTTTGTGTGTGGGTTGGGGAGATTTCAAGTGTATATTTATATGTTACTTGAAGAGATCCAGATTGTAGGAAGGGGGAAACACAGACGCTGGAAGAGCATTCCAAATCTTACCGGTGCCATTAAATATTTATAACACTGCAATGAATCTCTGAAGTAATGAATTAAATAAATTGCAAAAGATAAATAGGTTCTGTTTTGAAGTTTCTCTAATAATAATTATTAGATTTACAATATAAGAGTATTTATAAAGAAAATCTATCGCTTTCGTAGAGCACCACGATAACACACTGAAGCGAAGGGAGTCTCTAGTAATCTTCTTCTTCTTCGTGTCAGCGACGTCAAACTATTTTTCCCCAGTATCTGGCAGCATCGATAGCTCGTGCGTTGCCCAGCATTAGGTCCCTCGTAATTGCAGCATATCATTGCTTCAATCGATTTAAAATGGAGGGTATTTAAAATCTTTAGAAACACAATAAAACTCAGTTGTTTCACAACATATGAGGCTTACTGCAATATTGCCAATATTGATATATTTTTAAGTAAATTGTTTGCCTTGTCATTTTTTTATTGTTGTATTTCATTAATTAACCTTTACAAAAATCTGGCCTTCTTTTCAGAACATTCTCGAGAATGCGCAGCATTTAAAATATTCTATATTGAACATTTATCACTTTGACAAAAATTTAGAATAAATTACTCGCAGTCTTTGATGAAAATTGGTTCGGAATACTTTTTAGACATAGTAGTTACAACAACAAGTTCCTATGAATTAATTAAACTATGTCATATAATGTATCAATGGTTGCATGTTCAATTGTTACGTGATTTATAAATCTGACATTTGATTCATTTACATGCTTAGACATAACATGAAAAACATTTTAATTAAGTAAGCAATGCGAATCAAAACATTCAAGCTGTGTAATGCATAAACACATTTAGTATAATAGTTATTTACACATGATTTAGGTCCTTTAAAGCAGTGCCGGTTGTAAACCCTGCGGCGCCCTGGGGTATTTTTTTTCTAGCGCTTCATATTGTTTATATTTTTTTAAATATAAGAAAGATTAGTTGCCTTCGGCGCCTCTAGCTTATTCGTCGCCCTGGGGCACCGACCCACTTCGCCACCCCCTTAAAAGCGGCACTGCTCTAAAGGACGTTTGTATTTTTTTTCATCAAACAAATTCTTCAAGTACTTGGGCTTCTGCTATGGAGGCTGTCGCGAGCCATATGTCTTCCCAAGTGAACCCTCAATTGCAGAAATGTCTTGGGACAAAGAGCTTTGTTAATAACAGCTGACAGAACTGGATGGCAGCAATATGTTGTGACCATATGTACTTTAGGAATATGATAATAGATTTTTCGTACTTGAATGAACGTCTTTATTGCATTGACTGAAAATTAGTCATAAAAAAAACATCCTTATTTCGCTTTCCCAATCCTCTTTTTATTTCTTCTTTAGCCTCGCCATTTCCCATCATCTGGGGTTGACTCTCTTTGTGCACATTCGCCATGTATGTCTGTCTTGCATTGCATTTTCGGTCAAGCCCAGAGTTTTCAGATCCTTGTTTGCAGTAGCAGTCCAGGTTACCTGTGGTCTTCCAGGTCTTCTTCTCACCATGGGGCTCTCTTCACCAGGTGGTCTTCATCTCTTCGTGTCATATGCCCATATCAACTTTCGGCGGTTTTCCTTTATCTTTTCATGTCCTCTATTTATCATTATTTTAAAATATTGTAAAAATGCTTAATGAACCAACCGAACTTATTTATAAACCAGATTGTATATTAGGTATTTGAATGGAAAATATTTGTAAAAAAAACCTAAATTTCCATTTTGTATTCACAAACATAAAACAGATTAACAAAAGCTTAAGGAATCGACCGAACTTTTGTGTTGCTAGATTGAAGCCTAGACGTCAGAGTTTCAAATACTATGAACCTGCTAACTGTACATACTACATTTGTTTAAGCTTATGATTATATGGCTACCAACCCACCATCAATAACCTCTGCCAGACTTTGTCAAATCTTAGTTCCCCATATTTCGAACTCTGAATGAAGATACATTAAACATAGATGAAAAAGCGACTTTTTTGTTCTATTGTGGCAACGCTTCTTAGTTGAATAAAGCTTGTAACTAAAATAAAATAAAGTTTATACGGTCACCAAAATTAAGAGGACTTAATGTTATGATAGGAGCACAATCTGAGATTTGAGGGGAAATCAGGTGATTAACCCCACGCACGCTAGATACTTAGATTGCATACAAATTCTTCATGATTTCTCCGTACCAAGCTTGTCTTCATTCTCAAAAGAAAATCATCCAACACTTGAAGCAAAAGGACCATCGAGTTTCATAATAGATGTCTCCGGCTCTCAACCAATCAGCGGCCGGGGCTGCCCTGCCTCCTCGAAAGCCGACCAATCAGAACGCGGCACACTGTGGGAACCTCCGAGACGAGAAATGGAACGTTGTTTATTGTGGTTTTGTAATTTTAAATGAAATATTATTATTTGATGCGGGCACTTATGGATTTGTATATGTACATTACCTTTTGTATTGTTTTCTATGCAAAGGCGTAGTGTGTTTACGTTCATTATTTTTAAACGTTTTGTTATCAATAATTTTGAAAGTTCATATTCACTCAAACAATGTATAATTAAACTTTTGACTACTGTTTAGAAGTCACAAACCACACCATTATACTCAAGAAACTTTACCATGATCAGTGACTATTTAACAAAATATTTGTAATTTAATATTGGAGTATCGGGGCTTACATAATGTTTTGTTACGTTTTAAAATACTAAATTTTATGTAAAAGCTATTAGTTATCTAAAGCAAACCTGTAAAACATTTAAAATGCTAAAAATTATATATTTTTTAAGTATCGATCCGGTGGATTGGTTTGCGGCAACAAAATCTTGCATCTCGATTTCCACTCCTCTCGATCCTCTGCAATCATCTTTAGCTCAGCATAAGAGCTACAACTGTCTTCGAACACTTGCTGCAAATACTACCATCTAGGGCACCCTCTGCAGTTTCTACCCTCAACCATCCCTTCCACAATGTCGTGAACAAAACCATCGTGGCTCATGATGTGACGGATCCATCAGGCTTAGGGATTATAGTATGCTTTATTTTCATGAGTATAGAAATAGGGCAACAAATACCCGCCATATTTTTGCCGTCAGCAGCCAGTATCATTGCTTTCACCAAAGTCATGTCTTCTTCTTCCCATATCCGTCACATTTCTGGAACATCTGGTCTCCACAAATTGTCGACATTTAGTTATATCAGCTACAACCGTCCATTCCTCGCTCTAGGACATATCTGCACCTAAAAGACCCTATGAAAATATATATAGTTCCTGACAATCTTCAAAGCTTAAAGGAAGGATAGTTTTAGTATCCGAGATATATATATTTTTTAAAGAAAACATATGATTAACCCAATGCTTCCTAGATCTAGAGTATTTGTTCTAAGGGGCGGTCCAACCCACTTATCATCTCCTTGTGACATTATTTATATGTACAATACAAACTACAGAGTATACACCCAATAGCTAGCATGTTTTGCATAATATTTGATGCATCTATTTAATTCAATTAAATTCTTTATTTTAACATATTTATAATCGTGTCGGAAACAACAGGGTCAGATCCTGTCTACCCAGAAATGGACGATTTCGATGGCGTTACTCCAGGCCATCATCAAGTATTCCCGGGTGCAGCTACTCGGACACAGCGCACATTCCGAAGGTGTGACAGGGTCTGCTCCTTGCCGCAGTCACATTAAGTCGGTCCGCTGTACAACTGCCAGGCTTTCATTTGTGTCCTCGTCTTGCATACTTCGGTCCGAAGTCTGTTAAGGGACCTGTATATATTCCACCCCTGGTCGTGTCCAGGGGCTAGGTGCTGCTTCGGTTCAATCCAAGTATTCTCCTCAGTTGCGCTATAAAAATAAACGTTACAAATGTTATGTAAATGCGTTTGAAAACAAAAAAATGGTGAAAGGTTTCATCAAGTATTAATCCTTGTATGTACAGGTGATATCAAGTATTCTTAAGTATTGACATATTTAGTGCAAATAAACTTACTTTCAGCACAAGTGCAACACAATACCGAACAGTGGCGATTAAAAATTGCACAATAAAAACCAAAAAATATCAATAGTAAATTTTATAGACAAAAAATGCAAGGTATTGTCACAAAATCTACCATCAAATACTCTTTAGCCGTTAACACCAGCACTGACTCCGAATCTATCAATATTCCAGTGTGAATTCAAACATTTACACACAGTATTAGGCAACAACTCTTATATCAAATATTTTTATCTTCGAAATTGGCTTATCGAGTATAACTTATATTATTATAAAGTAAAACAATGTCTTGACAGTTATTACCGGGCATTAACGCCACACTTCACACAAGGCGGTGCGCATAAATAATCCCATAAATAACCCCACGAGCTCTAACGATGAAAAAACTTCAAAGAGCCCGGGGCTGCCTTAAAAAGAGCCCATAAAACCCAACATGGCCCCGCCGTAATTTTCCTTCTCCTGGCAACGATTTAATACGATTATAAAATACCGAGATATTGTTTGCCGCGCTGGCAACACATAATGGTTAGGTATAATAGTTAAGTACCTACTTATGGCGATCATGTTTGCTGTAATAATATGGTAATATAGTTTAAGAAAGAATGCAATGTATGCTTATGGGTTAAGCTTACATGCCTAATATAAAATTCTTAGGTAAATGATTTACGGTGCATAGATTAGAAGTGAACGCAAAAATGTTGTTAAATTTTTCATAGTTATTTTTTCATAAAGCGAAATTTACTTGCTGTTGCTTATTTCTTAAAGATTTTGAAGTATTATATCGTTTTGACACCACCAATTTACAGTGAGTCATTCAAATAAACAAAAAATCTTATTTATTAATAACAGAACACATTTGCTGGCAGGTATAGCTCAATGGTCGAAGCGTTTGCTTGGCAAGCCAAAGGTCGTGGGTTGGATCCCCGACGGAGATTTAAAATAAATTAAAAAATAATTGATTTCTGAGCTCTAAAATACCCCCGGTTGGTGTGAATTTGATCCCTCACCCGTGAAATGCCAGTCATAGCCTATTATTTAAAATTGGTGGTAGACGGAAGTCGTCCCGTGAAGACCACCCATTCATAGTAAATTTCTGTAATAATAAGGATGATGCGTGAATCTCGGGTTGTAGTCTATGACGTTGGTGGATCAACACTTCACGCGCAGCGCTTAACCATATGTAACATGGTAAGCATCATAGAATACACAGATAAAATTTCAGCATCACTATCACCATCTGTCGGTATTCTCCTGTATGTGTGTACATAAAAAAAAACATTTTCCAATAAACTGTGATACATAAATTTACAAGAATGCATTTCAACAAATAAATAAAATGTATAAAAAACATTAATACTTTGGTTCCCCATATCTGTCTATGCCTTCCTCATATTCGTTCCATATCTGGACCATAAAGCCACCACAAATTGCCGCCATTTAGTTTTGTCAGCTGCTACTTTCCTTCCTCGTTCTAGGACATATCTGCACCTTAAGGTCCACTTGGAAACATGTATGATTCTCGACAACCTTCAGAGCAGAAGTCCAATTGCTTAAAGAGGAAGTTGTTGTATACGAGCCAAAATTGGATAATCAGTCCGACACTCTCAATGCCTGGACCATTTGTTTGAGTATCCTAAAAATATGATTTTCATAAAACGCACTGAAGAGAACTCACCACTAATGTCTTATGTTATTTTCTTTACGCTTGTTTTAATTTAAAAAAATAACTAATACTAAAAATAAAAATAATCTACATATTACATCTCTCATCACCTTGCTGGCGGTATATTCATATATCTGTTTACATAAGAAATAACTCCAATACCTTTTTTATCGATCTCAACCAACCTAAAGTACTCAACCCACCGCCAATGTACTGGTAATAAGTTTGCAGCAATTTCTTATCGGGATGGTATCGTTTTGAGCGTTGCTAAGCTCGCTGTTACTTTGTGTGCACACCGCTTAAGGTGTAAAGTCTTCCTACAATAGCAGCATCAGCGATGGACTTCCACTGGACCAGTTGCTCCAAGTGGGCGGCCCAGAGTACCGAGACTACAGCCCCGCCCTTCAGAATATCAGTCAATCTTGAAAGATATCAGCTGGTTTGAAGCTTACGGAAATTAAGAAAATAATTAAAAATCAATTAATTTTTTAATTTTTATTAGAATATTATTTTATTATTTCAATATTCTAATCTACTTTTATAGATCATTGACTATATTACAATATTATCATTACTTAAATATACATACACTATACATAAAATTCTTTTTTCTTTTTTCAACGCGTCAATCCAAGCACAAAAATAACGGCAGAAGCGGGATGCGAACCGCGGACCTTGGAATCCACCATATGCCCAGGTATTTCACACCGCTCGGCGAATCACGCCATTACTGTGCCCAGACTGACTGCGGTGAAACTAGTATTTATAGCATTGTTAGCATCGTACGACAGATGTCGCCATAGTATATATTCAAAGTATGTATATTTTTATTATTATTCTATCAGTCTTCATTTATTCACAAGCTTAATATTATTACTTTCCGGCAGTCTATTTATTTTAGTAAGTACCACTCGGGTCTCGAACCAAACTATAGACTGAATGGATGTGAAACGACTAATTATAGTTCCGACTCGGACTTTATAACCAATCATTTACCTGTGTTACTGATGGATAATTTTTACCTTCTTGATATTGTCTCAAGGAGACATTATTAATTAATTTTTTAATTTTTATTAGAATATTATTTTATTATTTCAATATTCTAATCTACTTTTATAGATCATTGACTATATTACAATATTATCATTACTTAAATATACATACACTATACATAAAATTCTTTTTTCTTTTTTCAACGCGTCAATCCAAGCACAAAAATAACGGCAGAAGCGGGATGCGAACCGCGGACCTTGGAATCCACCATATGCCCAGGTATTTCACACCGCTCGGCGAATCACGCCATTACTGTGCCCAGACTGACTGCGGTGAAACTAGTATTTATAGCATTGTTAGCATCGTACGACAGATGTCGCCATAGTATATATTCAAAGTATGTATATTTTTATTATTATTCTATCAGTCTTCATTTATTCACAAGCTTAATATTATTACTTTCCGGCAGTCTATTTATTTTAGTAAGTACCACTCGGGTCTCGAACCAAACTATAGACTGAATGGATGTGAAACGACTAATTATAGTTCCGACTCGGACTTTATAACCAATCATTTACCTGTGTTACTGATGGATAATTTTTACCTTCTTGATATTGTCTCAAGGAGACATTATTAATTAATTTTTTAATTTTTATTAGAATATTATTTTATTATTTCAATATTCTAATCTACTTTTATAGATCATTGACTATATTACAATATTATCATTACTTAAATATACATACACTATACATAAAATTCTTTTTTTTTTTTTCAACGCGTCAATCCAAGCACAAAAATAACGGCAGAAGCGGGATGCGAACCGCGGACCTTGGAATCCACCATATGCCCAGGTATTTCACACCGCTCGGCGAATCACGCCATTACTGTGCCCAGACTGACTGCGGTGAAACTAGTTCTAACTCCTTGAGACAATATCAAGAAGGTAAAAATTATCCATCAGTAACACAGGTAAATGATTGGTTATAAAGTCCGAGTCGGAACTATAATTAGTCGTTTCACATCCATTCAGTCTATAGTTTGGTTCGAGACCCGAGTGGTACTTACTAAAATAAATAGACTGCCGGAAAGTAATAATATTAAGCTTGTGAATAAATGAAGACTGATAGAATAATAATAAAAATATACATACTTTGAATATATACTATGGCGACATCTGTCGTACGATGCTAACAATGCTATAAATACTAGTTTCACCGCAGTCAGTCTGGGCACAGTAATGGCGTGATTCGCCGAGCGGTGTGAAATACCTGGGCATATGGTGGATTCCAAGGTCCGCGGTTCGCATCCCGCTTCTGCCGTTATTTTTGTGCTTGGATTGACGCGTTGAAAAAGAAAAAAAGAATTTTATGTATAGTGTATGTATATTTAAGTAATAATTAAAAATCAATTTGAAAAACGTATCGATCTAAGGCTTTCTCGAATATTTTTTCAAGCTCTACGTATTATTGTTATTGATGAAGTTTAATCTTTGAAAAATGTATTTTAGAATACAGTATAAAAATAAATGTTAATGAAAAATTTAAAATAATCGACAATGTGATTGTAAGGTTTAAAGAATACGAGTATACTTTAGTAGGTTTTTGAATTAAACATGACTTGTACATAGGTTTTATAGTCGCTTAAGAGGCGAAGGTGGACGTGCTCCTTATCTTGAATCCCCGTGCTTACGCTTTCCTGGAAGGCCGTCGGAAACTTTACAGAATGCTTTTTTAAAGAATGTATTCGGCAGAACTGTGGGAGGCGGAGCTGATACGGGATGAGGCGAGGACCATGGTAATTGACAGATATTTGTGGCGGCAGTTTGTGACAGTCATATGCTTTAAGTAGAGAAGCGGGCATAGCATGATGTTAATATATATATTATATGAATATAATGTACTAGGTGGAGCTGCGGTAGGTAGAGCTGATATGGGATGAGCCGAGGGCCATATATTAACAACAAATATTAAAAAGTCCCGAAGCTCGCTTAACAGAAGACTCCACGAAATTACTTTGAAAATTAAATGCGTGGAGCTCATGTCGAAACTGGGCTTCTCTCAAGTGAAATATATCAATATTCGAGGCGATATGGTTGAACAGTCTGACCACTCTTCCGAGTCCAGTCTCCCGAGAGGCATAGTCTCTGGTAGGTTAGTATTACTTCTAGGAAGAACAAACAATCTGTGCCTCCTTATTCTTAAATAATTTTCAGGGACAAACAAACCGATTTCCAACAAAATATCAGAATTTCTGAACACGCCGCGCACTAGCTCAAGTAAATGCATACTCAAGCACACATCTCTTCTAGGTTTCAGCTCATTGTATCCCAAGATACCCCTGTAAATATAGATGGGTACAGCCACGGATAATATCCATACATCCTCCTACCATGTCGGCTGACAGAGCTTTGTGGCGGCAGTTCGTGATGTCAATATACTACAATTAAGTGACCGCATATGGTGATTATGAAGATGCAAACAGCTTTTATTTAGAGTATAAACAATAAATCGTCACAAATTTAAAATTGGCCAGTAAATAAGCTTTTATTTTATGGAAGCCAACATTATCCACTAATTTTAAAGGAGCCAATAAGTGTTCTAGTTTTTGGTCGTGATGAAGACGATTTCAGAGTAATGGTGATATTTATTGGGCTATAAATAATTCGAAGCTCTCGTTCTTGTAAAAAAGTGATGCGGTGTTATATAACGAAATTGTATGGATACTCGATAATAACAGCGTTTATTTTTCAATTTGATAACAACGCTCAATTTGATTTAAGAATACACATTTTCGAAAAGTCTTCATCGAACAAAAGTTCAACATTCTTTAACGCAGAACCGAAATTAGGAAATTTAAATTTTTCGGTCGCATCTTTAAAAGACGACTGAAATATTTATATGAAAATGTAAGTATTTAAAAATATAGTTAAGCCAAAAAAAGGAGCTCAAAGCTTAACACAGTATTATGGATATGTATCAATATTCACTTGAAGGCTTTTTTTTACTGTTGCATCTCACGTATGAACGCAATCTTAAACGTACATAGAAAAATAGTAATTTAAATAGATGACTACGTATATAAAATATTTTTGACTAACATAACTCATTTGTGTGCATTCCAAATAAGGATACTTTTACTAAAAAAATATGCATTATATTATAATTAATTTTATAGAAAATCAAACCATCAAGAAACAATAATAATAATCTACAGTTACTTATTAATAGTAGTAATACTTTCAAGGTTATAGTGTATTGATTTTAAATTCATCACCATCATCATTACCATGTCCAATCTCTTAACAGGGGAATATGTTGTATCGTCAAGACGCTAGTCAAAGCTTTGTCAGCTGCCATAATCCTCGTCCAATCCCATGCCAGCTCTACTTCTCAGAGTTCCGAGTAAATTCCAAGTTTAGTTCCTGACGCCCTTCCACGCTGGCGTGAGCCTGAGGGTTTGAAAATAAAACATCTATACTATATGCTCTTCTACGGCATCTAAAGTACATCTCCCAGCAAAATAAATAATTGTCACTTAACTGACTGTAGTATGGATGGCTGCCTTTTCATTATTATTTTTTTAATTTTTTTTCACTTACAGAAAGATTACAAATTTAAAAAATCAAATCGTTACTGAAGCAATATCAAGATTATTATACAAATATACGTACTTATGATTGATTTCTAAGAACAAAGCAATAAAGACAAGCAACAGTAGGTCCCAATGCTCATCAAACAGACGACTCCAACAAATAATTCCTCCAAATAAACTCGTGGAGTTCATGCCTGAATTGGGCCTCCCTTACGTGAAATATATCAACATCCGAGGCGATTTGGTTGAACAGTCTGATACCTCTCCTGTGAGGCATAGTCTCTGGCGGGTTAGTGTTACTCTATGGGAGAGCGAAATATCTGTGCCTCTTTATTCTCAGATATTTATCGAGAACATACAGACCGATTTTCAACAAAACTTCAGGGTTTCCGAACACGTCACGCAACAGCCGGAAGAAATGGCTTGTCTGCTCTATAACCTCTTCATTCCTCACAAATAATTGTCAAACAACTTGTGTGGTATTTAATGCGGCCTGGTGCGGTCCTGGAACCGCGAGCGGGAACCGGTCGGACGGCAACGGTCGCGTTAAAATGTCGAAAAAACGCCGAAGGAGTGTACCGTCCCGAGCAGCTCTAATAACAATCATTTCCCGCGCATCAAATTATCGTGTTTAAGACCGCCGCCCCGCCCCGGACCCCGGGAACCTCAAACCACACTCTAATAACAATTTCAAAATTCAGATTCCCAAAATGTCGTGCATCCCAACCAGAGACGTGACAAAAAAATTGCGTCATTTTTGATCCATTTAAGTAATTTCATATTTTTTCACAGCCAGATTTGTAATCGTGGCTATTGAGTTGAGCCGTGTGTGGAAAATTTCTTCTTTCTCTGCGATATTTCGACCACCATTGCAGAGATCAACTTTACAGAAATGATCAACCCTGAAGATGAAGAAATCGTGGCGATGAAGGAAATACGTTGAGACATCTGTAATCAATTCTAACCAAGTATATCGGCATGCTCATGCTGACCAAACATTTTTTTTACCATATCCGCTCTTTATTCGGACACCAAAAATTGTCGTAGAGAAATATTTGGGTGTTAAATTATCAGGGTATTTTTAAGGAGATTGAAGGATAAGCCCGACGCTCCTGAGACCTATTTTGTCCTAAGGGGCGGCTCAATCGACAATTTCTTTGTATGATATAAAAAATTTCGTTGAGAAATATCAGAATATTTTTAAGGAGATTGGATGATAAGCCCAACGCTCTATAGGCCCGGTAATTTTTTGCTTTTAGGTGTCATTAAGCTGTGGCTCAACCCTACCGGAGGCATGTATAGAGTTTGGATTCAATTAAATCGATTTAAGAAAATCTAGCTTGGTCGGGATTTGAACCGACGGGTTCTGAGTGAGAAAGAAACGCTTTAACCACTGGACTATGCCGTCCGCTCAATACTCAACAATATTTCTGTGTCATTATTAAATCAATTGCTATACTCAAAAAAAAAATAACTTGATCACTGAGTATTTACCTACATATATATTTTTTGCGTTGTTTTTCATAAGCATATTGACCCTTTCATTACGGCTCGGTTTGAACACAAATTATACTGTCAATTATAAAACTAGTATTTGAAACATAAATGTACTTATCTGGTCTATTTTCATATATCACATTGGTTCTTAAATCCTTTATCAATCAGATTATGCATAAAAAACTGTACTAAGAAAGTAGCAAAGCGATATATCACGTCAACCGATGTTAACGGTCGGGCAATCTTATGACGGCATATGTCGACAACCGATGCGAAAGGGTTTAGTAGAATACCGTAGATGGTAAATGGAGAAGTCTCATCTATGGATTTTATACGTTTGCCATTTAAATTGATTTTTTATTAGAATTTTTCTTCTGCCTTGAAAATCGTCGGGAAATGTTCCCAAGTGAAATTTCGGGTGCAGGGATATCTGGGTTTGAGACAGTAACATCTGACAAAACTGAATAGGGAAAAGAAAAATAAGCTCATTATTAAACAACATATTTTCTGTATGCAATGTTTGGTACACTGGTTTTGACCAGCTGTGCTCTCCTGCATGCTTTTACTATACTACAAAAAAAAACTAGACCATGTGCGGTTGGCCAATAAAAAAAAATGGTTACGCCCATGATGGTCCAGACCCAAAATTAAAGGCCTATCATAATGTATACTTACGCCCGATAAATGTTATGAAATGTTTATCGGTTTATAATCAGCCCTGATCGAGCAATAAGTTTTTTATAACATGAGTTTTGGTCGTCGGAGATTTACGATACGACCTACTGGTGCTGAGACACCCACTCGCGCATTATTTATTGTTGGTGATTTCGACAGATTTCACGCCAAAACGACGTAACTCTCCGCCCGGCAAATTTATCAACTACCGTTTCATCAATCAATCAATCATTTATGTGCATTGTTGATAGCTGAAGATAAGATAAGAAATATCTAACATCAAAAAATTATTATCCGGCACCGAGGATAAATCCAAAGACCGGAGTTGAGTTGATACTAATTTATTTAATACGAGACCCCTTTTTATACCCTAATTTATAGCATGAGTAAGCAGTTATAAACGTAATATTAATTCATTGAATATCATACACTGCACATTCCTCGATACCGTTTTTGGACCTTGATCCTTTCAATCCGCATAGAGTGGCAGATTATTAGGGTGGTCCATGCCCCGTATCGATGCGTAAGCATTCCTTATTAATATTACTAATCATAGAATTTCGTACACCGCAAATTCCTCGATACTTGTTGTTTTGGACCTTGATCCCCTCAATTTGCATAGAGTGGCAAAATGCCCTGTGTCGTACCTGACTGAATGAATCTAATATAAAGAGTTGATTATAACAATTACCTTAAAGACTTTAAGATGTTTAATACAACACACAACAGAGTTGTGTTCAAAATAACGTTTTGAACACTAAATGATGCTCAACTATCATTGAATTAATTGAAGGTTTATATTTAAGATTTCTTGAAGAGTTTTATATTGTACGAAGGAGTAAAAATAGATGCAGAATTAGCATTACCATTTGGGATTGAGGATGATATTTATATATTTTTCAGTTCTTGGTTGACATGCAAAAAAATTGTGTGCTCAGTAAGTATGCGATGAGTCTGTCGGTTGTAGGTGAGAGCAGAAAGATTAACTATTTAATTTTAGAGGATCAGCAGCCGTGGTTATTGTGGTGGAAATGACGTAAACCAAAGAGTCTATGCCTTGTGGATTGGAGGTTAGACGTAAAAGTGCCATTAATTTATTCGATTAACTGCAATTATGACAACAATTTTTATTATTTTTAAACTTATTTGGAATAAATTCAAATGTCATTCTTATAATAAGACAGTGACGTTGTCAGTACAGATTACTTAAAATTAAATGTCTTATGATTGGTATTTGATTATTAGTTTAAGTTAAATCATGTAGATTGAATTTTGTTCTTCTTCGTAGTATCAATCCGGTGGATTGGTTTGCAGCAACAGAATCTTGCATCTCGATCTCCATTCCTCTCGGTCCTCCGCAACCCTTTTCAGCTCAGCATAAGCGCTACAATTCATGTCCTCGAATACTTGCTGCAAATACTCCCGTCTAGGGCGCCCTCTACAGTTTCTACCTAGTTTTGAATTTTGTTAAAAAATGTAAAAAAGCAATAATATACAAGTTATGTATTTTAAATCCTATTTTCGAGAGAGATTTTTTTATTTATATTTTTTATTTATATAATATATTAGCCATCATTATTATATTAAATCAAGAAAATAAATATTATTTTTAGACAATCGCTCGTTTTAATCTTTACAGGCGATTTTAGAAACGAAATAAATTCGAATTAACCAATAATAATTCCATTGCGGTTATCAACTGACAATACTTGGTGAAACTGCATAATTATATTTTTTATTTAATTTTAATTAAAAAAATTTAAATGTTTAGTTTTGATTCACATTTATTTTAAATAATTACATGTTTCAGCCTCCCTAGAGACCATCTTCAATAAAAATTCAGCAACTGTAACTGAATTCATTGTTATCCTTAAATCGATGCTGCAGATAAATGCTTAGTGATTATTAATTATATAAGATTTTCGATAATGCCAAAATAATTATAATTAATTTTAAGTATTTAATAATATTTCAATGTTTTACGTTATGTATTCATAAACATTTGTGAAGAGTTGGCACATACCCTGGCTTGCGATATTGTGTTCTCGTTTAAACGAGCTGATCCTATGTAAAAGGTTCAAGCAGCTGCTTTAGTATCTTAGTTACTGAGGGACTTACTTTCTCAATCAGTAACTAACGTGTGTGTCAAAAAAATCACCTCAATCTACGAGTATTTACCATTAAAATACGGATGATTTGTTGTATCCCCTGTTGATATCGCCAATGCCTACAAATCACCGTCAAATCCTACGAAGATCATTCTGAAAACCATTCAAGGCTGACATGTATCGAGCAGTATCTCTAACTTGTAAAATACTATCATTTGGTGTATGAATGCCCTTAAAATCTCCTTGTTTCTGTTTGCTCCCATAAGTAAGCTGAATCTCTTCAAAAGTTTTTTTAATAAACAATTCAACCTCATCAGTATAATATATCTGCTAGTATTCTCCTACGCATTTTTGCATAATAATTAATTTTATTAAGTGTAGTATACGACAAATACAATGTTCATGTCGATCAACTAAAAAGGTCACCCGTAGGCATGTGTAGGATTATCGGTAGTCAAAAAATGTAGCAAAATTCTTAGAATTAATTTGTGTAATAAAAATATTTTTGTCTTAAAAATCAATAAAAGCTACAAAATCAAACGTAATCGGTCAATGGTTACCCGAAGTACCTGAAACTTATCGTCCTCCAATAAAAAATATAATTGTAAATAATTATTTATTTATATTAGATATTATGGAATTCCACCTAGACTTATTAATCGGAAAATCTACAAAATATATTTTAATTATAATAATTACTTACAGTAATTATCACATAGTATTTCCGTGAGCCATCCGGTAGTTACCCTCTCAAAACATTGATTTGAATATTGCCGTGATCCGCCCCGAGGCGTCGTGCAGTTATGCTCTCCTATCGCAAATTGCACGTTTCAGATCAGAACGGCGCAGCATCAGGGAGACTGCAGACCGAGAGCGAACCTAACGAGATCGGTCTCGGCATTTTGCAAGGATAACCATGCCCGTTGCTACGCATTTTAAAAAACAAACACGTTAAGAAGAATACTCTAATATATCGAGAATTATGTAAAGAATTTATAAAAGTAAATAAAGAACCGTGCTAGGACTACCTCCATCAGCTGCAAAGTGCTTATATTTGCTCTGGCTGATCTGAGTATCTGACAACGCGCGCTTATTTTTGAAGGCTTGATCAGTTCTGTCAAATAGCCCGGTGCAGTTCCGTTGAGTGCCTTATAAGCTAAGAGGCATAGCTTGTACTGGATTCTTACCAGAACTCTCAACCGCAGCGGTCGGTGTAGTATCAGTAATGTGACAGAATTTGGGCGCGTTGTACACTAGTCGTGCCACTGCGTTCTGTAACGACTGCAATCGATTTAATTGTTTGGCAGGCTGGCCTGCGTGCAGTGCACTGCAGTAGTCCATTTTGGAGACTATAAACGCATTTTGCAAGCTCTTTGTAGCGCTTCTGGGTAAACATCTCTTTACCGACCGTATCTGCCGAAGGTCAAAGAAAGCACTTGAAGGTCCACCTGAGAACATATATTGTTGATGATGTGAGATGACCTTCAAAGTAGAAGCATGGAGACTTATGAGACGGTAGCTGTGGTATTAGACACCTTTTTTGGGCGATTTATTAGACGAAATTTTTAAGGAGATCGGAAGATTAGCCCAACGCTCTCGAGGCCTGTATATGTATATTAAGTTCCTAAAGACCCTTCAGAAAGCTTGAAATACTCGTAAGTACACTGCATTATCTAAGGCATATTGAAGCGCTTTTAATAAGTACTCGAATTACATTTTTGATCAGATCGGTCGGTTAGATACTTTTGAGGATCGTTGAGTCTTAAGAGTCGGCTCAACAGCCAGATATTATTGCATGTGTTTTAATGATTTTAAATAAACAACGCACGGCGCATAACAAGGCGCGAAATCGCCGCCGAAAACTGCCGCAAACGACAATTATTGCGAAAAACTAACGCGGCCGCGATCGCCGCGGAGATAATAGCTGCCTTAATAATTAACATACGCCGTGGCGTGCCGACGTGCCGAATGCCGATACTGGACGTCGCACGCTGAGACTACCACCGTTGTCTGCGGACTGCTAATTAACGCGCCGCAATCAGTTGCGAGAAAATCTAACTGTCCGCGGTGAGAGAGAAAAACGGGCGAGTATTGTGTCGTTACCGCTGGTATCTTTGCGTCTAGTCACAAGTGTCTGAAAAGGTGTTTTTAGAGGCAGAGTGCAATTGTAAGAGATACGACAGCATACCTTAAGGACCTGGTACTTACCTGAGGAGATTCGCAAGAAGTTTGCTTGTTGAATGCTGCAATGGACAATTAGTTCTTTAACTCCTACGAGTACGTATTGAGGTGCAATCGCGTGTACTGAAAACATTTTAAATATATTGCATACAAACGAATTGTTGCATACAGATTTGATCAACTCCTTAGCGTGATATATAACTGTATTCATTATCAGTTATCTTAGTAATTTTATTGTTTTTGAATCCACTTATCAGGAGGCATAGTCCAGTGGTCAAAGCGTTTATTTATCATTGAGACGCTGTCATTTCAAATCCTGACGAAGCATGAATTTTTAAATTTATTTAGGCCACAGTCTATGAAAGTTCGCGGGCTCTTGCCCTGGACGCGCCCGGGAACTATCTATGTTCCTATGTGGACCTCCGGGTGCAGGTGTTCTGGGATAAGGCATAGACAAACTGAGCTATCAGAACTGTGAAAATGACAATCTGTGGTGTGCATATGCTTCACAAATGGAGCGTTTATGGTAATCAAAGAGTTTTTCGTTGAGAATAATAATATATGTAGCAATTATTAATTCAAGCTTTATGACAATTGTTTAATTTGTCAACTGTGTGATTTTATGTCATTTTAACCTAGCCTCTTCTGAGTGAACAATCTGTTATTTGAGCATACTTAAAAAAATGTATTTTTTATTGTATTTGTAGATATTTATTTATTTTATTAATTTTTTAATTTTTATCAGAATATTATTTTATTATTTCAATATTCTAATCTACTTTTATAGATCATTGACTATATTACAATATTATTATTACTTAAATATACATATACTATACATAAAATTCTTTTTTCAACGCGTCAATCCAAACACAAAAACAACGGCAGAAGCGGGATGCGAACCGCGGACCTTGGAAACCAACTATGCCCAGGTATTCGAACCGCTCAGCGAACTGCGCTATTGCTATGCCCAGACTGACTTGCGGTGAAACTAGTATTTATATCATTGTTATCATCATCGTACGATAGATGTCGCTATAGTATATATTCAAAGTATATATATTTTTATTATTACTCTATCAGTCTTCATTTATGCACAAGCTTAATATTATTACTTTCCGGCAGTCTATTTATTTTAGTAAGTATTTATTTATTTATTTACAGAATCGAAATTCCAATTATTTTTTACAAATATTTAGAAACATAGAGTATACATAAATATAAAATAAATAGAGAAGATAATAAAAAATAAAAATAACACAAAAGAATAAGAAGATGACACGTGTCAAAAATCACAGAGATCAAGGAGAACATTGCCATCGACAAAAGAGGAAAAGGATGTAAGAAAAGGATTGAGGTGTGCTGGTAGGCCATTTAGGAGCGACATTGCCGTTGTAACAAATTGAGTGCTTGAAGAATATTGAATATTGAGAGCGTAAACACGTAAATTCATCAATACTGAGTAAATGACACAAAAGCATTTCAATTCCATTAAACTGTTATGTTGTAAATGAAGTAGGCGCAAAAATAAATTTCGTAAATTTCAATACTAACTACTGAACAATACCTGGCACTGCACATGCGCTTAACGGAATATCTATTTCTTACTACGCATGCGTATTAAGAAATATTATCAAAATAATTGATCTTGTAAACTTCACCATTCATTCAAATATTCAATATCCACAGAGTACTTTTTTGAAATAACACTAATTAATACACATAATGTATTAATGAATGTTATTGATATTTTTAGCATCAACTTTGAAATCAATTTCAATATTAAAAATATAAATTTATCATCATTCTAGTACTAGTGGTATGCTAATACAAGTTGAAACTGATGAATCCTTCACTAATGGTGATGCGGTCTTCCACTGTTTAAGCAAGGTATATAATATTTATCCACTTAATAAATATATGCCTTTCCAATTTCTATAATTCATAGGCACACAATCGTTAAGCTTCTTTCTGACATCAAGTATAATAGATCGATTCTCATTGATATAACATAAATATTTTACGGTATGTATTGCGTAAAATTATTTATTGGTGGTTAATTAGTTTTCGTTAATTGCTCTCATCTGCAGATCTAGTTGCGTGCTTATCTTCCTGCGGCCTCGTCTCTCGATAGCATCTTCAGCAGTCCTGATGATTGGTCTACAGCTGTTCCTCAGCGGAGGAATGGCATAGCAGCCGCAACTTGGCGACATGCTCCGAGGTGCCAGAATTTACTTGGAGATGCAATCAGCCGCCATGTCCAGGCGTGCCAACAGAGCAGACCAACATATTTTTTGTTTTTAAAATATATATTTAACCTTATCGCTACTAGGAAATTGGAAGTGCAGTCATTCCATTTATCAACCTACATGTATTATTTACTGAAACCTGTAAAGCATGTAAATAAATATCATAAGGTTTTATCACAGGAGCGATTTTTCTGTAAACCACATGTGTCAATGCAACCACATGTATGGAGTTACATGATGAACGTTTGTTAAATATAAGAGTTTTTTATGCATCATCTGATACCTAAAGGATAGAAGAACAAATGTGATATATGAAAATAGGTTATATAAGTACATTTATGCTTCAAATACTAGTTTTAAGCAAAAAAAAATGATTTGAAAAATTCACGCCGTATTGATAGTTTAATTTGTATTCCACCGAGCCGTAGCGTAAGGATTAAAAAGAACAACTCAAGTAGTAATGGTTACCCAACAAATAGACACACCCAAGTGGCAATAGACAGAGCATATATGTCAAAGAGACGACGATCGATGGGGAAGGAAAGTGTTCGAGTGGCGTCCAGGAACTACCAACCGGAACTTTGACCGAACAATGCAAAATGAAGTGACAATATCTGAAGAATGAGTGGAGCAGCCTTAAAGCGGAGGGTGGAAGATCAAGAAGGATGGAGACTCATACGGTTGGCCTACGTTTTAACAGTAGACGAACGTAGGTTGATGATCATGATTATTTATGCTCTCCTGCTACATCCGAAACATATGTCCCAACATAGTACACCTTAACTGCTTGACGGACTGAAGTATGGAAGGCTTTGTGTGATATTAATTTTGATGAGTTTTGTCGTTCAAAAGTCTACCCATTCATGAACTAGATAGATGAGAATCGTTCTATTTAAATAGTCAGATATATAAAATCTATGATGCGGTGCTGAGATTGACACGCCCTTTTTTCGTATTTCTCGCACCAAAATATTCGCGCTGTTATGTGTTTTTTTGCCTTGGGTTTCCCTTTGGACGGTTTAATTTGCGTGCGCGGTGACACCCGCAAGCGCGCGGTACAATGCGCGGACGCCGACAAAGGCGCGCGCACTTCCCAGTAATGCGCGCGGCGCGCCCGGCCAGCGCGCGGCCTGGGAAACACGGGATTGAGACTTCTCCGAAGTGGGCACCATACGTGTGTGCGTCTATGTACTTTGACAGAGAGACACTTAAGCAATGTACATATGGGTCGTTATATAATATAAGAGAAAGCGATGTAATAGTATATATAGTGATACATATCTATCATAATAATCCTAGAATCTTCTTCTTCGTGTCAGCGACGTCAAATTATTTTTTCCCAATATCTGGCAATATCGATGGCTCGTGTTTTGCCCAGAATTAGATCCTGAGATGTGCAACTTGTTGGGCACATGGAGCAGCATCTTAGGTGTGAGGCGGTCTGCAGGTCTCCACAGTCGCACAATAGTGTCTCTCCCTGCCGAAGAATTCCCCACCGCTCGAGGTTGTCCTTTGTTCTGCCAACTCCGGTTCTTAATCTGTTTAGGGATTTCCAGGTCCGCCAGTCAAGGCTCTTGCCAGTTGGGAGGCCTTCCTTTGGAGTAATGAAATCCTCTGGTGCGATTTGTTGCCAGAGTTGGAGTCTCTCATTTTCAGGGCCCGATGTGAGACGTTGTGTGGATTTCAGAAAGCTGCTTCGCGACTTCAATCTTGGTGTTGGGGGTATCTGATTATACAAGCAGTGGGACGGTTGGTTGATTGTCTTACGCATTTCTTCGGCACATATGACTTTGCGTCTTATGTTCGGTGGTGCGATACCAGCCAAGGGGTATAGTTTAGAAATGGGTGTTGGTTTGAGGCAGCCTGTGACGACTCTGCATGCATCATTCAGGGCAGTATCCACTTGATTACAGTGGGCTGATCGACCCCACACTGGTGCCGCATATTTTCCGGCTGAGAAACAAAGTGCTAAAGCTGAGGTACGAAGAAGGGGTGGTTGGGCTCCCCAGTAAGTGTTGATCAGTTTGCGGATGAGGTTGTTCCTTGTTGCAACTTTCTGTTTGGTGTTGCTGCAATGACGCCTGAAGGTGAGGGTGCGATCTAGAGTGACTCCGAGGTATTTTGGATGGTCGCTATGTTCCAGTACTCTACCTTCCCACGTATGAAGACTTGACGTGTTACTCTATGTGAAGATTAAAGTATTTTCAACGCATTACGTAATATGTAAAGATGTTCAATCAAATTTTCACTCACTTGACCGGGAACTCAAAGTGACAATTTTAAATTTTGTATACAGTTTTCATTGTTCATTACCATCAGCAGCAGCTTGTGTTTATTCATTGTTGAATGTGAGCCTCGTTTTTTTTCCTCCTCCTAAGTAATCAAAGATACTGCAATATTGCATGCCATTGCTTTGATTCTCATTAAAGTAAATCTCTTGTGATCCCTTACCTCAGCAATGTGTTGGAAGACATTTTCATGCAATATTCCAGGCAATTTGTAGTGCTCATTTACTAGCCTCAAAATAACTAAAACCTTAACTATTTTAATTTCTTAAACGTTAAAAAATCAGCATTTAATAAATACGATTTATACAATAACGAAATGATTCGATTTTTAATAATGTGAACATTTGTGAAGTGAAATCTTTGTGTTATAAACTACTTAAGCATGTTCCACTGTGGCAGCATTTTCTGCATAATATTAAGGTTAACACAATATCATATTCCGCTAAATATTAGGGACGACAAATATATTTAAAGAATAAATGTATACTTTTGCTTTTACCGACATTTTTTTCTAATGTTATAAAAATTAAAAATTACCAAAAAAATATGGATCAGGAAAAAGATATAATTAGTAAGATACTCGTTTCTTAATTTTTTTACGATTTATAGTATAAGCTCGTATTTTTGTATTAGCTTCTTGCATATTTTTCAAACATTCAATTTATAACATGGCGCTACCTGTATAAATTTTCTGTGAATAATAGGTGAAATTTTTAGACTCATTGCAATGTAAAAAAAATCATAACTCCATTTTTTTAATTTCTATTTACATCTATTCACATTCAAACAAATACTTTATATAGGATATGCCATTTCCAAATTCCATCATCTTTGCCAATATTATTATATTTGCAAACGTTTGCTAGAGAATTTGATGTAACCATGTATATCTATCACTTTTTTATGTAAGCACATACAGGAGAATACCAACAGATAGTAATTCGGAATTAAAAAAAAAAAAGTGCTGCATGTGCAGTGTTTATTCGCCAACGTCGTAGACTACAGCCCGAAATTCACGTATCATGCTTATTATTTACAGGAATTTACTATGATTGGGTGGTCTGAAAATAAATTCACAGACCGGAGTTGAGTTGGTACTAATTTATTTAATGCGAGCCCCCCTTTTATACCCTAATTTACAACATGAGTAAGCAGTTAAAAATAATATTAATACATTGAATGTCATACGCTGCACATTCCTCGATACCTTTTTTGGACCTTGATCCCTTCAATCGACATAGAGTGGCAGATTATTGAGATGGTCCATTCTCCGTATCGATGCGCATTGCTTATTAATATTACTAATACATAGAATTTCGTACACAGAAAATTCCTCGATACTTGTTGTTTAGGACCTTGATCGTACCTGACTGTATGAATTGAAAGATGAAGAGTTTGATAATAACAATTACTTTGGAGGTTTAATACAAATAGTTTTGTTTAAAATAACGTTTTGAACAATAGCAATGACCCAGCAGATAAAAGATACCGGTAACTTTGTCGAAGTTATCATATGTGCAACCCTTTGTCGCGGAATATCATGTCACCTGCTATATTTATGACATGGACGAGGAGAGCCATGGCCCAGCGGTTGCGGTGCAGGACTTTGACGCGCGGACCGCCGAACGTGACGGGGAAGCATAACAGAGTTTTTGTCACCACTCACATATCATACCACCATTATTGCATGTGCAAGAGAAAAACTATCATATTACATAAATAACTTCGTAGGTTTTCACGGCCAGATTTGATATTGTGGCTTTTGGGTTTAGCCGTTTGTGGCGAATTACTCCTTTCCAATTTATCGACCGCCATTTCAGAGGTGTTCTTCAGTGTTACTCCATTAAGTCATCAACCCTGAAGAAGACCCCTGCAATGTCGGTCGAAATATTTGAAATGAGCGATTCGCCACATACGGCTAAGCCGAAAAGCCACAATATTATATTACATATTATATACAATACTTAACAAAAAGTATAAGTGCTTGAAAATATCCCAAAAAAACGTAAGATACAGGTATATTGAGCATTCATACAAAAATTAAAGATCGTTCAACTATTAAATATAATTATATTTTTCCTTGTTGGTTTGAACTTTGAAGAAATGAGACAGTAGCTTTGTGCACTCTGCACACTTCATCAGTCATTCATTTATAAACAGCCGGCGGGTAGAACTCAATGGTCAAAGCGTTTGCTTTGCAAGCCAAAGGTCGTTAGTTCGATCCTCTACAGATTAAAAAAAAGGTTTTGCAATCGAATTCTGAGCTCTAAAATGCCCCGAGTTGGTGTGAATTTGATCCCTCACCCGTAAAATGCCAGTCATAGCCTATTGATTAAAATTGGTCCCGTGAAGACCACCCATTCATAGAAAATTCCTGTAATTAAAATTCCTGTCATAAAGATGATGCGTGAATCTCGAGCTGTAGTCTATAACGTTGGCGGAACAACACTCCACATGCGGCGCTTAGCCATATACACCATGGTAAGCGTCATAGAATTTCACAGATAGGACTTCAGAATTACTATCACCATCTGTCGGTATTCCCGGTATGTGTTTACATAAAAAAAACAAGCTCTCGCAGTGATTGTTTACAAATGAGAATACCAATAGGGATATTAAATGTCACACCCTGCTATTACTAAAATAATTTTTACTGTGTATTATTGCATTATAGTTTAACTAGATTTTATATTTTCATCTGTAATGATAGTATTTCTTCTATTTACTTATTCTCTTATTATATATTTGTATGTAAAATCCTATTGAAAAGCTTAAAAATGTTAAATTAATAGTAAAAAAATAAATGTGATATTTTGTAAATTATAATTTTATTGTGTTTATTTAAATAACCAATATATGTGACTTTGTCTCTACGACAATCATCTCAGGTACATAATGTCACATGTCTTGTAGAAGCACTACAAAACAAAAGACCTCTCACTTTTGAGAACATCGAAATTTTATATGTTTTTTGTGCTTTACGTCACGGGTGGCTTTTTTTGTAGCAACTGTAAAAGGGAGACAACAAAAAACTTTAATTTATTACTTATTTATTTTACCATCAGAACTCTTTAAAATTTAAAGGTAATAAAGAAATTGAAATATAAATGAATATATAAAATTAAGAATATTTTTTGAAAAGATTCAATTTTTCAATAAATGATAAAAGTGTGATAGTTCCACTTTGCGAGGAATAATGTGAAGCAAAAGCTGGTCCTTTTTTATTCTACAGTCAGGTAACCCTTTCATTACGGCTCGGTTTGAATACAAATTATACTGTCAATTATAAAACTAGTATTTGAAGCATAAATGTACTTATCCGGTCTATTTTCATATATCACATTGGTTCTTTTATGATACATAAAAAACCATTCTAAGAAAGTAGCAAATCGATATATCACGTCAACCGATGTCAACGGTCGGGAAATCTTACGACGGCATATGCCGACAAGCGATGCGAAAGGGTTAAGAATAATTGCATTTCATTTAAATATACATATTTTGCTAACTTTGAACAAATAATAAATGTTTCAAAAAAAAATATTTTAATGGTAAATACAAACAGACATGTCAATAATTCTGGGCTAAGTGCTGATGATTATGAGTATTTTTTTTTTATATTTTTGTGTTGAACGGACTTTAAGAAGCAATAAGTCTTCAAAGTTATGTTTCAGAAGCAATTAGGCCTTCATAAAATTAGAGCTTGTCATTCAATCGTTTAAGAAGCTTTAGAGTACAAATCGAGATTAATTCGTTCCCAAATTTGCTTCTGATAGTTACTACAGCTTTTTCCGAACACTTTGGATTTATACCTAGAATGATATCGGTAGAGCTTCGGGAGCATAGATTACTTGGAACGAGACAATGTTCACTGCAGTTGATAGAAGTTTTGCTCGATATTTTGTGGTGACAGCTTAGGAGTAGGAATCACTGAAGAAGAGATGCTTAACAAACTGTAACATTTTAATACGTAAAACCATAAAAATAAATAATATTATGAAAAAACTAGCAATTATAAATATATATGTGCATTCCCTTGCTTAGACTCAAAAGAATAAAAATGTCACGGACAGTTTAAAAGTTGAAATGTCTCCAAAATTCTCAAGCGTATTATGTTCGTAATGTTTTCCTTGAACTATATTACGACGCGGAGAAATGCAAGAGATTTGGAAGGAATTTTGATATACATATTCACAAGAACTCGTAGGTTTTTTTCTTTAAACATACGTATTTTTATTGTAAATAACGAGTCTTGTAAGAAATTCGAATAATTCAAAGTGAAAAAACACGTGCTTACCTGCCTGGGCTAGGAAATCAAGTATTCTTCTCGTAGCTCGCGTTATAAAAAGATCTAGTTGTTTTTTGTTGAATTATGTTCTTTAGAGATATTTGAATGTGTTTTTTTTATAATTCAATTCATGACGTTTTCATGTACGTATTTATAAAATGCACAATGCACATCGCTCTTTAATATAAATATCTATTGACATCAGCACGATGTAGCCCTTGCTAACTGGTACTAGGTACTGGTAGTCTAAGCGCCGACGAGCGCGTCAGTTATGTGTCGACTACCGAGAAAGTCACATGACGGCCAGCGGCATCTTCCCCCGTTTGGCCGGAAGCTTGTAAAATTTATCATAAATATAATCAATGTGATTCTAAAAGAAAGTCTTTGTTTGCTGACCTGCTCCTCGTCCTGCCCTCACGCGACGGAATAACACCCTTTTAAGAGAGATGAGGATGTGACTATTTAAAATATTGATACTGCTTTATTTTCTATTAAACATACTCTTAAATGATTGTAATAGTAAGCACTAAATTATTACAAGCTAAAAAATGGCGTTTTTTGCACACTTGATTAAATCAAAATCATCAAAAAATTACAGATAATTTAGGAAGAGAACTACTTTATTTTATTCTTTCATATAAGTTTATTTTTGAGAGCATATAGTCGTCACAATTTTCCGTCACAAAGATCTGCCAGCAGACATAATCTTTGCCTCAACTAATATGTCATTTTTGATTCCCAGACCTTCTTCGAGCATATTTTATATTGAGTTTTTAACACCTTTCTTTTTGAGGGTGACATTCAAAGGGCTTGAAAAAAATGCAGATGTAGTTTATGCTCTCATGCGGTATTTGGAGAACATAAGCTAGCCAGTTTTACTTTCTTCTCTTGATTGACAGTAGTATTGAAAGCTGCCATGTCCGTTCTATAACATCTTAATTCCTACCAAAGTCAGATAACTATATCCCGTATAATTGACATTATCAGTGCCGGTTCTAGGGGGTGGCGAAGTGGGTCGATGCCCAAGGGCAACGAATAAGCTAGGGGTGCCGAGGCAACCAATGATGATTCGATTGTTTTTTAAATACAAACAATATTGGGCGCCAAAAAAAATGCCCTAGGGCGCCACATGGCCTAAAGCCGGTACTGGAAATTATGCTCAGATACTCGTACTTTTGCATGAAACACATAGTGATATTATAATCATCTTCAGGGTTGATGAACGTAACTGAATGTTTGAAAATGATACCTGGAACGGCGGTCAAAATATCGAAGTGAAGGAAAAATTTGGTACTTAGGTCAACTCAAAAGCATTATTACAAATAAGTCAGTGAAAACCTATGAAATTACATGGCTGTATTGTATTTTGGTTTAATTTTTTGACTAAAACAAAAAAAAACCTTTTTAGTACATATATTTATTACATGCTCTTTATATGCAATAATATCAGCATGACTGGTACCGAAAACCTCGATAGATAATTTTTCGTCTCTTATAAATGTTCGCTTGTTAGACATGAATATGTCCACCATATTGGCATTTTTGGACTAATTATATTGACCGCCGCTAGTGGCGCCGGTGCGACAGTCCATCACGGGCGCATCAGTGGTGTGCCGCCAGTTGGCGAGAGCATATTGTATTGTGGCTCGGCCTGAATTCTGTGACTAGGTTGAGCCATAAGTTTGTAAAGTTTATCGTAAATATATGTCAATGTGCTTCTGACAAAGTATGTGTATTATTAATCTGCTCCGAATCATACCACCGAAGACGACGGAATAACACCTTTTTCAGAGAGAGGAGGATGTAAGTAATAATTATCGTACAATATGTATATCATTCTATACAGATAAATAAACATTTTTAATCTCTTCACTGATCTTGACAGGTTGGGCTCTCCTGCATGCGATTAAATAAAATAATATAAAAAAAAATACACATAAATCGAACAGTACTTTCCGTATTTAATATAACATTCATTTATCAGTATGCCGAGCACGTTATATTATATATATCGTCTATAAATCAAACAGAAATAAAATCAATACAAAACAACATATAAATAAACAATAAAAAAAAAGTCCGCGATGAAATTTCATAAAACAATTCAGACGCGATGAGATGGTCGAACAATTTGTCGGCGGGCGCGCATCGGGCGGAGAGCGCAAAAGGAGCAAAGCAATGGCCAGGCGTCCCTACCCTGGGATCTCTGGCGAACCGAGCTGCGGTCTCCCCGGATTTATTGCCCGAAAGCCTGATATGAGATGCCCGTTGCCCATGCTTTATGATCGTCCGCGCGGCAGACTTTCTGGCTGGAAGATACTCAAAAGTGTACATTTATATGTATGTACAAACGTTCGCGAAGGGTTCTTCTTCAACTGTGTGTTTGGTTTAACTATAAATAAACAAATGTATTATGAAATAAACGATATGCATTGATACTAATAAGATAACATCCTAGTCTCTTTAAAAAGGTTGTTAATCAGTCGCGTGAGGGCATGATGAGGAGCAGATTAATAACACAGACTTTTTCTGAAGCACATTTACGATAAACTTTACAAACTTATAGCCCGACCTAGTCACAGCAATCAGGCCGGGCCACAAAACAATATGCTCTCGCCGACGGTCGGCACACGACTCCTGCGCTCTTGACGAGCTGTCGCCCAGCGCCAAAAGCGGTGGTCTGTATAACTAACATCACATCCGTGACCGGACTTGTCCAAAATTCCAATATGGCGAAACATCATGGACGTCAAGCGAACAGAAATAAAAGACGAAAGATTGTACATCGAGGTTTTCGGTACCAGTCAGCAAGGCCTGTCATCCTGATGTCAAAGAGTAACTTAGAAAGTAACAACAGAACTAAATATTATTCTTATTTATGTTAAATAAAATACATTAATTAACTTACAACTTATACGAACAAGAACAACGGTCCTTAAAAAACAACAAGAAGAACAGTCTCAGAGGAACACAAGAAAAACAAAGTTGGAAAACAATTAAAAACAGCTGAAAAACTAAAGATACTCGAAAAAAATATATAATCCGAAACGAGGATATCCGAAAAATAACTTAAGTAGTGGAGGCTACACAACAAATATACATTCAGGTGGCAATGGGCAGGACATATCTGTCGAAGAGACGGTTGATGATGAAAAACAGTGTTGGAGTGACGTTCAAAAACTGACAAACGGTGCGTTTGACGACTCTCTGCACCATGGACTAAAGACATTAGAAGAATAGCTGGAGTAGTCTGGATGCGGAGAAAAGGATAGAGACTCATGTGGGAGGCCTACGTTCAACGGTAAACGGACTCGAGCTAATGATGATAATGAGGAGACTACAAAATCCATCTAAAGTTTAGGTCATGTAAGTATACGTCGTACGTGATTAACTAAAGATATGGGTTAATAGAATGCAATTCTTAAAAACAACCATCTTTTGGCTTAAATATTTAATAAAACCAAAATTGGCGTTTAATTAATTTGTATCTATATTTAAAGATTTTTAATTCGCTGAATTCTTGATCAATGAGGGTTAGAGGTCTGTGGATTTCATTGTGGAAGAGGCCAGACGTTTGGTCTCCACCTGAGGTCCAGCAGACGCGCAGCCGCCTGGTCCAATATCCATATTATGTAAATATGACGCTTATACAAGGGTCCGTGTAGCAGCGAGCTGGACAATCGATGTATTGTATTAAATTATTATCATCGTGGGCTTGTTTATGACCATCCAGACACAGGTGCATTTTTAAATAATAAAATCAAATATAAAATATCAGCAATGATATTACGAATATTTTAAGCATATTTTTTTAGAAATAATTAAAATCGTTTTTTTATTCACATTGATCTATGTTCAGAATTTGGCTTTTGGGTTTAGGCGTTATTAGTGTGTGACAAATTTGTGACAAATTGCCGACCCTGAAGATGACCCCTACAATGGCGGTCTAAATATTGGTCAGAAAAAATTCGCCATACACGGCTAACTCTGAAAGCCACTATGCCAAATCCGGCCGTGAAAACCTACATTATATTATTTATGTTTTTATATTTTAAGTAAATACACTTCTTATATGTACTAAATGAATGGCTGAAGATGATATTGGCCCAACAATACGTCGATTAATTTATAAAGCTAAATTAATCTCATATGCGAATTCTCTAGAATACCCAGAACAAAATAACTATGTGCCCAAATGTAACAAATTACGATTCTTAAATACTTAAGATTACTATGGAACTCTCTCGAACAATCTTAAATTAATAAATCTACCTACATATTACAAGTTTTAAAAATAAAGATATAAAATTCGTAAGTTGTGCTAGTATTATTTTTAAATATTTTTTGGGATAAAAAATTTCAGTTAATATGAATAGTACCAGTAAAATATTCGACTGAGCTACGGGAGTAGAGTTGTCTTGAAACGATGCAAGCAGAATCGTGGCTGATAGAAGTGTGGGGATGACTATTTGTGGCGTCCAGAAATGCAACGAATATGGAAAACAAGGAAAAGATAATTGAAAGGCAACAAACAGAACTGTATAGCAGTATTATGTGACAACCATACGCTGCAGTTGTAAAACGGATATGTAAGAAAGTAAGAAAATAAACAACCTTATACTCGTATGTGCACAAGTTAAAATGTATATTTTTTTGTGTTCTGTGTGTTATAGTCTGTTAAAGGGTTAAGACGGCCAAAATGTATTATCATCGGAGAAATCAAAAATATATTAAAATTAGTATTCTCTGCGTCGATATCAAAAATTAATCGTGCTCGGATTCCATCTCGCCGGCGTTCCTTAGGAGACTTCTTGCGACGGCATCGGTGTCCATCATCAGCGGCAGTTGCTTGGCAAAAGCTTGGAGATCAGAGTCGTCAAAATTCTATCAGCTCTCTGCGTCACGGACCTCCAAGTAGAAACATGTGTGGGCTACCTAAAACAAACGCTTTTCGTCAATCGAAAATACTATACTCCTACTTTTCTTATTTTTTGTACTCGATGTAAAACGTCTGAAAATGAATAAAGAAGGCATGCTGAAACCACATGTTAAGATAATATTCAAATGGATGCAGGACTGAATGTACGGGTATCTTTAGCTCAGTCCACAAATTATGAAGTCTGTTAAATAAATAACTTAGATTATAATGTACTCGTAATTCGTACAATCTGAACCGATGGAAAGTATTGCAACATGGAAAATACTTGCTGTGTACCTGCGGAGACTTTCTAATTACATCAAATCTAAGGTTCTGCTTCATATGCATAATAGCTCCTTTTAAAAATTAATTTTGATTAACATATATTAGGCTGTATATATATATTTACGTTGCTCATCTCAGACACGAAGAAAAATAATAAATTTGAATCAATCTATTCGGACGAGTTATTTTAAGTACAAAGATTACATTATCTCTGAAAAAACAAAAATTAATAAAAAAAACTAGTATCAGATATAAATAAAATAATTTTTATAATTTATCCCACAATGTATTTTTTGACATGTTTCAGGCAGGTCGAATGGCCATTTTCAAGTCTATTCATTTATTAATTCTAAAAAATAATTTATTTATATATGATTTTATGGAATTCCACCAAGAATTATCGATCGAAAAAATCTAAATAATTAAGAAACTAGTGTTTCAATAAAAAAAATGCTTATCATGGCATATTACTAGTTTTGTTTTTTTAAATTAATTTCATTTGTACACAAAATTAACGTAAATATAAATATTCACAAGTTTTACACAAAATACGAGTATATACTCAAATAATTACATTGCTTACGTGATGTAAATTTACGTTAATACGGCATTGAAAGGCTGTATGCATTAGAAGGTGACCGCAAACTTAAGGCAAAATGATGACAAACGGCTTATGAAGAACTATCTCATTTGCACATATGAAAGACTAGACTGAATGACAGACAAAATAAATGAGTTTTACCATGTGATAGAGAGTATTGAAGGTATGGCGTTGAAAGGCTGTACGTTTTGAAAGGTAGGCCACGGACAAGACAAAAGAAAATATTTTATTTTGGATACGTGAAATAAAGTGAAAAAAGACGAAGAAAATATATTATTGTTACTGCGTGATAGAGAGTGACAGAGGGATGGCGTTGAAAGGCTGTAGGTTTCGAAAGGCGACTTGAGACAAAAGGATGACAAACGTCCCGAGTGGGGATATTTATTTGGGCGGCGCGGGCGGGCGGCGCTCGCAGCCGCCTGACAAATTGGCCAAAACATGGACTTTCATACCAGTGGTGACACTTCTTCTTTTGTCCCATATCAGCCTACGTCTCATCTTATGCCCGGGATCATCACGCTGGTATAGGACAACTACAAGGTGATATTTCACCACATTAGCAAACCACGAGCTGTTATATCTACTTGGTTATGATATACAATTTTATGCTTCTGGCACTTTACAAAAAATGCGACAGCAAAAGCACTCATTTTTAGTATCTCGATTTTTTAATACATTTTTTAAATTGTTATGTACCCGATTAAAAATTTTCAAAATATTTATACTTTTTAGAAGAATTCTAAAATTTTTGACATGTGTTTATACATAAAATATAGGTTTATTATAATTAAAAATAATAATATCATGTTAATAAATGGTTAGTATTTATAAAAACCCAACTCTTAATAATGAATTTTAATTGCTAGGCAAAAAAGACAATATTTTCGATCGATTTTCTCTTACTAAAGAATGTAAGGGATAACTTCAACAAATCGACAAAATTATTTTATGATAAACAATTTAATTATTTCTTTAATTTGTAACAATACATGAGCAAATTTAACTATTGTAATACATTTCTAACTTTATATAACATTTTTATAAAATTAAATAATTTGTGTGGACATTTAGTCTTTAGAGGCAGTTCAACCCAAAATATACAACATACATAATATATAAAAGGAACCATTATATTTATCAATTTCAGGCTTCTGCATTTTTCTAGAGCGGCATAAAATTAAAAAAAAGGCTAAAATAAAAAGAGTACTAATAGAGCTTTAACATGATACCAACCACGACGTGCTAACTCAACGGCGACAATTGACAAACTGATGTCAAAGTGACGCAAAAAAAAATGGCCATTTATTTCCGAATTACCTAAAATAAAAAATGACGGCAAATTCTACAGGAAAAACATATATGTTTCAAATAAAAAACAAAACACTACGAGTATAATAGTAATAAAAAAACAATATTATTGTTAGAATTTGCATAAAAAATATTTTGTTTCTTATTAAATGATTGAGAAAGTGGACCCAGAGCTTAAAACTACTCGTAGAATAACATTTCTTATCAAACTTACAATTATTTAATTTCTTATTAAACAAAGCTACATATTACATAATCACTTTTATTAATCTTGAGTACGTGGTTTTAACCACTTGACCACGCCGCTTTGCCTTTCATCATCTTTCTAATAGTCTATTTGCAGACTGGTCTTCTCCATCTCATCGCCTGCATTGTTGTCCCTGTAGAGCAGAGGTCCAGCCCTCGCCCTGGTCGAGTTTTTGGCATCGCAACTTAACATAAAGCAAATGATAAATGCATAATGCAACGAGGGAATTAGAAGGCAGCTTATTGCACGAAGCAATTCGACTCCTTCGATGCGTTCGGCAAAAGCTTTTTTGTTCAAGCAGAATGCATTTCGAGTGTTTTACATCGGACGACAATGTTTACATACAATAAAATGATAAATATGGAAATGCCTGGAAATTATGTCTTTTCTTATTTTTTTTATTTTTCAGTTTAAAGCCTTATATTTCATAGCGTGCAGCATACATTGCACTCAATATTGAATAATTTTAAAATATATATGATATGGTCTATTGTGGACAGTTTCTTTAGTACTATTTTACTGTTGAAACTAAGTATGTATATCTTCAAGTGAGGATTTATTCGAAAGAATTTTTTAAGTTTACTTGCTCATAATGAACATATTCATCTTCGAACTACTGTTATGTTGATCCGGTGGGTATAGCTCAGTGGTTAAGACGTTTGCTTTCCAAGCCGAAAGTCATGGGTTCGATATATATAATCGTGTCGGAAACAACAGGGTCAGATCCTGTCCGCCCAGAAGTGGGCGACGTCGATGACGTTACTCCCGGCCATCATCAGGTCTTCCTGGGCGCAGCTATTCGGACACAGCGCACACTCCAGAAGGTGTGACAGGGTCTGTTCCGCGCCGCAGTCACATTCAGTTGGTCCGCTGTAAAACCGTCAGACTTTCATTTGTGTCTTCATCTTTATGGGTTCGATCCCTAAAGGAGATTAAAAAGAAATTAAATCGTTTTCTAAGCTCTTTAACTAACTATCCCCGGTTGGTGTGAATTTGATCCCTCACCCATAAAATTTCAGTCATAGTCTATTGATCAAAATTGGTGGCACATGAAAGTCTTCCCTTGAAGACCACCTATTCATAATGAATACCTTTAATAATTTGATGATGCGTGAACGCCGTGCTGTAGTCTATGACATTGCACTACACATGCAGCGCTTTTAGCCATATGCAACATGGTGGACGTCATAGTATCCACAGATGAGACTTTAGAATCAGTTATATTATCTGTTGGTATTCTCTTGTATGTGTTTATATATTTTTTTAAATGTTCATTCAGTGAATCTCCCAAGTAAATGATTTTTTTGGTAATAAGTAATGCGTATATAAACTAATCACACTTTATTCCAAATTAAAACGATATTAAAAAAATACATTATTCCAATCTTGTTTTAACACGGATCAAACAAATTAATCATTACTTCACATGTATAAATATACTAATAAAAAACTAATAAATCTTTTATAGAAAGCTAAACCGCGGTATTCCAACATGTAAATAATCAGCACTGAGTAATTTTGGACAAACAGAACACATCTCTTTGAATTGTAACATTTAAGTCAGACAAATATATTATTTTTCGGCTGTGAGAAATAATAAGATGACAGTATTTTATTACAAATGGCTAATATTAAATATTTGATTAGTAAAACTGATGTAACGCTGCTCTAAGACATTTTAATTTTATTTTTGCGTATTAAAATAGTAAAACGCTTTTATTAATTTCGTCTTAATATTGTATACTATTCAATTAATTGATTAATCCGACAAAGCAATTATTAATATTTGATTACATTTTTTTTTCTTAACTCAATAAATTCCTTTGCGTGTAAAAGACAATAGCCACCAAACATAATTGCTTGTAATGTAGAGGAAGTCTATTGAATGTTCAATATCGAGCCTTACAAGATCCTGAATAGAAGAAACAACACGCGGAAACAGGATAGGATGTACAGGAATGACGAATAGCCTAATGAGTTACTAATGAACAGGAAGAAGTGAAATATGTCGATGAGTCTGTTATTCAAATCCATTGTTTTAATTCAGTGAATTTTCGTCACACTGATGTACGAGATCCTTAACCCCAAAAAATACTTGACAAATTGATTCTACTCACGCATATAATAATAAAGCTTTAACATACTGCTTAATAATGTACTTAGACAATCAGGAATACTAGAGACTTCGCACCAGACTCCTACGCGACCTAACCCCGAGACTTATTGTCATGAGACCAAATATATTAAAAAATATTTTTATGTTGCAACAAATGAGGGTTAAAAGTGACGAGAATGTTACAAATGAAACATGTTAAATATGTGCCGTGAGAATTCTGAATAAAAAAGCGAACGTTTCATCAGAAATTTCGCTGTGGGCGATGAAGTGAAATACGTTAGCAAACAGCATCACCAATCGGGAACGATCTGCATTGTGCATGAAAGCATGCAATATTCTTTTTTTATTTGAAATATAATGTGAGCGTCAAGTCAAAATGAGTGTTAAGTCCTAATCCGCGCGGTTGATCTCGAACACTTTCTCGCTGAACATAATTCATCATTATCGATCACGGTTTCGGTATTAATATTTAGCGGATAAACGTTTATGGAAATCGTGATTTTTGAAGATGCACGATTCGCCATGTTTCTGGCCGCGAAGATGCTTGCCAAGATGGCCGCCCTGAGCCACGATACGCAGCATTATCCGTTTCGCAACTTATTTGATGAAAAAGTGAGATGTTAACTGTGTGCCTAAGTCTTGCAAGTTTTCTACTCATTATAAATTAATGTGAATTTTTTAAATATGTATATTGGCTGATTTCCAAAATTGAACTTAATGGGATAAGGCGATGACTATGGCAAATGAGCTTTGTGACGCCAAATCGTATTGACCATATGTTGTAATTAGGGAAGTGGGTATCGCTTGGTGAAAACCCTCCCTGTCCCGTCCTGTTTTTGGAGACCCAAATGGGGACACGTTACTGGACGCACGCAAAAATCTACTTGTTAGAGAGTGGCTGAAGGTCTTCCCGTGATTCTAGGTGCATCAGTTAGATGTCAAATAGACCTCAGTCTAAGGCTGCGAAGTTAGTATACTACAGCGAGTCTCAAATTGATTTCTTTGGTAACACGTTGCTAACCACGAAATATGTGAGAATGGATAAGGAAATGGTGAGGTTGGGAAATGGATTCTGCAAATAGCAGACATCAGTTAAATGTCATTACTTGCGTTGGGGAGTGGGTATGATGATGATGAATTTTAAATTAAAAAATCAATGTAACTATTTTCAATACTAAAATTTTCAAAGTATGTAATGAAAAACCAATACAGCCACACGATAGGTATGCAGGTGTACTCAGACACCTATTTTGCGTTTGATTCTTTGACTTTATATTTGCAAGATGCTTTCATCGAAGTTGAATCCGCTGCATTTCAACGAGTGTTAAACAATTAATAATGTTATCCATGTTAAATCATTGTAACAAGAATTTATGTATTTTTAAATATAAAATTAGCATTAAAGGGTTAAAACCACATACTCGCACAACAAGCGCCACTTTTTTCGCGACGGGGTGGCCACAACTATGACAGGGAACGCAGGAGTTGTGTTTTTTGTTCTTGGTGTGTTCCTTGCGTTTCTTTTGTGGTTTTTTGGCGACTATTCGAGTGTTTAAATATATTGTTTGTCACATGAACATTCCACGATATGCGTTTGCTGAAGTACGAATTCTCCGCATATTTAAAATAAAAAATATACCTGTAAACATGACAGCTACTTTCGATAGATATCATATAAGTATAAACATCTATAGCTATATTTTTTTATGTTAACACATACAGGAGAACACCGACAGATGATAGTAATTCTAAAGTCTCATCTATGGGATTATATGACGCTTAACATGGTGCATATGGCTAAGCGCTGCATGTCGAGTGTTGATCCGCCAACGTCATAGACTACACCCCGAAATTCACGCATCATCCTTATTATTACAGAAACTTACTATGAATGGGTGGTCTTCACGGGAAGACTTTCGTCTACCACCAATTTTAATTAATAGGCTTTGAATGGCATTTTACGGGTGATGGATCAAATTAACACCAACCGGGGGTATTTTAGAGCTCAGAAAATCGATTGAAAATCTTTTTTTTTTTAAATCTCCGTCGGGGATCGAACTCACGACCTTTGGCTTGCAAAGCAAAGCTTTACTCGCCAAATATCTATTTTTTATAGATATTCTTGAACCATTTACAAGTATACCACGATTTATTTTTAATTTTCATAATTTTTTATTTACTCTATTATATTATATATCACTATATATTTACCTAACCAAAAATTTATATATTTTAGTTACGTTAATATATATTTTTGTGTACTTTATTTTTTCTAGAAAAAGCATTAAAATCTTTAAATATTTTAACTCCAATTTCTAATGTCTAAAAATTGGCCGAATATTTCTACTAAATAATGATAACCCTATAAAAACATAGACTTAATTATCTTTCATTCAAGCCCCTTTACACATTTATTAAAAACTATAGTCTTAATAAATTAATCAGAAAATCTTTGGGATGGCTTATCATATCCATACGTTGGATCTTTCCATTATTTTTAAGAATTTAATAATTTTATATTTTTTTTAATCAAAAGTTGTGGTTATTTCAGACAAGCATTCTAACGACTTTATCAACATTACACAAAAATCTCCTGCTTTTTTGTAGACTTCCTCTTGTAATGTGTAACTTGTACACATAGCTTCCAATAAGTTAAATAAATCATCAAGTGTAATGCATTCTGGTTGATTTTATATTTGGGGATATATTTTTGAATTTCTAGCCTCTCGTGAAGAAGTTTCGCATTAAAAACACACCAATACGTCATAATTTTATTGTTCTACAAAAAACGTAACATCGCGTCTGTCTCGACTCCGTCTTTTTCCTTCGTTTCTCCATTTTCTTTTTTTTCCTCGATAGCCGAGGAGTCTGCTATAATAAAAGCCCGCGAATATTTCAAACACAATCGCGCCATAAATTAACCGGACGAGACAAATGGAAAGTCCTGCAAGAATCCCCGTCTCCGTCTTTTTCGTACTCGCAGGATTCGGGCGTGCCAAAGCGGGAAGTGGTGTGCGAAAATATTCGCGTCGGCTGTCAACGGAACACGTGGGAAATTTTCGCGCCAAATTTATTTGAAATTTTGATCGGAGTCGTGTCCGCCGTTGCGCGCGCATAAATAAAACTTCAAATTTGAATAAAGGAATATAAATAATTACGCGCAGCTTACTCACAGATGTCAGTACTGTCGTAAACATTGACATGTTTTATTATAAATAAATTATTTATTTGTAAGCAATCCATCATTCTTCTTTAGCCTCACCATTTCCCATCATCTGGGGTCAGCTCTCCTCCACCATGTCTGTCTGTCCTGCGTTGCATTCTCGGTCAAACCCAGAGTTTTCAGACCCTTGTTTACAGTTGCAGTCCAGGTTGCCTGTGGTCTTCCAGGTCTCCTTCTCAGCGTGGGTATGTTGAAGGCTCTCTTCACCATGTGGTCCTCATCTCTCCGTGTCACATGCCCATACCATCTTAGGCGGTTTTCCCTTATCTTTTCAAGTCCAATCTAGGAACAATCCACCATTCAATGAAGATAAATTGAATTTGGTGTATTAAAAAAAAAAAAACAATTGCGTCAAAATGCATATCGTTCACTATTCTGCAGAGACTATTGAGAGGACTGACACATATTGCCATACAGGTCACCGAGAGTTCTGGCTTACATAAATTCTTAACCAGCCGGTATAGCTCAATGGTTAAAGCGTTTGCTTTGCAAGCCAAAGGTCGTGGGTTGGATTCACGACATATATTTAAAAAAAAAAAATTTAATTGATTTCTGAGCTCTAAAATACCGCTGGTTGGTGTGAATTGGATCCCTCACCCGTAAAATGCCAGCAAAGTCTATTAATTAAAATTAGTGGTAGACGAAAGTCGTCCCGTAAAGACCACCCATTCATAGTAAATTCTTGTAATAATAAGGATGAAGCGTGAATCTCCTTGCTGTAGTCTATGACGTCGGCGGATCAACACTCCACATGCAGCGCTTAGCCATACGCACCATGGTAAGCGTCATAGACTTCCACAGATGAGACCAAAGAGAGAGAGAAAACGTTTGCATAATGCTACACGAAAAGAAAAGTATTACTAAGTATTGCAACTTGAATTGAATAAATGCTTAGGATTGTTGTGACATGTGTTACATCAAGTAGAACAAGTCGGTCTCCATTCACATAACTTATGATCTTTATTATATCAAGCCATATTGTTGGACATATTACGTGATAAGGTTTTTACTTTATGCTGGAACACTAAAGGCGTAACTAATAGGTGCAACTGAAAGGTGTTATACTCGCACTATCGATTATACTGTTAAAAGTGTTATAAATAACATAATATAATTTTAATAGCCAAATATTTAGAATTTAGACTTCAATCATCATATGACATGTTCATCTGGCTTCCGTAATCAGCCTTATTCAGTCATTTTCTGCCATCGTCAGTGAATCTAGTTAGAGGTCGCAAGACACCCTTTGCCGGCTCTTATTCGCCACTCCAAGATATTTCTTCTCCATTAAATGTCCCCACGATTTAAGATAACCGAATATTTTGAAAGCGTCCTAAATGTAACTTTCCTTCAAATATATTTAAATAAACAATTAAAAAAAATTGTAAACACACAATCAATAAAATATGTAAAATATATATTAAGTACACGAATATCTCTTCTTTATCCTAGCCATTTCCCATCATCTGGGGTCAGCTCTCCTTGTGTACAATCGCCATGTCTGTCTGTCCTGCGTTGCATTCTCGGTCAAACCCAAGGTTTTCAGATCCTTGTTTACAGTTGCATTCCAGGTTGCCTGTCTTCCAGGTCTTAAATTTAATTAAATTAATTAAATACACGAATATATAAATAAAAAAATTAAGATGGACGAAAAATATTTCTTCCTAGCCCTATACAGATTCATAACTACTTACATACAGGTATAAATTATAGAAATATATATACAGAAAATTTTAAGATTATATTTATTTATGGTAAAACTTGTTAAATATAAAGGTTAATTACATGACATAAACTGTTTTTTTAAGTTTAAGCAATCATTTCCATAATTTAACCCAAACACAGAGACACAAAAAAGCGAGTTAATACAAACGTTTTTAAAAACGATGATAAATGTAGGATTCGAACTGCAGACAATACACCTGAGTCAATTTTCAATGGCCACCACTTTGTTATTAGTCCATCTATTATCTAGCTAACCTCATCATGTCAAATTGGTTAAGGCACTTTATTGCCCTGAAAGTAGTAAATGGTCTCCAAAGGCGGATAAACCTTTATGGTCAACGGCATTAGGATGTGGAAATAAAGGGGAAAATACCGCATTAAAGGTCTTAAAGACTTCCCATGTATCAGCAAAAATGATTGCATCTCAAGTTAGAATCGAAAAGAGTGGAGATCGAGATGCAAGATTTTGTTGCTGCAAACCAATCCACTGGATTGATACTACGAGGAAGAAGTATCTAGCTAGACGCTTCACCGAAATCAATTTTTCCGATTGACATTTGCTGACTGCAGATAATAAAGTAAATATATGATTTCAAGTCTCTTTAAGTTGCGCTCCTGGTTTCTGCAAGTCTTCCCCGATGATGATGACCAGATATGACAGCCAGCATCACCTGAAGTAGTCAAAAGACATTAGCAGTTTTTGTTCGCGACAGGTTGCAAGAAGTCTTCAGGTCGCTTATCAGAGCGCCATCTAGTGGGAACAGAACAGCATTTAGGTTCACAGATTTTCATTCAATCGATCCAGATTCAAGCGTACTGGAAAAATGCAACGTAATACACATTTTTACACGAGATCTTCTTTTTAGTTTTTATGAAAACACATACAGGAGAATACCGACAGATGGTGATAGTCTCATCTGTGGAATTCTATGACGCTTAACATGCTGCATATGGCTAAGTGCTGCATGTGAAGTGTTGATCCGCTAACGACATAGACTACAGCCCGAGATTTACGCATCATCCTTTATTATTACAGGAATTTACTATCAATAGGTGGTCTTCACGGGACGACTTTCGTCTATCACCAATTTGATTAATAGGCTATGACTGGCATCTTACATATGAGGGATCAAATTCACACAAATCGGGTATTTTAAAACTCAGAAATGGATTGAAAATTTTTTTAATTAATCTCCGTCGGGGATCGAACCCACGACCCTTAGATTTCAAAGCAAACGCTTTGACTATTGAGCTTTGACCGCCGGCAAAACCATTAAACCACGCCTTTGAAATTACTCTCGTTTCTTTAAAATTTAATTGTGCACTTTATTTGTGCACGTTGGAACTGATGAAGCTTTCATAGATCACTAAGCTGCAGTCTTCAATCAAGTGAAACAGTGATCAATGTGATTGATCCATGTTAATACAAGGTATGAATTTCTTGTCTATGTAATATGAATTGGATCTTAAAGTGAATGTTACTTGCAATTTTTCATAAATCACCCAGGCCTTAGAGCATCAGACTAATCAGCCGATCTCATTAAAACGTGAGAGCTTTGACTGTATTTCAAATAAACAAATAAATTTTACGTCGGCGAAAAATAAAAATATAACTTTAATGCTTCAAATACATTTTTTTATGATCCAGCATAGACATTTAGATACTCAATTCCTTTACATTCCGAACTAAACGGTCATATATTTCACTATCGGATGTTGAGAATATCATGTTCTTCACAACCAATAGAACTGCCCACGCGTCGGAACGTTCACGAACATTAATATTTGATAAATAATAAAAATGAAACGAAAGCTTCTGTTTGACTTGCACTAGTATAATCGTCGTGTTAAAACTCGGATGAGCTTTGTAGGAGCGATCAGAGATAATCAGTATTCAGTGTGTCTGGAGAGGTTATTAGTTTTAATTAGAAAAGAAAAAGCTCTTGACAACGGTCCACACAGCGAAAGCTCAAAACCATGTACTTATTTATTTAGGAGACTGTATAGAACAGTTTATTTATCGACAGGGACGAACTAAGCTTATTATAAGCACGGAATTTAACTTATTTTTTGTATCATAGACGACGACATAGTAAAGCCGCAAATTTAGCAAAGAAATACAAATTGTGAATTATCACATAATATGTACGAGGGTAGTTTGATCAGTAACTTGATTAATAGTTTTTTTTCTCGGATAATAAGTGTTTTATTTCCCAACTTAGCCTACTTTTAGCTCGATATATTTTGGTCGGCTTTTTTTCCTTTTTTTTCATTCCAAATAATATTTCTTCTTACGGCCTTCAAAACAGACGCCTTTTACAGTGATGACTTCTTTATAGACCTTTATCTCAACCATTTCTTCGGTTTTGGAATCAAGAAATATTGCTGTATCCTAAATTTGGTGAATTTATTTTATGGAATAGCAGTTTGTAGCCCAATTAAGTGATATGTACACGTTTGCATCCTTATATTGTTATATTAGAACGTAAATTTTCCATCGCCAAAAATTCTAGCGATTCTGTTTCAAAACAGTATAAAAACTGTATATCTAGCATATGCTCAAAAGCTGACTCAGAACAACAAAGACAACTTGTCTAATTTTACATAAAGTTCATAAAGCTACGATTTTCTTACAATTAAGCTACCTGAAGACACACCTATCTCAAGTGACGCCCAAAGGTGTATATTTAGCTGATAGCAGAGCTTACTGAAGACATCAATTCGTCGACCCTGAAGATGACCCTAGCAAAGACAGTCAAAATATCGAAGAGAAAGAAAAATTAATCACATACAGCTCTACCCAAAAGCATGTTTTCAAATCTGCTAGTAAGAACGTAGAAAATAACATATTCCTGAAACGTCTTTTTCAAAAGAATAAGATGATTTTTCTTGTTATGTGAGTTTTTCCATGATATCTTCAGATATTTCGGTCCTGTAACATGGTGGCTGATGGTACCCACAAGACTCTTGGTACTCGTAGGTTCCCATCCGCTGGCTGAATGTGGGACTGCTGCAGTACTGGACAGAGTCAGTGTCCCGTGGGGAGCGATATGATCTCGTTTCTCGCTGGAATGAGGAGCAAGAAAAGAGTCATACCGCTCGAGAAAAATTCAGATGATTAAAAAAACGGTCGAAATATTGAAGAAATTCGCCACATCTCATTTCAATCACAATAATGTATATAAATCAAATAAAAAATCCTTTTCGTAAATGGTAATGATTATATTTTCAATGTTTTGAGCATTCATTTTGAGATCCATAATAAATTATAAATATTTATTTATTTACCTTGTTTTCACATGGATCACGTAACAAAAGTTCTCTATTAGGAGACTGCAGTTTCGACTAACTCGTAGTCTTTCTCAATTCTTCTCTAGTTAAGAGATAACTGAGCTGCGTTGTACTTATAAGTGGTGTAACCCTTTTTTGTAGGAGAGGGAATAAATAAAAAAATAAAAAATAGTAATAATTAAAAAATATATACCTAAACCACTTTATGTATTTATCTCTTCCTTCATCCTTGCAACACTACCTATCTCCCTCTCCTTTCCTGATAGAAACACCCCCACCCCCTCCCCTACAAAAAATGGGTTACACCACTTATAAGTACAACGCAGCTCAGTTATCTCTTAACTAGAGAAGGATTGAGAAAGACTACGAGTTAGTCGAAACTGCAGTCTCCTAATAGAGAACTTTTGTTACGTGATCCATGTGAAAACAAGGTAAATGAATAAATATTTATAAGGTAATGATATGGTTGTACTATGTCGCTCTTAAATGTTGTAATTCATGTTAGTAAAGTCATAAGTAGATTTTAGGACAAGTACATATACTAATGTCAGCTAGATCTTCTTTAGGCTGATGCCGTAAAGCCTCGAAAAACGATCTTTTGTCTCTTGTTTTTGTTCGCTCGCCTGACATGCACATCTAATGTTAGTTTTAATTTTGGCCCATTTCCTGTTGGTACCACTGTCATCTTGAATTCGCTTTTTCTGTAGCGACGGTTGGTAGCGCGAGATGATAGCAAGCCGTCAGTTGACAATTAGAGCTCGCTCTCGACCGTTACGACGCTCGCTTAATGGCGTGCGCCACAACGATCTTTTTGTTGCAAGTGTTTGACAAATAAACTCGGATTATGAAACGAAAACAAGTTATTTGTATTGTGAACCTGATGCTGCATCCTGTCAGCCAGTAAATCGATATCTAAATTCAGAGAGAGGAGGATATCAATACATAAAGAAAAAGTATTCGTGTTTTCAATGTTTAATAATAAATAATATCATGTAATAATATTTTACTTATACGCAGTATATTGTAATCATATTTTATTGAATCGTGTAGTTTTAAATATATTCCATTACACTTTTGTTACAATAAAATGCACTTTGATGCGCAAACAATGCAAAATATGCAGATATCTAGTAAAAATGTATCTATCGAAAAATATTATTGAAAGCTTTTTCCAGATATGACTTCGGTAAAATGTAATAGAAAATGGAACGTGTGCCGTTTCGTGTCGCGCGATAGTCAGCGATGGCTTTTTATTTTTTTATCTGGTAGCTATTTTGTTTTGGGCTTTATTTCAAAGTGGGCATTTTTATTTTTTGTGTCGGGGATAACCATTCATGCAGGTTCAAGCGCTGTTCAGATTAGGAACAGGAACATAAAACTTTTTTGGTTACAAATTAATTCAATATGATCCCAAATAATAAATAAACATATGTAGAAGTTTTTTTTTCATTTTCGATCAAAACAAAGTACCAACCATACATCGCCTATATATATATAATCTCACCCAAAGCTAATGCATCCGTATATTGGTTTTCAAAAGCAGATGCTTGCGTAGAATACTGGGGGTAGAATAGTTTGACTTAAGAGAGCGGACAGGGCAGTCTTCCATACTACAGTCGGTCAAGTGTTGAAGGTGGTTGGGACATACTTTGTCGCAGGAGTGCATAAACTACTCTGTTGAATCCGGGGTTATATAAAAGTTCAATTATTTGAAATCACTGAAAGTAGATATAATCTACAATAAAAGCAGATGGTCGACTTCGTTAGGGTAGACACACATTTTTTCTTCCTTCTTTCATTCCGTCCTCGATAGAATGGAGATGCCATGGCTTATTCCAAACCATTGGACTAGTCAATTCATGACTGGGCATGGCAATTTTAAGGCAATTTTAGGTCTGATCCCTCTCTCAAGAGGCATAGTTTCAGGCAGGTCGGTGTTACTTTTTGGGAGACCGAACAATATGTTACCTTACCTATTATATTATAAACCTTATCCTCAAATAATTGTCAGGGACATTTAAACCGATTTTCAACAAATTTTCAAGATTCCCAAGCTCAAAGGATGTACAGTGTAGACTATGACGTTGAAATGGCATTCATGCATCATGTATTTTTACACTATGAATGGGTTGTGCTCACTGAACAAACTTCGTTTTCATTTTAATTAATAGGCTTGGTTATGCGGGAGGCTTATGTTCAACAGTGGACGAACACAGTGTGGTGATTATGAGGTCATTAAATATTTCGCCACAATAGTATGCGAGCCACAGTTGTAGAGCCGCTGACCTGGGAATCTGACTCTATCGCCAGCGTTCATTGTAAACACGACAAACTAACCAAACATTTTGTACTGAAAAACAAAATTAACATTCCCCGTCTGGAAACACACGACGCGGGCCGCTACATGCACAATTTAATAACAATTAATAGAGTAAAGGTAATCGTGGGTGAATTATGGGCGAGTCAGGCGCAGATTCCATATGCACCAAGAAGGGTCAATGACATATTTTTGATATTCGTCATTTATAAATTAAAATCTACCAGTGGTATGGCTTATTAGTAAAGCGTTTGCTTAACTAACGAAAAGTTATGGTTTCTATCTCCAACGGAGATTAAATAAATCGATTTCTAAGCTCTATAAATACCTCAGGTTGGTGTGAATTTGATCCCACACCCCTTAAATATCAGTCATAGCCTTTTAAGTAAAATTGGTGGTTGATAATAAACGGATTTATTCCGTGAACACCACACATCCATAGTAAATTACTGTAATAAATGGATGATGTGTGAATGTCGGGCAGTGGTCATTTATTTATTTATTTATTTATATACAGAATCGAAATTCCAATTTTTACAAATATTTAGAAACATAGAGTATACATATATATACAATAAATAGAGAAAAAAAAATAACACAAAAGAATTAGAAGATGACACGTGTCAAAGATCACAGAGATCAAGTAGAACAATACCATCGACAAAAGAGGAAAAAGGATGTAAGAAAAGGATCGAGGTGTGCTGGTAGGTCATTTAGGAGCGACATTGCCGTTGTAGCAAATTGAGTGTTTGAAGCTCCACAAGCATCAACTGGGATCAAAAACAATGGATGGCTACGAGCACGGATGTACCTATCTGGAACATAGAAGTTAAAACATTCAAGAATCCCAGGGTTGTAAATTGAACCGCGAAGAAGAAGCTTGCAGCGCTTAACCATACAGCTTATTTTTTAACCCTCGCCTTACTATGTTAAAAACTTCCGCGCGTTCCGATGGTGTGTACTCGTTACACATTCTGATTTAAAGTGAATAAAATGAGTAGAAATTCGAAAAAATGAAAATATTCAAAAATATCGCTTAATTTTATAATAGTTGATGTCAATAAGCAGTAATAATTGACATTTAATAGCTAAAAACATGAAAAACGTCAGACGAATACCTCAAACGGCCAGACGCACCTTGGCGCGTGAACTTCCGAGAGCTACTAACACTACTTAGCCTGTCGACATATCGTGAGCCGACGCGCATCGATATCATTTCGAACTAGCCGACCAACTGAGGTTTCCCGTCTCGCTCACTCATATTAGTACGTCAGCGAGAGTGAGGAGTATAGATGCCGATGCATCTGGGTATTTTTTAATTTTATTTTTGCACACGCTTCCGACAGGTCGAATGAATTCATGACAGTTGACGCGTCTTGATTGTAGTGTGAATTTATTCCGGATTTTAGAAAAATATTTCCTGCTCCCGATGAGTGCCTATTATTATAAAAAAAAAAATTCAATACGTAAATGTATTAAGGTGGAATACCTAAAATCTGAACCCTGTGTGTATTATATTTACAGAGATATTTAAGTTATTACAAGCAATGTGTAGTCGATAGACATCACCGGGGAGGAGAGGTTAAATCGACTCAGTCCTATTACTTTCCGGACAAACCCTGTTTGTTACATGGAAAGCGCTAAAGAATCCTCACATGAGATTTCTGCATCACTATCACCGTCTATCCGAGACTCTTTCGGTATAAGTTTTTTTGGCTCTAAAAGCAATAATTTGGGGGATTGAAACATTGAGGTACAAAACCGTTCGATAAAAAAAGCAATCAGTTTTAATGTATGTAGGGTTGTATGTATTTGGTAAAGAGCACTATATTGTGGTGTGTCTTTCAGTACATAAATGCTGATATCCTACTCTCTTAATTAGATATCGATTTACTGGATGACAGGATGCAGGAACAGGTTCACAATACAAAGGACTTGTTTTTGTTTCAAAATTCGCGTTTATTTGTAAAACACTTGATCTGTTGTCAACCGTTATGGCGAACGCCCTTAAGCGCGCGCCATAACGGTTGCGAGCGAGCTGCCAACTGTCAACTGCCGGCGCGCTCTCATCTCGCGCTGCCAACCGTCGCTGCAGAAAAAGCGAATTCGAGATGACAGTGGTACCAACAGGAGATTCGCCAACTGTCATAACAAATAAAATGGCGTATGCAAGCGCCGTGCAACATTATACAATTAAAACTAATATTAGATATGCATGTCAGGCGAGAGAACAAACATAAGAGACAAAACATCGTTTTTCGAGGCTTTACGGCATCAGCCTAAAGAAGCTATATCAAGCTGATATCAATGCATTATTGTTTTTGAATATTCCTTATTTTGGCATCTTTAACATAAATAGAAAAAACATATAAAAGCATATGAAACTCTTACATATGTACAAAAAAATATTATCCATTCCAAGGGTATGCCTTATTATAAACAAGTCACATAACAATACATAAAATGATCATTGTTACATTTCGTGTATCCAAAAATGAAGTTTGAAGACGACGCGTCAGAAAAAAATCAACTTCTGGATAAATGTCAATATTCATCATCTTGTTTTTTTAAATTAATGATGCAATAAAAAATATAAATAAATAACTAAGCGCTGGCTGTGGCCGGACGATTAACAAAAATTATAATAATTTATAATATAATAAAAGCTCGCGATAGGCATCAGTGGCTACCGTAAGCCCAACTAGTTTTTAATGACCGTATATTTCTTGGCTATCAGAACATTTAACTAGAGCGGTCATTCTGTCACTGTTAAGGCATTTGAATATGAGTACTTGGAAGTATTGCTAATGCCAATTGGCCCTTAGTATCATCTTACTTATATGCCCTCTGATTTATTCATTTATTTGATAAAAAAAAATTCAACATCATTTTAATTTAATAAATAATATTCAATTTTATTTATTTCTTTCAGAAACATTACAAATACTTAATATTTAATACGATCCTGAAATAAGATATAATACATGAGAAACAATTAGGTATTTCCTATTATTAACAACAATTATTAAAAAGTACTGAAGCTCGCTAAACAGAAGACTCCACGAAATTAATTTGATATAAATGTCGAAACTGGGCTTCTCTCAAGTGGAATACAGGTATATCAATGTTCGAGGCGATATGGTTGAACAGTCTGATCATTCTTCCGAGTCCAGTCTCCTGAGAGGCATAGTCTCTGGCAGGTTAGTATTACTCCTAGGGAGAACAAACAATCTGTACCTCATTATCCTTAAATAATTGTCAGGGACAAACAAAACCGATTTCCAACTAAATATCAGGATTCTGAACACGCCGCGCACTAGCCGAAATAAATGCATACTCAAGCACACATCTCTTCTAGTTCTCAATTTATTGTATCTTAACATATCCCGTATGATGATCAGTTCCTACGTCTATTACTTTGTATTTAAATCCATCAATATATCTAAAAATGAAGCTTATTATTCGATCTCCTAAAAAAACAATAACAAACACCTAAATCATAGGCTCCCAAAGGGGGCCCTGGAAGGTACTGAAAGGGAAATTCTGGCCCTGGCAGTTTACTAAAGCTGTTACGATATTGCAATAAAGATTACATTATAATATTTTGAATTGTTTTATTTCCAACACACCTTTCTGAAAAGAAAGACGTGCTTAAATATATTTTTTAGGAAATTTTATTACAAATAAAAACTGCACACAATGTTTTACTTCTTTTATTCTATAAATTTGACAACCACAAAGTTATTGCGTTCTGCGACTGTGAAATAATGTTCATTTTTTTGGTAATACTGTGTATTCTTACCTCCATTTGCCGTTCGTACCATAGTTTTCATGAACAATTGATTACCTAGTGGTGTAAATACTCGTTTGTCACATAGATATTTTTCTTCTTTTAGTTGAAACTGGAATGTTGTAGAGAGCAGAATGATGACCACATCGTCCCAGTCCATCACAGTCAGTCTGTGCTTGTCGCATTACTCACGGGTCATAGTCTCGCTAAGCCTAAGTCCGAGTGATGGCTGGTCTGCTCCTCCTCACTTCCACTCCTTGCTCCTGCAGCACCGACTCCTGGTAGTCACCTGGCAGCTTCTCATCCTTCAGCCTGTGTCTGGCATGCGTGCAGGGAAACTGACGGCTAACAAAGAACAATTGTCCAACGTCAGGCGAACAAGACTGACACTTTGGGAGCACGGACAAAGGAATGCTGCTATTCACTATGAAGAGCATTCGAAATTAGGAACAATACATTTTAAGAAATCAAGCCTTAAATATCATTTTTTGTGTACACGCTTGTGCAGACACCTAATTCTTGTCCATCATCTTCTTCTTCCTCTTCATCTTTTTCTTCTTTAATACTTTTCCGGCAATCTGGATTTCTTCAAGAAACAGATTAATATACTTTTGCAATCTCCCCAACCCACTCACAAACACGAACACAACACACGTTTCCCGTATGTAGCGTCCAGCCTCCCTGGCTTAGCATCATAGAGGGCACTGGTCTTGATCGGTTGTGCTTTTCAATAAAAAAATAATACAAAAATCTTATATTCTTAGCTCTACAAATAACTCCGGTTGGTGTTGTTTCCCTCTGTGATCCCTCACCTATAAAATACCAGTCATAGCTTATTAATTAAAATTGGTGGTAGACCAAAGGCTGCCAGAATCTTTCCTCGTCTCAAGTAAGCTCTATATTTCAAGCATCTGAAGAACATGTTTCAGCCAGGTCCACTTTCTTATCTTAGCCGTTAATAATTAAAGTAAATACTTCTCGGTAAATACCGAGAAACATTTGTGATCTTCGAAATTCAATCTAATAAGCCAAAAGTATAATCGTGTGAAAAACAAGATTATACAAAAGAAAATCTAAAGTTAAAAATTAAGTTTTTTTATCATATTGTAGCTTTACTCAAACCGGATTTGAAGAATATAAACTGTAATAAATACATGTGAAAAATTCGCTTCATATCTCTGATGGATACATATTACTGCATATGTTTTGATAAATATGAGCATAATAAATTACAATTTCAGTGCAACTTGTAAGGGACGTTGCGTAATGCAGTTGCTCAGTCTCATAATAATTTAAAGTTACAATTTAGCAAGACGAACGATTGTTCTTAACACTGCGATAAGATCGCGATACATTTGATAAGAAAAAATTAATGATTGGCGCCGTGTAGGGCAAGCTTGTGATGTGACGTCATGAGAAATACTTCTTTCTCGCTTTTTCGAGATAGCCGCGTCTCGCTTGTACACATTCCAATGATCGCTTCAGATGCGTAGATACGCTACCGGTGTTGGTCCGACCGGACAAACGGCTCTGACAACTTTTAATGAGGATTACTGATGACTTACAACTGAAGTTGAAGCTTATCGCATAACTGGACATGGGCGTATAACAATATAATCACCAAATTAATATTTATAAAAACATTATATTAATACTGCACAAGTCGAATATAAAGTAGTATTTGGGAATATGATTTTTCATTGAAACATTATCAATATATATTTTAAAATAAACTATTCATCATATTCAACAATTCCCTCTCTTACAAATTAAATATATAATATCTCTCAAGACTGACCATCATGTCACCAATGATCTCGTACAAGAATGAATCTTCTCAGATACGGATCAAAACTTGGATGGATCACCGCCTGTTGCATGCCACGTGTCGCTAGTCAGGTTGAGTAACTAATTAGAATAATGTTGTCCAGGTCTCAAAAGCGTCGGGTTGATCATTCGATCTCCTTAAAAAAACTATTAATCAACCACCCAAAAATATACTTCATAAACTACATCTGGTTTATATTATAATCCGAAATTTCACGTGGACCTTAGAGTGAAGAAATATCTTAGGGCGAGGGATAAACAATGAAAACTAACATAACTGATTAATGGCAGCCATATGTACTCAGACATGCTTCCAATATGGGATAAAATCCTCTTAATAAAAATCTCATCAAAATTGTGACTTTTTCATTCTATCCACACTATTTTTTCAACGATATAATGTACACTTTTACACACCTTCAAATAGAATTGCATATATATATATATATAGGATATAGCAAATGGCCGGCGTTACGCAATACAATGAAAATAAATGGTTGCAAAGGTTCGTGGTTCTAATTCTGCCGTTTATTTATCTCCGATTTGTTCATGAGAGGGATATCATATAAGATGGTGTTTCATATGAATTTGATTATTAATTTATTTATTATTTAGCTCTGTGGAGAATCGAAACATCGACTTCTCGCATAACAGTCTTTATGGGAGAAGCTCTCAGGCTGTAGGGGTTAAAGCGACTGACTGCTATATCAGCTGCTGATGTTGTCACAAAAGATTTCTCTGAATGCGTTTAATCAAACGCAGTTACGAGAGAATTATTAAACGGGAAGCAGATTTTGATTAGATTTTCAACATATCGCAATGATTCATTCGATTATTTTGAGTGGGTACGCTTTTTTAAATGTTACTAGCGTGTACCCGGCATGCGTTGCAATGCGACTTAAAGAAAAATAAACCGCGAGTTTTTATGGAAGCGCCTCGTCGGGAGCCTCTCGTCTTCCGATTGGATACGTTGGACTTGAGGCGTGACCGGAGCCAATTAGAAACAATCAACTTAGGTTATGTTGTGCTTACCTAAATTTGACAGTGGCGCCCGTATGTGTTTTTATTTATTGGAGTGATTTTGGATACACAATGTTTTTTTTGTTTTTCAGCCATCATTTACAGCTGCATCGCGTAAATGAATATACCCTTCTTGTATCACCCGATACCAACGTTAATAAAGGTTCGAGTGGTGAATGTAATTCTGGCAATTTCAATTTTCCACTCGTGCAACACATTCCTAGTGTTTCATTTTTAAATTTAAAGGCACTACAATACACGCATAATTTATCAATTTTTCCAATAACAATACTTGGGTGCAGACTGTATTCATAATTAGGATCGTAATGGAAAGCACTATGATTTAAATCAGCATGCAGAGTACGTCTGGTACGATCTACGCGTACTCGATCTGTTTCCAATCTTGCTTCCCGTTGCTCATCTGTTTCAGATAAACCGGTGAGAGCAGTGTGTACTCTAACTGTTTCCAATCCTGCTTCCCGTTGCTCATCTGTTTCAGATGAACGGGTTTGAGCAGTGTGTACTCTAACTGCTTCCAATCCTGCTTCCCGTTGCTCATCTGTTTCAGATGAACGGGTTTAAGCAGTGTGTACTCTAACTGTTTCCAATCTTGCTTCCCGTTGCTCATCTGTCCAGATGAACGGGTTTGAGCAGCGTGTACTTGATCTGTTTCCAATCTTGCTCTCCTTTGCTCGACTGTTTCTGAAGCTCGAGATGCCCTTTTCATTCGTGCTTGAGTTGTACTCTTGACCTATTGCTTTTCGTTTGGGTGGCATAATTGATATCACACTGAATGTTACGTTTTGAAATTCACTTGTGAAAAATAAAAATAAATTGATTGATATAATACTAACATTAAGGTTATCAACTGACAATACTTGGTGAACTAATTATAGTTTTAGAATTAATTTTAATTAAAAAAATATAATACCTAGTATTTCATAATATCTTTTTAAAATGAAAGCAAAAAAATTATTATTGTATAATGTCTTAATACATTAAAACTAATCACAAACCAATTAATTTAAAAAAATTTAAAACCTGTAAATATGTGTGTACTAATATAGGATATTGTCCATACCTATATAAGCCACGGCCTGTTTTTATTTTTACATTATTGAAGATGGTCTTCAGGAAGGCCGAAACATGTTAGCATTAAAATAATTTGTGAATCAAAACTAAATATTTTTAATTTATTATTTTTTTACTTAAAATTAATTATAAAATTATAATATAATACTATTCGAAGCCGACCAGCAATTGGAATTCCAAAATTAACTCTTTCTACTGTATATCACACACAATTAATACGTTATATTTATTTTAATTCGATAAACAAAAGAGTCGTCAAAAATTCAAATATTGAAATAGTTTATTCGAAAATCGAATTTTGTTTCTAAATATTCAGTACCTTACGTTAGTACCTACTTATAATAACTTCAGGTGAGTGAATTGTTGTTTACGGCGTTGCCAAGGAAACACAATGTTCTAAATTGGCCGTTCTGTATTACAATAGTCTTGTATGAAAACATGTTTTACGTAAATATTCAATTAATTTTTGTAATTAAATCAAATTTAAAGTATCCTATCTTTTTCCTTTTAGTATCAGCAATAATTCGACAAAGTATTATCGCAATCGGGTTAATGGTGTCGGAATGCATCAAATACACACAGACAGACAGACAGACAGACAGACATTGATTTTTATATATATAGATTAGATTTCTAGGAGGATTAATCCATCGTTTTCATTCATGTACGTAATGTAAAAAGCAAAAAATAGACAGAGACCCTCTAATTGAACACAGCGATCTGTCAAAACCCTTCTCAATGGCTGAACTGGAGTGTGCTATCAAAGCCGCTAATGACAAAAAAGCGGCTGGATTGGATGATATATGCGTAGAACAGATAAAACACTTTGGCCCTCAGGCTAAACAATGGCTCCTTGAAATGTTTGATGCCTGCATGATCGGCAGTCAAATCCCAAAAATATGGAGAAAGTCCAAGGTCATAGCCATTTTAAAGCCGGGGAAAAACCCTGATGATGCTAAAAGCTACCGCCCAATATCCATATGTTTAAAATCTTCGAACGAATACTACTCAACCGACTCACCCCCTTTATCGAACCTAAAATGATACCCCAGCAGGCGGGCTTCCGACCCGGAAAGTCATGCACTGGGCAAGTACTAAACCTGACCCAACATATCGAAAACGGGTTCGAACTAAGGAAAGTGACCGGAGTGGTATTCGTCGACTTAACTGCTGCATACGATACAGTGTCGCACAGCATACTCCTCAGTAAATTTTACAGAATGACAGGTGACTTTTCGCTAGTGCAGATTATCGCGGCTATGCTGCATAACAGGAGATTCGCAGTGGATTTTCAGAGGAAAACCAGCCGATGGCGTAACCAAAAGAACGGCTTACCACAAGGCAGTGTACTTGCTCCTATACTATTTAATATATATACAAACGACCAACCCACCCCTAAAGACACAAAGTCTTTCATATATGCGGATGACTTAGGTTTGGCAGCACAAGCAGTAACGTTTGAAGAAGTTGAGGACATCCTAAGCCAGGGACTCAACGAGATGTCCCATTACCACGAAACCAACCATCTCAAACCTAACCCATCAAAGACACAAGTCTGCTGTTTCCACCTTAGAAACAGGGAAGCTAACAGAAAGCTTCGTGTCACGTGGGAAGGTAGAGTACTGGAACATAGCGACCATCCAAAATACCTCGGAGTCACTCTAGATCGCACCCTCACCTTCAGGCGTCATTGCAGCAACACCAAACATAAAGTTGCAACAAGGAACAACCTCATCCGCAAACTGACCAACACTCACTGGGGAGCCCAACCACCCCTTCTTCGTACCTCAGCTTTAGCACTTTGTTTCTCAGCCGGAGAATATGCGGCACCAGTGTGGGGTCGATCAGCCCACTGTAATCAAGTGGATACTGCCCTGAATGATGCATGCAGAGTCGTCACAGGCTGCCTCAAACCAACACCCATTTCTAAACTATACCCCTTGGCTGGTATCGCACCACCGAACATAAGACGCAAAGTCATATGCGCCGAAGAAATGCGTAAGGCAATCAACCAACCGTCCCACTGCTTGTATAATCAGATACCCCCAACACCAAGATTGAAGTCTCGAAGCAGCTTTCTGAAATCCACACAACCTCTCACATCCGGCCCTGAAAATGAGAGACTCCAACTCTGGCAACAAATCGCACCAGAGGATTTCATTACTCCAAAGGAAGGCCTCCCAACTGGCAAGAGCCTTGACTGGCCGACCTGGAAATCCCTAAACAGATTAAGAACCGGAGTTAGTAGAACAAAGGACAACCTCGAGCGGTGGGGAATGCTTCGGCAGGGAGAGACACTATTGTGCGACTGTGGAGACCTGCAAACCGCCTCACACCTACGATGCTGCTCCATGTGCCCAACAAGTTGCACATCTCAGGACCTAATGCTGGGCAACACACGAGCTATCGATGTTGCCAGATATTGGGAAAAAATAATTTGACGTCGCTGACACGAAGAAGAAGAATTCATGTACTGAAGTAAATATAGCATCACCCCTAAGTATTTACATAAATAATTCATATTTATTATATCTTGTATTGTTTCACAAGTTTGCCGCAAACAAACTTGTACTTACTTTCAGTGACAAAGTATTTTGACATAATTTGTGGATTTTCTATGTCTTTTTAAGTGGTTACTCCCATGATTGTTGTACCCACTAGTTACACAACCCTTTGTGTGCGCCTGCGCGAGCCACATCAATCACACCATAAAAAAAGCCACCACACGATGCCCGAATATGAAAATATTAAATTGAATTCATTTATCTAGTTATCTTGATTCTCGCTTCCACGTAAACATTTGCATTGATAAATCGAGTCATTGTCTTTCGGCCATTTTGGCTACCGTATTCACGGCTAATGGTCTTATTCTTCATGCGGGAGTTCTTAATGGCCGCCGTACAATCTCACGGACATTCTTATTATTAAATATTAAATATTAAAGAGTTTGACAATGTCCATTTGTCACACGATCGTGTGTAAAGAGAATTTTTTTTCTCGAAAGGTCTCAATGGTCCTTTTAAAGTCTTTGTTCTCTTATGTTATCTATCGATGTGTGGGCTTAAGGTGAGACTAAGAATTGAATGTTTGCTTGTATCTCCAATTACACATTTAATGGTGGAAATTTTTACAAATCCAACTTTAATGTACTATTCATGTACTCAAAAAAATCTATCATTATCTCTGAGTAGTCAACTATATACTTGATATTGTTTAGAAATTTTAATGTTTCACAGGTTTCCCCAAATAACTAGTACCTTGTATTTACTTTCAACAAGTATTTAAACCTTTATTGAAGCTCGGATTCTAGTAAACATATTTTTTTAGTCAAATGGTCTGGGATTATGATATTTTTTTTTTCATAATATGAGTATATCTTTTCAATTGATATTTTTGATTTAAGATCTTCTTTATCTTTATTATTTCAATCATTGATAGTTAAGAAGACGTTAATTCAAGTCCATATATTTATACTAGATTAAAGTTTTTTGGCGCACGTCGCGACGCGTCATAAAATAAACAATCAATCTGTTTAATCCACATTCCATAGAAGTCGTCTTACCTTCGTTATTTTACTTGTATAGTTATGAATGTTTGTTAGTATTTGATTTTGTCGTGTATTGTTAATATTAAAACTTGAAGAACATTGACCAACAAATGAGTGATCGTTTAGGACTATCATAGATAATACGGCACATGTTGAAATATCTCACATTCCTGTATTCCTGTGCCTATTTTTTTGAGATTTCGTTGTAAGGAAACCATCGTGAATATGCTGACAGTAACTTTTGTTAGTTTTAACGCAATCGCTTGAATGGTACACAAATTTATACATGAGAAACATATATACAAAAATAATTTTACTCTTTTCAATAGATCATATGATAAAACGTTCTAAATGTGTGTCGATTCGGAAATATAATACATGCTCGTAAAGTAATGTGTTTATAAAACCACTAATATAAATAATTTAAAACACAATTTTATAGAGAAACTACATATTTTGACTTTAACCTGAAGAAATTATCAATTGTGCATAATAAGCATTCATTGGTGACAATAATTTAAATGTAAATAATCATTCAGTAGCTAATAATTGATAACTAAGCAGAATGATATGAAACCAACCCGGCTCATATGACCTGGGAGCTTCAGTACATTACAGTTCTCAGGTATAACATTCGTTTCATCATTTGAATACTCTCCCATCATAATCAAAATCATGTCCACTTAATACCTGTTTAGCCCGCTCCTACCATTTAAACATTTAAGCGACTCACGCCATTCTTGGGATTCCTTATAGGGCTAAAGAAAAATCGTGCGCATCAAATACAAATAAAAAGAAACAGACTCGCACTATCAATGTTGCAATTTTTTGCCACAAAATTAAAAAAAAAAACATATTTTGCACTGTCTTGTTTGTTACGACGATGATAGAGCACTATTTGCAGTGTGTGATTTTTGTGTTTTTTATTCATTTGTCATTTAGTCAGTTGGTTTTTTTTAAGTCGGCAAAATGACGGAATAAAAGGTGTCATTTGCTTATTCATGAAGTTTTTATCAATGTCAAACAAATTATTAACTTCCTTGACGCAAGTATAATACGTAAATTTTGTAATAAATTATTTGTCCAAGCACTTAATTTTTAATAGAAAAGATATTTAATAATACAAATAAATATATATATATATATTGTATATTTACTCAAAAGTAATACAACATTATATACTGACTGCAAAATTTATAATTGCATATTAGTCTCCCCGCATGAGTCTCTAACCTTATCAATCTAACGGTGGGTATAGCTCAATGTGAATTTGATCCCTCACCCATAAAATGCCAGTCATAGCTTATTAATTAAAATTGGTGGTAGAGAGTCGTCCCGTGAAGACCACCCATTCTTAGTAAATTCCTGTAATAATAAGAATGATGCGTGAATCTCGGGCTGTAGTTTATGACGTTGTCGGATCAACACTCCACATGCAGCGCTTAGCAAAATGCAGTATGGTAAGCGTCATAGAATTCCACAGATGAGACTTCAGAATTATACTACCACCATCTGTCGGTATTCTCCTGTATGTGTTGTTAACTATGTTACCACATACTGGAGAATACCAACAGATAGTGATAGTGATGCTGAAGTGTCATCTGTAGATTCTATGACGCTTACCATGTTACATATGGTAAGCGCTACATTTGGAGTGTTGATCCGCCAACGTCATAGGTTACAGACCGAGATTCACGCATCATCCTTATTATTACAGGAATTTACTGTGAATGGGTGGTCTTCACGGGACGACTTTCGTCTAGCACCAATTTTGATTAATAGGCTATGACTGGCATTTTACGGGTGAGGGATGAAATTCACACCAACCAGAGCTCAGAAATAGATTTAAAATCTTTGTTTTTTCTCCGTCGAGGATCGAAGCCACGACCTTTAGCTTGCAAGCAAACGCTTTGACCATTGAGCTATACCTGCCGGCTATAGCACCAGTTATGACAACTATACGTATACAGAACCATAGAACTATAAAACTGTCATGACTGATATTTTCACAGTTGAGTTCTTGCCAAGAAGAAATACGTAGAAGTGTTACTAAAGTTAAATCAAATTTTTAGTTAATTTCCTTAGCTCCTGTATTTAAGTCAGTTCTCGGCGCCTCTCGCAGCATCTCGGACAGCTGTCTTTCCATCTCGGATGATCAGCCTGACACTTGGCGAGGAATCTGACAGTTGCAATGCTACCGCTGGACCTGAGACTAACTGAAGGATGCTCCCAGACACTTATTCCTAACGTCGGGGGGAATATTGTAATATCAGCGTAACGCAGAGGCAATATTTAAATATTCGATTTAAATCAAATAACTTTATAATTACGTAGTATACTACGTAAGTTAAGTTAACGTTAAGAAAACTACATGCTTAATGTTTTTTCCCAAGGTGATGTGAAATTAAAGACTTAATATATTAAATAATACACACATAAGACAAATCTTAATTCTCAGCATAATCAAGGAGGATAGGCACCTAGTAAGAATCATTTCAGGGAGGCGAGCCCGATGGATCGGTCACATCATGCGCCACGATGGTCTTTTTCACGACATTGTGGAAGGGATGGTTGAGGTTAGAAACTGTAGAGGACATGTTTGCAGCAAGTGTTCGAGGACATGATTTGTAGCTCTTATGCTGAGCTGAAGAAGACTGCAGAGGATCGAGTGGAATGGAGATCGAGATGCAAGATTTTGTTGCTGCAAACCAATCCACCGGATTTATTCTACGATGAATAAGATAAATACAAATATAAAATGTAAGATAATTAAAACATATTTTAGTGACACATTATTACTTTACAATAAAAAAAACAGAAAAAATAATATTGTACATTAAATGTATTAATTATTATTCAGCATTTTTAAGTAAATCGGATGATGATCTGGAGGTTCCTGAAGCCTGAAATACAAGTATTTAGTCTTAGAAGAGAGATTTGATCCAAATAACGATACATAATGTGTAATCAAACGGTCACCATTCAAGTACGTTCAGCTTCCAATGTTGCTTTACTTCGGAGATTAAACGAAAAATTGTCCTTAAATATGCTATAATCGCTGGTCGTTTGTGAAATACCAACTAAATAATAACATTTTTTTGCACTTATCCTTTTTTATTGATAAAATTCAAACGTGTATTTTGCAGCTAATCCCACTCAAAGCTTGTACGTCATTATTGAATAAATAATAATTTGTACGAAGGACTACTGCCTTTTTTGGTGGTCCTTTTTCGACCACCGCGCCGCTAAACGTTTGCGTATCAATTTCCAATTAAAGCAAAACGGCAGTCTTCCCGTCTTCGGTAGTCTGTTATCCACTTTAGTGTTACCTTCACCCGCACGTGGAGGAACTTCCTCGGTGGATCCAGCAGCTTGTCACAAGCATATATTCCATGTACTGCTTTGGGTATATCTTGCTTGTCGATATCACGATCAGGAATCCTGTGCAGAGATTGCCAAGTACCAATATCGATGATTAATTAACTCCCCAAACACGTATAACCAAATATAAAGCTTATATCATCATCTTGATTCAATTTTTATTTTATTTTTATTTTGATTATTTTTTTATTTTTTTATTTTATTTATTTATTTCTTCCAGAAAAATTACAAATATAAATATTTAATTCGATTCTGAAACAGGATATAATAGAACAATTTTAAAATAATACAATAATAATACAATAATTTAAAAAGTCCCGGAGCTCGCTAAACAGAATACTCCACGAAATTGCTTTGATAAATAAATTCGTGGAGCTTATGTCGAAACTGGGCTTCTCTCAAGTGGAATATATCAATATTCGAGGCGATATCGTTGAACAGTCCGATCACTCTCCCAAGAGGCATAGTCCCTGGCAGGTTAGTATTACCTCTAGGAAGAACAAACAATCTGTGCCTCCTTATCCTTAAATAATTGTCAGGGACAAACATACCAATTTCAAACAAAATATCAGGATTTCTTAACACGCCGCGCAAAAGGCGAAATCTTCATCATCACTTTATCCTCTCCCTTATCTGAAGTATATGGTCATCACGAGCAGTCGCCACAAAGCTCTGTCTGCAGCCATGATCCTCGCTATATCTCATGTCCGCTCCGCCGAGTATATTACATGTATAGTTCTCGACGGCATTCGAGGACTGCGAGAGCCTGATTCTTGATGAAAAGGTGGCTGTTGGTAATGAACTCCTGCGACATCCGAAGTATATGTCCCAACGAGGTCCATCGTCGCCTCTTGACCAACTGCAGTATGCTGCATTGTCCGCTCTCTCACCACGTCATTCCTCAGAAAGTCAAACCTCCATACCCCCAGTATTCTACGCAGACATTTAATCTATAAACGCATTATACGTCTGAATTGGCTCTTACTGAGCATACCAAGATTCACAGTCGTAAAGAAGAATGACAACGATGCAAGTATAGATGTAGTATAGCACTGTATAGATGGCACTTTGTATTGATCGAGTAAAGGTGAGAATCACAGATAATGCGCATATAATTAAAAGACACTTTGGCGTTCTCAAGGCAGCAAGCTTTCTTTGTGACCTATACGCCGAGATACCTTAAACTCTCAACCTGAAAAAAACAGCTATAATTGATGCTCTCCTGCGCTATCCCAAATACTCGTATATATCCCAACAAGGTCCACCTTTGCCTCTTGACCAACTATAGTATGGAAAGCTGTCGTGTCTGCTCTCTCACGTCGTCATTCCTCACTAAGTCAAACCATCCAGTATTAATTTATAACAAGCAATTCCAATGGTAAGAGTCTAAATAAATAATTCTTTAATAACACAATAAATTTAGGTGTTAATTATCCGAATGTTTGAAAACTTCTGAATGGTGAACACTTTGTGTTTCGACTTTACGACGGTCCTTTGGATGCTGCGCACTTAAAACGGCCACAAATCTGTGAGATTCGCCGGTGCCGGTCGCAACTCGGGGTATCTTACGACCGGCAATTTGCTTTTCATTGCCTTTTCAAAAAGCAACCGAAAAGCTATAATACTAATCGCGATACTCAAACAAGACGCATTTATTTTGGATTTCAAGAAGTCATTTATTTATTTATTTCACAGAACCGAAGTTCCAAGGTACAAAATAATAAGAAACAGAGTATACATAAATATACAATACAAACAAAAGATAATACAAATAACATAAAAGAAGAAAAAGATGACACGTACAAAGATCACATAGATCTAGGAGAACAATACCATCAACAGAAGAGGAAAAGGATGTCAGAAAAGAATCGAGGTGTGCTGGTAGGCCATTTAGGAGCGCCACTGCCGTTGTACTAATTGAGTGCTCGAAGCTCCACAAGTATCAACTGGGATAGAAAACAATGGATGGCTACAAACACGTGTGTACCTATCTGAAATATCGTTCATCGTCCATATCATTGAAGACTGCAGATGATTTCGAATAAAATGAAATGTTTTTGGAATAATAAACATCTTGAAGCTCAATGTACGAGTATTTACACATATATCCTTACAACATCACAACACAATCCTAATATGAAGCATATAGCCACAATAAACAACTGCCAATAACATGTGTCAACTGACATATATTTCATTATGTTTCGGATCTGCACAACAACTCAAAGTTTTCTCATTTTTTTTGTTCTTAAATAGTGGTTTAAAAGAAATGGACTTTTGGTCTCTTTTATATTTTTCTTCCCATATCTGGAACATAGGTCACCACAAATAGCTGCCACTAAGCAATTTCAACTGCTACTGTCCATTTCTTCGCTCTAGGACATATCTGCACCTGAATGTCCTCTTTTTATTTTTTAATCTACCAGATTAACCGGTTCACTCTACTAGATTTTTTAAAAAGAAGCGCATGCGTATAATTCTTTCTTTTTAGCCTCGCCATTTCCCATCATCTAGGGTCAGCTCTCCTTGTGCACATTCACCATGTCTGTCTGCCCTGCGTTGCTTTCTCGGTCAAGCCCAGAGTTTTCAGATCCTTGTCTACAGTTGCAGTCCAGGTCTTCTTCTCAGCATGGGTATGTTGAGGGCTTTCTTCACCATATGGTCCTCAACTCTCCGTGTGACATCTTAGGCGGTTTTCCCTTATCTTTTCAGGTATGGGGGCCACCCAAAAAGAACCCCGAATATGTTCATTTTGAACTCTTTCCACTCTAGTCACACCACCCGCCCACCTTCAGCATCCTCATCTCTGCCACATGAATCCTATCCAAGTCACGTTACAGCGGGGTCCAACACTCCGATCCGTAGAGCATACAGCTTGCGTATAATTGTAATTTATTATTCAATTCTTTTTTTAAATGCATGGGATTCATATGCGTATGAAAATAGAAAGAGAGAAAAAGAAAATGTGTGAAAGAAGACTAAATCTCAAAGAGATTTGTACAATTAAATATGCAGTCAATATATTCACAAACACTTTGCCTCTTATTATATTATCTTTTCTCTATTTTTTATTTTTCTCCTTTATCTCATTTTAAATCAAATAATATAACGGGTCCGCCAAACAACTTTTTTTTTTTGAAAATGGGGCGCAAAACATCGAGTGTAGCTTCGGCTGTGTGGCACGTAGCGCCGTCTTGTTGAAACCAAATGTTGCCAATATCCTCTTCTTCAATTTTTGTGAACAAAAATGGCCCGATAACGATCGCCATTGACTATAACGGCCACTCCTTGCTCATTTTCGAAGAAAAATGGCCTGATTTTCAAAGTAATGTCGCAATATTCCATAGCGTTGTTCAAGCTTATACACAACCATATTCGCTTAGCGGAATGATAAAACTAATTATTTGTCATATCAGACATGAGCTAAGTGTTCCCATTCACGAAATAAGCACTAGTTGAAAAAAAAAACGTTAGATGGCGGACCCTATATTTGTGCTTTCATTTCTTTTGGAAACTGAGTACTTGCAGATTGAATAGAATAATAAATTAAGTGTAATAGAAGTTTACTTTTTAAGTTCCGTACTAAATATATTGCTAACAAGTCAGCAGTCTCATTGATTTGTAAACTTTTGTATCGGTCATAAAAACACTAAACGTACTTACGAGTATCATAAATAATTTGCCACTCATCTAAGATCCTGCGAGATAAGCTGCAGCGTTAACGGTTAGTCACCTTCCTTAACCCAACAACGCAACAATTCGCAATAACAATACACGGGACGATTTTTAGAATCAGATTTAAATAGTTGGTGATAAAATAAATAATGTAAAATTGATCAATCTTTATAAAATAATTGCATAAATTAATTTAGCCTGAATCATATGAAGAGTGTGGCCATATTGTTGTTAAGACACACCACTGTCATGTGAAAATACACAGGATCGACCTCCACAAGGCTAAAAATAAAAAATATTTTCCAAAATTCATTGATCTATTTATGATTAATGGATACTAAAATTGTTTAGAACTAGCTTATTACTAACTGAACTAGCTTATTACTACTGAACTACCAAATTTATTTTTGACTGACCCGTAAATTTCTTAACAGAGCCTGGTAATTAATATCAATGATAAACGTTAAATTAATCGTTCGTGAACACCACCCATTTTCATATAGTCGCTCGTGTGAACGGATGATAATTTTAGGCTGTAGTTTAATGACGGCGGTGGATGAACGATCCACTTATAGCAAGATGAAGGTAGATTTATATTTTGTAAAATATTCAAGAGAGTTACATATTTTTCTGCAGTATTCTGTAATTATTTTTGTTACGTGTTTAAGAAGGTATTTATTTTCTTTGAGATCACTATAGGGAAGTCTATTATTTAAACTACACAGTCGGTTCCGGTTATTACTATGGAGAGATCTGGAGGAATACAAAATAAAAATAGATATTCTATTGTAAATAAAAAAAATGTCTGAATAAAATAATAGAGCAATTTAGAACATACTTTAATTTTAAAAATGCTAACATAAATAAAAGTGAAAACCTAAACCACTTTATTCTGAATGTACTAATAAAAAAAAATTAAAAAAACAAAGTATCAACACCAATGCACCATTGTGTTAAAAGTAAATTAATTTGCACAGTGAGTAAAAAAACACAACTCATTAACCCTTTCGCATCAGTTGTCGATATATGCCGTCTAAGATTCCCCTACCGTTGACATCGGCAGCCGTGATATATCGTTTTGCTACTTTCAGTACTCATTGTGATATCTATGGTAGGAACTTGGAACTGCAGTCATTTCCTTTATCAACCTACATGTATTATTTACAGGAATCTGTAAAGCATGTAAATAAATATCGTGAGGTTTCGTCACAAGAGCGATTTTTTTGTAAACCACATGTGTCAATGCCACCACATGTATGGAGTTACACAATATAATAATAATAATAATAATAAAGTTTTTATTCCAGCAGGATTGGGTGGGTTGTGCAATACCCAATCTGCCATATTTTTAAATACATAGCATTGAACAATGTTTTAATTTTGTGAAGATAAAATAAAAATTAAAATAAAATAAAATAGTATTTCATGGTGGTTTGTGCACCATCTCCATTCATCGATGGCTCAGGGAGGAGTTGAGCCATTCAGAAGCAGCCAGGATGATGATGTTGTTGGACCTCCTTATCCTGCTCCAGAAGCCGGCAACACGGTGTCGCAATAATGCTGGAAATGAATGGACTCCGCCCTCTACAAACATGTCAGATGCGCTACAAAATCTAGGGAGTTGCATAAGTTGGCGGTATGAGTTATTATACGCAACTTTGAGCTTCTCCCACTCTCGTTTAGGATAGTTAGACCAGAGTTCTGAGGTATACAGTGCCATACAGTGTGCTTTGAATAGCACTTTCCTGACAGCATTACTACAATGGTAGAACCTCCGAGAAAGCATACCGCTCCGAACGCTTATTGCTCTTCTTTGCCGCTCTATGTCTTCAATGTCACGTAGGTCATCTGTGAGGATGTGGCCCAAGTATTTTATTGAGGACACTGTCGCTAGATCCCTGCCCTCAAGACTCACTGTGGGTATGATCAGTGGTTCATTATTGTGGAACGTTTGTTCAATATAATAGTTTTTTATGCCTCGTCTGACAGCTAAAGGATACAAGAACCAATGTGATATATGAAAATAGGTTAGATAAGTACATTTATGCTTCAAATAATAGTTTTAAGCAAAAAAATGGTTTGAAAAATTCACGCCGTATTGACAGTATAATTTGTATTCCACAGAGCCGTAACGAAAGGGTTAAATGTTTTTTTTTTAGTGCTATTTATCGTAGAACTGAGCAAATATGTAAAAAATATATGGTGGCAAAACGTGGTAGTCATTTACATTTCAGTTTTTAAATCTTTCTGAAAACCATAGAAGAATAAGAAGAATATCATATTTAGTAAGAAGTAAATAAAAAAGTTAAGTAAAAATATTTTTAAAAATTCACACTTGTTCTATTGTGATTTTAAAAAGGTCCTAAAAAGTGTAACGTAACGTTTGCCAGAGCAGGCGAGGGTTAAACGTTAACAATAAATCTATGCTAACAAGAAACGGCTCACAGCGGATAATAAAACGTTTCGATTTTATTATTGTTATATTATAATGCGGGATGGTAATCTCATCGGATAACCATAAATACATAATAAAAGCCTTAATGCTCCTCCCACGCCGGCGACAATACAATACAACGTGTGTTCAGGTTTTTACAGAAAGCCACTAAAACACAATATGTCCTAATCACACAAAGACTGGGTTTCGAGAAAGAAGACTGTGACTTTCTTATGGGAGAAGTATCGCTTCCATGGACTCAGTGATGGGAAAGAAAGTTTCCCAATTTTACACCCATACTTTTTATTTTCGTTTAATTATGTTTAATGAGGTAGCTACAAAAATACAAATAAATTATAAGGTAGTAAATAAACACTATAAAATATATATTTTAATGTAATTTAGAGCTTTACAATAGATGTATATAAAGGTTCTTCTTCGTAGTATCAATCCGGTGGATTGGTTTGCAGCAACATAATCTTGCATCTCGATCTCCACTCTTCTCGGTCCTCCGCAACCCTCTTCAGCTCAGCATAAGAGCTTACAACTCATGTCCTCGAACACTTGCTGCAAATCGCCCTCTACAGTTTCTACCCTCAACCATCCCCTGCACAATGTCGTGAAGAAGACCATCGTGGCGAATGATATGACCGATCCATCGGGCTCGCATCTCTGAGATGGTTCTTACTAGGTGCCTATCTTCCTTGATTATCCTGAGAATCTCATTGTTTGTGACGTATACAAATAGAAATTGTAAATTTTATGAACAATCAATTCAGTGGTCTATTTTCAAAATATTTTTAAATGTAGATTTGCTGATATCAATAAGTGGATAGTAGTAAATAGCTCAGTGTTTTAATGACTAATCACCCAAGCAATACGTATTGCAATTTTTGACATTAACACATATAATGCTAACACTTTAAAAAAAACGGAACCATACAAACATAATGGGCAGCATAATAGGTGTACCGGAAAATAATGTCGTTCTTTTTGTTATCGCTTTTGACTGGGCAGTTGTGCTTCGGCAGTCAAACTTTTACAACGTGTTCTATGTTGTGTCATCATTATCGTATCATGTTGGCTCCCCAAAATATAGCAAATGGTCCTCACAAACTGCTGCCACAAATCTCCGTCACAACTTATGTTCCTCACCGCATTCCATTTCAGCTTTACCTCCCAAAGCTCCACCGAGTACATTTTATTTTTATTTTATGACGGCCTTCCAAGATGGCGCGAGCCCAGGACTTTGAAGAAAAAGTAGCTTTAGTTAATGCTCTCCTGCGACAACCGAAGAAAAGACAGAAGTACTTTCTGAAGGAAATCTATTGAACGTTGTTGACACTAATATTTTATTTGTGCTTAATTATAAAATAATTTACAGAGATGATTATATTATTATGACTTCAGCATGATATAGCCCTTGCTGACTGGTACCAAAAACCTCGATATACAATCTTTCGTCTCTTTTTTCTATTCGCTTCTCAGACGTGAATTTGTCCGCCATATTGACATTTTGGACTAGTTACGGAGATCGTCACTTGTCGAGCTGCGTGACAGCCCATCACGGGCGCGCCAGTCGTGTGCCACCCGTCGGCGAGAGCATATTGTATTGTGGCTCGGCTTGAATGCTGTGACTAGAACGGGCCATAAGTTTGTAATGTTTATCGTAAATATATGTTAATGTTTTTCTGAAAAATACAATATGTGCAATATAAAATATTTTATTGTTGCTGGGTCTAAGAGGATAACTTTTGCCGTTTCTCAGTGATTCACTGTTTGAGAAGCGCTGGCGTGGGGGGCATTAAATAGATTGGTACCCCGCGGGGTCCCAAATGCGATCCGCGGGGGTCCGGACCCCGGACACAGAATCTTTTAATGATGTTCAGAATCGCTGTTTTATTTACTTCGTCACTTCTGGTTTTTGGGACCCAGCAGCGCCTCGCCCTCAAATTACAATTTACCGAATAATAAAATCGAAAACACACCGCGTGGAAGCCTTAATGATACTCTGATTGATTTATTTTTTCTAAACCTTTGTTTCAACACATTCAGGAAGATGCAACAGAACACTAGTCGTTAGTAAAGATTTTATGATATGCCTTATTTATTGAAAAAAAAATGGTATACGTAAGAAAATATAGCATGATCTCTGATCATTTACATAATAATTAATTGTTATTATCATTTGTAATGTTTGCCCCAAATAACTAATACCTTATACCTACGTTCAGTAATTTAAAGTATTTTATATAATAAACCCTATGTTCCGGAACCGAGGTCGCGATCCCGAAATTACAGCACCAGCTAAATGGTGATGCCAGAATACCAAGTATCCGGCACAGAGAATAAATTCAAAGACCGGAGATGAGTTGATACTAATTTATTTGATACGAGACTCCTTTTTATACCCTAATTTACAACATGAGTAAGCAGTTATAAAAGTAATATTAATTCATTGAATGTCATACACTGCACATTCCTCGATATCGTTTTTTAACATTATTCAAAATAAGCTGAAAAAAAAGTAGACGTAGTATCTACAACATAGTTACATTTTTTTCAGCATTCTTAGGGATTTTTGTTGATTGACCTAACGCTTCAGAGGCCTGAACCGTTCGGTTTAAAAAGGCTGCTCTACACGAAATTCTCCCGATTTATTTTTTATACAGTGAATTTAAGTAATGTGTTTCTATCTTCAGTGCACACCAGAATTTCCTCCGAATTTATTTATTTATTTATTTTTTATTTATTTTTAACAGAATCTAAATTCCAATTTTACAAATATTCAGAAAAATAAGTACACATAACTATACAAAAAAATAGAGAAAAAAATAAAAAATAAAAATTACACAACAAAATTAGATTTAGATGACACGTGTCAAAGATCACAGAGATCAAGGCGAACAATACCATAGACAAAAGATGAAAAGGATGTAAGAAAAGGATCGAGGTATGCTGGTAGGCCATTCCTGAGCGACATTGCCGTTGAACCAAATTGAGTGCTTGAAGCTCCACAAGCCTCGACTGAGATCAAAAACAATGGATGGCTACGAGCACGGGTGTACCTATCTGGAACATAGAAGTTAAAACATTCAAGAATCCCAGGGTTGTGAATTGAACCGCGAAGAAGAAGGAATGAATGTTTGAGTGCAGCAATTTTCCTCCGGGACTCTAGCGAATGGAAAGAAAGCATCCCTAGAAGAAAAAGAGTTGGGTAATGTTCGGAATTAAATGAATTGAATGGATAGTTGCCGTAGATATAAAAATAAAGACGTCGGAGAAATTTTTTATGAATTTTTTCGAGCATGAAAATGTATTTGGATTTATTGGGATTCCAAACTAAGCTCCCATATTCCAGAACAGATAAAACGAGTGAAGAATAAAGAGTACGAAAAATTAGAGGGTTATGAAATTGACTAGCCTGGCGGGTGACGAATCCAAGAAGTTTATTGGCGCGTGAAGTTAAATTGATTATGTGAGTATGGAAAGTAAATAATGAATCGTAGGTTATACCTAGATCCTTGACAACTGGTACTCTGTCGAGCAATGTTCCAGATAAGTAGTATTTGGACAGAATAGGATTTTTAGAACGGGAGAACGAGATAACGTTACATTTGTTGATACTAAACGTGAGTTTATTTAAGGCAACCCAGTTTGATACACTATTAAGATCAGATTGCAGATTGTGCATATCTTCGATGGAGGAAATGGAAGAGAAGATTTTAAGATCATCAGCGAATAATACGCACGAGGAGTGGGTAATACAATTAACAATATTATTGAAAAACACAAGAAATAGAAGGGGACCTAAGACAGAGCCTTGAGGTACTCCAGAATATGCAGAGAATGGGAGAGATTCATATCCACCGTAGTCTACAAATTGTTTAAGATGGGAAAAGTAAGAAGAGAAGAATTTAATAAGTATAGAAGAGGCACCGAAAGCGCTCAGTTTACTAAGAAGTAAGTCGTGATTAACACGATCGAATGCTTTAGAAATATCGGTATAAATTGAGTCGACCTGGCAGCTAGGCTTGGTGATAAGTGAATGTGCGATAAATCTATTATATGCTGACAGGTTAGTAACTGTAGATTTACCACAACGAAAACCGTGTTGTCTATCTGAAAGACGACAGTCTATCTGTCTCGAAAGGGAGTGGTGAATTAATATTTCCAATAACTTAGCGGGAGAAGACAGAAGGGCGATAGGCCTGTAATTACTGATATCATCCAAAGATCCTTTCTTATGGACCGGACGTATTCTCGTTGTTCCCCATACAGACGGGTATGCACTGGTGCGATAGCAGAGATTAAAAATATATCTTAAAGGCTCGAGTGCCTTTGAACAAAGAGTCAACCAAGAACTGGCAGTTTCCAAAGTTCCTTCCTTAATGCCACCGGGAAGCTTTGGAATGCTTTTCCAGCGTTTGTGTTTCCTCCTTTCTACAATCTGGATCTCTTCAAGAAACAGATAAACATACACTTGCAATCTCCCCAACCCACACACAGCACACGTTAACCACATACAGCGTCCAGCCTCCCTGGCTGAGCGTCATAGAGTGCACTGGTCTTAACCAACTGAGCTCTCTTGCATGCATAAAAAAAATCACCCAAAATATGCCTCGTATACTACACCTGCCGTCTCATCAAGTCTCCAGCTATTGCCCTAGAAGTTGTCGGGAATCATGTATTTCCAGGTAGCTCTTCCAATGCAGAGAGTTCATGAAAAAATGCATGGATAGTGGCAACATTATCATTTATTTTTAATTATTTCTTGATGATTTAATGACTTTCCTTCATGTTATTCAAATATAGTGTAATAATGAAACGTTATATGTTTTATACAGCTATTATATACAGGTATAAACTGTCAACATATTTTTTAAATAATGATGAAAAAATGTAGGTGTCAAAAATATTACAGAGTGCTTATTGAATAAAATAGCTTCAATTTTTGATAAAATCTTAATCAAAAAGCGTAATATTTTCAATAAAGTTTCTTCGGTTTATGTCCAGCTTCTGTTTACGGTGAGCATAAAAACAGTGTGTTTCAACGGGTGTCTCTGCTGCAGGCAATAGGCGTAAATCACCACACAATATCGTGGGGAAACATGATCAGTGGAGGCTGGAGACTGGAGGTAGAGGATCCCGCGCGAGAAACTTTGGAGCTTTGGGAGAAATTCAAAGCGGACATAAAATTATTATACTGCCTTCAGCCTGTTTGCCCAGTGTGACCACCATATTTTTAGTATTTTTAATTTTAATTTTTGGTGAGTTCCACATATAGAAGTGTTAAGTAAGAACATTTCTAGAGCTAAGCATTAAAGCTTCTTTAGAACCTAAGCCTCTACTGGTTTCAGTGATATCGCACCTTCTTCAGGACGAACCTCAAACTAAACATAAATACAGAACAGGTAATTAATGGTAAAGAGAGAAAAGTGAAGGAGAGACGAGAAGGGTCAGAGTCATCAATTGACAGACCGAATTTATCGGAAACATATTAAGTATTGGCCTATACGTTAAAAGTAATTGAACAATTATTCCTCTTTTTGTATCTTATATTAAATTTTAATACACTTGTATGTTTTTTTTTACTGATTTTTATTATTTAATTGTAGTAATTTTGCCAATGTTATAATGAAAGAAACCAAAAGAAAAAGCTATCCAGTCATTTCTTACGCAAATACTTGTAACTCATAATAAGGTTGCATTACATTTAGGCAAGACTAATATAATACAAGCCCTTGTGGTAATAAGCAGTTTCTAATATTTATATATCGATATTTTACCGGGATATTTTTTATATGTCGCTTTCTGCGGGTGGAAAATTATTACTTATTCGCTTGAATGTTCCCAAAACATCTTCACCAAAGTATACTTCCTATTTTAAATTTGTATGTGTGAGAAGATAATACTTTTTTTTACTCTTAGTCTTAAGAGTATAACAGTCACCAAACGCAGAGAATCACTTCGAAGGAGGCTAACATGAACCTAAGTTACATGTCAAAAGTACACTTTTACCCATATTTTATTAAAATACTTCTATATATTTTATTCAATACTGGAATGGCACGCTTCTTTAAAAAAGTACTAATTATCGGAATAAAATAATTTTTATAAATAATTATTTAATTTAAGAAATCAAAGTCACCCTCGCCCGTATTAGAAAGAATTCCAGAATTTTTAACCTTTTTACGTTCAAACACGGTAACGTGAATTTTATAAGATTCAAGACGATGTTTTATTTTTATTTTTTGGTAACGGCGCTGTTACGTAAGCGACAAACGGAAACTTTTCATATGAATTAGAAAATATGTTTATGTTTTAGTACCAGATATAAACGTGAGAATGGTATAAACTACTTTAGTTTGATTATCAGTCCTATCAGGCGGTAACCCATTCAAGTTTTGGACCGCGGTATAATGCTTACAACCAATAAACTCATCATCATCATCAGCCTGTATCCATCCACTGCTGAACTTAGGCTTTTCGTATGAATCTCTATCCTTCTCGATCCTCCGTCCTCCGTATCCAAACTATTTCCGCTATTTTTCTGATATTATCAGTCTATTTGTAGGGGTCGCCCAACGCTACGTTTACCAGCGCAACACTTTTCTTCCCCATCAGCCATCGTCTCTTCTAACATACTCATATATTGTTAAATTTCTCTTGGTACATCACCATCATTGTTTGAGTATTATAGTTAGATATTACAGCGGTCGCTGATATGCGATTTATGTTGATTCTTGAGGACCTGGAGTGATCTCGCCAGCCCCGATGAGGTCCCCTTCTTCCAAGAAGCCTGGATGGTCCAGCGGAAGTTTTGCATATTAACCGGCCGCTCGTGAGTCCTCGGAGGAGACTTCCTGGAACCAGGATATCAAGAATCACATCCTGGGAGAACACATACCGGGAATATATACAGGATAGGAGAAAAATACTCTTTTCGTATACTTTTAATGAAACATTTTTTCTCTAATAATTATGTGCCTCAAAAACATAGGTTTATAAGCTAGCTAGTTTCAATATTTACACACAGGTCTAAGCTTCTCCCTTGAGCTCCACCCATCCTCTCTATTTCTACCTTACAACATGTTTCTGGCATAACTCTATAATTCTAACACATACTCGTATATTTACACATCAGAATTTTTATAAACGTTTCGGCTACGTCTCTAGGAGCTACAGGTATTACGAAGTGAATTAAAAAGTTAAGTGTACGAATTTATATAATGCAAAGTGTGAGTGAGTAGATGGATATAAACTATGACATGGATATATACATTTGAAAAAAATCATATTAAAGAATTCCATTAAGAATTATCTATCGAAAATCCCAAAAATTCTTCTTGACAAATTTTCGCTTCCAGAATCTTTAGTTTTTAAGGTATCGAAAAAATACTAAAAATAAATACTTTAATGGCATTTTCTTTGCAATTTCCTATTGTTAACTCTTTATTACTGGAATTTTAATGTTTTTAAATTAAATACATTAAGGTTTAAAAGATTTCTTTAAAATTAATATTTTTTGTAAGAGTTTCATAGTTTTTATGTATTCCTTTTTGTATCAGTTAATTTAGTTATTTTCTATCCTCCTGTATATATTGTATGGAACTCCCTTCATCCCTAATAAGGCGGACAGAAATCGTGAATACATTTTTAAATGTAAAAGTTATCACTAATCAGTCTCTGTTGCGTTGCAACCGTGGACGCTAACAACCCCGCAAAAGACACGCTTTTGGATGGTTATTTTTATTTTAAAATAAAATAAATGGACAAACTCACATACGTATTATAAAAATAAACACATAAAGCCTAAGTCATAATACTCGTATACAAAAAACTGCTTTTTTATAATTTTTAATGCTATTTATTGTGTTATTTACGAGAACATTCTCAATATTATTAACAATTCAGACCATTTTCAAATTATAAGATAATTTATATTTTTTCTATGCTTAAGTTATTTTAATATGATTCCCATTAAACTCTATTTATTTACATACTTAAAGACCTTTGATTTCGATTTTAATGAAAGCTTCTTCAGTTCATCTTAAGAAGCTTTCATTGAAGATGTCTTCTTTTCTTGCCCTGATCTTCACCATCGATCACGAATCGGTTCACTTTAAATACTATTTATATACTACGTGGTTCTGAAATATAATAAGCAATAATAATCAACAATATATCATTAAATCAAATGGTTTAATTGCAGATTAAAACACGTAACACATTTAATTGATTAATAATAGTCGGACTTAAGAAAGAAACTCTAGATGAAAAAACCATTTATACAATCAAATTGTGAGAATCGTACGAAAGAAACGAGACTATAATGCCAAAACTAGCCGATAATTTTCTGCTGTCACTTTTTTATACTTAATGAATATGCAACGTACATATTAACGCCTTTTTATAACATAAAGCTAGTGATACGAGGGTGATCGGCTGCCAAGCCAAGACTGAGCTCCGCAGGCAGCTCGCTATGGAAGGGATTTGAATTTGATGAGAATTGTGAGATGCACCATAACAACGCTTTTCAGGACTGTAGCGCCATGGGAATCTTATTTTACGGATCATTCTCGTAAAATTATTTTACAACCCAGACCAAATAACTTATAGCCCAATTATGTACACTGAATCAACTGAAAAAAAAGAGAGTATAGAGTTGCTATACATTTCTGTTAGATTATTTCCTCGCGCATAACATACTAAATAGCTTCAATAGAGAATCATAAGTATTTCAAAATAAAAGAAATCTGGGAGCATCTTTGGATTCGATCTTTCAAATTGGATGTCGCGTGAAAAGGTTCGTCCCGCACCGTGGCTGTGCATTTGTTAATAGGCATGTTGTTTTATATCAACTTAACAAATGGTCTTTGGCTACTTATCAACCATCTCGGATGGGGAATGCCACAGTTGCTACTGAGCAAGAAGCTGAACAGGAGATGTACCAGAGGAAATGTGAGATCTCGGATGACACAAGTATTTGAAACACAGTAGAAAATTATATTTCTATTTGTAGCACTCACTTTGAGACCCATTTCAATATAATCTGTGGAAAAATACAGCAGCTTTTCTTGTTAGACATTAATTATTCATACATGTGTTACATATGAAGAATTAATAAAATAACATATAAACACATACAGGAGAATACCGACAGATGGTGATAGTAATTCTGAAGTCTCATCTGTGGAATTCAATGACACTTACCATAGTACATATGTCCAAGCGCTGCATGTGGAGTGTTGATCCGCCAATGTCATAGACTACAGCCCGAGATTCACGCATCATCCTTATTATTACAAGAATTTACTATGAGTGAGTGGTCTTTACGGGATGACTTTCGTCTACCACCAATTTTAATTGATAGACTAAGAGTGGCATTTTGCGGGTGAGGAATTTATCCCAACCGGGTTACTTTATCGGGATTAAAAAACCCCTTTTTTTTTAATCTCCGTCGGGGATCGAACCCACGACCTTTGGCTTGCAAAGCAAACGCTTTGACCTTTGAGCTATACCCGCCAGACATGGATATGATGATGATGAATGTTGATGCAGCATTTCTTTGCAAGGCAAACATCCTCTTATTCCCTGATTGCTTCTTGATCACGCGAGCTGCTGGTGGTTCCACGCGAGCTTTCCTCCTCCAATAGAGGCTCTCACAGATCGAGTGTCGATTCAATACAGATATCTCTCACCTGGACACTATCGCGAGAGCATCTGATGAGGTGTAATAGCTAACCGTATTTGGTAATGCTGGACCAGATGTAGACGACGGGAAGCTGCTGCCTGAAGCTCACAGCAGGTAAACTCTTATTTAATCGAACGGCTTTTTCGGTCATTTCCGAGAGAAAAACATGCCAATTTACTTAAATCTAAAAAACTGATAATAACCGATATATTTTAGGATCTCAAGTATATCACAAAAACAATGAATAAATAGCCTTTTTAAATATGTTTTCCGTGATTTCATATTAAGATTTTTTTATACGATTACTTATTTGTACTTTCAATCCAATGTAAAGTTAATTTAAATTGAAATCTTCTCTTTAACCCAGCCATTTCCCATCATCTGGGGCGGCACTCCTTGTGCACATTTGCCATGTCTGTCTGTCCTGCGTTGCATGCTCTTAATTTAAATTGAAATATTAGAGTTAATCTAAAAACAGAATGAAAAATGTATCATTATTAAAAACGTCTCTAATGTCACATTATTTTGTACGGCTGCAAATCGTGCCATTTTTTATGATTGCTTTTGAATACAGTGTAGAATATAAATTGATATCAACATGATATAGCCCTTGCTGACTAGTACCGAAAACCTCGATTTACAATCTTTCGTCTCTTCTTTCTGTTCGCTTGTCGTACATATATGTGTCGTCATTTTGTAATTCCGTTAGGAGGACTAATAACATAGATCGCCACTTGCGGCGCTGGGTGTCACCGACCACGGCGCCCGGTCAGTTGTGGGCCGACCGTCACAAGGTCGTATTATGGCCGGCCCGGCATGTTATTCCGCCTGGGACGGAAGTTTGTAATGTTTATCGTGAATATATATGTCCTTCTGAAAAATTCTGTATGTTGTTAATCTGCTCCTCATCCTGCCACCACGCAACTCGATAACGAACTTAGAGAGGAGGATTTTAATTTATATGATTGGTGGTAGATGAAACTCGTCCTGTGAACACTTCTCTACATTCATAGTAACTCCCAGTAAATATAAATAATACGTGAAAGATGGGCTTTAGTCTATGTTCTTTTGATGTTGGAGGATCAACACTTCATATGCAGCGCTTAGGCATATTTAAAAAATGGCATGCGTCATAGAATGCATAGAAGATATTTCTCATCGGCGTATTTCGGTATTCTTCTGTATGTGTGTACATAAAAAAATATGGTTTGACTTTGTGAAGAATAACGAGATGGAAGAATGGATATGGTAACATTTATTGCTACTGTAAATTGGTCAGCTCTAAGTGCTACAGGATAACATAAATACAACTGTCATTTTTTAGACTATGGTAGCCTTAAAAGGCTATGAGGAATAATATTATACAAAGTGCTCAAAGATTTCTATGGGTGCATATGTATTTATTATATTCTCTAGTCAAAATGCTGATATAAAATCAATGGATGTAGACTTTTTTTGATAAAATAAGAATTAATTTTTACAGTCGCTTCTACAATGTTTTACATAAATATAATATAAAATTGTTAAATGCTGTACATTTAAGCGAAGTCATAATTTATTCTGCCGGCTATTTAATAAAAAATAATCGAGTTATTTGAACAAAAACAAAACATACCCCAAACACCCACAAGAGTTATTCACATATTCATAACGTGAGTTTTCCCACAATGTCCACACGCATAAAAATCTGACAAGGGAGCGGTGACTACGAGAGTCAGCGGCGTAACAAGACCATTAAAACAATGGAGGGGAAAGAAGTACGAATAGTATGAATAATAAAATTTATATATTTTCTATAAACGAATCGCGCTGTAATAAAGCTTAAAAAATATTTTTTTTTCATCTATAAATACTTCATACTTTGTTTTAACATGAATCACACCGAGGACTGTTTAATCACTTGATGAAAAAGTCGTGTTTCCTTCAATGAAAGCTTCAATAATTTCTAATGTGTATAAACATGATGTAAAGCTTAGAAACTTATAAGAAGACATGTAGGGACGTACGAAGAAAGAATGGTTGAAGTTTAAGGAATTTAAGGAAAAAGTTTATAATTGTGTAAGTTATTTAGTGATCAATGTTACAACATTGGCTAACCTAAATATTTTACAAGACGTTGCTAACGTCAATATTATTCCATGTGAAAGAAGCTCAGTTAAGACATGAGATCTACGATTTTTTTTGTAAAAGTAATTTCGTGGAGTCTTTTATTTAGCGAGGCTTGGGACTTTGTAGTATTTTTCTGGTATATTCCGATAAACTGTCTCTTTTTTTTTCTTTTTCAATATGAAATGTGATTTTTTAAAATTAATTTCATGTTCTTCTAGTTGATTTTTCATTGTTTTAAAAGCGAAATTACTAGAAACTAATTGTAATGTTTTTAAAAGTGAAATAATAAATTTATTAAAAATATAAAAAAACTCTTACCGGTATTTATAGATTAAATAAATAATTAAACAACATATATCACTAGTTTAATTATTTAAAAACGAATTAAAACATAATCATGTGCTTTGATTGTGTTCCGTTAGGAGAGGGTACATATTAATATGTTTCTTGAAGAGATCTAGATTGTGTAAATGAAAAACATAGATACTGGTAGAACATTCCAGAGTTTATCGGTGGCATTTAGGAACCAATTTTTAATACAGCCAGTTCTTGGTTGAAGTACATTATCCATTTATAACCAAGTCTGTAGGTTATGAATTATAATGTGTATAAAATTACCTACTTTTAGTTGACAATCTAGATAGTGTTTTTTACTTAAAATTTGAAACTGGTAAAAACATGTTTAGTTTTTGCTTCAACTTCATAAATGTAGAGTTTCTATATGTTGACTTTGTTATTTGATGTATTTAAGTATATGATATTTAAAATATATTTACTAACGCCTCTGGTTACGAGATTCCCAAGTATTTGGTCGCAAGATGGATGCGTCAGACCCCAAAGTTGACTCCGGAATTCGAATGTCCTCTCGCGTGGTTGACCAGGGACCCCGAAGTCAGGGTCCAGCTCTCCGACGGGATTCTTCCCCATGTCATCATGAGCACACTCTGAACCTCTAACACTGCATTCTTCTACCGAATAGACAGCACACTAATGAATCGGTAGCATCGACAGTTACATTGGTTCATTAAAAGTAATTATAAACAATATATCATCATTATCATCACCATGTACGCCACCCCAACTGGAGCATATGGTCGTCACAAACTGTCACTCATCTTTTTTATGTAATCGCATGCAGGAGAGCTCACCCGGTCAAGACCAGTGCACTCTGTGTGGCTCAGCCAGGGAGGCTTGACGCTGCATGCTGGAAACGTGTGTTGTCTTCGTGTTTGTGTGTGGGTTGGGGAGATTGCAAGTGTATATTTACCTGTTTCTTGAATAGATCTAGATTGTAAGAAGGAGGAAACACAGACGCTGGATGAGCATTCCATAGCTTACCGGTTGCCGAATTGATTTTTTTAACTGAATCAATTAAGTTTACAAGGTATTTTGGGGCTCCAATCCAAATGTGACTGCCGTATTCAAGGATAGGTCGGATTTGTCCTTTACATAGAAGAAGAAGTTGTTTATCGTTGAAATACCTCAGTGATCTATATATATAATACACCTAGTTTTTTGGAAGCGAGACCGGCTGTATACTTAATTGACTCTTAATATTTGACATTATTCGAGATTGAGAATAGCTGATGATCATATCTGTATTAGTCGCTCATGTAATGATATCTCTGCCTCCCGTAAATTCTATGTATAATACCCGACGGCTTTCCAGGGCTCAGCGTCCAGCATCCCTGACTAAATGTCATAGAGCGCACTGGTGACGACCGGTTGTACTCTCCTGCATGCGATTACATAAAAAAAACGATAGCACCAGCCCGGGGGCTTAAAGAAAACGCAGTTGTAGTTTATGCCATTCGAAGTACATGTCCTATGCAGGTCCACCTTCGTATCTTGACCGACTTTAGTATCAAAGGAAACCTCGTCATTCCTCAACAAGTTAAACTATCGTACCCCCAGTATTCTACTCAAACATTTGCTCTCGAAAACTAGTATACGGCTGCAATGGCTCATGGTGAAATGTCATTCGACTCCCTTGTCTGCTGTCACGCCTCATAATTCTTCAACAAGTCAAACTATCGAACCCCCAGAGCACACGCAGGGATGTGCTCTAAAAACCTATTATACGGCTAAATTGGCTCTTGGTGAGATGACAAGATTCACTGCTGTAAAGAAGAATGGGGGCGATGCAGGTGGTGCTAGGCCAATATAAATAATATGTATTATTAGTAATTAAATATATACACACAATTATACCTAATTTTATACGCATTCAGGAAAAATATCGGCAGAGGCGGGATGCGAACCACGAGCCTTGGAACCAACCTTTGCTCTGGTTCACTACCCTAGCCACTCGACTATCTCCTGCCTTGTATATAATATGTATTATTACCGCGTGTCTACTCAATAGTATATAATATACAAGTAATTATTATTTACTTATCTAGATACGAGTTTTATACTTATTATAATATATCGGTGCCTACTCGGCAGTTCCATGGACAGTTCGCTTCGGGTAACACGACAATAATAAATTCACTAACTGCTGGAGACAGAAGGTCTCAAGGTGCGTGGCCTGGCGGGCGGTTAGGTCCGTGTGTCGTCCGGACCTGAACCATTAAACAAACATCTTAAATGGTCAACAGAGTGTTCTCAACAAGAACCAGGATTCTGGGAATCTGTGTATTGCTGAGGAAGCGTTCAGGATGCTGGTGGAGATACAGAAACTATCAAAAATTACTGGAAACCAAGTTTTTTTCAGCGATAACTTGTAGGAGAGCAAAACTGTTCGAGACACTGGTCTCAAGCTGTTTTGAACTCGAACTTAGACTTTAAGCCAGGATGGCTGGACGCTGCATTCGAGAAACGTGTGCTGTGTTTGTGTTTGTATGTAGGATGGGGAGATTAAAAGTGTATATTTATCTATTTCCTGATGAGATCCAGATTGTATTGACATCCTCATCTCTCTCAAAAAGGTGTTATACAGTCGCGTGAGGGCATGAGGAGGAGCATGTCAGCAAAACAAAGACTCAGCACACCACTGACCCGTGCGGCCCGTGGTCGGTCACCAGCGCCGTAAGCGGCGGTCTATATACCAGACAGCAAGGGCTACATCATGCTGATGTCAGTATGAAAAATAGAACACAGATACTGGAAGAACAGTTCAGAACTTACCAGTGGCATTTAGGAAGGAACTTCGAAAATTGACACCAGTTCGACACACATTTATATGTGTATGTATGGATGTTCGGCAAGTGTAAGGCGAGTTCATCAGTTATGGGTGGGTGCAGGATGAATTAATTCTTCAAGTTCAGAAGAGCAACGACCGTTGTAATAACAAAAAAGACTAAGCGAACCCATCTCACATCTGTGTTCCAGTGATTGAACGTTAGGCGAAAGAGTGTCATTATTTATGAGACGAATTGCTCTTCTTTAAATCGAATCAATTAAATTTAAAAGGTACTTTGGGTCTCCAACCCAAAGGTGACTGCCGTATTCAAGAACAGGGCGGATTTTTCTTTATATAGAAAATTAAATTGTTTGTCGTTGAAATATCAATGTGATATATATAATACACATAGTCTTTTGAATGTAAGATAGGCTTAGTACTTAATCGACTTAAAATATTTTATTATCTGAGATTGATACTCTAAGGATGTTGATGTAGCTAACATTCTGAAGACCTGCTTGGTGAAAACCCTCCCTGTCCCGTCCTGTTTTTGAAGACCCAGATGGGGACCCGTTACTGGCCGCACGCAAAAAGCTATTTGATAGAGAGTGACTGAAAGCCTTCCCGTGATTAAAACACGTGATACATTCTGAAGAGTATAACCTTATTTGAATACTACATCAATTATATTATTATATATCTATTTTTTGAATAAGTTTTTTTCATCTTCTATTTCATCGCCGATGCAGAGTTTGTAATAATCATCACATACGGTTCAACCCAAAAGCTAAGATTTTAGTTAGCTTCTAGACATTTTAAAGTCGTCCAGAATCGAGGCTCGGTCCTTTACAGAGACTGATCCCCTCTACACGCGCGGCCCGCGGTCCAGTGGCGGCCCCTGTTAACAATATCCACCTTAATTAATGCCCAGTAACTTCATTATCTCGCGTATCGCGGCCCGCAGCGCTACCGGCTTGAGAACCCCTGTATTTAAATGATAATTATTACTTCTGTATCAACTTGTTAAACTGCTAATACGTATGAAACGGCTGGCGTTAAAATTTCCAAATTTTAAAAATGTATTCCGATAACAATGCAATTAATTACATTAATTAAATTCAAATAATTGCCCTATTAATTTCATTTCTAAAGGTCACAAAACGTGCCATGCAGAAATCCACTCTTGTGGTTTCTCTAAAAGATAGAATCCAAAACGAGGATATCCGAAGAAGAACTGAAATAGTGAAGGTACCAACAAAAAGGCACACTCAAGTGACAATGGGCAGGACATATATGTCGAAGAGACGACGGTCGATGGGGCAGAAAAGTGTTGGGGTGGCGTCCAAGAACTGGCGAACGGAGTGTTGGCTGACCCCCTGCAAGATGGACTGACGACATCCGAAGAATAACTAGAGTGGCCTGGATGCGGAGGGCGGAGGGCGGAGGATCGAAAACGATGGCGACTCATGCGGGAGGCCTACGTTCAACAGTGGACGGATACATGATTATAGGTTATTGTTTTTATATCAAACTCGCCGACATATATGATGAAAAAAAACGTACAAACAAATTCAGAACGTGCATAATCTGTCTAATGGCATTTCTATCATAAATACTGAAATAAAATAAACGGTAGACGCTGGGATTCAAATCGCGAACTTTGGCAGCCATTGTCACAATCACTTATTTACTCAGCGATAGCACATTGCCTATTGCAAATGGCCAACACTGACTAAAGAATTTAACAATGGTTGCAAGAGTTCATGGTTCGAATCCCAGCGTCTACTACCATCTAGCGATATTATCTTGAATATAATTTTTAAATATCGTACTTATACCCTAAAATAGTGCTTAAAATCAACAAATGACAACTTTAAGGGTTATTTTTTTTACTGAAAAATGTTTTTTTTTGTTTTTAACCACTTGACAGCCGTGAGAAATGTTTATGAGTTCTTGCACATACTTAGCCGTGCCTGAGTGCCGTGGAGGCCGCTAGAGGGTTGGTGTCACAAAAGTGGTTGGCGTGCAATAAATAACCCAGCGGCGTGCGTAGATCACCCGCGGTGGTGACAAAGGGTTAAGATTCGCTTTAAGGTATAAGATTACAACCTCTTTCAATGTTTAATACCACACAACGTACGCAGAAGACATTAGGAATAACCTTCACGTATTACTATAAAAATGTTTTTTCATGCAGATGGTAAAGTATGCAACAGATAATGATGAATAGGTAGTGTTCCCAGTAACCTTTCATTCTACAGTCGGTCAAAAGATAAAGGTCTAACTGAGATGCGTTCTCTAGAATCTAGATGACGAAGTAGAGCAGAAACTGCATATGTTTTCATTTAAGCTGTACACTTTCGTTTTACCGTAATGTATTATACCTGTATGTACTGGCATCCTTCTCTCTAAGTTTGTTATTGAATTGCGTGGTGGAAAGATGAGGAGCAGAAGAACAACACACAGACTTTTCCAGAAGCACATATATTTTTATTACTTAAATATACATTTACTAAACATAAAATTCTTTTTTCAACGCGTCAATCCAAGCACAAAAACAACGGCAGAAGCGGGATGCGAACCGCGGACCTTGGAAACCAACTATGCCCAGGTATTCATACCGCTCGGTGAATCACGCCATTGCTATGCCCAGACTGACCTGCGATGAAACTAGTATTTATATCATTGTTATTATCGTACGACAGATGTCGCCATAGTATATATTCAAAGTATGTATATTTTTATTATTATTCTATCAGTATTCATTTATTCACAAGCTTAATATTATTACTTTCCGGCAGTCTATTTATTTTAGTAAGTACCACTCGGGTCTCGAACCAAACTATAGACTGAATGGATGTGAAACGACTACTTATAGTTCCGACTCGGACTTTATAACCAATCATTTACTTGTGAATAAATGAATACTGATAGAATAATAATAAAAATATACATACTTTGAATATATACTATGGCGACATCTGTCGTACGATAACAATGATATAAATACTAGTTTCATCGCAGGTCAGTCTGGGCATAGCAATGGCGTGATTCGCCGAGCGGTATGAATACCTGGGCATAGTTGGTTTCAAGGTCCGCGGTTCGCATCCCGCTTCTGCCATTGTTTTTGTGCTTGGATTGACGCGTTGAAAAAAGAATTTTATGTTTAGTATATGTATATTTAAGTAATAATAATATTGTAATATAGTCAATGATCTATAAAAGTGGATTAGAATATTGAAATAATAAAATAATATTCTAATAAAAATTAAAAAATTAATCACATATATTTTCATGATAAACTTTACAAACTTCCGGCCCTAGCAGAATAACATGCCGGGCCGGCCATAATACGACCACGTCGCGGTCGCCACACAACTGACTGGTCGGTGACACCCAGTGCCGCAAGTAACGATCTATATAACTAGTCCTCCTAACGGCATTACAGAATGACAACATATGCGTGTCCGATGAGAGAACGAAAATAAGAGATGAAATATTGTATATCGAGGTTTTCGATACCAGTCAGCAAGGGCTATATCATGCTGATGTCAGTACATAGTTTGCGAAGCTGCGGGATGCAAAGCAAAGTGAGATGAAAATTTGTTATGGTGGTTATCTGTGTACTCTGAATGTATTTTCCTAGTGAGCAAATATTACAAGAATGATACTAAAAAATATATTATTCGGAATTGTGTTGGAACTAATGCTGTGAAGGATGCCACCAAGGAGTGCTGTGATGATATAAATTATATTTATGTAACACAGTGCCGGTTTTAGGGGGTGGCGCAGTGGGGCGGTGGCCCAGGGCGTCGAATAAGCTAAGGGCGCCGACCAGGGCAAGCTATCTCATTTATATGTCATTTAAATACATACAATAAAGGGCGTCAGAAAAAAATGCCCTAGGGCGCCGCAGGGTCTAGAGCCGGCACTGATATAACAAAATGATTATATAATATTAAATATTTGATTCATCTTGTTTAATTTTGATCATTTTGATTATCTTTCAATACTGAAAACTCGTGCACTAATTTCATTTTCAATGTTAATGTCATCCATAAAAAATACCGTATTGATTAGACGATTTTCGTATACATTCGCGGTTTTTTTATTTTTATGTAAACAAATACAGGAGAATTATTTATTTATTACACAGAACCGAAGTTCTAAGGTATATACAAAATGATAAGAAACAGAGCAATAAATATAAATATATACTGATGATAATAAAAGATAAAAATAACATAAAATAAGAAGAAAATGACACGTGTCAAAGATCATACAGATCTTGGAGAACAATACCATCGACAAAAAAGGAAAAGGATGTAAGAAAAGGATCGAGGTGTGCTGGTAGGCCATTTAGGAGCGCCATTGCCGTTGTACCAAATTGAGTGCTTGAAGCTCCACAAGCATCAACTGGGATGAAAAACAATGGATGGTTACGAGCACGGGTGTACTTATCTGATATATAATATATGCAAAAAGTGTTAAGGGTCGTAATTGCGGTTATAAGTCTCAATAAAATACTAAGGCATTATCTTACAGCAGGTACCCTTGCGGGGGTCAGAGTCTAAAGATGCGGATCATAAGTTTCCCATTTGCTTTTCATCTTCTGACATGTGTTTGTGAGCATTGTCTGTTAAATGGTTTCGAAATAAGTGGCCAGTCGTTTGCAGCAGGGGACCTCCAGGGCGAGGAGCGGCCATCATCGATCACTTTTAATTGAATAATTTATTTATTAAACTGGGTGAGAGAAAAAAAGATTTCGTAGACATGAGATCATAGATACGAGTACACTATAGCTAACACCGTTTAGTTGATAATATAATGAAATAACCTGTGACGTAAACCATAAAAATAATTGCAAAAAAAATCTCCACCTTTAAAAATGTAACTATTCAATGTGGATTAACCAATATAATTTGATTAAAAAAATTATAATTTAAAGCTCCGCAAGCAACTTGCCAAAATATTTGTTTGGAGCATCTTGATTGTGCATCTGAAAGTCATAAAAAAAGACTAGAGGACTTTGAGATGTGGTTTTACAGAAGATTCTCGGAATTTCCTGGAGAGACCACGTCACGAACAATGAGGTTATCAGCATAATCAAGGAAGATAGTCGCCTAGTAAGAACTATCTCAGAGAGGCGATCGGTCATCATGTGCCACGATGGTCTTCTTCACGACATTGTGGAAGGGATTGTTGAGGGTAGAAACTTCAGAGGGCGCCCTAGACGGGAGTACTTGCAGCAAGTGTTCGAGGACATGAGTTGTATGCTGAGCTAAAGAGGATTGCAGAGGATCAAGTGGAGTGGAGATCGAGATGCAAGGTTTTGTTGCTGCAAAAACATCCACCGGATTATCAATCCGCTGGATTGTTTTGCAGAAATATCTACGAAGAAGAACCAATGTTGAAATATGTCGCAGATATTATTTAACAGATTTTTATTTAAGTCCCTAGGCTCTCGCTCTAGAAGCTGTTTAGAGCTACGTAGGTACCAAGATTGAGCACCAAATGCAGAGATGGCTTGTTACAAGACATGAATTATTGCAAAAAAATGTATGGAAGTAATTTATTTATATACTTTGCAAAACTGAGAGCGAAAAGCATTTTTTTTTAATATTTACTATATATTCGTACTAACCACTATTGTTAATGACACTTCCTATGATATTGGTGGTGGTATTTTCTTTCGCGATCGTCTTCCAGCCCTGATACATCAAGAGGTGATCAGTGCTTCGTGAATCATCCATACCCATTGTCTCTGCAGTCTCACGTCTACGAACTGACAATTCTGCGGCGTCATCACCTTAACCATCATCTTCATCGTCTAAGCACCAATCACTGGAGATTGGATTAACGAGGTGTATTCTGGTGACTCATGCCAACAATAGATCAACTCCATCTGCAGTAGATATCCTTAATACGACCTCCCAATCAATGTCTTTTAATTTCGCATTAAATTTGTAATCTCCTGTAGTAGAATTACTGTACATTGTAATTAAAGAAAATGTGCGAATCAATCATTTGTAATCAATGCCAACTATTTACATTAAATAATCAGCTTGAAAAAATAAATACAAAGGAGTGTAGTGCACATGCTGCATTCTCTCATTGGTTGGTTTGAATTTGAAAGAAGAACATTCGAGTGCTGAGATTGCCAGGCAACAAAAAAATAACCATTAAGAAATAGTATTTAAAATTCTAGGTTCGGATATAAATGTTTTTAAATTGCTGACAAATGGGATTTAATAGATATATGATGGTTATTTAATATTAGTCGTGTACTTAAATTATAGAATATATAAAAATTACATAATTACACCTCAATTCTCACTTAACCCTTAATTAGTCGCATAGGGTCAAAAAAAGTTCGAATTCAAAAATTAAGCACTAGCCGCTTCTCGAAATTCTTTTAATTTAGCTTGTATTTGTTTAATTTGATATTAAGTTAGTGTTATTTCTTTTAAATATAATAGTATTATTAAAGCACTTTAATAATAAACAAGTTTTACTTATTTATATGATCATCATCATCATCATCATCAGCCTGTGTCCGTCCACTGTTGAACGTAGGCCTCCCGCATGAGTCTCCATCCTCTTCGATCCTCCGCCTTCCGCATCCAGGTCACTCCCGCTATTCTTCTTATATCGTCAGTCCATCTTGTAGGGGGTCGGCCAATGCTTCGTTTGCCAGCTCTTGGGCGCCATTCCAATACTTTTCTTCCCCATCGACCGTCGTCTCTTCGACAGATATGACCTGCCCATTGCCACTTGAGTGTGCCTATTCGTTGGGTAGCATCCACTACTTGAGTTCTTCTGCGTATTTCCTCGTTTCGGATTCTTACTTATATATTTCATAAATAATAATAAAAAATCATACAATTTGGGGTCACTTGTGACCCCATGCGAGCAATTGTGTAATTTTTCTTGGTGCGACTAATTAAGGGTTAAATACCCAACTAATTATTTTTTGCAAATGACAATGCAATTCTTCAAAGGCACAATGTTTGGATTTTTGGCTTAATGTCTGTATAGTGATAAATATATAAAAGCGAGTAACATCTCTTATAAAAATAATGAATTTTAAATAATTCGCAAGTCCAATAAATCACCATCGAGTGAGCGCCCATACATTGCCATTCAAAACAATACATAACCTATAACGTCGTCTATTTTTTGCTTTCGAAACGTTCGGATCTTGGTCCATCCGCGATCCACATAATGAACGCCTAAACACCGAGCACGGACCCGTGATAAATCACCTCTCGATGGGAGATCTCTTACCTTCACTACTCTTGCCCATAGTCTCATTTATTTTGACTGATTGGATGCAATGAACGATGATAGCAGAGAGACGATCATTTCAAATTTCAAACTTCGAATTTCGAACGCGCGCTCGGACGCCATTTCACAATAAGAATGTTGCCAGTCGAAAAAAATTAAAAGATTTTGTGTCATTGATATTGAGAGGTGAACTTTCTAAATTGGAATAATATTGCTGTTATGCAATCGGTTTTTATTATCCTATATTGTTTTGGTTCGATTTAAAATTATCTATTTTATTTTAAAGACAATATATTTTATTACTCCTTGTTATTATATAAAATAACTACTCAAATTGTAATATTTTAATGACACTTAAGAGATAAAATAATATTTGGAGTATGTCGATCTGTAGTTTTTAGTGTTGCACATAAGTACCATAAATTATTATTTCACATTTCTCTTCATTTACTTATAGTAATAAACTCTTTCCCTTTGCCTTGCGAATAAATACCGATTTTAGAAACACCGATTAAAATTAAACACTTCATCATTTTTTAAAGTTTAAACATAATGTGTCTGAATAAAAAATATTAAATTATGTTTAAAAAATCAGTTATCATGTTAAGAAAGGATATCGTTTTACCTACCGCTTGACAATTGACGATGACAAATCAGGATTTTGAAACTGTAGAGAAAATAATTTCGCCACCTCGCCACACTGTAGTGTGAATGTACGTGTGGGGATTACAAGATGCCCAAGGTATGAATATTAACGTCAATTAATAATTATAAAAGGTCGATGACCTTTGATGAATATCACTAATATGTGCGATTTATTCGCCAAATATTATAATATATATTTTATTGCTGTTTAGCAATGATTTTTCAGTATTAATAGTTGTAAATACATAATGCTTGAATTATGGCGTAGGGCGGTACAGTGACCGGTACTTTAGTACTTTATCTACTTATAGATTGAATTAGCGCGTTCATGAAAGCATGTAATCAGTGAACAGTTACATATCTTAGAGATGTTGGAAAATTTAATATGTTTAGTCATTATTTTTTGTCGCGTAATACCTAGTACTCGCAGTTTTACTCGATCAAAACAATCAGCATATAGCGCCTGCATCATCCCCATTCTTCTGTACGGCTGTAAATCTTGGCATATCATAAAATTCCAATGCAGCTGTGTAATAATTTTCTAAAACAGATGTCTGCGAAGAATATAGTATGATGTAGAGTATGATGATTTGATTTTGTGAGGAATGAAGAGGTAAGAGAGTGGACAAGGCAGCCTTTCATACTATAGTCGGCCAAAAGACGAAGGTGTACCTGGCTGGGACATGTGTTACGGATGCAAGAAAGCATTAATTACGGCAGCTTTTTCTTCAATCTCCGGGCTCCTGCCATCTTGGAAGGCCGTCGAGAACCGTACATAAAAATTCACTTGATGAATTTCCGAGAGGCATATCTGCCATGGGGTGAGGCGAGGACCAGGACGAGGCTGACAGAACTTTGTGGATGATTTACTCTGCTCACCATGTCCATATGCTTCAGTTAGGAGGGCGGACATGGAAATGACGATGAAGGTGTGCGATAGTACGCTAGTTTGTGGTATGATATATGCTGCTAGTAAAGGCGTTTTTCAGTGTTTAATAAAAACTCTTGGAGATGTGCACGAGTGGAAAATTGAATGTCCGTTGACATCAGCACGATGTAGCCCTTGCTAACTAGTACCGAAAACCTCGAGAAACAATCTTTCGTCTTGTATTTTTGTCGCTTGCCATACCTTTATGTATGTAGCCACATTGGGGCTAGTTATATAGTTTTGCCATCGGCAGCGCTGGCGACCGACCACGGGCCGCAGAAGTGCGGACGGCCGCAGTCGGTCACCACCCTTTGGCGAAGCAAGGTCGCGTCGTGGCCGCGCGGGATGTCATACCGCGTGGTCACAAACTTGTAATGTTTTTAACGTAAATATAATCTGTACTTCTACAAGAATGTCTTTGTCTGCTGTCCTGCTCCTCATCCTGCCTCACGCGACGTAAAAACTTCCCTCTTTTGAGAGAGGAGGATGTTAACTTTTATATTGTTCCTGGAGTGATGGCGTGGGGTGGTACCCTGGTACACTAGTATGTTGGTACCGTGGTATGGTAGTGCAGCGGTACTGGTGGATTGAATTAGCATGGGCGTGGAGGCATCTCGTCAGCGGACAATGGCGCAAGAATGCCACCGGGGCGCGGCCGCGGGGACAGCGCCGACTTCTTCAGGAGAGCGGCGGCCATTCAAATGATTAGGATCAACGGAGACCACCAGCCAAGGGCGTAGAGTCGAGGACGCTATGTGAACACTACGCTCAACTCAAACATTGGTCTTCAAATCATCATAAGTGTATATTACATGTGATTTAACCCTTTCGCATCGGTTGTCGGCATATGCCGTCATAAGATTCCCCGACCGTTGACATCGGTTGACGTGATATATCGTTTTGCTACTTTCTTAGAATAGTTTTTTATGCATCATCGATAGCTAAAGGATACAAGAACCAATGTGATATATGAAAATAGACCAGATAAGTACATTTATGCTTCAAATACTAGTTTTATAATTGACAGTATAATTTATATTCAAGCCGAGCCGTAATGAAATGGTTAATGAGATTTTTTATGAGTATAATTACTAAAGCGATGTATGAGTTTCAAGTAAGCCGTCTACTTTTTTTTCAAAAAAAAATATTTAATTTATTTCCTTAAACTTAATATTTTAACGTGTTTTAGTTAGGCCCTAGGCACGTGATTCTGAAAATCTAACTTTAGTAAGATTTCAATTGGGAAACTTTATATTATGATATGAATATGAAGACTTATAACATCCTAAAGTGCTTAAAGTAATTGTTATAATCAACTCTTTATCTTAGATTCATTCAGTCAGATACGACACAGGGCATTTTGCCACTGTATGCAAATTGAGGGGATCAAGGTCTAAAACAACAAGTATCGAGGAATTTGCGGTGTACGAAATTCTGTGTATTAGTAATATTAATATTAATAAAGAATGCTTACGCATCGATACGGAGCATGGACATTCCCAATAATCTGCCACTCTATGTGGAATGAAGGGATCAAGGTCCAAAAACGGTATCGAGGAATATGCAGTGTATGACATTCAATGTATTAATATTACTTTTATAACTGCTTACTCATGTTGTAAATTAGGTTATAAAAAGCAGTCTCGTATTAAATAAATTAGTACCAACTCAAATCTGGTCTTTGGTCTTATCCTCAGAGCTGGATAATTGGTATTCAGGCATCACCATATAAACTGATGCTGTAATTTCGGAACCGCGACCTCGGTTCCGGAACAATGTATGTGGTAATATTATGCTCCAAATTAAAAAAAAGTGTATATTTCTTTTGAACCAAACTTTAATACATTTTCTGAAGGGCACAAGTGGAGGTTTATGATCCTCCATGAACTCGATGACGCTAAAGTCAGTTGGTTGAATAATATGTGTATATGGAATACATGGTGTCCGTTAACGAACTGCGGTACATAATTGAATGCCTAATAAACTCAATTTAAAATTGAAATGACTTAACGAGACACAATGTAATGTTTTAATTTTAATAACTTTCTAAAGATCACCTTATATTTAGATGTGATTAATATATTTAGTAAAAATATTTTTAAATATATTTATTAAGTAATGTTTTTAGCTTAAATCCATTGCTTGGCGCCGCCACTGGACAAACAAAGTTCCAAGCTCTTCTTTGGGATTCCTCAATAATATTTTTAATGATCAGAATTTAATATTTCTCCTCTCAACTTGACAGTTGCGATGGAAATATTTTAGTCCATAACTTGTCATTCCAAATGGGCAGTTCAAAATTAACCACAACACACAGACCTCCAGAATTATCTCTGGAGGCCTTAAAATCTCTTTTACAAAACAAACTGGGCATTGTGTAGCGAAATACGATTAGATTATTTTAAATCGATTATCAGATCATGATTATTATCAAATTTCGATAGTCTCAATCCCTTTTGATCCTTTGCTTGCATTTTTAATGTAAAATTATTCAACCGGCTGTCATAGCTCAATGGTCAAAGCGTTTGCTTTGTAAGCCAAAGGTCGTAGGTTCGATCCCCGACGGAGATTTAAAAAACAATGGATTTTTAATCGATTTATGAGCTCTAAAATATTGGTGTAAATTTGATCCATCACCCGTAAAATGCCAGTCATAGTCTATTAATTAAAATTGGTGGTAGATGAAAGTCGTTCCGTGAAGACCACCCATTCTTAGTAAATTCCTGTAATAATAAGAATGATGCGTGAATCTCGGGCTGTAGTTTATGACGTTGTCGGATCAACACTCCACATGCAGCGCTTAGCCATATGCACCATGGTGTAAGCTTCATATATTCCACAGATGAGACTTCAGAATTACTATCACCATCTGTCGGTATTCTCCTGTATGTGTTTACATAAAAAAAATACAAATTCCGCCAACTAGCAGTAGATTGATTATATTATGTTTACTATTTGGAGGACACGTAAGCTTTAAGTCCGCCGCTAACAGCATTGTACTTCAGTACTAGAAGTTTTCTTCTAAACCCACTCCCTAAAATCTAAATGAACCATATTAAATCACAAATATTTCCCCTACACAGTTCTATTAGCAGTAATCACAAATTATTTATACTGCTGTATATTGTAATTTACATCATCCGATTTTCTTAAAAAACTTATTACGAAATCACACAAAAATATGCCTCGGATACTAAAGCTCTTTTGCAGTCCCCGGGCTTATACCCTGGAGGTTGTTGGGAACTATATATATATATATATGTTTCTAGGGGAAACTTCGAGTACAGGCATTTCTTGAATAAAAGGTATGGGACAATAGCAACTGATAGAACTGAGTGGCAGCACTTTTTAGCGAACTTATGTTCCAGATATGGGTTTTATTTATATAAATTAAAAATGGTTTAATTTGATCCTCCTCTGTTCCCAAAGTTAAATGAAGTGTTTAGGCTGTTATTTTATATAAACGCTCCATCTGGGCTTAACAGGGTCCGTCCGGGAACATGGCAGGACACGAGACTTAGACAGTGGAGGGATAAATGACAGGAGGGATGGATAGGGATTCTAAATTTATCAGCAAAATCTTACGTTATTTAACTGAAAATAATTGGTGATTATTTAATTGAATTTTGTAATTTAATAAGAGTAAATTATAAATATATTTACAAATTATATTACGAAATGACAAACGAAAAACATGTTTCCGATTTTAAAATAAATCTTTAGATACAAGACATTGACAAACTTAAAGGTCATGTCGTCAAAAGCCAAATGTCATTTGTCAATAAAATCGATGATTTTTTTGGAAAAAATGTTGATTTTTTTATACAATGTTCATCTGTGTATTATCAATGGATTGGTTTGCAGTAACAAAATCTTGCATTTCAATCTCCACTCGTCTCGATCATTCATTTTTTCTGATACATGGGATGTTGTTTGGACTTTTAATGTGGTATTTTCCCCTTTATTTCCACATCCTAATGCCGTTGACCATAAAGGTTCATCCGCCTTTGGAAAGCGTTTACTACCTCCAGGACAAAAGAGTGCCCTAACCAGCTTGCCCTGATAAGATTAGCTGGACTTTTAGGGTTAGCTTATTCCGGCCAACATTCGGTCCCTGTCTATATTGGCCGACTGATGTTGTCGCTCACCCCCCACCACGAGAAGGATATAGATCTGGATTTTCTTTTCATCGAACCTGTGACCACAAGGCATTTTGCAGAGTCCTCAAGTACTTTTAGGGGGCAATAATACAATTTATTTCCGTCTAATATTAAGTGGTTCTTAGCGATGCTCAACGGTGAGAGAGAATAGCGAAAAAAATATATTAAACTATCGTCAGACGACCATCGATCAATAGATGTTTTTTGTTATTAATCTGGCAACACTTAAATATTTCTGGTTAGGTTTTTTGTTTTATTATTTAACTTATAAATTATTTCATGAAGAATATTTTGACATCATCAATTAACGGTTAAATGTAACTCGTTAATGTGAAATTAATTAATATTAGTTGTACTTTTAGCTATAGACGGATAGAAACAGTTGATAAAATTGATGGAATTATATTTTCTTTTCAGTACCGTGTGATTTTTATAACAACAGATAAAAACATAAAAGAAATTCCAAATTATGAACTGAAGCCATTGCTCTTTATTGATAATTTTGAGGATTGTAGAATTTTACATTGTAAAATTTACCGGTTATAAGTTGTAATGTTACTGGTTAACCGGTAACTTATTTACCGATAGCTTACTACCCCTGGATATGAATATCATCCAAGTCAATGGTCGCACTGCTGGCCATGACTAATTATCAGCCGCTACCTGTTTTACCTGGCATCATTTGTCAATCAGGCTAAGTCTCGTTTGGTACTAAAATGCTCGGCAAAAAACACGATCGACTGTTACTTAATATGGATTATTATTAATGATATCATTTAAATATTACATATATATTATTTAACAAATATTACATATAATTAAGCATAATTTTAACGTAACAAAGTGCTTTTTTAAGCATACAAATCTAATCAAAAAAGTATATTATTAACATTTTAAATTAACTATGAAACAATACCTTGGTAGGTAGTACTAAAAAGCGCAGATACAAGGCAAGCTCTAAATGAATCCTAAAGGCATCAAAATAAGTAATCCCATGAACACAACCATTCACGGTGCGAACATTAATTGACAAATCGCTGTCATTTGTAGACGATATTTGAATATCAGACTGTAATAAATTACATAAATGACATTAATAAAATGGAAAAGGTCATAGAAATTACATAAAAGATCTTACTATTCCGTCAGTGATTCAATTTACATTTTAAAAATCTTACATATTAGAATTATGCGATCTCAAACAGTTGAAGTGGTCTCCTTCAGCAAGTTGGGCTGCGGGTGATGTTCAATCACTTTGTGGTCATTAATCTCAACACCCTCTTGATGATGATGTCAGGTAAGGTGCTGACGAGGCCCAAGGAGTGCTGGAGGGCCCAATCATCGTCCAAATTATAGGCCTTTGGGGGCCTTAAGTCCACATGGGCCTATGCCAGTTACGTGTGACGACTCACGCAAATGTATACTTAAAGTTTAATATGAAATGTTAAATATGTATATGAAGTCATATTTATTGTATAAAATAGTAGAGAATAGTAGATTCAAAATTTCATTAAATACTTTTTTTAAATAAAAATAAGTGAGGACAGCATTTATTGATTTTAGAGCAATACGAAGCTCGCCAGGTCAGCCAGTATTAAATAAATAAATACTTACATCATTGTTTTAACGTGGGTCACACTAAGCACTGTTTATTCACTTGCAGAATATCGCTCATCAATGGTAGCTTTGTCAGCTCTCCACGTGTATAAACATACTGATAGATAAAGCTACGTTAAAAAATCACGAAGAATAAGAACAAAAGGAAGTTATTTATGGAAATAAGATGATTTGGGATTTGAGGAAATAATGATTTTTTTGCAGTTATTTGTTATGTTTACATGGAAAAGTAATGATTCGGTTGTTTTATTACGTATTCTAGATATGGACTCTTGGATATTCATAAAGTATACATAAATAATCAACATGGTACTATAATAGAAAATTATGCATGGAATTAAAAAAGACAGTATTGGTAAAGCTTAACGGGGTTAAAGATGTTATAAAATATGTTTTTTCGGTCTAAATTTGTTATATTTACACGAAGGAGTATGAATTCAGTTGTAGTATCACGTATTCGAGAGATGGACTCTTGGATCTTCATGGTTGCAGTCAACTCCGCCCACGCGAGTACTCTGGAGTCGGCTAATTACGGGGTAGGATCCACGGGCTCCAGTACTGTTCACAGATGCATTGTATTGATACAGCAAGCTGCATTCCGCCTTAAACATGCACCGGAGGCAGATGTAAATATGCTGCAACAGCAACTCAACCTTAGCTTGCTGCATCTAGACTCTAGAGCAAGATCGATAATATCTACATTTTTTTCTAACATACATTCAAAAATGAATAATTATTTTTATATGATACAAAAGCACGAAAAATAATATTATAATATGTAATAGAAATAGGTGAATATTCTTCTCATAGGGCTTGTCGCAAATTGTTGCCACACGCCCACGCAGTACTCTCATAGCTTCTATTATACTCATAAGAGTATATTGTTCCAAATTATATCTGCACTATAAAGCTCCTTTGAGCAATTTCTATGTAAAGTTACCCACGATCTTCCGATAAAAAAACCCAAGGGCTTATAGAAAATATAAGTGTAGTAAAATAACTAATTTGAGGCATATTTTAGCATGTGGTAATAAGTTTTTTGATGAGATCGGACTATTAGGTAGACACTGCTATAACGCCTGGAAAATTTGATTCTAAGAGGCGGCTTAATATATGTAGATGTAAATTTTAAAAATATGCTGAGAGCTTTGATCAAAATTATTATTAGTTATTGTTGGTACAATCTTTGCAGCAGTTTAATATAAAAATGATATATCTAATCAGTTTATAAGTTTTGAATCTTATAAATACAAATTGTTTGTATGATACAAAGTCCTAAAATACACCATATTAATCAATGTCTCCCTTAACGTTGCTGGTGTATAATACGTTTCGAACGTAGATGCTTGCGTAGAATACTGGATGTACGACAGCTTAACTTGGTGAAGATTGACAAGGTTAAAGAGAACGTAAAAGGCAGCCTTCTATACTACTCAAGAAGCGAAGGTGTACCTGCTTAGGATATATACTTCAGATGCCGCAGGAGAGCATTAACCATAGCTATCTTTTATTTAAGCCGCACTTGCTTGCACCGTCTTGAAAGGCCGTCAAGAACTATACACGTAAACATAATCCATGTCCTTATATGTGAGGCGAGGACCATGTCAGCACACAGAGACCATATGTATCAGTTATGGGAGCGTACATGGTGATGATGATGATTATCATCACACTCCAGTTCAGTTTCTGCTAGAACATCAGCAGCAGCCTCCAAGAAGTCTCATCATCGGTTTCGGATCGTCCATCAGTCATGTGCTGGTGGTTAAGTGGTTTCCTCGCGGGGAGCTTCATCCATCAGGCCTCGTCACCTCGCCCACGCGCCACAGTGGGCGCAGGAGGAATCAATTAGGAGGATTCGTTGCTCCCGCAGAGACGCTGATGAATCGGAAGGTGGTATACGACTATACCTAACAAAATTATGTTGACCAATTGTATTGTTTTAGATTTTTTTAATGTTTTGACAAAGAAAGATACACATAAACTCTTATATTGCAATATATTTCGTACGTTGTTGTTACGTACAGCTTTAGCAAGCAAACTCTTCATCATCATTTCCATGTCCACTCCCTTAACTGAAGCATATAGACATCACGAACTGTCGCCATATAGATCTATCAGCCGCCATGGTCCTCGCCTTATACCATGTCAGTTCTGCCTCCCACATATACTTCGAGTACAATTAGAAATTAACGAAATTATGTATAGTCTCCGACGGACTTTCAGGAGGTCGCAAGCCCGGGAAAAAATTTTATGCTCTCCTGCGGCATCCAAAGTATATATTCCAACGAGCCTCATCTTTACCTCTCATTCAACTGTAGTATGGAAGGTAGCCTTGTTCGTTTTTTTACCTCATCTCTCTCAAAAAGTCAAACCAGCGATATCTAAATTACCGAATTTTAATAAATTATTGTTGGTTGGTCATATTTGATTGCCTCTAAATAACGTTCAATAATAGACAATACAAAACACTGTGGGCACATGCAGGGAATCGCTTTGCTCATAACAGCGTGTGTTTAGGTTCTGGGTTCATTACCGCGCGGATCTGTGGCAACCGGGAAGCGAAATGATTGATTTAACGTAGAACAATCATCATTATCTAAATGGAAAGGTGTTACTGGTGGAACACTTCCAAAAAGGATACAATTTCAGCGCTTTATTTTCATATCATTCGCTTAATTCTTAAGAAATTCTACTACGCAGCTTTCTCTTGAAAACTACATCAGGCATATCCTCTTAAACTTCATCAAAACCAACTTAATAATACCTAGGCTAACCTAATTTAGCTTAACCTAACCTGAAAAACTTATATTTTCTGTAAACCTATTCGCATTGGTAGCCGATATATATTCCCCTACCGTTAACATCGGTAGCCGTGATATATCATTTTGCTACTTTCTTAGAATAGTTTTTTATGCATCACCTGATAGCTAAAGGGTACAAGAACCAATGTGATATATGAAAATAGACCAGAAAAGTACATTTATGCTTCAAATACTTGTTTTATAATTGACAGTATAATTTGTATTCCACCGAGCCGTAATGAAAGGGTTAATTGATCATACAAAAAAACTAAATAAATTATCATGCCAATAGAATTAATAATTATGCCCATAAATATGAATGTGGTGTCAAAAGAAATAGTCAATAAATTGATAAAAAAAAGGTATTTCATTTATTTCAGCTTAAATTGTTGTGAATTGAATATAAACTTCACACAAAAAAAAAATATTAATCTAAATGAATCATTTTATGCAACATGAAATTGTCGCTTTCATTGGTATTCAACCAACATCAACACACCAACCTTTATATATTTTAAAACGAATGAAACATGAATTACACCACTTTCTAAATCATGTACACAAATATCAGCTGCATAAATAAAGAATGCGTACCTAAATATATAAATAGAATAAGTTTTATTTATTTGTAACAATAATATTTGATAAAATAAGCATTATAAGTTGGTAAATGAACTTACCTGCCACCTGCCTTAGTTAGAGTAAACCGCAGTACATACGTACTCATAGTAAGTTTTAAATTGTTTCAATTTCAAAATTAGTCACATACAGTTGCTGCAACTATTACTACCTATGAAAAGTTTCTTCAATTTAGCAGTTTAGAGCTAATGTTGAAACGTTGGATGTTCCGGAAGTACGCATCTCCTTTGGTAGGTTGAGGTCAAACGTTTAGTGGTGAGGATTCCTTCACTGGCCTCGTGGGGCGGACAGATGAGGTGCTAACAAGAGCTGGAGGCCACACAATGTAAGCCACATGTCAAATTAACTCTAAACTGCTTAAAGTAGAGCCTGAAGGCAGCCACCAGAGCGGAGGATGCGGTGGAAAATACATACCACTTAAATCGGTTGCTAACTCAAGTAGGATTAAAATAACACCAGGGTTTTTTTGTTGAAAAAATAAGATTTGTTTGCTGTTTTGATTCACTACTGCATTTAAATCAACAAACGAAAGTGATATGCCGGCGGGTATAGCTCAATGGTCAAAGCGTTTGCTTTGAAAGCCAAAGGTCGTGGGTTCGAACCCCGAAGTAGATTAAAAAAAAGATTTCTGAGCTCTAAAATAAATGGTTGGTGTGAATTTGATCCCTCAATCGTAAAATGCCAGTCATAGCCTATTAATTAAAATTGATGGTAGACGAAAGTCGTCCCGTAAAGGCCACCCATTCATTGTAAATTCCTGTAATAAAAAGGACGATGCGTGAATCTCGGACTGTAGTCTATGACATTGGCGGATCAACACTCCACATGCAGCGCTTAGTCATATGCACCATGGTATGTGTCATCGAATTCACAGATGAGACATCAAAAATTACCATCTGTCGGTATTCTCCTGTATGTGTTTATATATATAATATGTATATTTTCAAAAAAACAGATCAATATAAGTAATTAAGCTTTACAATGCTCTCAAGCTTTATACAAATATTTTTAATCATTTTGGCATGCAATGTCCATTGTCTTGGTTTAACATTATAGAGCCGACTAAATCACAACTTTCTTTTGATGATCCCCTTCATACTGATATCTGCATGTTATAGCCCTTGCTGACTAGTACCGAAAACCTAGATATACAATCTTTCGTCACTTATTTCTGTTCGATTTTCGACATGCATGTGTTGCCATATTGGCATATGAGACTAGTTATATAGACCGCCGCTTGTGGCGCTGGGGGAGAGCCCATCACGAGCGCGAGAGTCGTGTGCCGCCCGTCGGCGAGAGCACATTGTATTGTGGCTCGGCCCTTATGCTGTGACTAGATCGGGCCATAAGTTTGTAAAGTTTATCGTAAATATATGTCAATGTGCCTCAGAAAAAGTCTGTGTTATTAATCTGCTTCTAATCCTGCCACCACCCGACGGAGAAACAACATTTTGAAAGAGAGGAGGCTGTTAATACGTAGATACAAAATGCACCTCTTTTCCATTTTTCGTAAAGAAAATTGAGGTTTTCAAAAACAATCCTTAAAATACTTGTAGTATCCAAGTATTTTACCAGTATTTTGTGCCAAAATCGTTAACGAGTATTTCAATTAGTGCGATGATTTATATTTAATTTTTATAATTAGTGTAAGTGCGTCTAGACTTCTTTTTAAGATTAAATTTTCAAGACCGTAAGGACTAAATAGGAGTCGTATAATCGACCCTGGAGGACCTAAATGGTCCCTTGCACCAGAAGATGGGACAAGTGACATGGTATAATTTAAAATTTATAATTGAAACAATCGGTGGAAGTAATTTACAAAAGTAATAGAATGGACCAAAGTTCATTCTACCAACGAAAAATACTCGACTTCTTACATATTTTAAAAGAGAATTATTTAAAAGAGTCTATTTGTAAATGATAAAATAAAACTTGGAAATATCAGTTCATCTATGAGAAATGTTAGTTAAGCAATACCACATTCATATATTTAGTTAAATATAATATCTTAGCTAGTATTTTTTTATGCAAACACATACAGGAGAATACCGACAGATGGTGATAGTAATTTTGAAGTCTCATCTGTGGAATTCTATGACGCTTACCGTAGTGCATATGGCTAAGCGCTGCATGTGGAGTGTTGATTCGCCAACGGAGATTCACGCATCATACTTATTATTACATAAATTTACAATGAATGGGTGGTCTTCACGGGATGATTTTCATCTACTACCAATTTTAATTAATAGGCTATGTGACTTGCATTTTACGGGTGAGTGATCAAATTCACACCAACCGGGGGTATTTTAGAGCTCAAAAATAGTTAACCTGTTTTTCTTTTTCTTTTAATCTCCGTCGGGGATCGAACCCACGACCTTTGGCTTGCAAAGCAAACGCTTTGACGATTGAGCTATACCCGCCGGCAGTATGATGATGATGTGATGATTGTAATGATCTATCTAAAATTAATATTGACGCATGCATTGTATTATGTTTTCATAGTAAAAAATCTTTTTGAACAGGTTTAACAGTTAATTTTCAAAACAAGATGTGAATGCTTCTCATGCTTTTATATACATTTTAATTCAGCATCGCGCATTAAAAATTATCTTTTCTTCAATTGGACATCTGGTTTACTTTTTATTTATTGCTCACGTAATGAGAAAGTGCTACAATTGAAGTTAATTGATTGAATTGATTCTTCGATGGGCGTCCGAGCCCGCGAATTATTTAGTTACTGCGGCCCGTGATTACTCTTATTACAGCCCTAGTGGTACTTTCTCGGGTACCGTACCGTTGCTCGGGCCTAAACCCCGCGACTCGGGGCCCGGCCTCTCGAGTGCTTCAAATTATCGTGATGAAATGATGTAAACACGCTTCCTGGCCACTTGCAGGGTCCTCACTAACTAAAAAAACAGCAATACTAACTGACATCAGCGTGATGTAGCCCTTCCTGGCTGGTACCGAAAACCTCGATATACAATCTTTCGTCTCTTATTTCTGTTCGCTTGTCGTACATGAATGTGTCGTCATTTTGTAATGCCGTTAGGAGGACTAGTTACATAGATCGCCACTTGCGGCGCTGGGTGTCAACGATCACGGCACCCGGTCAGTTGTGTGCCGACAGTCAGAAGGTCGTATTATGGCCGGCCCGGCATGTTATTCCGCCTGGGCCGGAAGTTTGTAAAGGTTATCGTGAATATATACCTGTATATGCTTCTGAAAAAGTCTGAGTGTTGCAGCAATACTAACTGACATCAGCATGATGTAGCCCTTGCTGACTGGTACCGAAAATCTCGATTTACGTCTCTTTTCTGTTCGCTTGCCATACATTTATGTGTCCGCTATATTCGGACTAGGTATATAGACCGCCGCTGACGGCGCTGGTGATCGACCACGAGCCGTACGGGTCAGTTATGTGCTTACGACCGAAAAGGTCGTAAGCACAGCCGTGGGCTTGTCATTCCGCCTGGCCGGAAGCTTGTAAAGTTTTAACATAAATATATGTCAATGTGCTTTTGAAAAAGTCTGTGTTATCAATTTATAATATTCCTTTATGCAGCGATCAACGGCAATAGTATGTTGCAAGCTCGGATCTCATTAGATCATTAAAATAAGGCCAAATCAAACGAGGACTGCAATAAAATTGGCTTCCGCCTGAGCACCTAGACATAATGGGAATTAAGGCTTCGGGAACGTTGGGATAATAATCCGAATTCTTCTAAAAATGCTGTTTTTTTTTTGATAATAATATGTTAAATATTTCAGAGCAAAACTATTAATTAAGCCAATGAGAATATTGTTTTAAAAACTATTTTATGACCTCACTAAAGTAAATTCAAATTGCTCATTTTTGTAAAATAACTGTGTCTCTTTAAAGTGAAAATTTTCCTTTTTATGCGAAAAAATTAAAACGCCGTACAAAAAATAAATCACTAAATAAATGAATTGCACATTTACAGATATTATAAGAAAATATTAAAATAATGAATTTTATAAGTTTTCTTACCACATACACAATTAGTCTTAAATTAGAAGAACCTTAAATTTAAAAAAAATGGCCATTTTCTACCATGCCTTTAGCAATATAACTATCATCCTATGATGCTTAAAAGACATATCTTTTTTAGATAAATACCTGTATTCATAAAAGTCACCATGATACCTAACTGAATGTGAGGACATATTCTTATTGAGGAAGTTTCCTGTGCAGCCCTGTCTGAAAACTCCTCTTCTGCAACTTGGTGCATCCATGGGTAAGTATGCATTACTTGTAGATGGAGCCACATCGCTGATCAATATTGCATTTCAGACAAAGGTGACTGCAAAAATATTTAAAAAAATTATCTGAAATTTTAAATAAAACTTACTAACATTTTGTTCTAAATGTTATTTTGAACATAACTGTGTTGTATTAAACATCCAAAAGTCTTTAAAGTAATTGTTATAACGAAACTCTTTATCTTAGATTCATTCAGTCAGATACGACACAGGGCATTTTGCCACTCTATTTAAATTGAGGGGATCAAGGTCCAAAACAACAAGTATCGAGGAATTTGCGGTGTACAAAATTATATGTATTTATATTAATAAGGAATGCTTACGCATCGATACGGCGCATTGATCATCCTAATAATCTGCCACTCTATGTGGATTGAAGGGATCAAGGTCCAAAAAAAAAAGGTAAATTAAACACGCGTCATTTATTCTAATGTTAATAATTACAATCACATAACATGAATTAAAATATTTCTTTTTTTAACTAAAACTTGAGTGAGTTACTCTCATTTATTTGAAATATTTATTATGACAGTGAATATTGCAGAAATGCGCTTTGCTCCGCCATCCATTCAGGCAGGTTGCTGCGGGCTGAGCTTTAGTTGGTCAGCGAAGCTTTTTATTATATTGATCATATTTTTTTTCGGTATTACGATTTTTATGGAACGTTACCTTAGCGAGGAGAGGCGCATCGATCGCCCGGCAGACAGTGACTACATCACCTGACTTACATTTACGTGATATTAATATTATTTAATCAATTATTATGTCTCAATGAGTGGATTTCGCAAAAAAAATTAAACAATGTTAAATAAAGTACAAATTCTGAAAGTCTGGATAAGATTATATAAGAAAAATATAGTTGGTCGGACTATAGTTTGTGTTTAGTTATAAGTCATTTAGAGAATTTTTCAGCTAAGGTTCCAGGTATTATTTCTATGGTGGCTATTTGCTCCATTTTGGTAACGAGTTCTCTCACAAATAGCATGAAATTTCGGGAAGGATTTCCCGGTCCCGTGAAGATCCTGAAATTCCTTCTCCGAATTCGTCCCGTCATACATCACAGCCCGACATTCATCATCCTTATCATTACCGAAATTAAATATGAATGGGTGGTCTTCACGGGACGACTTTCGTCTACCACCAATTTTAATTAATAGGCTATGACTGGCATTTTACGGGTGAGAGATCAAATACACGCCAACCGGAGGTATTTTGGAGCACAGTAATCGAATAAAAATCTTTTTTTTTAATCTCCTCCGAGGATCGAACCCACGACTTTTGGCTTGCAAAGCAAACGCTTTGACCATTAAGTTATACCGGTCGGCATTGATAAATAATAATAAATTAGATATTTTCAGCACATGATGGTCTTATTTGCTCGTAACGTGAACGTGAACGTGCCACGTCAGACGTCTTTCTTTTGATTTGCCAACGTTGCTATAGCATGCTTGTGCTGTCACCAAGTGACTGTCAATAGTAATGAAGCATTTGATATGTCACCAAACCGTTTTTACCAAAACCAACGACTACAACCAAGCGTATATGCAATCCCAAATTCTTATTATTAAATAATGATAAAAAATATTTTATTGTTTGTTGGAATATTGGTGAATATTGGCGTTAGTAATCTTGGTGAGTTGCACCTGAGGAGATCAGCTCTGGCAGGGCAGCAGGGGCCGCTAATGCCCGGGTAGCGGCCGGGCACCTAACGAGACTCTTTATTGGCGGGGGCGGGACCCACGGACCAAGGGGGACGCGTGAACAAACCCCTGCCAACCTTAACCATATCACATCACACCAAACTATAATAACTCACATCTTGTGCATCTGCACTTTAATTGTTATTATCTTCTTCGTAGTATCAATCCGGCGGATTGGTTTGCAGCAACAAAATCTTGCATCTCGATCTCCACTCCTCTCAATCCTCCGCAATCCTCTTCAGCTCAGCATAAGAGCTACAACTCACGTCCTCGAACACTTGCTGCAAATACTCCCGTCTACGGCGCCCTCTACAGTTGTTATTATACTTAATGTTAATACCGACTTAATTTTGTGTTATTCTTTTTTTAGAAATGCATATGTGACGATTGTATTTATATTTTTTAATTTACGAGATGTTTGTCAAAGTGTATGCTATATCAAAAAAAAAGACATCAATTTACATATGTAGCATGTTCCATTAGTATTAATATGATAAGAAGATAAAGATAAAATATGATAATATATTTATGAAATTTCATCATCAGCCTGTGTTCGTCCACTGTTGAACGTAGGCCTCCCACATGAGTCTCCATCCTTTTCGATCTTCCGTCTTTCGCATCTAAGCTCCTGCTATTCTTCTGATGTCGTCAGTCCATGACGACATTTACAACATAGTAAATAATATATGTTAGCTTTTAGACGGCAGTTCGTTAAAACAATATACTCCAGTTAGACTATGAACTAATCAAATTCAAAATTATTTGAAAATATACTCTTTTGTTGAAGGAATAATAAACAAACTCAAATAATTTTTTTCCCTGTAAAATAAATTTAAAAAAGAGTCATACATTAATATTTTTAACACTTTTTATGCAAATAAAATTTATTATTATCAAATTACATTGAGTAGTTATATTTCGGGTTGTTTTTATATAATTGATTAATATGTTTTTCACCACGAGCTTGTACTGCGTGTTTGCGCGCGCACTGAACATTGTAATTATGCTGCAGCAAAATATTGCGTCACGATCTGCAGCCAGCGGCTTCAAGAGATGCAGCGGAAGCTACCTGCGCAGGAACAATGCGACAAGACAGTGCACTGGCGAGTCGACGAGCAAGTGACGGAGCTCGTCAACTGGCAAGGTGATAAGTAAACATCAAAAGTTCCATGCTGCCTGTAAAAGAACAACGCGACAAGATAGTGCACTTACGAGTCAACGAGCAAGTGATGGAACATGTCAACTTGCAAGACATCAATTAAATATCTGAAATTCTTCGCTGTCTGCACAGTAAAAACACGACAAGACAGTGCACTGGCAAGTCAACAAACAAGTGATGGAGCACATCAACTGTCTTAGAAACTAGTAAATATATAAATATGTGAAGTTCCGCGCTGCCTGTGCGGAAACAACGCATCAAAACAGTACACAGTCAACTAGCAAGTGATAGACCTTGTTAATTGCCAAGATAAAATGTGAATACCTAAAGTTCTACGCTACTATAGATAAATAACGCACAAAGGCAGCGCACTGGCATGTCAACGAGCAAGCGATGGAGTACGTCAACAGCAAGGCAACAAGTACTCATAGATATCTGAAGTAACATGCTACATGTGCTGAAATTAAGCGACAAGACAGTGCACTGTCTAGTCAATGTGCATGTCAACAGAAGAATTTGATTTTGGAAAGACAACAAGCAAGTGGTGGAGCATATTAAGTAGGAAAGTAAATGTGTTTGTATCAGCAGACTTCATTGAGTAGAAATCAAGAAGCAAGTAAAAAGTTTATAACCAAAGCCTTGAACGACAAAACTACTTGCTTCCAGTCAAAGAAGATCTCAATCGAGCAGTTTTCTTTCGTGTTAAAAGCAAATGATAAAGAAGCATTTCAACATACATATATATATATATATATATATATATATATACATATACATATACATATACATATACATATACATATACATATATATATATATATACATATACATATATATATATATATATATATATATATATATATATATATATATATATATATATATATATATACATATATATATAATCGTGTCGGAAACAACAGGGTCAGATCCTGTCTACCCAGAAGTGGACGACGTCGATGGCGTTACTCTCGGTCATCATCAGGTCTTCCTGGGTGCAGCTACTCGGACACAGCGCACACTCTAGAAGGTGTGACAGGGTCTGCTCCACGCCGCGGTCACATTCTGTAAAACTGCTAGGCTTTCATTTGTGTTCTCATCTTGCATACTCCGGTCCGAAGTCTGTTAAGGGACCTCCATATATTCCACCCCTGGTCGTGTCCAGGGGCTAGGTTCTCTTTCGGAACAATCCAAGCATTCCCCTCATTTTACACTTATTTAATACTAATTGTTGATGTTGTATTATTTTCTGTTTTCCGAGCTCGTTTTTGCAGCTTGTTCTTGCCGTTGTAAAGGCTGCTCAGACAAACAGTTAACTTAGTAAGAGCTTGTGATCAGCTGTGCTCGTTGGTAACTATGTGCTTTAGTTAACGACTCTCTTGCCTGTATTTGCCTACGACGATGCTGCAGTGGCCATTACGGAAATCACTCATTCCTGACAACAGTCACGCACCTGCTGTAATTTTCAAATTCCAATTCATCGGATCTGATACGTTTAATATCGACATCTAAGGAGAACGACGGACAATCAGACGCTTGGATAGAATGACTGCGGTGGAGGTCTCAAATGTTTTTGCATAGACGAAATAATTATATGAATTGAGTACTGATCAGTTGTCAGTTGGAAAATTGGCTATCGTTCGAAAAAATGCCAGCTTAAAAAAAACAACACAAAAAAAGGATTCATTACATTTGTAGTACGAAATAAACAAATTTACTTTCAAACTACAAATCGAGTACAGTCATCCAACACTTAGTCATACTTAAAAATGGCAAGCATCAAAAAATTAGATTTCTTCATCACAGTCTCTTGGTATTTTACTATATGTTTTTATCGTTGAAATACCGACGTGATCTATAATCACGTCGATATTTCAACGATAAAAAAAACTTCTTCTTATATATAAAGGACAAATCCGACCTATCCTTGAATACGGCAGTCACCTTTAGATTGGAGCCCCAAAATACCTTCTAAAATTAATTGACTCAGTTCAAATAAGAGCAATTCGTTTGATAAACAATGACACTTACGTCTAACCTGCAATCAATGGAACACAGACTTAAGATTGGTTCACTTAGTCTTTTCTACCGTTATTACCACGGTCGCTGCTCTTCAGAACTTAAAGAACTAATTCCTCCTGCACCCACACACAACCGACAAACTCGTCTTACACTTGCCGCACATCCATAAACGGTTAATGTGTGTCGACCAAGAACTGGCAGTTTCCATATTTCCTACCTTAATGCCACCGGTAAGCTATGGAATGCTCTTCCACCGTCTGTGTTTCCTCCTTCCTACAATCTGGATCTCTTCAAGACTACAGATAAATATACACTTGCAATCTCCCCAACCCACACACAAACACGAATACAACACACGTTTCCCGCATGAAGCGTCCAGCCTCCCTGGCTGAGCGTCATAAAGTGCACTGGTCTTGACCGGGTGTGCTCTCCTGCATGCGTTTACATAAAAATAAACTCGTAGACATAAATAATATAAATAAGTATTTAAAGTCTATTATAAAAAATCATTTTAGGAGTTTGAAATAAAACACAGGTGTATAAATGACTAGTCATGTATTTATTTAATCCTTGTACGTTCGGCGCATCACCAGGGATGTCCTGAACATCAAACCTTACCTTATCAACAAACACCGTCGTTAGTCAGTAGTAAAAAATAGTTTTCCGCAGTTTTACACAAGTATTACTATTCATATATTTTGAGACTACCTTTTTAATGCAAAAATAGCAACACGATAAAAATAAAATTATTCAATCCAATGAAAGACAATGAAAAATTGAAATGCATAATAATTAACACATAAATATTGAACACTGCTTGGATAGGATTCATGTGTCAGATATGAAGATGCTGAGGTGGGCGGGCGGTGTGACTAGAGTGGACAGAGTTCGAAATGAGCATATTCGGGGTTCATTTCGGGTGGCCTCCATACCAGAAAAGATAAGGGAAAACCGCCTAAGATGGTATGGGTATGTGGCACGAAGAGGACCGCATGGTGAAGAAAGCCCTCAACATAACCACGCTGAGAAGAAGACCTGTAAGACCACGGATATACACAAGCAACCTGGACTGCAACTGTAGACAAGGATCTGAAAACTCTGGGCTTGATCGAGAATGCAACGCAGGACAGACAGACATGGCGAATGTTCACAAGGAGAGCCGACCCTAGATGATGGGAAATGGCGAGGCTAAAGAGAGAATTATTGAACTCTGCTTGGAAGTAATATTGATTCTGTGCATGTAAACGTATTGTTGAGAATGCCACAGAAAGGTGGAAAAAAAACATTCAATTTCATAATGTATGTCATTACACACATCATGCATAGTACATAAAAGAGGAAAAACATTTCATAAAGTGATATTTTTCGACCATAGTATGTTGAAACAACGCTTATCGTTCGATCAAGAAGTTAAGCAACATTGGACGTAGATCTATTTGGATGGTAACCGCCTCAGTTGCTCGCCACGACAAAATGGTTTAAATTGAAAGAATGTAAAGGTCTGCATTAGATCTCTTTTAGAACATTGATTAAAAAACTCTCAAATATACAAAGGATAATACAACTTCATTGCCTTTAAGCGCCCTGGCTCTCGCCTTGGAAACTGTCGGGAACATTGCGGAATAGTCCTTGTCGGTTACAGATAGCACTAGGAACAATGCATCAGCTGACAAAACTATGCAGCGAAAATTTGTGGCGACCATATGACACAGCTATAACCGGGATATATAAAGGAAAAGATAGATGAAAAAGCATATTTCATCATCTTATCCGTTTTACATGAATATGAGATGAGAAATTGCAAAAACTTTAAAATATTGGATTTTTTTAATTTTACAAGAAATCAAAATCGACTCTTTTTGTTTCATAAATAAATATGTTTTCCATTAAACTATTAGTTCACGACAAGATTGGTACAGATGAGATGGAAAATTTCGATATTTTTTTTTTAATATTTAAATATGGAATATTATAATATAATTTTTCATAGTCTTCCATTGTATTTGACGTAACTACTTGGGTTAATAATACAGATATTTTCGGTAAAACTTATATCTGAAATGACACATCAATTATTCTAATGATAACCTAATCTATGGACCTTAAAAACATTATACACTATATAATATTTTCAATACACGGAAATAAATTCATTATCATAAAAAATATAATTACATTAATTTGATTGCAAAGAAATAATCGATTACATATAAGGTACTATTCAATGCTTATGTAAAAATAGAGCTACAGACTTTAGAAAAATGTATAATAATATTTTATTAAAAAATCTAGACATATTCATTGTTGTTCGTTGGAATTGCTTTTTCAATCAGCATCACAAATTAAATCTCACAAAAATAAGACTGCGTAATTTTCAATCACTCTATACGTAATAATATATCAGCTAGATTCGACATCGAAAAATAGAATAGATAGTTTTGAAAAATGGTTCTCTATTATTATATCATTATTTTCATACCAATTTTTGAAATACTTTAAAAATATTGCGTTATATATTTGCCAAAAAAGCGCTATTTTAAGCCACACACTATTAAATATGTAAATATATAAAAAAAAAAAATGTAATTTTAGAGCGTAAGGTTAATGACCCGACTTCATTGAAAAAATTATGAAATTCATATGCCTTCGTTACTACAGTCCTGTCTAATCAAGTCCCTGAACTTCTGCGACCTACACTGGAGGTCCTTGAGAAACATATATGTTGCCAGGTGGATTTTGAGGTGCAGAGATGTACCTGTATGATGGAACAAGAAATGTGCAATGGCAACTGATAAAACTAAATTGCAGCAAATTTTGTTTCAGATTTGAATCGAATATGGAAGATAACTATTCTTAAATCTACACTATTTCGTTTATCGGTAACATTATGTAATCAACATAATTTCAGAAAAAAAGAAAAACCATTTTCCAGTGCAAATAAATAATAAAAAACAACGCAATATTTGAATAATATATTTAAACCTTTCGCATCGGTTGTCGGCATATGCCGTCAAAGATTCCCCGACCGTTGAAATTGATTGCCGTGATATATCGTTTTGCTACTTTCAGTACTCATTGTGACATCTACGGTAGGAACTTGAAACTGCATTCATTCCCTCATGTATCAACCTACATGTATTCTTTACAGGAATCTGTATAGCATGTGAATAAATATCGTTAGGTTTCGTCACAGGAGAGATTTTTCTGTAAACCCATGTGTCAATGCCACCACATGTATGGAGTTACATAATGAACGTTTGTTAAATATAATATTTTTTATGCATCATCTGATAGCTAAAGGATAGAAAAACCAATGTGATATATGAAAATAGGTCAGATAAGTACATTTATGCTTCAAATACTAGTTTTAAGCAAAAAAATGGTTTGAAAAATTCACGCCGTGTTGACAGTATAATTTGTATTCCACCGAGCCGTAAAAAACGGTTAATAATATTGTGTGTGGCTGAAAATAATATCTTTTGGACAAAAAACAACAGGAAGTTTTCATGCATCTTCTTACGAGTAAGTTTAGCTGAATAATGAACTTTACACTATCTACAATTTTATGGATGACAATTATTCGTTGATTACATTCTGACATTCGAAAATAAATTCATCTTTATGCTATTAAATCAACAGTTCTTGATATTTATGAAATCAATGCCGGCTTTAGGTGGTGGCGCAGTGGGTTGGCTGCCCAGGGCGCCGAATGAGTTAAGGGCGCTAAAGGCGGCCTGGGGGTGTTTTCTGAAGATTTCGCCTCCAACCCAAAAATCCATGGGGCGCCAGATTTTTTTGCCCAGGGCGCCACGACGTCTAAAATCGGCACTGTTTGTAATTGTATGAATTTTAACCGTAAATATTTTTACGTATGAATTCTTACACTCGAGTAAGACATGATTATTGTACACGTAAACAAAATATTTTTACACGAATTCGAACAATACGATTGGTTCAATGAATTATAAATTGATTAATAATAAATAGGGTATATGTCACACGAAAAGTTGAGCATAATTTTCAGTTGATAAAAAACACCAAAATCGTATAGCACAGTTAAATATTATACACAGCAAATTATATAATGACACTTATTGCATGTAGTATTGATAACGTTACCCATATCATTATTTATGATTAACCTCAATTTCATTGTGAGAATATGAAAATTGAGTATCAAGTTATCTTCTTATCCATGATTCAGAGAATTTTCAGTTTTTTTAATGTAAACACACACAGGAGAATACTGACAGATGGTTCGCTTGGTGAAAACCCTCCCGTCCTGTTTTTGGAGACCCAGATAGGGACCCGTTACTTGTTGATTAACCTGACACTCTAATAAAATACTTTGAGTTAAGAAGCATTGCTAGGGCGTAACCTTTTGATCGACAGATGATTTGCAAAAGCTATTAACTGCAAAGATTTTAATAATCTTAAATATATTCTTTGACAATTGTCTTAACGATGGGGACGTCATGAATACTACAAGCATTGAGCATTACTAATTAAAAATAAGTCTCCTTTCATATTTAGTGTGAGACAATACAACAGTGCAGTACCGGTTTTTAACTCTGCGGCGGCCTGGGGCATTTATTTTTCTAGCTCCCCATATTGTTTATATTTTAAATAATATAAGAAAGATTGGCGCCCCTAGCTTATTCGACGCCCTAGGGCACCAAACCACTTCGCCACCCCCTAAAACCGGCACTGCAACCGTGACAGTAAAATATTACTTTAATGCTTAGCTTTATTATAAAGTTTGCTTAAAAATAGTTGTGTTTTTTTGAGGGAGATTGTTTATACTAGAGTTGTTACATTGGTCATTAATTTCAAGTCGGGGATTATTGCATTTTCGGTTCAGTTCAACTATAACTGTCATTGAACATATTTGGAAGTACATTGTGAGAGAATTTTGGAACCGGCCCTCACAAAATCTATCAACGGTAAAGCCGAAAATATGAAACTAAACTATTTATATTTAAAACTGTATATGAAAGACTGGTTGCCCTCGGCGCCCCTAGCTTATTCAACGCCCTGGGACACCGATCCACTTCGCCACCTCCTAAAAGCGGCACTGGTTAAAGCCAATTTTTCCAAGTAGTGAGCAAATATGCCAAAAATAATTTTAATAATTAATATTTTTAATAAATATTTTGCGTGGCATTTTATTCTTCCAGGTATTTATTATTGCGCAGGGCCGGATCCAGTGTGCGCACAATTTAATTTAATTTAATTTAACTCTACGTCTCTTTAATTTAGAATAATATATTAAAATACGACATGTCGAATAAGAATCCACACTGTAACAATCACAATAATTAATACTTTCACATTAAACTGTTATTTAATTACTATCTCTTAAAATTCTACGCTAGCTGAGAAAACCACCATTTTGAAAAGTATATTTAAAATCAGAAATAGGTTCAGTAAAATACTTAAACAACGAATGAGAAATCATAATAGATTGATCTAGATAAAAATAAAATGTCATTTATTATTGAAACATTTCAATATAGACATTTCATGATAGGTACAAAGCATCCTTAATTATTTTATGGATAGCAGTTGGTATCACTGCACTGTTTGGACACACATGCAAACACACATGTGTTGCCAATTTAATAATAAATGACGCCTTTTCCCAACATAATCATAATTATCTTTATTAAAAATAAAATTAAATTCATTGTATAGGACAATTAAACAATCTCATTTATCCGCACAGTCTATCTCATAGGTATTTAATGATACATCTTCACACACAAATGTATTGCCCTTCTATAACGAATAACCTTCTTTAGATTTCTAGATTTTTAAAATAAAATAGAAAAAAAAATGTAAGCCCATAATCCATTTTTTTAATTAGAGAACAGTTGCAGCAGGAGAACAAAAAAAAACCTTCAATCTGGTTTCCCAGAATCACAATATTATGAAGACAATTGGCAACCATTTGGAAAATAAATTCAATGGAAAATTAAATGGATTTGAGATTGATTTATCAACTTGTTTTTAGTCACGATCTAGGATGGCTATATGCTCCGAAATGGTAGCGGCTAAAAAAAGACTAGGAGCCTTTGAGATGTGATCATACAGAAGAATTCTTGGAATTTCCTGGAGAGACCATGTCACGAACAATGAAGTTCTCAGCATTATCAAGTAGGATAGACACCTAATAAGAACCATCTCAGAGAGGCGAGCCCGATGGGTCGGTCACATCATGCGCCATGATGGTGTGTTCATTTCACGACATTGTGGAGGGGATCGTTGAGGGTAGAAACTGTAGAGGGCGCCCTAGACGGGAGTATTTGCAGCAAGTGTTCGAGGACATGAGTTGTAGCTCTTATGCTGAACTGAAGAGAGTTGCGGAGGACCGAGAGGAATGGAGGATCGAGATGCAAGATTCTGTTGCTGCAAACCAATTCACCGGATTGAAACTACGAAGAAGGAGTAGTAAATTGATTTCTCAAGCACATGCAGGCAGAGATGTTTCCTATGACTGGCTATGACAAATTGATTGCTGGCAGGCCGACTAATCGCAACACCTGCCTCTTGGGAGAGGGATCAGACTGTTTAACCAAATCGCCTTGGATGTTGATATATTTCACGTAAGGGAGGCCCAATTCAGACATGAACTCCACAAGTTTCTTTGGAGGAATAATTTTTAGGCGTCGTTTGTTTGATGAGCATTGGGACCTCATGTTGCTTGTCTTTATTACTTTGTTCTAAGTACTTAATCATAAGTACCTATCTTTGTATATATGATACTTTTTTATTTTAGGATAATTTCTTATTGTACTTCAGAAATTAATTAAGTTGTTCAAATTTGCAATGTTTCTGTAAGGAAAAAAAATAAATAAACACAGATCGCAACCCGCCTCGACATATCGCGTTCAGGGTTCATAAACCCTAGGTCATTAGTATTAGAAGGGCACATAATCATTTCAACACGATTCATCACTCACATATATTGATATATTGTTACGCTCTTATTATTCTATTCATACTTTCAATATTCAATAATAAAACACCGAGAGAAATCCGAGAGTTTTGTCCTATGTTAACAACGATAAAAACTCCACATTCACCGCAAATCTATGCAAATATTGATTATACATCACTTATACAAGATCTTAATGACAAATAGTTTAGAGATTTGAAAATGTTCCAATTCTTTTTATCAAAAAACTGTGTTATATTTTCTTTGGGCCTTTAGACTGCATGGCCAGTTTCCTTGTATCTGCATTCTTCATGAGTCAATTCAGAGCAATTTCATAATATCTATCTTAACCGTATGGATGCCATGACACTGAATAGATCTATATGCAACGCCTCGTGGATTATCGAAGATTTGAACTCCTAAATGGTGTGCAATTTTAACCATTTTTTTTCTTGGGCAGACGATAGATGTCGCTATAGACCCAAGCTATAACATTGACCGAATATATACAGTTTTATAACACACCGGTGTGCTCACGGCACTGGCGGGCTTCCCGCAGCGGACCCATATTTCGGCTCATGGCATCCATACAGAAATAGTAGAAAAGAGACATGTTTTCTACATATCAACTATAGATTTGTAAATGTATAGTAAAATTGCAGTAAATGGAAGAAAACATAAGCCATAGCAACTTGTATAGTCGGCCGAGTAACTGAGTGTCCCAAAATGCGGATGAAACAAGTTATAAATAACACAGTTCTGATAATAAAAAAAAATGAAACCAATATTTTCTGGTCTCTATTTTAAAAATGGTTTCACACCTTTTTAGTTTTTTTGACACTACAATACAATAATGTCCCTGAAATTCTGAATTCATGAATTTCGGCTGCTAATACATATTTTTTTTATTATTTTTGGCAATTCACAACCTTTTCATACATTCACATTTAAGATTCTCTTACCAATCAATCTTAATTAATTTAAGGTGGGGTTTTTTAATCATCTGCCTTCCCAAACTCATGAAAATAAAACATAGTTATCTTTCATTTTGACACTATGGTAATATTCAAAATATAATTAAAACATAGGATATTATTTACTTTACGCAGTGCTAAAAATGATATGTATATAAGTGACAATAGTTATAATATTCTTATAAAAAAAAAATATAAATTTTAAAAGTTATAATATTTAGAATTAAAAAAAAAAGATTTTCAAATATATTTTCACATTTGAATATTGCATTAAAATAAATAGATATTGGTGAATAAGATTGCTTTTAGATAAAATTAACCCTTTCGCATCGGTAGCCGATATATGTTGTGTAAGATTCCAGTACCGTTGACATCGGTAGCTGTGATATATTGTTTTGCTACTTTCTTAGAACAGTTTTTTATGCATCATCTGCTAGTTAAAGGATACAAGAATCAATGTGATATATGAAAATAGACCAGATAAGTACATTTATGCTTCAAATACTAGTTTTATAACTGATAGTTTAATTTGTATTCCACCGAGCCGTAATGAAAGGGTTGAATATAAAAGCTAAGTAAAATTGAATAATGATTTAAATTTGTATATTTGATTTCAATATTACAAATTCATCGAAAGTATTTTATTTTTACTTTTAGGATTATTTCCATCCAAAGATCTCTGGTTACAGTGTTTTATTAATACAGTATAATATTTCGCTACAATCTTAAAACCAACTAAACATTTACAAGTTGTATGGAAGTCATTGGAAATAAATCAGTCGAAGTTTCTTAACATTACACATTGTTAAAAAAACGATGTTTTCAACACACGATTATTAACAAACAATACAATAGCATAAGAAAGTCTTGTCATTAATAATTATAAATATATAAAAATTTAAATATACTTTTCATGCAGAAGAAACGACATCTAAAATATAAGTTAAATATCATTTAACTTTTATAAAATTGAAGATGCTAGATACACAAGAAAAATTATGTTTCTAAGCATCACTTGATTTCTCGTCAAGAATATGTACGAGGGTTATCCCTAAAATAAGGTTCCCATGGCGCTACAGTCCTGAAATGCGTGATGTGGGTGCTAAGAATGTTGACCGTATGGTAAATTTGGATGAGGTATTGTCAAACACCCACCCTACAGCCCGGACTTAGTCCAAAGTGAATACCATCTCTTCCTTGACATGAAGAAACACCTGGGTGGAAAGCATTTTGGCGATAAAGAAGAGCTGGAAGAAGCGGTTCTCAGGTATCTGCGTGGCTTAGCGACAGACTTTTTTGACTCGGGCATTCAAAAGCTCGTATACCGCATGCAAAAATGCATTGGCCTCAGTGGCGACTATGTAGAAAATTAGGTAAAAGTCTGAACTTTCCAAAAATGTACGCATTCATGAAATTAAACATGTTCTACACTGTGAAAAATCACTGGGAATCTTATTTTACGGATAACCCTCGTATGACTGTGTATTTAGAGCCAATGCAGCCGAATATTCAAAAATAATATTACATTCATACATTGGATAGTAACAATTCTTTTGATTTGTCCTTTTTCATTCAATTATTTTGATAAGATAAAATGTATTATTTTTATTCACCTACTTATCATCGTTCAAAGAAAATTACTTCTTTCACTCAAGTAATAAATGTATTAAAAAATGTTAAAATTCAATTGAAAATGATTAATTACATATATTCAAAAATATGACTTCCAATTAGAAATATTCTATAAATGATTCAGATGTATACAAAAAAATAGATATACATATACTATACATAAAATTCTTTTTTCAACGCGTCAATCCAAGCACAAAAATAACGGCAGAAGCGGGATGCGAACCGCGGACCTTGGAAACCAACTATGCCCAGGTTGAAAAAAGAATTTTATGTATAGTATATGGATATTTAAGTAATAATAATATTGTAATATAGTCAATGATCTATAAAAGTAGATTAGAATATTGAAATAATAAAATAATATTCTAATAAAAATTAAAAAATTCATGAAAAAATAGATGTTTCTCGAAGTATAAAATGCAAAAACATTAAAAGACTATAATTAAATAGTCCCTTCGATCAAACAATTGATTTTCCATTTTTGAGACTCCATTCTGTTCACAGGCTCCCATTATTTTATCAGAAATTTACTTTTTAAATTATATTTCTCAATATAAAATATATAATAATAATATCATATTCTGGTAGTGTCTAAATTGGTAAAACTTAAATCTAGATAATTTATATAATCATTATAAAATATTGGAATGTATCGCTAAATAATACAAGTCAGTTTCGTTTCACACACAAGAAAATATTCTCATTTTGTCCTCTTTTAAAGAATATAGTTCTAAACACAGTCACTTTAGTTCTAAAATCAATATTCAAATTATAGTGTCTTCATAAGAATAAAATCAATCAATTCTACTCGCTTAAGTAGAATAATTGTAGTAATTCTCAACCCCATAGTTATTAACCATCAATATCGTCATTTGAATTTTTCACAACTCTTGTTCACTTCTATGGTTGTTGAAATACATATCGTGTCAGAGCTTATGACGTACTTTTAGATCATTTTAAAATTGATAATTAAAATAAATTGTCGATATCTAAACTGACATCTCATCAATTTTCGTTTAATTGTTACATCATTTTTATTTTTCATCTCCTAATTTCTTGTACGTTTCTTTTCATCATTTTCTTTTCTCAATCTATATTACATGATTGATATATTTTTTATTTTCATCCTCAGTGCACTTTTCATATCCACGTTTTACAACCTTCACTTAATTTTCTCAATAGTGGATATAAACATACATAAGAATATTATTTTTGTGTTCCTATGTAATAAATATAAGTGGTTTTTTTTCTGAAAAATTATGAGCCATGATCTTTTTCGTGAATCTCAATCGTTGAGCACTTTTCCTTGTTTGTTTTATGATACATCAAGGTGTAATATAGAACAAATTCACACTACTAACCCTGCTTTATAAAATTCATAGGAACAAGTCACATTTGTGCTGAAGTACAGTAGTTCGACGGCAACACACAAAAAAAACAATATTTACAGTGAAACACGAAACAATCATGTAATACTGTAAAAATTATAATCGTCGATAAATGATTTAATCGCATCAATGCACATCATTGCTCTCTTGTATTTTCAGTTTAGTTTGCGTGTACGCTTCGGGGTTTACGACTCCGTTTTCTGTTTTATCGGCTGCCCCGATTTTCGGTGGAATCGGTGGCGGTCCATCGTCGATCTCGAGATCCGCATCCGGGATTATGTTCATGAACTGATCAAGTTTGAAGGTTGAGTTGATGGTTGCTGCGTAGGTACCGTTGAGGTCAGGGGTGCGGTTGAAGTCTCTGGAGTCAGAGTTGTAGCAGCAGGCGCTGGGGCGACAGTCCTCATAGGCGAGGCTCGCCAGTGCTCCACTCAGTTCGCTGAGACTGGCTGTTGAGATGCCTGAGTCTCGCAGATCTGGTGTGCCGCAGATCTCCTCAGCGGGCGGTTGCTTGTGACTGCGCTTCGGGATGCTGGGCGGCAGGTTTTCCATGGACGCACGCTTGTCAGATGCTAAAATCACCAAAAAAATGTTTTCTTATTATGTATCGTAAGGTAATTTATTGTTTTTTTTTACATTGATTTTGTATTATTTTCTTTTTATAATTTATTGACATCAATTATATGCAATATATTAAAAAAAACTCACTTAGAGAGCGAGGAGGTAGTGGCGGGGCTGATCCTTCTGAAGCCTGTGGCGGGGAAATAGAACCACTGTCCACTTCTCTGTAACATATATAAATTTCATTAAATATTAATCCAACCAAATCTGCATTGAACTAATAAAAATATTCTAGTTGAAGAGGATTGTTAAAATCCTAGTAACAATATAATAAAATAAAAGCTGAAAAATTTATAACGAAAGAATAAACAGAATTATTTAAAAGAAGAAAAATAACACTCACCTTGAAAGTCTCGTGAGCGGTCGGAGAGGTGGCGATATGGCTTCAACCGATTCAGAAGAATACTAAAACAAAGATTATTCAGTCAAGGAGTATTCAGTTATTCAAAAAAAAAAAAAATATTAAAAAATGTTAGCTTAAAGCATGACACAGTAGATCATATAAAAAACAAATTCATATATTTTATTATTATTTACATATATTGGAGTTGACAGTTTATACAAACATAAAAATAATAAGTAAAATATCTTACAACAGGCTTGGTGTAAAGATGCGAGTCCTCATACGTGGATACGTCTCCAGGTTCTACCTGAAGGCTTTGAGTGCGTCGCTCATTAGGTAGAGGGGGCAAAGGTGTGCTGCAATAACAAAGCATCAACAATATTAACGTGACATCTATTGAAGAGTAGAATATTATATATTGGATAAAAAGTGTTTGCTTACTTCACTATGCTCTCTGATTGTTGCCTCTTGACCCTGACGATGGGTCCCAGGGATTGCTTGAGTTGTCCAAATCTCTCCAGCAATCGTCTGTAATCAAATGTATTAATAATTTAAATCTGAATTAAGAAGTTGTATTTTTAACATATCATACATCAAAGTATCTGATATATATTTACAAAATTTACAAAGCTCTCTTTTGATATAAAAATCTGTAAAGGAAAAAAGCTGAAAATATTTGGATGAAAAATACAAGAATATTTGATCGAATTCTAGCATGAGAAGATTTTCAAAAATGAATCAAAATATTTTAACCTAGTATCCTTTTTAATCACGTTTTGCCAGAAATTTTCAAATAGCTTCAACATTCCGTTCATAATGAAAAGTGTTCAAAATAGTTTAACTGGTGATTTAATCATAAAGCTACCCGACTATAATTGGTAAACCAATGGACAATTCTTTTCTAACCAGTCAGACAAAACCATTGCAAAAGCCATAGTTCTGTTGCTTCTTTGATCAAGTTTGTCTACAGCATTGGACTTCTCCCTTTTAGTGTGTTTTTTATAAATAAAGTAATCAATATATACCGGTGCAAGGGTTGAACACTGGGGGGAGCCAGGCGTCCATGGAGGACTAGCGCAGCCTCCAGCAGTCTGGCCTGAGCAGCCAGCAGCGCGCGAAGCCGTGACACTTCACCACTGAGCCGCGGCCAGTTGGTAAGGAAGTCGGGGCAGAGGAATGCCTCCTGGTACTTGCTGGGGCCGCCCATCACGTTAGCGTCAATGATGCCCTGAAGAAACACAATAAATGTGGTCAAATTCAACGTGTTATTTTAACATTCAGCCGATACAAGCTCTTCGTGAAACAAGCCAAGCTGGACTGACGCCTTAATGCTCGCCAAAAGCTTACCAAGACAATCCATTAAAAGTGATGGATGTTCCCCACCACACGCCCCCTTGATGCCACTCATCACTTTACATAGTTCTTTAGCCAAGTTGAAGGTCTCCTTTTCATCAGCTTCACATTAAATAATCAATTAAGACATATATATGTTCTTTGCTTTATTACTTAATAATAAAAAGATTTCTAATTTATGTACCTGTAGTCTCATAGAGAATGGATTGATGTTCCTGGAAGGTTCAGCCGTGTAGAGCGCCACCAGCTGCCGAAGTTCTTTCTCAACAGTTTCCATGGTCTCACAGGCATACTGAAATGTATAATTGTAGCATAAAGGGTTACATTAAACTGTGAAGAAATAAGATGAAACAATTGCAGCAGACAGTCTGACTTTTTGATAAACTCATAATATGTATTTATTATATAATAGGATTTCCAGTTTTTTGAACTGTTGATTTTAAAAAAATGACATATGAAAAGGTATTTAAAACAAAGCAGACAATTCATTTTTTAAATTGGTTTATGTTTTAACCCTTTTGTATCGGTAGCCGATATATGCCGTCTAAGATACCCCTACCGTTGACATCGGTAGCCGTGATATATCGTTTTGTTACAATATGGACAAGAATCGATCTTTATTTTATATGATATATTATGTTCTGTCGGAGCTTTCATGTTTTATATTCTTGTTTTTGCAAACATGTATACTATATAAGTTTGCCTATAAATAATTTCAGTCAGTTTGCAGCCTTTTGGAAGTTACTCAATTTTAACATTTTGTAATTTATTTATTTTTATAATAAACACTCTGTGTGAGGTTTAGAATGACTTAATTTACCTGAATTGGAGCAATCTCTTCCACAGAGCGATTGACAACTTCCGACCATCGCAGGATACCCGGCAGTTCATTCTCCACCACCAGGGTGCTCCTTTCAATCCAGAGACTCTGAAAATGAAATATCAAAATGAATCCGAAAGTTAATTTTGAGTTCTATAATGATATATACCTTAAAATTAACTATAATATTTTAGTCAAAATCGATTGCTTTACAATTTATCATGATCAAATTCATCCTGCATAATATAATACACATAATCCAGCTATAAATCTCTACATACTACTCTTTTTTTAACCTATAATAATGTTATTGGAATGGAATGCCGCAGGAGAGCATAAACTATAGCTGCCTTTTCTTCAAACTCCGAGGCTCGCGGCGTTCTGAAAAGCCGTATATATATCGAACAATACATGGAATATACTCGGCGGAGCTGCGGGATGTGGAGCTAACATGGGATGATGAAAAGCAAATGGCGGCTGAAAGACCTTTGTGGCGGCAGTTCGTGAATGCCATATGCTCCGGTTAGGGAAGTAGAGATGGTATGATGATGATGATGATGAATAATGTTACAAAATTCCTTGGTTGAAATGTTACACTTATAAAATATACCAATTAATTACCTTCACCTCTTCAAAATAAAATATTCACAATTTTGCTGCAGAAGAATATGTACTACAATTTGTCCAATAACTATTAAAATCTTTTGTTAATGTTGCTGTAGGTTCTTCATCATGAACTGACCTTGAACTCGTTGTCCTTATCTACAGGTCCTTTATGTTTGGGTCTGTCGCGGTAGAAGGTCTTAAGGTGATGAGCCTGGTAGTGACGGGTGAGGGCCTCGGGGGCCGAGGGACCCAAGCCACCTGCTCCCGGGGCTGCCACTCCACGCACGTTACAGATCTGTATATCTGTAAACAAATACAAAAAAACGAGTGCATTTTAGAACACAGTTTGAACGGGATTTTTACTATAAATTCTATATCTATTAACTATAATAAGCAGTTTATGCAAATTTCACCCGCAATTCTCCTACATCTGTACCATATCTAGAATATATTATTATCATCAGCTTGTGTCCGTCCACTGTTAAACGTAGGCCTCCCGCATGAGTCTCTTTCCACTTCAATCTTCCGCCTTACGCATCAAGGCCACTCCCGCTATGGAACATATGGTCACTATAAATGGCCACCACTTCTTTCAGCTGCCACTGTCTATTCCTCGTTCTAGGACATATCTGCACCTGACGGTCCACTTTCTGTATTCTATTGACTGTTATTTTGTCTTCTTTATGTAACTAAATCACTTTTCTATGCATGTCGTTTTTCTGTATTCTATTGTCTGTTATTTGTTTTCTTTTTGTAGTGTCTTTATATTCTATTATCAGTTATCTTGTCAATAAATTAACCTCTATATGTATTACTTGGAACTAGATTCCGTTAATAAATAAATATCCGAAGCACCAAAAATGGCAATTATTAACATACATTGAGTATCAGAGTTCAGAATGCTGTCATCTGGTGGAGAATTCTTCATAAGGATCTGTGCAGCGGGAAACTCAGCCTGAAGTCTCACTGTGAAAGCTCCGATTCTCTCATATTCAAGCCCTCGGTACACAAACTGCTTGTTCTGAAAAAAAAATAGTTATAGAGTTATATATATATATATATATATATATATATATATATATATATATATATATATATATATATATATATATATATATATATATATATATAAGTTAAGAGTTATATATATATTCCAATATTAGATTACTAGATGTTGACATTCTGTTTTGATCATTAATCGATGATAGATTTGATAATTGACGATAGATCTGATACTCATAAATATTTTTTAAATATTATAATATACGGTTGATCCAAATGATGTTTAAGGAACACCAATTCACAAATGTTTAATTAGCTATTCAATGTATTTTATTCCTCTTACCTCAACTGGGTCATCATAGCTAGACCAAAATCAATTTGATATATAGTATTCTCTGAAAGATTTCTCACTATTAGATTATTCTCTTGAAGAATCTCTTACCCTGACAAACAGTGGGAATCCTTGCCCATAGTAGCCCACACGGAAGTACTCCGGATCGGGTCTCAGCTGCGTGAGGATGTACTCGTGGAACCTGGCACGCGTACGTAGGACGTGAGCAAGCTTACCATAGTCGTACAGGCGAGTTTCATACAAATCTGCTAGCTCCTTGCATAAAGGAATACCAGCTTCCCAGCACTGTAATTAGAAAGATTATTACATCAGACGAAATTATACTGTTATTATTTTTATATCAGCATTTATACTGCGTTTTTTGATGATCAAATGGTCATTCCAAAAGCGCTTCTTTGCAAGGTAAAAAAGTGGATCTTAAGTCTTTCCAGCAGCGAGTTTCAGGCCATTGGTGTCGCGAAACTGAAAACGCGATTGCCAAAAACCATGTTAGGGTTACCTTTGTCAGCTGCTTGGTACTTTTACTTACTCTGGGTGATCTAAGTGTCTCTCCACGCGTATTTATGTCTAATGGTTTGATAAGCTCTGTCAAGAATCTTAGTGCAGTTCTGTGGAGTGCCTTATAAGCTAAAAGGCAGAGCAAAGTACTGGATTCTAGCCGGAACTTTCAACCGATGGAGTCGGTGTAGTATTGGAGTGAAATTATTATATTATTAAAATAAAATATTTGATACAAAAGATAGTGATATCGAAATTGAAATCAAAAGTTAGGCAGCTTATCTACACAATATTCATAGTGAAATAATTGTATTACTCTTACCTTTCCTCTGTCAAAGTATTGTAAGATCTTGTGATACAGCATCTCCTTTCTTTCCCATTCAGGAGTGTCCGGGTGAGTGGGATCTGCTACAGTGTTGGATTTATCCCAATCCAACATGTCGGCATAAAGCTAAAATAATAATGAATAAAAATTTGTCATTTTATAGTTCATTCAGTATAGGAAAAGTCCTGTGACACATTTATTGCCCTATGCTGAATATCGTCCGGTATAACGTTGTAAAAACGTTCACTACCTATATTAATTTTAGTAACATTAACAAAAGCCTCTATATATAGGTAAATATATCACAATATACCACAATCACAGTATTTTGCAGATTTTTATATTCAATATCTCTAGGATATTACTGGAGTTACATGAAAAATCTATTGTAATTAGTCCAATAATTATACTGTAAAATAATAGTGAAATGTATCAAAACAATACCTTCATAGTGTAACCAGCTTCTGTGTAGTTTTCAGCGGCTAGGTGTAGATCGTGTAGACGATAAATGTACCGCAAGTACAACTCTTTCCTATCAATCTCGTTTTTGTAGAAGTTCTGAAATAAGGAAACAGTATTACAGACAACAAAATATATTTAGTAAAGTAATAAGCAATTCGCAGAATACATTATTTTGCATTTATAATATGGGTAATTAAAAATAATATAAAAAATACAGTGATGATTGCTATTGTTAAAAGCACTCAGTGAACGGTCGTCGTGGATTTTTTTTTCCAGAAAATCTAAAAATAAATATGATTTTTATTCAATTTATAAGCTCAAAACTGTTTACAAATATGTATAAATAATCCCAGATGGTCCGAGACTGATCCTTCACCCTTAAAAATGAAAGTCTTTTAATTAATATTTACAGTAAAAAAAATATTGTGCTTTGACCACTATTCATCAATGGAATCTCTTTAAATGAGTAAATAAATAAATCTTTATTATTTGTGGATGCAACGTGAATGCTGGTGTGCAGAAAAACGGCAAGGTTTGCAGTACTCACAAATGATATCACTCGTTCCCAAATAATGGTATTCTCCAGTAAGCACTTCCGCTTACATTAAATAAATAATGAACCTATATGAATTATTTACATATTTCAAAACAATCCAGTGATGAAGGAATGATAGTAATGGTCTTACGAGCAAGTTAACAGTGCAGGCCATTCTCTTGTCCCGGTTTTCTTCTCCTTGCATAACCGCGCGGTAGTCCAACAATCTTTCTAGAAGTCTGGTGACGCAGCCGACAAATGCAGCTCCGGCCTCACGCCAGCCTCCTTCTTCAGCCTGCACTCGCTCCATCAACCTACAATGTTACACGACAAATTACTTTAGTTCTGACTGTGGTTTTTTCTTCTTGACTTAGCTTGTTGCGACTTTTTCATCAATTGGATCACATTAATGGATACTTCTTTGGTGAGGTGTTCATATAACATTAAAGTATCCATTATTGTAATTATAATTCAATAAACAAGCGCCATCTATAAAAATAATACATATCTATCTATATAAATAAATGAAAGTAGTGTTAGTTACACCATTTATAACTCCAGAACGGGTAAACCAATTTTCATGATTCTTCCTTGGTAGGATTTGTTTTGATTTCGAATAGAAAAGTAGATATGAAAACATCAGAAAAAAATCACAACATAAATTTATGAAATTAATTCATTTCTTCGTGCATTTTGTACGGAACGGCCATTTAAATTTACGCTGTTTCCAATAGATAGCGTTGTAAGTATAATTATTTTGCACACAACTACATCTGTTTTCAAATAGTTTTTTAGCATTCCTTAGCACTTAAAACAAAACTAAAATTAATTCACGGTAAAATAAGTGAATACAAAATTTACTGATTTTGAAGCGGCATGAAGTTCGCCAGGTCAGCTAATTAATCATATAACATGTATTTATAATTATATAGCTTTGAGAAATAATAACTGGATAATGGTGAACGAGATCAGTGGTTCGAAACCCTGTGTCCGCATCATGATTAAATCATGATTCAATGTATGGTAAATGATATATGAAAAAAAATGTATTTTAGAAGATTGAATTTAAGTTATATAAGTAAGTAAATTTTAAACTATATTTTACTTTAAACAAAATCGCACGACATATATATTTAAAATTACAGAAACTAGATATTATATACCTGCGAAATTCCCACCATGATGGAACTAAAACTTTTTCGGCTTCGGTGAAAACTTTCATAGCGACACACAGAGTGTTGCACATTTGGCACGAATAATTACATTTCAAATGATTCCATCAAAAACTGACACTTAGTTGAGAACTCGACCAACAAGATGACAGGCAAATTAATAACAATGCTTCATTTCTGACACTCTGTATACAAACATTCTGAGAATATATTCCAAGAACATTATTTTACAATTCAAATCTCTGAAACGTCACAACATCGACTTATTGTATCGTAAATAATACGCATAAGACACGTGTGGTGATAAGACTTATTTGTGCAAATGATATTTCTGCAACACAGTATATAAATTAACATAATACGCATTGCCAAGGCAAGGGTTCCATTGTTCTATTCTGAGATATAAATTCAAATGGAAAACAATGTTCAAGAATATGAACATACTTGACATGTAGAATATGTGATGAAGATTATGGTTATCTTTGATGACTGTAATATTTAAGTAATGAATTTGTTAAAAATTTAATTGTAACTTTACAAAACACCAACTTTTAATGTCTATTGGCAATATATTTCACAATGAAAAAATTAAAAAATATATATTTTCAAACACATTTTATAAAAACATGTAGTTTGTTATAACAATAATGATTTTAGATTTTATTTTACATCGTTAGCAAATATTTTTAACTAAAAAATACATTTTTAAATAACCTGTGTTGCAGACATTATCATTATAAAACACATAAATTTCACTTGTTGCTTTATATCACATATAAATATATAAAATAATTCACTAATAAAATATATGTTTCGCTACCAAATGTATGTAAAATAAATATAGCACTACAGACATAAGCAGAAAAAATTCAATAAGCGACTAGAAACGTAACTGCGAATTTCTAAAGCAAAAAAACGTGATAATTGAAAATCAATAAAATACAAATCAAAGAGTTTGAAAGAAAAAAAAAACATAATTGCGTTAAACGACAAACAATAAGAAGCGATGTGTTAATTATTTAAAGACGATTGGTTTGGTGGTGAAGCGGTTAAAGAAGCGTTCTATTGGAGCAGAGGTTTTGAACCTGCTTGTTGCTATACTCACACTGCACTGAGGTGCTCCCTGCAGTTCGGGCGCAGCGTGGAATAATATCAAAACCAAAACATGACTCATCGTGAGGGTGTTGGGTGTCGGTGAAGACATAACAATGTGATGGACTTATCATATTTTGAAAACCATCTGAACGTGACAATTGCCTGATTTTGCAACATGCCGGTCAAAGATACAGGCCTCGTTATATTTATATTATTTTTAAATCACAATTATTGTATGAGTTTTTTTAATGACAATTACTGATAACCTAGTGATTTCAGGTTCACATTAATCTCAATTGAGACACCTTGATTTTAATTACATTACACAAAAACTAAAGTACTGACAGTATTCATTGTTTTTATCAAAACAAAAATATAGTTTTACAATTTAAAACCTTGTTCCATTTGTATTTGTGAGACTTTGATTACAAATTGCATGAACACTCATCTTTTAAAAAGGGACAGAGCTATACAAATTTAATTTACCATTACATACATTTACCACTGTGTCTTACAAACACATTGTAAAATTTGCGAAGCATTGTTTATTATTATGACAACAAAGCTTAAAATAAGATAGTTATACAAAAAAGTATGTTTATGTATGTATGGATAAATTATGTATTTATATAATTGTTTGTTTTAACAATTATTAGTTTCTTTTCAAAAGTGGATGAATTATGGAATTTATATCTTTCCTAGATTATTTTAGGAATATTGATTCATTTTTCAACCATCAAGATTGAGTTCAAAAAGTAAATAATGCTTTTTTAATACAAAACTATTACCACATAGTCATATATTGTGCTAGATAAATAGTGAAAAGTGATACATATCCTTAATTGTGAGGCCTTGGCCCGTTGATACTTCATCAGAATGAAATATTAGACCAACCCATTAAGTATTGACCAGTTTAGAGCTGGCTTTAACCGGGTTATCAAATTATGTGCCGATTATTCCTTGCCGAGTATGGTAACAAGTATTTGGTACAACGATAAACACAAGTGAATAATATGGATCAATAATACTTGTTATTGAAGACCCAATAACAATAATATTAAGTGAGTAGATTATACAAATAATTCTAATGATTCTTTTTTTAGAGTGAAAATGATTAAACATTATAAACCTTAAACTAAAAAAAGTTTATTTGTACGAAAAGATATTTCACCCTTTCATTATGGCTCGGTGGAATACAAATTATACTGTCAATACGGCGTGAATTTTTCAAACCATTTTTTTTGCTTAAAACTAGCATTTGAAGCATAAATGTACTTATCTGGTCTATTGTCATATATCACATTGGTTTTTGTATCCTTTAGCTATCAGATGATGCATAAAAAACTATTATATTTAACATACGTTCATTATATAACTGCATACATGTGGTGGCATTGACAAATGTGGTTTACAGAAAAATCGCTCCTGTGACGAAACCTAACGATATTTATTTACATGCTTTACAGATTCCTATAAATAATACATGTAGGTTGATGAAGGGAATAACTGCGCTTCTAATTTCCGACCATAGATGTCACAATGAGTACTGAAAGTAGCAATACGATATCACGTCAACCGATGTCAACGGTAGGGGATTCTTTGACGGCATATGCCGACAACTGATGCGAAAGGGTTAATGCATAATATTTTATATGTTTGAGCTTTATATAAATATTTGTACGTAATATTATAACATCTTCCGTAACATATTATTTAAAAAAATCAAGAGTTTGTCTTTTTTAGCATGTAGTATTGGATGAATTCTTATTTCATTTGATCAAGAAATGCCCAAACTGTAGTTATGTAATGTTTATTGGCCATTTACAAAAATAACTGAACATTTATTTTTAAATGCCAAAAATCAAATTAGGTAGTAAACCATTTTAAATATATGATATTAATAATTTGTACAACTTTTCAAAACCTCAATACTATTTAATGGAAATGGTTTATTATAGCAATATTGACCATACATGGTAAGTATATATTTGATGTATTATTTAGCAGCTAGATTTTAAGTAGAGCGTATTTTGTGCTGGCTTATTTGTATTGTAAACATTGCCGAGATGACCTCCGCTAACTTGATACACAAACATTAGCGAGTCCAATCTCAGAGGAGGTGTTACATAAACCATAACACAACAAGAAAGATGTTCTATCAATAATAAAAGGAAATGGTCATATCAAAATGTTACGTTAATAGACATGTGCTAGCAAATTTATAACAATGATTTTATGTTCTAATAAGGATGTTGCGTTATACAAGTATATTTGTAATGTTTCCGTCTTTTGACATAGTTGAATTAGTATGTAAGCTAAGAGTGATAAATTGATGGAACTGACATGGTGTTGAAGAGTCTGCGGTACTCGTCGTCAGCCTTATTGTCGGACACAAGTGTGTCCAAGCGGTCGACCAGCGCTGCCTCCAGACGGCGCGCGTGTCCGGCCGCAGCTCTCTCCCGCGCCATCAGTTCCACTAGAGCCCCCAAAGCCGCTCGGCGGAGCTCTGCCACCAAGGTCACTTCCAGCAGGGGGCCCACCATCTCCCCGGCGAGGATCAGCTTCTGGTCACCTGGAATCCATCAGTATTGTTATTGCGAGAGACACAACAATAAATATGGAATCACATCTTTTTGGCTTAAGCCGTGTGTCGACCATCATTTCAGGGGTCATCTTTAGAGTTAACAACTTTGTGTTGAGTGGTTTTTTTAAGGTAGTTTAGCTGTCAGCCTAACGTACCACTTCAAGAATCATGTACGATGAGAATGTTCCAAGAAGGATGTCATGAGTGTCAGAGAGTCATTTCAGACAAGATCGGTTGCCTTGGTTTATCTGTGCAGGTTTTTGAGCATGTGCTATATAGAGGTGGAAGCCATGCTGTTTTGAGGATCATGCCATCATCCCTGTTGATGTTGATGGCTTCCCTTACTAGGCGTACATATTTCTCTTGTGTTCAGGGCCTTGTAGAAAAGGTAGGCTTTGATAAATATTCTCCTGTGACAACCACTCCCTTTGAGGACTATGTAATCATGATAATCCAGAAAAATTAAAAACAACAAGTCATAGACTGCTGTGGTTAGGCATAATTAAATAATCTATTAGGATACAAAATCATTTGAAATATAACGACAAAGATAATTCATTTTTATTAAATGTTTAGTTTGCTTTTTAAAAAGACTTTTAAAATAAAGGTTTACACCGAAGATAAAAGTATTGATTTACATAGTCAATAAAATTGTTTTTCTTGGTTAAGGTCTTACCAAGATGTGACCACATTGAGAGGAGATGCAGAGCAGCTGGTACTCTCAAGTCACCGTGAGCTCTCAGTAGCGGAGCTCGCCAGCCGCTGACCCCAACCTTCAGCCTGCAGCGCCGGCTGACGAAGGAAACGCACCATAGCGCCTAAGTATGCACTCCAAACCTAACAAAAGATAAAGAAAAACTATGGTAATACCACCAACAATAGTCACAAATAAAACAAATTAATATAAAAATATTTGAGTCACTATTACTCAAAAAGAGATCTTCATTTTGTTGCTTCATTTTGAAACTTTTATTGCCATGTTTTAACCCTTTCATTACGGCTCGGTGGAATACAAATTAAACTGTCAGTTATAAAACTAGTATTTGAAGCATTAAATGTACTTATCTGGACTATTTTCATATATCACATTGCTTCTTGTATCCTTTTAGCTATCAGATGATGCATAAAAACCATTCCAAGAAAATAGCAAAACTATATATACACAGCTACCGATGTCAACGGTAGGGGAATCTTAGAAGGCATATATCGGCTACCGTTGCGAAAGAGTTAAAGAAATGGTGAAAACAATCAAAAATACTATTATCTCTAGCCTAACATTAGTTTTAGAAGGAGAATGAAGTTTAATAGGTATATATAAACAATCGAAAACACAATTATCTATACCCCAACACTAGATTTGATAACAATATGAATTGGCCTATTAACCTAAATTAACTAGTTATTTGTTAAAAGCGAGGCTTTTATTAATGTTGATAAAATGAATAAAAGTTATGAGCGTTCATATAATGTTATATCGGAAGAATTAGAACCAAGTGTTTTGTGTATCATCCGAAAATAACTAAGTATAATTGACAAAACACTAACTATTTTTTCCACTTCTTGAGTAGTGTTTCTGATAGATAAAATTCCCTCAGAACAATCATGGTATATAGAGTATTCTACAACTTTCCATTTTATTCACATGGTCTCTCTAGTAACACTAACTTTGTAACCCATCGCACAACATCTGCATTATGGGAGGTCTCTCCGATATCAGAGTTTTTACCAAGTTCCTAGAGAGTTCTCTTTAAATACTTAATAATAACCAACCATATAAGATATAAGTAGTTCTTGAACTAACCTGAGGATCGAAGGGTGGATCTGGTCCAAGGAAACGTTGTGGCAAAGGTGGTGCCAACAATTGCAGACCACGAAGAAGGGCTGCACATCCACTCACACGCATCAAGAGCCAGTCACTTGGGAACACCTAAAAATCATTATCATAACAACGAAAATAAGTTGATATATGTTTGATATTAAAAGGGTATTGAGAATGCTTCATTGTCCTCAGGTAAGAATTCATCTATAAGGGATTATACCAGGTTTGTCAGTTTTTGTTGTTTTTATAAAAATAGCTGTTATAATATAATATAGTAAATATTTGTACCTCGAGTTCGATAAGATTGGTGAAGAGCAGGAATGTGCGCATAAGGAAGTCTTTCAGGGGCTTGTGGGCCAGAGAGTCGCAGAGCCTCATCAGTTGAGGTCCCTCCACCAGCTCCAGAAGACCCAGCAGACAAGCTGTCAATGCACTCTGAAATTTATAAAAGTCGTCATCAAAATAATGTACAATTATTTTGGAAATAACTAAACAAATCAAGAAAAAAGAAGCCACTGAAATTACGTCCACTGTGATGCATTTATAATTTTAAAAAAATCTCGCTCCTTCACATAAATACAAGTACATAAGACAAGTATATAATGCACCAATAAACTAAGTATTATTTTCATTAATAGCTAATGGAATTTCGAAGACAATACAACCTACCGGTGGGTCTGGTTTAGTGGTGTAAGCATTTGCTTCCCAAACTAAAGATTGTGGATTCGATGCCTGATAGATTAAAAAACGATTTCTAAGCTCAAAAAATACCCCCGGTTGGTGTGAATTGCCCATCACTCGTAAAATGCGAGTCATAGCTCATTAAACAAAATTGATGATTGACGAAAGTCGTCTTAGGACACGACCTATTCATAGTGAATTTCTTTAATATTATAAATAAGATAAAGTATGAATTTCAGGCTGTAGTCTATGACGTTGGCATCCACAGATGATATATCTGCATCATTATCACCATCTGTCGATATTCTCCTGTATGTGTTATATAAAAAAAAAGAGTTATTTAATTTGATAAATGACCTGTGGTAGAAATGATCTCCCGCATGAGTCTCCATCTCATGCGGGAGATCATTAGCCTACTTACCACTTAGGCCTACGTTCAACAGTGGATGGACATAAGCTGCAGATGATGATTATGATGAAGGAGAAATAAAATTTGGAAGATTCCAAAAACAGCTAGAACATAATAAACGTCTCATGTTATTAAAGTTTTAGACATACCAGAACCGGAGAGGTGCTTCCAATGAGGTTGAGGAGAGCATCCACGAGGGCATCCAGCACCCCCAGACAGAGAGCGTCCAGGTGTGCAGAAGGTAGAGGACTCTGCCCCTGGGTGCTGTGCAGCGCAGCAAGAGCTTCGCCCAGCAGCTCGGCACACTCCTCCAGCTCATCGCGCCGAGACAAGTGAGTACGCACATGGCGGCAAATTGCAGCCAACAAAATATTACGAGATTCTGCAACAATATGTTATACATTTAGATTTGAATTCATCAATCATTACTGACAAAAATAATACAAAAACTGACTTTTAGAAATGATCTAATACAGCAGTCGAGGAACCGGTATAAATTCATGGAGTAAAACAATTTTTTTTTTTGGTTTATATATTTTTTTTTGTAATCTTCTATTTTATAAAAATGTTAGTATTTTAACAGACCATTCTTTAAGCTTAAACTATTCAATTTTGACGTTATTGTATCAAACATGAAGCGGCATAATTTCTGCAAAATCTAAAGGGTGAATTTTTTCAATCAAATTGTATTCTGTTTTTGTATTCTTCTTCGTAGTATCAATCCGGTGGATTGGTTTGCAGCAACAGAATCTTGCATCTCGATCTGCATTCCTCTCGGTCCTCCGCAACCCTTTTCAGCTCAGCATAAGCGCTACAATTCATGTCCTCGAATACTTGCTGCAAATACTCCCGTCTAGGGCGCCCTCTACAGTTTCTACCCTCAACCATCCCCTCCACAATATGGTGAAGAAGACCATCGTGGCGCATGATTTCAATTTCATTTCAATTTTCAATTTCAATTTTTATTTTTTCCTTGCAGAAACATTACAAATTTTATCAATTCAATGCATTTCTGAAGTACAATAATATAAATACAATAATGTAATATAAAATAAAAATACAATAGGTAACATAAATGTGGTGATGTAAATTTATTGACACATTTAGTATTACTGACCTCACACTCAGAACTAGCGTCAGGAGACTCAAGATAAACAGTTTGACTTGTAACAACAAAAACCCTGTCATAAGTATATCATGATTGACTCACAAATAACAAGGCATTATTGTCACAAAACAAAACGTGTAACATTTCGCCTCCATAAACACCAGTACTGAATTTAAAGCAATATAACACTAAATATGTCAATATCTTCACTCAAGTTGGTTTCAACCACTGTTCACTGCGATTCTTTCGTCTTATCCTCGGTCCTTTCAGGCCACATGAAGACTCCAGCGAAGTCGCGATGACCCCGACTTTGAAAGAAGTTGACAGCGTCCGCCTGCTGACAATCTTCCTGATGGTCATCCAAGAAGGATTGAATGCAGCGGTCGCTGCCAAGAAGCTCTGCAAGTCCTCAGCCGATGTATCTGGGTGAAGGCCCTTGGCGTGAAGATACGCCATCTTCACTCCAGTAACGTTTTTTGAAGGAGCTGCAGAACCACGGATCATCAGACGTGCTGAATGTTGTTGCCTTTCCCCATGCGGAGAGGCGCGACTCAACTTAGAACGTTGAACTTCTCCGGAAAGATTGCTCGGGGGAGGAGAGGACATCCACGGAGAAAGCACTCAGGTCCTCCAGTTCCTCGAACGATGATTCGTCCCGGCTGAGAACGGGAGTCCTTGGGAGCCTTGCTCGAAACAGCAGGGGCTCCTTCGATAGTATCTTCCGAGGAGTCCTCTTCGGTGGCCTCACTCGAAGCAGATTCTTTGACGGCAGGTTCGGAGTCTCTGCTGTCACAGTTAAGCGACATCGACACAGGAATGTTGACAGCTTCAGCGTAGGTAGCCGGAATTGATTTGCACGCTCGAGGTAAGCGCCTTCTGCGGGAAGTCGGCAGAATTGTCGGGTTGGGTGGAGGGTCCACACCAACGGATGTCAGAGCATCATCCATCCCGCATCCAACAGCCTTTAAGAGCCTCTCCAGCAGCAAACGGTGATCGTCTAAGCGACGATTTATTTGCGCGATATCACAATCGCAACACTTCGCCATCCTGTAGGTAGGATTACTAGACACGTCCGCCCGGTTTGAGTGTCGAGCGACGAATGATGTGACCAATCCAACGGGCTCGCCTCTCTGAGATGGTTCTTATTAGGTGCCTATCTTCCTTGATTATCCTGAGAACCTCATTGTGTATTATATACATACTATTTACGTGTAACTTTATTTATTTTCCTTGTAAATTAATAAAATAAATATTTGGTTTTATTTTACATTAATTATCTCCTTTTCAAAATAAGGGGCTAATATAGACGCAAAAATATAATGGAGTTATGGTTAAAAAAAAATCCTTGATCACTGAACTAAAGCAAGGGTGTCCAAACATAATAGGGTATGATCTTCTTTATGGACAATATTTCAAACTGTCTGTGCGAGCAACTTAAAATATATACTTATTGAACTTCAAACAAAATATTAAATGTGTGCCTCGATTATTTTTATTTATTATATAAATGGAGTAATAATTTGAAAATAATGAAATAAGGGTGGCCAAAAGTGGAAATAATTAGTCAAAAGAATGCCATTTTAAAACTGTATAAATATGTTTATTGAATTGGCAAAATTATGCGTACTAGTGAAAATGTTACTGCAAGCTGCTGGTAGGTGTAGAATCTCTCCTGCTCCATCATATCTCAACATAAACACACTAAGGGTATGTATAATGATTCTTTACCATCGTCTCCGGTGAACAGTTTGGTGGCAACTAGTTGCCTTGCAGCATGTAGGCGAGCACGAGCCAAGGTCGGAGGAGGTGCCGGAGATGCTTGCGGAGCATCCAGTAAAGCTGCAGCTGCTCTTGCTCCTTCAGCTGCTCCCAGCGCCTCACCCACCTGCTCCATCACTGCTCCACAAGACCCCAGCAAGGATATCTGAAACCAATAGACATCCATATTTGTAGTACGCAATAACATTGTAGTCTTCTTCGTAGTATCAATCCGGTGGATTGGTTTGTAGCAACAAAATCTTGCATCTCGATCTCCACTATTCTCGATTCTAACTTGAGATGCAATCATTTTTGATGATACATGTCTTTTAGACCTTTAATGTGGTATTTTCCCCTTTATTTCCACATCCTACTGCCGTTAACTATAAAGTTTCATCCGCCTTTGGAGAGTATTTACTACCTCCAGGACAATATAGAGTGCCCTAACCAGCTTGACCTGATGAGGTTAGCTGGGTGTTAGCCGGCCAACATTCGCTCCCCGTCTATATTGGCCGACTGATGCCGCTCGCTCCCCCCCACAAGAAGGAGACAGATCAGGATTTTCCTTTCATCGAACCTGTGACCATAAGGCATTTCGCAGAGTCCTCCAGTACTTTTAGTGGGCAAAGTGAAGATAAATATGACATACTTTTGGTATGTCTTATTTAATCAAATAAACTTTGTAAGAACCCTTGTGATTTAATTATTCATTTGTGTACTAGTTTCAGTGACATCGCACCTTCTACAATAGACAAGTAGCCATTTAATAGATATCTCTTGATCAACTTTTTATGCAAGTGATGTGTTTTTTTTTTAATTAAACACATACAAGAGAATACTATAGATTGTGACAGTAATGCTGAAGTCTCATCTGTGGGTTATATGAAGCTAACCATGTTACATATGGCTAAGCGCTGCATGTAGAGTGGTGATTTGCCAACATCATATACTACTGCCCGACGTGATGCATCATGCATTTATTACAAGAATTCACTATGAATGGGTGGTGTTCACAGGACGAATTGTCTAACACCAATTTTTATTGATATGCTATGATTTTACGGGTGAGAGATCAAATTCACACTAACCGCGAGTATTTATATATTTTAGATATTGATTAAAAAGGATTTTTTTAATCTCTGTCGCAGTTCAAACCCACAACCTTTGGTTTGGCAAGCAAACACTTTAACCAATATGCTTTAACCACGGGCAATTTTATATATTGTATTATATTATAATACGAACCATTACTTCAAAATAATAGGTATCTTGGCACTTAGAGAAATTTCTTGAAAAATAAGGCTGAGTCCAATAGAGCGGAATGGATAGCGTCCCTGAACAATTATAGACACTGGTTTGTAACAAGAAATCAACCTTCTGGTGTGGTCTTATTGAAGAAAACAGAGCTGATCCACGACGACTCTGGGAAAACATTAACAAAATATGTGGCAACCAACAAGATAGGTTAATGACGGAAGCTCAACCTGAGGAATTTTCAGACTTTTTTGGTGAAAAAATTAGCAGAATCCGCGACAGAACTGGTTCCGCCGGCTACCAGGACTCACGGGGGACCGCTTACAGTTTTAACACTTTTGAAGAGACAACTGTTGCAGAACTTACCAAGTTTATTAACAGTGCTCCAAACAAACAATGCGCACTTGAACCAATCCCAACTTGGCTCTTCAAAATGTGAGAAAGAACTTGTCCGTGGCTTCTTGGAATTATTAATAAATCACTCACCAGCGGAAAAGTCCCCTCTTTATTAAAGGAGGCCTTAGTGACACCAGTTCTGAAAAAAACCGCAACTAGACTCAAAGGATCTGTCAAATTTCCGAGCAATCTCCAATTTGCCGTTCGTTTCCAAAGTAATAGAAAAAATTGTGGCTCTAAGACTCACAAAATACTTGGAATGCAACAATCTCTTTGCTAAGAAGCAATCGGCATACAGAAAATACCACTCCACAGAAACGGGCCTAGTGCGACTTCTTTCAGACCTGATAACAACTATAGAAAAGGGAAATATCGCAATGATGACTCTTCTAGACATGAGTGCAGCGTTCGACACTGTAGACCATGCTATCCTTCTAAGGAAACTAAGAATACATTACGGTATATCTGGAAAGGCCCTAGACTGGTTTCAGTCATACCTAGAAAACCGTAAGCAAACCATCTGTCTACAGAATAAAATGTCGAGACCATCTACTCTATCATGTGGTGTCCCACAAGGCTCAGTTCTCGGCCCATTATTCTTTATTCTATACACCAAAGAAATTGAGGAGATTGCTGAGAGATGGGAAATAAAAGTACACTGCTACGCAGATGACTGCCAGCTCTACTCTTCTTGTGGACCCGAAATTGGCAACATGAAAGAAAGGATGGTCGGCTGTATAGAGGAGATCGGACAGTGGATGTCAGCAAATAGGCTCGCTCTTAATCCGGAAAAGACGGAAATACTCTTTATGGCCACAGCTCGAAGACAACATCTATTGGACTTACAACCCTTGGCCATTTGTGGTAATGATGTCATCCCTTCTACAAGCGTCAAGCTGCTGGGAGTAGAAATTGACCAGTTCCTCAATCTTAGCGGTAATATTACAAAAACGGTGAAATCTGGATTTTTTAACCTGCGGCAGATACGGTCGGTAAAAAGATGCTTACCCAGAGACGCTACAAAGAGTTTGGTAAATGCGTTTATAGTCTCCAAAATGGACTACTGCAATGCACTGCACGCAGGCCAGCCAGCCAAACAATTAAATCGATTGCAGTCGTTACAAAACGCAGCGGCACGACTAGTCTACAACGCGCCCAAATTCTGTCACATTACTCCAATACTACACCGACTGCACTGGTTGAGAGTTTCGGCTAGAATCCAGTATAAATTATGCCTCTTAGCTTACAAGGCACTCAACGGAACTGCACCGGGCTATCTGACAGAACTTATTAAGCCTTTAGAAATAAGCACGCGTGGAGAGACACTCAGATCGGCTAGAGCAAATAGAAGCACCCTGCAGCTGACGGGAGGTAGTCCTAGCACGGTCTTTGGCAATCGGGCTTTCAGCTACGCTGCGCCAATGGCCTGGAACTCACTACCGGAAAGCATAAGAGAGCTTAAAGCAGAGGCATCCTTCAGAAGCAGACTCAAGACCCACCTTTTTACTCAGAGAGGCAAAGAAGCGCTTTTGGAATGATCATTCGGTCATAAAAGAGCGCTATACAAATACTAATATAATAATAATAATAATAATAATAGAGTTGCTATTACATTTCGTATCTCTTAAGAAGATATTTTTAGATAACCTAATCTTACCTGTGTTGGTAGGATGGCTTCAGTGGGTGGTAAGCGCAACATGGCGGCCAACGCAGCTGCAGCAGCTCTCAGATCTCTCCGGAAGCTGTCCTCGTACTGTCCTCCTGTGGCGCGAGCAAACAGTCGCCGACTCTGAACGGCCAGTCGCAGGATGACGCCCAGAGAGCGGAAGCATTTGCGGATGGGCTCCTGGTTCTCTGTGCCCAGTGCCCATTCTGCACAGTGTTGTACAGAACTCAGCAAACCTCTGCAATAAACATCAAAACAATCAGAAAGAATGTCACTGTTTTCAATGCATACAATTTTCAGTTGCTTTGTCTTCAATATCGCAATCTCTTGCTGCCTTGAAAGGCCGTTGACTACTACATATATAGAAATTAATTTGAGGATCTCAGAGAGGCTCTGAGAGTTGACATGATGCAAATAAAATGGCGACAGAAAGAACTTTACAGTGCAATTAGTAGCAACCATATTCTCTAATTGGGGAGCAGATATAGACAAATATTGACATATTACAGCATGACTACATTTTCTTTAAAACTCAAAGAGTGATATCATAAAATTGTAAGTCAAGTGAATCTTAAGTATATTGTTAAATGAATAGTTATCACGAGAGGGTTTGAATCAACTTTATGCAAGGTGTAAATTTAAAAATTCATAGAAAAGTTCTGCCATTGTTAAGATTGTATAGCTGTTTATGTGAAACAATATTTTATATTAACCCTTTCGTTACGGCTCGGTGGAATACAAATTATACTGTCAATACGGCGTGAATTTTTGTAAACCATTTTTTTCCTTAATACTAGTATTTGAAGCATAAATGTACCTAATCTGATATATTTTCATATATCACATTGGTTCTTATATCCTTTAGCTATCAGATGATGCATAAAAAAGTATTATATTTAATAAACGTTCATTCTGTAACTCCATACATATGGTGGTATTGACACATGTGGTTTACAGAAAAATCGCTCCTGTGACGAAACCTAACGATATTTATTTACATGCTTTACAGATTCCTGTAAAGAATACATGTTGGTTGATAAAAGGAATGACTGCAGTTCCAAGTTCCTAATGTAGATATCATAATGAGTACTGACAGTAGCAAAACGATATATCACGGCTACCGATGTCAACGGTAGGGGAATCTTAGACGGCATATATCGACAACCGATGCGAAATAGTTATTGTTGAATTGGTTTGCACTTGCTTGTAAACTAACGCCGCAGCAAAATGGCTATCGATGTAGGCGTCCATGACAGGTCGGAAATGTTGGAACTTGCTCTCATCAAGAAGACTGAAGATTGACACCAGCACAAGGAATACTGTTCCAGAATGAGGAGTGCTGAAAACAAATATTCACATTATATATAAATAATATTTAAGCACAACAAATTTTACTAATTTATTTTACATTCAATTACTATTCCGCTCTCAAAGATGTGTAAATTATTTTTATATACAGTTTTTTTGTCCCTGTCTACAAATACATCACATCATTGTAGTTCGTTTATACCTGGTTTTTGTTCCAATTCATGACAATTATTTATATTGTCACACCGATAACACCAGAACATAATAAATTATTTGGGGGGTACATTATTTTATTTTGTCAATAAGTAATTTTTATCACTTTGCTTTATTGGTAGATTTTTTTCCTTCATATCAATCAAGCTTGGAACTTTGCCAATTGGTTGCTACACCTCGTATAATATTATCATAATGTATGTTTTATCTCTGAAAAGAATTTTATCAATTGATATTTTAAATTTTAGAAGTTTAGACTTGTGAAATAATTCAAAATATAAAATAGTCACCTGTTGCCATCCTCAGTGGAGAAGAGAGCAAAGAGTGCGTCCAGGACGTCTTGCAGGAACTTGACCAGTTCTTCACACAGCAGCCGATCAGCCAAGCGCAGCACGCGCAGGAGGGTCTCTTGCACGCGCTCGGGGTGCGCTCGCCATTGCAACAATGCCAGCAAGTCACCTGAAATAGGTGATAAAAAATATAAGTTCATGAAATTAAATACATTAGTAGATAATAGGAGCACTTAAGCCTTAATTTTTTTTTTTTATGTTAGTTATGTGTGTTCTTATAAAAGGTTTTCACTATACATTCAAACAAAAAATACTAACTGTTTTGTGTCAGTTTGGTGGAACAGAGAAGAGTCTTGATGTAGATAACTTCCTTAGTGCTCCTGGAGAAGGAAATATCGCTGCTGGACTGTCGGCTGAAGTTCACATCCTTCCCGCTGCTCGGCAAGTTCAGATAGCTGCCATTAGTCAATCTGTAAGAAGGGCAACATTTTGTTTATTATAAAAAAATATTAAATTATAAATATTTATAAAAAAATATTATGATATAAGAATTAGTTGCCCCATAAACTCAACCGCACGAAACATTGTACACATTGTAACTTACTAATAATAATGATATCATTAAATTATCCCTGTTGATGCTTATACAATATTCATATTTAAGAAATATAGTATTTTTTTTACATTATATATCAAATTCTCTTTACAAGATTACTCATTCATAGTTTGTATTAAAATAAGGTTATGTTACCTAGCCGGGTCTTCACACTTGTATATGTACAGCTCGTGTTGCCCGTCGCTGACTGTGGCGCCCCCCTCCTCCATGAGGCGGGCAAATGCAAATCCAAAAAGCTTCTTTTCCCCTTTATCACGAGCTGTAAAACAAATATTTTAAGATTATAACAAACTCAATATATATTGATATCAGCTTGATATAGCACTTTTAGGCTGAAGCCGTAAAGCCTCGAAAATCGATATTTTGTCTCTTATTTTTGTTTGCTCGCCTGACATGCACATCTAATAATGTTAGTTTTAATTATAGAATATTACGCAGGCGTTTTCATATGCCATTTTATTTGTTATGACAGTTGCTCTATTTCATATTGGTGCAACTGTCATCTTTAATTTGCTTTTTTACAACTCGCTTGTGACCGGTATGGCGAGCGCCATACCGGTTGGACGAAAAAGCAAGTATTTGAGAAATAAACGCGAATTGTGAACCGAAAACTAGTTCTTTGTATTGTCAATCTGCTCCTGCATCCTGTCACCCAGTAATTCGATACTCTATTCCGAGAGGAGGATATCAATATATATAGGGTGGCACGTGACAGACGCATGGATTCATACGTGCAATACATAAAAATCCACACTGCATTTGTTAATCTATATGGTTAGCAGTAAATAAACAGTGCTTAGTGTGGTCCGTGTTAAAGCAAGGTATTAAGTATTTATCTATTTAAAAATTGCTTATAACTATCCGTAATGTAATTAAGAACTATCTCGTAATCATCTTCTCGTTTATGTCCTTGTAGATATAGATTGATTTGCCAAATACCTTTTATTTTTTAATTGCACTGAGTTACCAATGAGTAAAACTGTATAATAAATTTCTTGCTACTAGCATTAATATTATTGAAGTAATTTACTGACTGGAGCAGTGACGGAAGTCGATACGAAGATGTGCTGCTGGGAATCGGTCCAGCGGCACGGCCAGGCGCAGTGCTTCCTGCCAAGCTGGCTGGTTGTTGTGGTACAGAAGTGGTGCATCGTGATGAGAGCCAGCTCCTGCACCAGCAGCACTCCACACACAATCCTGAAAGAAAATACATAAAGCAATTTATACGCATTCGAAAGACACAGTTCTAATCATTAAAATTTGAAAAATAGTATGGTTATGGTTCGTTTTATTGCAAACGTACTAAATAATGATGATTCATTCATTATTGAGTCACTTCTATAAATGTAAGAAGATACTCTTGATGATGAAGCATATTATTTTATCTTGAATTTTAGTAAAAAGGTATCATGTTTAATTTTCAAAATTTAGAATGCATACATGGTGAAATATGATAGCTTAGAAACAATAACAGTATTTTAAATATTTTAAATGTATCTGATGGAGAGGTACATATTTAGGTTATTGAATACATTTTAATTCAATATTATAATAATAATTTAGGTAGTAAGTAAAGTAGGTAGATATTACTCAAATGTATCCAACAAAGGAACAAATTTTTGCAAAATAAGGATGTTTTATAATTTTTATTCCATACTATTAATTTTAAAAATAAGATTTTTTTACCTGACTCACACTATTTCTAAATATATGAATTAACATTATGTAATATGTTTTAATTAAATGTTGAGATTCAATATAAGTAATTTTCTTTTGATTTTTATCCATTTGATTCTTGTGAGAATAACAAATTGATGAATATATTTAACCCTTTCGTTACGGCTCGGTGGAATACAAATTATACAGTCAATGCGGTGTGAATTTTTCAAACCTTTTTTGTTGTTTAAAACTAGTATTTGAAGCATAAATATACTTTTCTCACCTATTTTCATATATCACATTGGTTCTTCTATCCTTTAGCTATCAGATGATGCATAAAAAACTATTATATTTAACAAACGTTCATTATGTAACTCCATACATGTGATGGCATTGACACATGTGGTTTACAGAATAATCGGTCCTGTGACGAAACCTAACGATATTTATTTAAATGCTGTACAGATTCCTGTAAAGAATACAAGTAGGTTGATAAAGGGAATGACTGCAGTTCCAAGTTCCTACCGTAGATGTCATAATGCGTACTGAAAGTAGCAAAACCATATATCACGGCTACCGATGTCAACGGTAGGGTAATCTTAGACAGCATATATCAGCTATATATATATTTAAAATTAATTTGAATTATATTGAGATCATTAACTGGCAATACCCAGTGAAGGTGTATCATAATAATTTGAAATCAATTTAAATTTAAATATTAACAAATTAAAAAATATTTACATTTGTTTTACACTTTTTTATTGATTGTACATGTTTCTAATCAGAACCAATTCATCCTTAGCAATGGCTTAACTAGATTATATGGACAATCGATTATAAGGTACCTTTATTGACAATTATGTAAATCTGTTCACCGCGTATGACCGCTATGTGTGTTGTAACGAACATGCCCTCAGCGCGTATGACACACATAGAGGTCATGGAAGTTTCAAACCTTTATAATTGTATGAAGAATGATTGTTAAATCAAACCGAAAATACAAGAAATATATTGTAATAAACGCGACAACAAAATCCCCGAAAAAGCAGTCATGTACAGGGTATGATCCCTAAATTTAGTGCCGCGGGCAAAAGGTTAATACACCCAGATTTACATAATTTTTGTGTGTGTAGGGTAAATAGAGTTGAATTCAAATAAATTTCTAAAATATATTATGTTTACCTCTATAAGGGAGCCTGCAGAATCGAACACTGAAATGCTGGCCTGCACGTTCTTGGGTGTGGGCTTGCCCCCGCGTTCAAACTCTCCGCGCTCCAGCGTCACAAACAGATCATTGCGCACATCGCCCGGCATTATGACGTCGGGGAAGCCGAGCTTGCACGCGCGGACAGCTCCTGCTGGACTTCCACTGCCAGCTGCCAGAGCTGCGTCACCACGAAGCAAACGCAGAGACACCACCATACCTGGAATTAAATGATGTATTGTATGAAAGAGAGTCATATTTCCCAGACCTTCGACCTTATTTCCATTGGACGAACACAAACAGAGGTTGTAAACGACTATACCTAACTGGGACAAGTAATACAACTGGGACGGAGTAACTTCTCAAAAGAAATGGACATAAGTATACAACTGGGATGGGCAGCATTTGGAAAACTTAAGTACATTTTTAAAGCAAAGATTCCGCAATGTCTTAAAACTAAGGCGTTTAACCAATGCATCCTCCCTGTATTAACTTATGGCGCAGAGACGTGGAATCTGACAGCAAGTCTTACCCATAAAATAAAGGTCACCCTGCTATGGAGAGATCCATGCTCGGAGTGTCGCTAAAAGATAGAATCCGAAACGAGGAAATACGCAGAAGAACTCAAGTAGTGGATGCTACCCACCGAATAGGCACACTCAAGTGGCAATGGGCAGGACATATCTGTCAGTGGACGGATACAGGCTGATGATGATGGGACCACTGGGCATTTTAAGATTAATACCGCTCATCGCATGTGGGTCGATCAGCATCATACTCGTACAACTAACCGCCAATCAAAAGCGCCTCTGTCGTTTTTAGGATTATTGGTCGACGAGAGAACCATACTTCTTTGTGATGTCGCTCTTGATAAACCGGTCCACAAAGAGAAGCAAGTTTTTCTTTCATATATTCAAGGATATAGTGGTTGGAGAAGAATTAAAAATGTAATACTTATTGAATAATGTAATTTAAAGCTTACCGTAGTTTGGATGACTTGACAAGAGGCTGTATTTGTTGTTTTGTTTCTTGATAATGAGTTCATGAAGTTGGTGGAAATCTTTTTCTTCACATTGATAAATCTGAAAACATTTGAACGATAACAATAAATAAGTTGAAACAACATAAAAGTACAACTTTTACAAAAAATTAAGATTTTTTTTTGCTGTTTTTAAAAATTTCAATCCAACTTAATATTCATATTATCTTTAGAAGACAACAAGAGAATAATTTTGCGTCACGAAAAATTCCAATACAAAATAATAAGAAACACATTCAATTTAAAAATAGGATCGTTTTACAATAAGTTGTATTTCATAAAGTTCTTATTGAGGTATGATTGTTTTACTTTTAGTAGGAAAAACAGTTCTTGAAACAACTTCTTGACATTAATTTATTTTAGTGTCAGAAAATGAACATGGTTTCAAAGGTTCACGGTTCGAAAAACAGCGTCTGCCGTTTATTTTTCTCCCATTTTTTATTGAGATATCATATAGGATGATTTTTACTGTGTATCAGTTGTTTCGCTTTCTATTACCTTTCGCATCATGCAGCAAGTTTTTATTCTTTGTTTACAAGTCCATTACAAGCGCCATAGTTTACATACCTTAAAAGTAAACTCTCTCTCGTCTTGATGTGGAGGTCCACCAAGTAATTCTGCCAAGGGTAGAACTCCCCCACCCAGGGGGCGCCGGTAACCCTCCCCTGAGCTCCCGATGGTTCCCTTGCGAGCTCCCTCCGCAGACAGGATGCGCCCCACTCGGACAATCTGGGCCACCAGGTACAGCTCTTTTGCCAGGTCAGCACTTCCCAGGTCCTGGAAATAATGAAAAAAACGTTTATTTATCAAACATAAATATGAACATCAATTATTATATTTAAGAATTTTATCTCACGGTGTCTGCAGCTAAGCGTAGAAACAAACTGCCATCACCTCACAAATTCAAAAATTTACCGTGAAGATGGCAAAGTTTATGTAGAATATCTCACGCAGTTGTTGGAAGCCATCACCATCTAAATTCATGAGAAATCACTTAGCTACAAAAGGAATACTTTTATATAACTCGGAAGTCATTCAGACCATCAGGTTATTTATAACTCACCGTGAAGATGGCATAGTTGGTGTGCAGTCTCTCCAGGTAGTTGTTGAACCCATCAGCGTCTAATCTCACGAGGAACCTCTCGGACACGAAGGCGAGCCTCCTCGCGTCATAGAGGCTCAGAAGCGCCTGCGCAGGTTGGCCACCACCAGCCGCGCACTCGCGCACGCAGCACGACAGGTGAGCCGCCGGCGCTGAAGAGACCGTGCCTGATGGCGTGCTGGAGACGGGACCACGTTGGCTGCCACCGCGACGAAGTGTACCAGACTGCAAGGAAATATCACCACCATTAACCACACATATTACTAAGAGAGCTTCACCCTAAAAAAATAATTACATACAAAAAAAAACATTCAATTGTATTGCATATAACCCCGTATACCCAGGTTTAAATGACCATATTACCAGGCGATAGAAATTAAAATAAAATAATATGTATTATATTTAAATCAGACTACTCTAAGATGAAATAATACTGCTTAAGGACTGTTCACACAAGAGATTTTATGTCCATGTCCGTTCCATATTTCGAACACATTCATCACAAATTGCCGCTCCTCAGTTATGTCAGTTGCCATTATTCATATTTCGTCCCAAGATATATTTGCACTCGAAGATCCACCTGGAAACATATATGATTCCTGACGACCTCCAGGCCAGAAGCCTGAGAACTTGAAGAGACGACTGTATAGTCCAAGGCATATTTTTTGATGATTTGTTAATAATTTTTTTTAATATTGGATCATACCACGACGCTGCCAAGGCCTGTACCATTTAGTTCTAAAGAGCGGCTCAACCTGATCAGAAACACACGGTTAGCAACAGACAGTGACACATCCAAGTTTTGATACGCGCCCACAAGAGATACAAATTACAAAATTAGTCAACATTTTAAGGACAGGGTCTTTCAGAAATGAAATAGAGAAAGAAGTGAAGAAATTGGTGCTTACCGAAACAGACTCCGCGCTTGCAAGATGAACTCTGTAGAGTTTCACTGCTCCAAGTTCCCCGGGTTGTACAGCGCGGGAACCCTCGCGAGGAACCAGCTCAAGACCGAGCTTTCTGTAAGCAAGAGAAATCATACCATCAGCAATTAATCATTACATACGATATAATGTTTGTTTATAGCATTGTTGGCGTCGTATGACTTTCGTCACTGACTCATGATTCACTCTATAATGCTGTTAGACTTAACAATTATATATGGTTACGAGTGTGCTTACAACTGTGTCTTTAAAGCTGTGATTCAATTATTTGTAATATTATTACCGGTCGTATGACATCCAAGAGCTATAATTAATTGATTTTATTTCATAATTCAATATGTTATTACATATTTCATAGCAAATTTATTGTATTTGCAGTATAAACTTTTGAAAAAAGATATTCATGGAATAATGTTATATCATCTACCCCGAAGAAAACCCCTGCAATGGCGGTTGAAATATTGGAAAGCACTAATTCGCCACACACGGCTTAACCCGAAAGCCACAATATCAAATCAGGCCGTGAAAACCTAAGAAGTTATTTGATATTGATGGAATTTTTGTCGCGTTTTTTTTTTCGATGGCGAATAAAGAAAGAGGTCCTTGACCCTTGTCGCACATGTCCCCGAATGTAAGAGTCATATCTCTGCTCGATCGTGTCGCCATTTATCCGAACCCGTGAACTATGCCGCGCACCATTTCTGGCATGCATGCAAGAATGTGTGTCAGACGGAAGACATGGTCGCCAAAACTGCAAACTCGTGAAACTCAGTAATAGCAGGTTTTCGGATAACTACCAATATATTTTGTATGACACTGATACGTGAGTTGTCTAAAGCTTTGCTCTGCACGCCGATCATAATGATTATGATGTTTATTATTGCAATTAACTGTACTTTACTTGTATATTTCGTCAGATATAATATTCTTGATTGATTCCTCTTGAAGTCCTCTTTTCATCCGAATCAGTCAAGTAGAAGAAAATTAAAGCTGAGGATGTTATGAAAAATGGATAAAATATTTTTTGAAACTACAAAGGAATGGCTTTAACCCTTTCATTACGGCTCGGTGGAATACAAATTATGTCTGTTATAAACAAGTATTTGAAGCATACATGTACTTATCTGGTCCTAGTAACATATATTACATTGGTTTTTGTATCATTAAGTTATTAGATGATGCATTAAAAATTATTCTAAGAAAGTAGCAAAACGATATATCACAGTTACCGATATCAACGGTAGGAGAATCTTACACGGCATATATCGGGTACCGATGCGAACAGGTTAAAAAAGTTTTTTTACACAATTTTCTGCATAAACTTTGTAGTGGTAAACATATTTGAATGTAGAAGAAGACAATTGTTATGAAATAAATTATTTAATTTTTGTAACTTTTTTTTTTTTAGAATATATTGCATAATATTAAGATGTATTTATTTGCGTCAACCCTGTTGCGAGTTATACGTATAATATGATATGAATACATTACGTTGTACAAACTTGCATATTGATTGCCGATCACGTATTTTATATGCAAACACAGACATGAGAATAAAATCGGAGAAATACGAGGAATACAAGAGACCGCTTTGAATTTTCAGTACAAATATTTGCAAGCAACAACTCTCCCTATTGATTTAGCAAGAGCAAGGCTAGACTAGAGATATAATAATAACGGTAAATACTTACTTACATCAGCATGATAGAGCCCTTGCTGACTGGTACCGAAAACCTTGATGTACAATCTTTCGCTTTTACTAATCTTATTTCTGTTCGCTTGTCATACATATATGTGTTGTGCCATATTTGCATTTTAGACAAGTTACATAGATCGCCACTTGGGGCGCTGGGCGAAAGCCTCAGCGCTGACGAGCGCGACCAGTCGTGTGCCGCCCGTCGGCGAGAGCACATTGTATTATGGCTCGGCCTGAATTCTGTGACTAGGTCGAGCCATAAGTCTGTAAAGTTTATCGTAAATATATGTCAATGTGCTTCTGAAAACGTCTGTGTATTATTAATCTGCTCCGAATCATGTGACGGAGTAACTACCTTTTGAAAGATAGGAGGATGTTAATACAATATTTATAATGTTTGATTACACCAAAAAAAACACATCAGAATTTACACCTCCTGAAATATCGTTGCCTATAAAATGTGATTGGCACGATTTTGGAATACTGCAGTCTTCAGTAAAAAAAAATATAGGGAAGATCTTATTTACTTTTTTCTACGTCTGTATCTCTGGTCAATAAGAGATAGGAAAAATATGATATTTAATATATATTATAGAATAATTAACTGATATTTTGAGTGTGATCTTACGTGTGAGGCCTCAGATTTTTTTCGTTCCAAATGAAAGCTAGGAGCGCTTCCAGCAGTACGAAAAAATCATGTACGAGTATATCTCTCTCTATAAACGAAGGCAGAAAATAATCTTCTTTAAGAAAGTCTTCTAGTTTCATCTTTTAAAAAAATGAACAAACTAATCATTCAAAAATCTGAGGTTTAAAAAAAGGTTAAGCAAAAATTAAAAAGCTTACGCAACTTGAAATGTACATGTAGCTTGGTGTAAAATTTACAATACATTGTTACCAATCTTAGCATATTGTTGTCTTTGAATGAGCCCTGATACAAATAGCTGTAAAATCGATTACATGCGATGTGATCAATAAGCTTTCATGATGACACTATCTCTAGTTACACAATTATCATTTTCAAGGATGTGTTGGAAGATTAACATTCTTTGTGCAGTCACCCTGCACTTTGCTCAGTTGCGCCACTGATCTTCTTTCTCGCCCGATACGAGTCGATAATATTTGCGAGATGGATGCGTTTTTAAATTGGCGAAATGTCTCGTGGCGGAGCAGTGAGGGTGAGGGTGAGGGCGGGTGCGGGCAAAACCTGTTTGGACGCGCATCAGACCACGCAATATCTGCAAGCAGAGCCTCCAGAGGAACGATGCAGGGGAAACAACGTCAATTTTAGTATTTTACAACATGCGTTCAGGATCTTAAGTCTTACAACCGTTTGCAGACGTCATTCCTTCATTTAAGGTAACCAACTTAAGACCCGTATACAACGATATATCTTAAGGTAACCCGCTAATAATAGCTACTTTCCTTTAGAATTATTAGTGCGGAAGCCTCAGCGCACTCAGCCCTCTGCTCAAATCAAATCTTTGCCGTTTCGGTGTTCTTTTTAACTGCTTGTAGTATGAAGGGATTGCATGGAAGCATAGGTTAATTACCCGTAAAAGGAGGCTTAAAGTAACCAATTTAACACCCGTATACAGAGACATTTCTTAATGTAATCAACATATAATAGCTACTTTTCTTTAGAATGATTTAAAGTGAGGAAGCCTCAGCCATTGACTCAAATCTTAAGAAACGTCTCTGCAAAGGGGTGTTAAGTTCGATACCGTTAGTCAAGGAATGTCTTTGCATTCGGGTGTTAACCTATGTTTCGATAAAATCTCTTCAAGCGTACAAACACTTCTAGCAGCATCAATTATCTGCCACAAAAATTCCAAATAAAATCCTCCTGTAAGCTTATTTTTTATGCTAAAGAATACCGAAACGGCTGTGACTCTTGGCATCTTAATAAAAGACAATGCAGCCGTATAATTGATTTGGAAAACAGATGTATGCGTAGCATCCTAGGAATACAAGGCAGTCTTCCATACTACAGTCGGTCAAGAAGCGAAGACGGACTTAAAAAAGCTTTACACCCAAGACAACGCGGCATCACAAAATTCAACCAAATACATTCCTGTGGCAGCCGTATGGTCCATTTTTGGAGCGGATATGGTAGAATAAGAGACAGGAAGTAAATGAAATTTAAATGAGCCCAAAAAGGTTCTGATAACTTATTAAGGCTGTGGAGTGGCCGATATATGCTTGATATAAAGGACGAACGTTACTTATAAAATGCAATGGTCGTATTATATAACAAAAAGTACATATGTCCAGTCTATTACAAGAACAGTACCTAAGAGATGAATAGTAGAAACGTGAATTTTTCACTTCATTAGCTTACCTTACGGATTATATTGTAAGCAATCAACGTTTAGCAAAAACAATGCGAAGTTTAATACAATGAGACATTAGTTTATCTGTACTAAGGAAAGTCAAAAAAAGCTAGCAAACTAAACTTGTATTAAAACGAATTAATCGATGTGATACTGGGATATGAATGTAATGGATTCTACAAATTGTGAATATCAATCAACATATAGAAAATAAAGGTTTAATGATTTAAGTAACAATAAAATCTAAAGTAAATATTGTATATTCTTACGCGTTAGGATATAAAATAGACTGATAGTGGTAATAAATTTGTGGTGGATGCAATCTATGTGCACCACAAATATCCCTACTATCATAATAAAAGGTTTTTTTGTGGTTCCAAGAACACAGATAACCGCAACAAGCCATGATACCACAGCTTCCGTTATTCATTTTATTATATGCATAGATAATTTGCAAATCATATTTACAAAGTAATATCACATTATCAGTTAACACTGTCAGTCGTAAAATTATACATTAAAGTATGCATTCACTGCCAAATAACTGTACAATATCCATAGTTTGATGTCGTAGTCGTATATTTCATGACTGCATAATAAAGTTCTTTATTATTATTTTTCGTAGTTAAAATATAATTATTTATTTACAGTCGATTCCGCTTAATTGGGACATTAAATTTAAGATCACAGCACATATTATGTTACACATATTCTCAAGAAAAAATATGTACAAAGAATGTGATATGATGCGTTGTCTCACAGCAGGAGGCAAAAAAATGAATGGCCGTGTTACAGCGTTATTTTATGCAGGAAGGAAATGAAGGGAGCCCTACATCCGCACTGAATATCTGTGCTGATTTTCTAGAAATGAAATGTTACAAAAACAAAAGACATACTACACTTGATTCATTTTTGCATTGAATTAAATTGTATGTACCTACCCATTTATTATTTTAATAATGTTTTTTTTTTTCTTAAAAGTTTATATTGCATATTTGCAATTTATATGATAATTTATGTTACCTGTATGTAATTTAAAGTTACCAAGAGTTTATAAAAGAAAATTATTGAAAAAAATTGCATTGTTTAATTTTATGTGTGTATTACGGGTTAGTGGCCTTAGTTGCCAAAACCAAATAAATGAATTTAAAAAATGTGAAATTCGCTTAATTGGGACAGCCGCTTAATTGGGACAAAATGCCCAAGTCCCGATGTATCCCAATTAAGCGGAATCGACTGTATTTAATAATTTAAGATATCTTAATAATAGTTTTTTTAAATTAATTTACACTTAAAAGTGATTTTATTTACTTAATAGTCGGTAATTACAGGTGTTTTCGTTACTGGCAATTATCCTCGCCTCACTTAACAATTGCAAAAACGTAATTACCCGGCCTTTGTATCGGGAGTTTCCGTTTCCCTTCAAAAGACTGGCAACACTACAATTGATTTGCATATTTCATGATACGACAAATTAATGCGTAAATGAAATTAACTTTAAATGATATTGTTATAAATACGTTTTTTTTAAATAACGCAATTGACTACGAAATGGGAAGTTTACCAACTATATAATTATAAAAAAATAAAGCGATGAGTAGATTTTCGAAGCAAACCATATTATATTTCTAATTGCCAAAATTTCTAATTTGATGGAAACGACCAACTATCAATAATTTAGCTGCCGGGTATAGCTCAATGTATAGCTTTGCAATCCATAGGTCGGGGGTTAGATCTCCGACGGAAGCTAAAAAAAGAATGATTTTTAATCAATTTTTTAACTCTAAAATACCCCCGGTTGGTGTGAATTTGATTCCTCACCCGTAAAATGCCAGTCATGGCCTATTAATTAAAATTGGTGGTAGACGAAAATTGTCCCGTGAAGACCATCCATTCATAGTAAATTCCTGTAATAAGGATGATAAGTGAATCTCGGACTGTAGTCTATGACGTTGGCGGATCAACACTCCACATGCAGCGCTTAGCCATATGCACTCTGGTAAGCGTCATAGAATTCCACAGATGAGCCTTTAGAATTATTATCACCATCTGTCGGTATTCTCCTATTTGTGTTTACATAAAAAAGTAAGTACATGTAATTAAATGAATACGAAAATATGTTTATCCAATGAATAATCATAATAATTAACAAAAGTTGCACCAATGGATAACTCAACTCTAGGTCAAATAATATTAAAATTATTAAAATAAGTCTGGGATTGAGTTACCCTTTAGGATCAAAAGGTCTCGAGAGTCACTGAATAAGCATTTGATCTCTATCAAACGAGCTGATAAACAAAATATCAAAATAAGCAACGGATACTACAGTGGCTTTCTTTTTATGCCTTCGAAATACACGTAGTATTTTCGGAACTTCGGTAGAGAGATAACTTGGGACGAGGCTAGTATCATGGCGACCGACAATTACTATATTATCTACTCGGAAATTTTTGTCGGTACCGGCTTTAGACCCCGCAGCGCCCAAGGGCAATTTTTTTCTAGCGCCCCAAATTGTTTATACTTAAAAATATATAAGAAAGATTAGTCGCCTTCGGTGCCCCTAGCTTATTCGCCGCCCTGAGGCATCGAACCACCTCGCCACCCCCTAAAACCGGCACTGATTTGTGTTGACCATAGAGTTATGAATAGGAGTTCAAAAAAAGATATATTATCAATAGTGTCATATTTAAAATAAAATAGAAAAATTAACCTTCATATTGTATTTGCTGATTTGTGTTTAGAAACCCGTTTCATGAAGAGTTTACATTAAAAACATTAAATAAATCATTTAAACGTCATACAGTCAACGATATTTTCTATTTTTCTGACGTATTAAATGATTTTAATGAATACAATTTTAATTTAGTTTAGAATCCACGCCAAGAGAGGCGCATAAATTTGCGTAGTCATGCTAATTGTATTCGGTTTAAAAATGATTAGGCGGCAGGTAATCTGTTAAATCGTCTTTGTCTGGTGATTTCACACGGTCCGAGGCGGTCGAGGAAGCCATGTGCCGAGGATGACAATGCCAATGTGTTACCAGATTTAAAAAATAAAATAAAAACACATACACTGAAGTAATTTAGACGAATTCTCAAAATGGCGATGACCTGCTGGGAACGCGGACCGGCCGCATAGCTGCCAAGGTCAGAAGGAAGATATGTTGACAATTTAGCTGAAAAAGTCTAAAGAATCCTATTCTATTATACATTGATAGCAATCTGAGAAGAAGCATAGCAGAAGAATGCCATTGAATAGTGGGGTAAGAAAACAGGTGCATGTGTAGAAAATAGTAGCAGTAAATTTGTTTAATTTTGTAAGGACTGAGCTTATTTCAATTATATTTATTTATTTTATTATATTATTAACAAGCCTTTCGTTCTAGAGAGAAGCATTCACTACACTTGTCTTCTTTTTAAGCTTGGAGGCCCTTCGAGAACTATAAAATATAGTTTACTAGGCGGAAATTTAGGATGTAGAAGTGACCTTATAAATAAGTAAAAAAATGTGGTGGCTGACAGAACTCCATGGCATCAATTTTGAGGCACGATTTCTGTTTATAAAGCGCCTGTATCGTATCCATTCTACTTTACGGCTGTGAATCTTAACATTTCATAAAAATCCAATGAAGCCGTATTATAGGTTTTTAAAGCAGATACCTGCGTATAATACTGGGTGTACGATGGCTTGACTTTGTGAGGAATGACGAGGTAAGAGAGCGGACAGGGCAGTCTTCCACAGTACAGTCGGTCAAGAGGCAAAGATACACCTGTTTGGGACATGGAGGAGAGCATAAACTACAGCTGCTTTTCTTCAAGCCCCTGGGCTCCTGCCTGGAAACTATACATAGAATATACTCGGTGGAGCTGACATGGGATAGTGTGAGGACCAGGGCGGGTGACAGAGCTTTATGGCGGCGGTTTGTGACAATTATATGCTCCGGTTACAGAAGCAGACATAATGATGATGATGATTTTCTCCAATTAAAGAGCGGCTTTTTCAGAAGATAATAAATTGATGTTGCATATAATATTTAACATATATAAATATATGTTAAATATTATAATGATAAAACAAGAACCAAAATAATTTATATGGTCCCAGTTTGCAACCTTGCGGAACTCCCAAATAAGTGAAAAAAAAAATATTTTTACCGAAAATGGCATCGATGCGCGGGGCAAAGTTGCCAATTGCTGGATTCGCTGAAGTCTCCGAATGGAATAAAATATCTGCAGACGATGGAGTTTGCAGGGACACGGCGAATAGAGATCTGCGCACAAGTGCTTCGCCAGTATACATCTTTAAGAGGACAGGTCACAACATTGTATCGAAGGATTATATTATATCCATGCTTAGAATGTTACAACAAATGTCTTCAAACATTCGTTTTATTTTTATTTAAGCACATACAGGAGAATACCGACATATGGTGATAGTTATTCTGAAATCTCATCTGTTGAATTCTATGACGCTTACCATGGTGCATATGGCTAAGCGCTGCATGTGCAGTGTTGATCCGCCAACGTCATAGACTACAGCCCAAGATTCACGCATCATACTTATTATTACAATAATTTACTATGAATGGATGGTCTTCAAGGGACGACTTTCTTCTACCAACAATTTTGATTATTAGGCTATGACTGGCATTTTACAGTTGAGGGATCGAATTCACACCATCCGGGGGTATTTTGGAGCTAAGAAATCGATTATTTTTTTATTTATTCTTAATCTCCGTCGGGGATTGAACCCACGACCTTTGGCTTGCAAAGCAAACGCTATATATACCCGCCGGTAAATTTTGTTGATTTAAAATATCATTTTCAGACATTGTTCACGGGACCTATAAATATATTATGTTACAAGTATCTTATGTTCTTGGATAGGTAACCGTAATGGGGACACCGCGTATCATTGGTTGGTTAAATCCTCCAATTAAGAGTAAATAGTCTAGGCGTCAGGATTGTCGAGCTGATCATTCATTTCATACATTATAAACTGTTTCGCAAATCCTTGAATATGCGTAGCCTTTCATATCAAAATGTTATAGCTCATGCTGACTGGTACCGAAAACCTCGATTGACAATCTTTCGTCTCTTATTTCTGATCGCTTGTCGTACATGCATGTATCGCCATATTGACATTTTGGACAAGTCCGGTCACAGGTGTGACGTTAGTTATATAGATCGCCACTTGCGGCGCTGGGTGCCACCGACCACGGCGCCCGGTCCCCAGTCAGTTGTGTGCCGACGGCGACAAGATCATATTGTTGTTGGCCCAGCCTGAATGGTGTGAATATGTCCGGGCCAGAAGTTTGTAACGTTATTGAAATATATATGTCAATGTGCTTCAGAATATGTCTTTGTGTTATTAATCTGCTTCTCATCCTACCACCACGCAATTAAATAAAGAACTTAGTAATGTCAGAAACTGTGATTGGTGAAATTTCAGGAGCAAAATTGACTTGAGACGAGATAAGGATGACGGCAATTGATAAAACTGTGTAACGGCAGCTTGTATGTTTCAGCTATAGGGTGGATAATGGATATATGTATATAAATAATAAGAGCAGAAGAAGAAAATGAGACACATGACCATTTCAGGATAGGTCATTTAAAAAATGAATAAATTAGCGTGGGATGGAAATATCTAACCGCGACACACACTTTAAGTATCCATGGGTCTGAAGACGCGTTGTTAAATCTTCGTTATTTTATTCGCGTTATGTTCAGCTTGGATGCGATATTTCGCGAAGAGGTCTCTGCAGGCGTGCAAATCGAAAGGTCCAAATAGCGATGCTAAATCGACAATTTACAATACCACATTCTAAGCATGTAATTCCGAGATATTTTGGATCAGAGGACCAACACGTGTCACTCGCATGACTACTAATACCAAAGAAAAAAGTGTTCAATAATCAGTATAATACATGCACATATGTATTTTCACCTTAGCTGATTCTGATATGTTTGCTAAATTGTTATGGACAAACGTTTCCGATAGAGAATCTCCAGCTTATTATAGAGCTTCACATTCTTCTATAGCAAAGGTATTTTATATATAACTTTTTATCAAACCTTAGAACTTATCGTATATAACATAAGATCATCGATCATATTGCATAAATACAAAACGTAAAACGAACTAATAGCTTTATTAGGTAATAAATTTTAAATTATTTATCATAGCCCTAATCGTTAACCTTTACTCTTAATGTTTTTACAACGGCATTATTATTCCATTTTTACTTCCTTTCCTTCATCGTCTCATGTCACCTCTGCGTTGCAGAACTCCTCCGAATTCATTATATCTAACTTCATCTATTGGTGGACTGTAGGATAGATGGTTACCATGTCCGCTCCCTTACTTACACATTCCAACTTATCGTACACGCAATATTGTAAACCGAATTATACGGTATATATTGGACATAAATGAGATGCCAGGATTCGCAATGGTATAGAAGTACGAAGGTAATACAGGCGCTGAATAAGTCGTACATTGTTTAGATCGAGTAGAGCTGCGAGTCTCAGATATTGGGCATTAATTTAGATAAAGAAAGCAGCGTTACTACTACATAGTACCAAAATCAATGAAGAAATATAGTTAAAGACGTCACACAGTAATGAAACAATGATTAAAGAATACAACTATGTAATAAATTGAGTAATCAATTATGGTGAATATTTTTTATGTACTCGTATTTATCTAATATTTTAATGAACATGAATTTTTAAATTCTAAAAACAAGCCTTAAAAACCCACTTACAAATGTTTAAAAACAATTATTATTATCTTTTTAGTTATTACCAGCGGAAATATTAAGCATACACTTTGCATAATTCGCAAACAAGCAAAATTAACGCGTAAAAAAGTGTATTTGAAGAAGCCAATTTCTGGAATAGCATTTGAAGCATGTTTAGAAAATGTATATAACTCAGTAAGAGTATATTATAAAGCCTTGTTCACATTATCGCAGGTATTGTTCAAAGAGCTGATAGATTAACGTAGCTGCCAATCTTGGGCCACAGTTCGAGTCACTAGAGCAGAAGGGAAGTGGCTGGTTATGGTCGGAAACCGATAACAAACTGCTTCAAACTCGGCCAATAGATCAGGTTGCAAAAGACTTCGGAGGTGCTTGCTGAAGTGGAAAAGTATTGCATAACGCAGGAACCTCGCGAACCTCAAACCATTTAGTCTATTAATAATGCCTTCGTTTTTTTCATCAACAGCTAAAGTCGCTCTACCTGATAAAAAAACTGAGCATAGTATTATTGCTCTACAAATGTAGATGAATACATGTAATCGAGTTGGAACGTTATTACTAATATGAATTATCAATACAAATATATATATCATACATTGAAGTAATTGTGACAATATTATGATATAATAATTTCAGTTAACGTTAGATTTTCCTATTATCGTGTTAATCATGACTGCGCACCGTATAATTTTTTTTTAACACAAACAGAAGAATATCGATAGATAGTGATAAAGAAATCTCATCTGTGGATTATATAACACCTACCTGTTTACATTATAGACTACAGCCTTAATTCATCATATATTTTTGCATGATTTCACTATGAATGCGAGGTGCTCATGGGACGACTTTGTTTACCACCAATTTTAATCAATAGGCTATATTTCGCATTCTACGAGTGAGGGATCAAATTCATACCAAGCGGGGTCTTCTTCTTCTTCGTGTCAGCGACGTCAAATTATTTTTTCCCAATATCTGGCAACATCGATAGCTCATGTGTTGCCCAGCATTAGGTCCTGAGATGTGCAACTTGTTGGGCACATGGAGCAGCATCGTAGGTGTGAGGCGGTTTGCAGGTCTCCACAGTCGCACAATAGTGTCTCAGCATTCCCCACCGCTCGAGGTTGTCCTTTGTTCTACCAACTCCGGTTCTTAATCTGTTTAGGGATTTCCAGGTCGGCCAGTCAAGGCTCTTGCCAGTTGGGAGGCCTTCCTTTGAGTAATGAAATCCTCTGGTGCGATTTGTTGCCAGAGTTGGAGTCTCATTCAGTGCCGGATACCTTAGACTTCAATCTTGGTTGGGGGGTAATATAGAGCCTTAGAAACGGATAGACAAAACCTTTTTATTATTATTTTCATTAGGGATCGTACCCACTACATTTGATATGGTAAGCAAACGCTTTACAATTAAGCTATAGCCGCTGGCAAAAGCCACTAAGCCATACCGATAACTTCGTTTTAATATACGAAGTTCATCCATCCCCTGCATAAGCACTCCAGAATGTACGAGTAATGTTTTGTGTATGAAGTACGGATGTAACGGTAAAAATATACAGTGGTAATTAATAAGCATCATAAATATTATATATTTACTTCATAGCAAAGTCCCATTATTATTAAGTACTTTATGAAACCACTTAATAAGAAAGATAAAATATATTTTATATTTATTTAAAAGTGTGTTCATCGAGAGTCCAATGGGTTGGAAATTTAGACCGTTTAACATTTATATTGTTACATGGTTACAAGGTTAATATTTTTCATTCGCGACATGAAATACCAGCAATGTATACAAGCTATTCATTTGATCCAGAACTTGAGTCACTGTTGCCGAGTTCCGCTTAGGACTGACTCACCCAAGTGGAAGAAAAAACCCAGGCCTCAAATATTGGCTAAAAAGAGGCACAGGTTATAATTATTAACCAGCCGAGAGTTGCATAAGATTACATCAGGCATTACAGATAACTGCTTTTTTATATGTAAACGAAGAACTAAAACTGGGGTATGTGTCTTTGCTATATTTGCTCCTGATTTGAAACAAATAAACAAAGATAACAAAACAGTATTTGATCTGCAAAAATCAACATGTCCAAAATGACGGGTTCAAATTTATAATTAAAAAGTGTCTATTGATGTTAAGTTGAAGAAATGCGTAAGGCAATCAACCAACCGTCCCACTGCTTGTATAATCAGATACCCCTAACACCCAAACTGAAGTCGCGAAGCAGCTTTCTGAGATCCACACAACCTCTCACATCCGGCTCTGAAAATGATAGACTCCGGCTCTGGCGACAAGTCACATCAGAGGATTTCATTACTCCAAAGGAAGGCCTCCCAACTGGCAAGAACCTTGAATTGCGGACCTAGAAATCCCTTAACAAATTAAAAACCAGAGTTGGTAGAACAAAGCACAACCTCGAGCGGTGGGGAATGCTTCGGCAGGGAGACTCACTATTCTGCGACTGTGGAGACCTGCAGACCAACTCACACCTAAAACCCTGCAACATGTGCCTAACAAGCTGCACATCTCAGGACCTAATGCTAGGCAACACATGAGCTATCGTTGTTGCCAGATACTGGACAAAAATAATTTGACGTCGCTGACACGAAAAAGAAGAAGTTGAAGAAATAACATTATTTTTTCCCGGTCAATTGTGTTTAGTGAGTTATCCTAAAAAACAAACCAACAAATCTCTCTGTTAACTCTAATGCTACAGTTTTAAGACATTATAATAAATATTTTTGAATGTTGGTATTTGAGAATTAATGAACGCTTCAAATGTTCACTAAAATTGAAGTACATTAGATGCAGTTATTAATTTTAATAATTTGATACTTAAACACGTTGCTTATCTAATGAAATCTGATTTCTGCTATTCAATACCTTGTAGTATCGCAGATAATGATATTTGAGTATGAGATTTATCTACTCTAGCTTCACTGCGCAAGTGCAACGGTAGGTAAAGCGACAAACCCATTTCTTCAGACACAACCAAAAGAAGACAGTTGCTCTGTAAACAATAGTGGACTGACGATCGATCTCCATATTCGTAAAATTCATACGATAAGTCAACATTACGCTCAGGTGATTATGGTTTATTGTAACTGAATACGAATGAAATCGGACAGTAATATTCTACGAGTATATTGTTGGGAAGAACTTCAAAAAAACAATTGAATTCGGTAGATTTTTTTATTAAACGGTTTGAGTAAATCTCATTTTTAATATTTTCGATTTACACAATATAAGTGTTTATAAGAAATAATGACAATTAGTACAATTCTAGCCATTTGTTTTATTTATTTATCACTTAGTGCTGACGAGAAGTACCTACAGTTAACGTTTTTTTTTTTCATTTAACGTGTTGAATTACGGTGAAGTATTTCTCTGATTACTTTTAGTGAAGTCAAGCTAAGTTGATTTCGAAACACTGTGGTATGCAACTGATGTACAGTAGCAGTGTATATAATAAATACTTTGTAATGAAAGAGTCCTGAAAATAACATTATACGACGTTTACAGTGGTTAGAGGTAGTTACAATAATCTGTAAAATATTACCAGAATTTAGTAATTTTTGGATTGCAACTGCAAGTACGCAAGTTATAGAAACCGCTAAACTATTATGTAAATCAGATATAAATAAAATAATTTTTATAATTTATCCCACAATATATTTGTAGACGGCATGTTTCGGCCACGTCGAAACGAAGTAACCTTTTCACTCACTCTTTGCTTTATATAGAGCCAACACTCACTTTACTAACTGACTTGAAAATGGCCATTCGACGTGGCCAAAACATGTCGTCTACAAATATATTGTGGGATAAATTCTAAAAATTGTTTTATTTATATCTGATATTATGGAATTCCACCATGAATTATCGATCGAAAGAATCTAAATTATTACGTTAATCATTTTGGTATTTTACAACAATTTATGTTTTTTAAACAAGAGAATAAAATATTCATTATGACAATGATAAAAAAAAACAATAAAACTATGTTGTTTTAACGAGTTTTGATATTAATTGCTTTGAAATAAATTATTTCAATGAAATTTGACGGTGGCTACTTGCATACTGTACACGTCTACAGCTATTCAAAGCAATATAATAGATTTTGTGTAGTTAATAAGTTGTGTGATAAAATCATTATGTATTTATATCAAACTACCTAGTAACAAATTGATATATAAGCTATGTCATTTTTTATGCAACCGCGTGCAAGAGAGAACAACCAGTCGATACCAGTGGACTCTTTGACGCTCAGTCAGGACGATTGGACGTTGCATGCGGTAAACGCGTGTATATTGACATGTTTTTAGAGGAGATCCAGTTTGTATGAAGAACAAAACACATATATTGGTAGAATATACCACAGCTTACGTGTGGCAATTAGGAAATATTTTTTAACACTGCCAGCTCTTAGTCGATATAAATTAACGGTGTATGAATGTTCAGCAAGTGTAATTCGAGTCTGTCTGCTGTCTGCATTGCGCAAAGATAACTATTATCATCAGCCTGTGTCCATCCACTATTGAACGTAGGCCTCCCGCATGAATCTCTATTCTTTTTGATCCTCGATCTTTCGCATCCAGGCTATTCCCGCTATTTAAATTAATAATGGCACGGTAATAAAGATGATTTGAACTTTTGACGCATAATCAATGTACGAGTACTTAATCATCATTTTTGAGACTGACTGCAAATGATGAGGATACACAGTGACGGTGGGGTAACAAGATGGCCGTTTTGCCGCCCTCCCTCCTCAGTGTCGGTGCAGTTCAGGCAGTTTGGTGAGATTCGCGCGCACCAGACGATGGCCGAGCCGCGATAAGCGCTGCGCTGGAATCCGGCCGCGGAAGTGGTGCTGTTGGAAGAAACGATGACTCTCTGAATGGCAAACTGGTTTGGGCGGCCGGGAGCTTGCCCGCCAGACCAGACCTCGAGCACCGACAACTCTTTGTGATCGAGGAGCATCGAGACTCGTGATGAAGCAGCATCACAAGATGTCCACTGCGCAACGTGGCAAGTGCTGAAAAAAAGACGTATTCAACAATGTTGTCGAGTGCGATGAAAAAGTGAATGATCCATGACAACTAACAGCAAAGCAATTTTGCGATAAACTATATTAATAAAATATCTCGTAAATATGTTCGATAATCTATCGTAAACATGCAAGAAGTTGTTATACAAACCCGTGTCGTTGTGTGCTTTTACTACTTATAATACTAATGACGAACAATTATTTGTGATTGAGAAGTATCATAATTAATGGTGCAGCTCGATTTTTGATACTAAAAATTGCAAAAGTATAGAAATTAAACAATACCTGTGCGTCCTGAAAATAACCATATTATACGCATCGTATAAAAAAAACGGGTTCATGGAGATTGATGTCAATTAATAAAACGTATTAGTTCAAAATAAATGGATACGGGCGAACTTTTACACGAATTGACTTAGTCCAAAGAATGGCATCAAAGTATGCAGACTGCTCATCTGAAATTCAGCATTCTTCAAGATGCAAAATATTATATATATGTGATCTTCGAGTACCGTTTAAATTTATTGACGTAATTTATAATAATATCACTAATGCTGAAATGTTTTCATAAATCAGGTTGATTGATAAGCAAGTAAAAAATATTGTGTAAAAAATTCAAAGACTTGCAAAAAATAGTTAATCTGTAAATACGAGAATCAAAAATCGTAAATTAATCTTTCAAAGTGTTTGGTAAGGAACATTGTAGCATTTACTACCTCATTATTTTATGACAAATGATTTTAAATTAACACAAAAACGCAGTTGAAGGAAAGTTAATATTTTCTCCTTCACAGTCGTTTATCGACTTATAGCCCCGATAGGTGGTCACAACCTACTTTCAATGCTCTCTTGCTTAGATTGACATAAAAGATATGTCAATAACTGGTAAAACCGAGTATCAGGAACTTGCAGCGAGTCGTTGATGCTGTCGCAGTCTGTCTCTGATCAGTATGCAGGGCGCGTCTTAGAGACTCCTAGCGGTTCGAGGTCCGTTACCAGTCACCACTCCAGGCCCCGTGTCGCCCTGGTACTCAACAGACGTGGACTATCCGAGGTGGAAGACCACGCCAGCCAAACCTTTGTCTTCCCAGCAATGTCGCAGGCGCAATGAACTCTCCCTCTTTGCATGATAATCATCGGCAGCCATTCTCCACTCTATTCATCCTCGCGGGGACACATGTGAACGTCATGCTCAGCGGTCACGATACATAATTCGAGACTCAGAAATCGTGAGAAACCGATATTCTTTCTTTCAGACACTTTCATCTCTCTTTATATGTAAAGCTTAACACATTCTAGAGAATGCAGAGCAACAATGGAGTCTAATATCAATTCCACACGAACACGTATATCTTAATTGTAGTCATATACTAAAATAGACAATAAGCATAACTAAATACCAACTGCATGCGAAGCTCAATAATAATTCAATATCTTTTATTGTATCTCCGCATTTGTATCAGAAACGTCAAATAAATTATCGTAATATCTGGCAAGATTGTTTGTCCAGCATTACTTCTTGGGAGGAGCAGTTAGTCGGTTAGTTAGTCTTGAAGCAGTACCTTAGATGTGTTATTTCTGTTGATCTCCGAGATCTCAGTGCAGCAACTCTCAGTGATATAGCACTCTCATCGATTCAGGTTTTATCATGTCCTTGCAACTCTAATTTTGTATATACTTATAAAAGAAGGAAATGTTGGGATGGCTTCCTAAAACTTATTAACCGGATATAGACTAAACTCCGTAAATATAAAGTAAGAACTGATGACATAAGGCAAATAGACGTGATATACGTTATGGAAGAAGTGGACACTAAAGTGCAAGGACCATGTCAAGCAATGATTTTAATCTTAATTCAATGATTTTAATAAATCAAATATGGGTCTGGCATCATGTTTTGCACAGACTAATTCTATAAAAAGCTCATATCTTTATATTTCTCAAATACGACACCCACCTTTGGCTTTATCACACAACTTGTACATCATTTGTTTTTTTTGCATGTGAGACTATTCGTCTTAGTACTTACTTTACTCTCAATTTAACAAATGTCAAATTAGCTTTCACCAATACTTTAACAATTGAAGACATCAGTTTCACATCAATATTTAAAGCGAACTATTTAACAAGATACCAAAAAATATAAATAAACAAAAAAATATATAAACATTTACATGAATTGACGCGTTATGCGTGTTTGCGTGTTTCGGTATTCTTCTCATCGCTTGTGATTATTTATTATTAGCACCTTCCTTAAGCCTCAGCCCTCCCCTCTCATCGCTTTCGTCGCCGACGGATCATCTGCGACGAATCCTCAATAATACGTGACTTATGGCCGACACCGGAGACTCTGTTTTGTCAAGTCCCCCGCTAGAATATCAACACACTAACCGTTTATTGAATAAGCCGCCTTGTGAATTAACAAAAATAGACCATTAAAATGAAGTAGGTACAAGTACTTACATACATTCCTGTAGTTGATACTCGTATCTCACGTCTGTGTTTAAATAAGTAGCAACTTGAAATTGAATGGCGAAAAGAACAATAAAATTTACGCGTAATGGAATTATATTAATACTCGTATGTACTCGTCTAATACAGTCATTCAATGACAAACTTGTGATTATTTCAAAATTGATGCCGATATAAGAACACCATTCTTCTATACAATTACAGTAACGTGGTAGATAGAAACAGTCCTTAAATCTGCATTTATGCGTGAACCTGTCAGTGTTGCCACATTTTCAGGTATAGCTCGGTGGTCAAAGAGTTTTCTTTGCAAGCCAAAGGTCGTGGGTTCGATCCCCGACGGAGATTGAAAAAAAATTAATCGATTTCTGAGCTCTAAAATACCCCCGGTGTGAATTTGATCACTCACTCTTAAACGAAAGTCATCCCGTGAAGACCACCCATTCATATTAAATTCCTGTAATGGTAAGGACGATGCGTGAATCTCGGGCTGTAGTCTATGACGTTGGCAGACCACCCATTCATAGTAAGTTCCTAGATGAGACTTCAGAATTACTATCACCATCTGTTGGTATTCTCCTGTATGTGTTTGTAATCTTATGACGTTGGCAGATCAAAATGCTTCAGGAATTGAATTGGTAATGAAGAAACAGTAGCAGAATGTTTTTTACCCATGGTTTTCCACAGATCAGAGACTTCAAATTTCTCTATCACCATCTGTCGGTATTCTCCTGTATGTGTTTACAATTAATTTTATTTTATAGATACAAATAATTTTATAGACACATCTGTAATAAAAATGCTTCAGGCATTGAATTGGTAATGAAGAAACAGTAGCAGAATGTTTTTTTTACTCATGGTTTAGAATTTTAGATGACTAATCCTTATTAAAATATATAATATTTATATGGTCACCCCAGGGGTTAACTACGCCCTACAAATGCCTCCAGAAACTATTTTAAGCAAAAGACCTAGGCAGTATAATTAAACCCAACCTAACCTAACAATTTTCTACTAATAACTGGTATCATGTATGTTATTTATATTTCAAATTTTTATATGTATCTGTCTTATATAATAAGCTACTATAGTTTATAAGTTTCATGTAAAGTTTGTTTTTTTTTTAGATTTTTTAGAATATATTTCAATTTTCAAATTTTTATAAATCATTTAACATACATACCAATATTCAATTTGCTTATGCTTATACAGGAGCAATTGGCAATGGGCCATCTCTTAATAAAGAATTTAACAATGGCTTCAAAAGATCGTGGTTCGAAGCCAATCGTCTGCCGTTTATTTTTCTCCGATATTCATGAGAGAAACGTCATCAGTATTGTTTGCTTTGATGGATGTATAAACTGTTGTCCAAAGTTTGTGTAAAATATAATCGAAATCGCATGTTTAGGATTTGACATGCTGTTCGGGAATCCAGTCAACTGTACGAGGGTCATCCGTAATATAAGATACCCAGTGATTTTCGGCCTGGCGGGCGAAGCGAGGGGAAGATCCATCACGTACGGCTGCCAAGTCAATACTGAGCTCCACAGGCAGCTCGCTAGGGAGGGGATTTGGAGTGGGGGAACCAAGGTACAATACAGAATCGCGGGATCCACCATAACAGCGTTTTTCAGGACTGTAGCGCCATGGGAACTTTATATTTCGGATAGTTCTCGTAGATAGTCTAGTATGTGTTTTTTGTCTCATGCTATTTACTCCACAATCACCTCTAAACCTCAAATATAAAAAAGTGGACCGATTTATTGGCTATCTGGGAGTATAGGGCTAATTATATATTTCGATCGAAGGGAATTCTTATTGTTAATTCGACTGACACAGAGAACGTTCAGAATAAACGGTAGCAGAATAAATTACGTTTTTTTTCAGTAGGTAGAGCTGCGATGTGTGGATGACTAATACTCGTACTCAGAAGGCTGCGAAGCTATCTCAGCTGCCCGGTGTTGTAGACTCAGGTAGACGGTAACCAAAGAGGCGCGAGAGACGCTGCGTCCCTCGGTTGTCTAATTATGTCTTCGGCTAAGTACAGGTGTCACTAAACGGCGAGCGGGGCAGTCAAACGCTCGGCCTGCGGTCCCGCTTTGGACCCGAACACTTAAAATAAAAAAAAACTTTTCAGCAAGATTTGATAATATATTTACGTGATGTAACGACAACGCACGAAAGCGATACCACGCTTTACACCGTATCTGCTCTCTCGCTTTATCATTCCTCACAAAGTCAAACCATCATACCACTTCTCAGAAAGATTTAATGACCTTTTCGGTCGTAAAAAGGTCGTTAAAGTCACGCTACAAACTTGTCCGCTCTCTCACCTCATCATTCCTCACGAAGTCACACCATCGTACCCCCAGTATTCTACGCAGGCATCTGCTCTAGAAGCATATAATACGGCTGCATTGGATCTTCGTGAGATGCTAAGATTCACACTCATAAAGACGAAATAGGAAGGTATAGTGTGCTTCATAATGTGCTTGATGTCGCACTCTTAAAATACTCGTATGTAGTGATTTTTTCATTTACTTTTGTAATTTTTATGTAAACACATACAGGAGAACACCGACAGATGGTGATATTAATTCTGAAGTCTCATCTGTGGAATTCCATGACGCTTACCGTGGTGCATACGGCTAAGCGCCGCATGTGGAGTGTTCATCCGCCAACGTCATAGACTACAGCCCGAGATTCACGCATCATCCTTATTATTATAGGAATTTACTATGAACTGACCAGCCGTTCTTCTTCACGGGACGACTTTTATCTACCACATATTTTGATTAATAACCTATGACTGTCATTTTACGGGTGAGGGACCAAATTCACACCAACCGGGGGTGCTTAAGAGCTTAGAAATCGATTTAAAATATTTTTCTTTTTTTGTAATCCCGACATTTGGCTTGCAAAGCAAACGCTTTGACCATTGAGCTATACCCGCCGGCTAGTAGTGTATAGCTCCTAGCTAGTTTGCGTCTTCAAACAGTACTATTTATATTTACTGTAAATTAATCAATTCCGTGAAAGTCATTACATCACATCAAGCCCCAAATATGACATTATCAGTGTTTCTTGAACGTGGCTGCGGTGGTGTAAGGATATCGCTTGGCAACCACTGATTGTCGCTATTGAGTGCGCGGCCCGCGGTCCGGCGCGGTCCCGCCGTGTGAAAGGTCACGCCGCCCCTTGGCGACCCCTGCGAAACAAGTATCCTACAGTCCGAAGAAGGACCACGGCGGTATACTGTCGTATCTAGAATATGTATTCCTTTTTGGATAAAAATATATTATAATTTTACAGAAGGTAATTTAAATGGCAAACGAAGCATTGGACGACCCCCGGCAAGATGGACTGACGACATAAGAAGAATATCGATAGTGACCTGGATGCGGAAGGCGGAGGATCGAAGAGGATGGAGACTCAGGCGGGAGGCTTACGTTCAACAGTGGTCGGATACAGGCTGATGATGATGATGATGATGAATTTATTGAGAACACAAGAGTTGAGTAGATTAGGCCCAATGAAAGATATACTGCCATAGTGTAGGTATTATATTACATACCATATTACAACTATAACTATATTATTGAAATATAACGAGTACTTTATAACTAGCTTAGTGGAGAAATGGAAATTATGCTCAGGGCGAAATTAAATCATCATCTGTAATGTAAGTTCTTTTAAAATCAGATTACCTCCTGGGAAACACCACTCCTATAGAATATATTTAATAGGATATAAATTAAGCAAAATATTCCAATGCGCTGAAACTTGCGATTGACATAAGCCATAATGTAAGACTAAATAATCTGGCATTTGCCGGCGGATATAGCTCAACGGTCAAATCGTTTGCTTTGCAAGCCAAAGGTCGTGGGTTCGATCCCCGACGGAGATGAAAAAAATATTTTTAATCAATTTCTGAGCTCTAAGATACCCCGGTTGGTGTGAATTTGATCCCTTACCCGTAAAATGCCAGACATCCTATTAATCAAAATTGGTGGTAGACGAAAGTCGTCCCGTGAAAACCACCCATTCATGGTAAATTCCTGTAATAATAAGGATGATGCGTAAATCTCGGGCTGTAGCCTATGACGTTAGCGGATCAACACTCCACATACAGCGCTTAGCCATATGCACCATGATAAGCGTCATAGAATTCCACAGATGAGACTTCAGAATTACTATTACTATCTACTACATCTGTCGGTATTCTCCTGTATGTGTTTATATAAAAAATAAAAAATAAAAAGAAAGCGTGGGGCTAACCATCTGATCTCCTATATTTTATGATTAAGTAATCACCTAATATGCCTCGTATATTACAGTTGTCATCTTTGCAAGTACCCAAGCTGTTGCTCTGGAGTCCGTCGGGAATCATATATGTTCCCAGGTAGACCTCCGAATTTAGTGACTGCGGTAACTAACAGAACTGAGTAGCATAAATTTGTGGTGACATGCTCTAGATATGGGAAGAAAGATATAATACAGTGCAGTATCTAAGTTGATTTATACCGAGACCAAATAAGCTTTTTCGAGGAATTCGTTTTGGAGTTGCTGCGCTTTTGCTGGTTGGTCTTGAGACTCTCCGCGGAGGAGTAATAAAAGCAAGAGAAAGAAGGGACCAGAGCGCGACACTCTTATGCCGAAACGCCCGCGCGCGACAAGGACGCCCGCCGGGGGACTGACCGTGTGAGCCGCGGCCGGGCGCGCACGGCAGCGCGCTCACCTGCTGAGACCTCTTAGGGCTGCAGCATGGAGCAAGGAGCAAGACTCAATGTTGATACCGAGCTGGGGACCTCCTAAGGCTGCAGCATGAGACACCGAGCACTAAGGTTCATGTTGCGACTGCAGCAGCAAGACACTGAGCACTAAGGTTTATGTTTTTTTTTTATGTAAACGCATGCAGGAGAGCACACCCGGTCAAGACCAGTGCACTCTATGACGCTCAGCCAGGGAGGCTGGACGCTGTATGCGGGAAACGTGTGTTGTGCTCGTGTTTGTGTGTGGGTTGGGGAGATTGCAAGTGTATATTTATCTGTTTATTAAAGAGATCCAGATTGTAGGAAGGAGAAAACACAGACGATGGAAAAGCATTCCATAGTTTACCGGTGGCCCTCTATCGACTCTCTGGATCACCAGCAGATACGTCTCTACGCGAATTTCCCTCCCTGCACGCCTAATTCTTCAAAGGTAACGTCGACTGAACTCGACGTTATTTTCAAAAGATAACGCTGTTATTCGGTTCGTTTTTAGATCAGGGAGTTTTCCCTGACTGCTGGAAAACCGGCCTTCTCACCGTGATTCCTAAACGCTGTGACAAGCCTCTCACCGACCCCAAAGCATACAGGCCAATCACTTTATTACCAGTCTTTGGAAAAATATTGGAACGCCTAATCTGTCATAGAATCGAAGCACACGTAAAAGAAAATAATCCGCTCTCTGGTAGACAGTTTGGGTTCCGACCCAAACTGTCAACGGAGGACGCATTAAATAATTTACTACGCGTCATAGATGCTTCGCCTTTTGAATACGTCTTAGCCATATCACTTGACATTTCCGGTGCTTTTGATAACGCTTGGTGGCCTATGATCTTAACAAAACTTAAAGTTCGCCAAATTCCAGTTAACTTATTTCAAATTATTTTAAGTTATTTTTCCAACCGCCATGTAAAAATGTGTGCAGGTTGCGACCTGGAAAGTCACTCCGTTGAAAGAGGTTGTCCGCAGGGATTAATTATAGGACCTTTGTTGTGGAATATCCTCTTTGACGACCTTCTAGAGTTGTCGCTTCCAGGTAACAGCCACATTCAAGCATACGCCGACGACGCGATTCTTTTGATTCAGGGAAACACCAGAAGCGTTCTTGAACGAGACTCTGCGCTGGCTCTCAATACAATATTAAAATGGGGGGACCGCAACAAGCTGAGGTTCGCGCCGGAAAAGACTTTAAGCGTGCTCATGAAAGGCTCTTTTGTTTAGTAAACCGTCAATAAAAGTAAACTTTATTAACATTCCGGTTAAGCCGAGCATCAAATGCTTAGGCATTATACTGGACGAAAAGAGAACGTTCTTTGAGCACGTCAAGTCTTCCCTGGCTAGCGCCCGAAGGTAAGCTTTCAGAAGGCTGCAGGCTCGCCAGAGCCAGTTGGGGAGTATCTTTCCGTACGGCTAAGCTGTACTACAACTCCATTTATATGAGCTCCGTCTGCTACGGAGCTAGTTGCTGGGTGGACTCTTGTGACCGCCGTCAACTTATACGTACCACTCTACTTCGCGGGCAGAGGTTCCCTCTCATGGCTATGGTCAAAGCCTATAAAACATGTTCGACAGAGGCCCTACCGGTTCTACTAGGGATTGCCCCTCTGGATCTGGAGGTGCAGCGACGGGCTGCTTTATACAACCTACGTCACGGTTGTGCGTCTAAGATCGAAGACTGGGACTGTCAGTTCCTCTCGTTAGAAAGAGGAGTCCTTTTCGATGCAGTTCGAGGGAATCGCCTCGGCCCTATCGGGCATGCAGACTTTGTGGCCACTAAAAAAAAATTCCACGCATTTACAATCTTTGCTCGTATTTTCGGTGAGAGAATCTATCTTCCATCTCCATCTGTTTACAACCCATGAATGCGATTTTAATCTCTTTCACGGGTTATTTCTTTTAGCACTTCTGTGCAGTGGCCACAATTGTTCAGAGGGGACTCCCACTGGACTTATCAGTTGCTAACTGATCAAATCTGAATGAGCGCGTCATCAAGGAGACTTAACTGTCATCCGGTGTGATGCGGGTGTGAGGCGGGTAAAGTCCAGTCCAGCTTACCGGTGGCATTAAGGAAGGAGCTTTGGAAACTGCCAGTTCTTGGTCGACATATATTAACCGTGTATGGATGTTCGGCAGGTGTAAGACGAGTTTGTCAGTTGTGGGTGAGTGCAGGAGGAATTAGTTCTTTAAGTTCCGAGGAGCAGCAACCGTGGTAATAACGGTAGAAAAGACTAAGAGAACCAATATTACGCCTGTGTTCCATTGATTGCAGGTTAGACGTAAGAGTGTCGTTGTTTATCAAACGAATCGCTCTTCTTTGAACTGAGTCAATTAAGTTTTGAAGGTATTTTGGGGCTCGAATCCAAAGGTGACTGCCGTATTCAAGGATAGGTCGGATTTGTCCTTTATATATAAGAAGAAGTTCTTTATCGTTGAAATACCGACGTGAAACCGATGTTGGGACTGAAAAACACGGTGTTCTAACCGAGCACCAAGGTTCATATTGAGACTGCAGCATGAAGAAAGCAGCAAAACACAATGTTACGAACAAGCACTGCGTTATCAACACCGAGAGATCGTGTTGGGGTTGCATCATGGAGTAGGTAGCAAGACACGATTTTACAACTGAGAACTACTAACGAAGAAGGATGATGTTACGTTGCAGCATGGATCAAGCAGCAAGACACCGAGGACTAGGTTCATGTCAAGACTGCAGCATGGAACAAGCAGCAAGACACAGTGTTACAACCGAGCACTACGGTTCATGTCCAGATTTCGGGATTAAGCAAGCAGGAAAATAAATGTTACAACCGAGTATTGCGTTATTAACGCCAAAGGTTCATGTTGAAGCTGCAGCGTGGTTGGAAATAAGAGCCTAATTTACAACGAAGTGTTTACATTCATATTTTCAATTCGACATATCTCACGCTACACATTTTTCAAGGTAACGCACACACGAGAGCACAACCCGGTTGAAATCAGTGGGATTAACGTCGCTCAGTTTTGCCGTTCTAGTGCAATCATCAACATATAACAAAATTAAATTATTATATTTTTCATTAAAAACAAGTAAGTCACTTATTTTTAACATTCAATTGTTTTTAGTTCACGCCGAAATTGTGAAGCAAACATTCAAAATACTTTTTCAAAATACGGTTGCTTTGGATTATGATGAACTCGTTATAAATTGGACATTAAAATTAATACACAATTACAACATTAATTTTCATCGTCACTTTCTAAAATGCGTGCAGTCATTTGCATAATATAGCTGAATTGTCACCACTATTGTCACCGAATTTTCTTTCTTTCGAGTCTTCTATAACTAATAAGTACCTTTATTACCGAATAACAGGAACTATAATTAACGAGCACTTATTTACGATTTAGAGATATAGATATAAGTAACCAAAGCAATACAAACTGTTGAACTGATATTTGTATGAGAATAATGTAATTGATTTTGGCATTCTACCATTATTGTAATTACTAAATAAATTATATAGTCATTAGCAAACATTGCTAATACAGACAGCGAATCGATAACATGCCCTATAGTATAATTATTATTTGCCAGAATTTAATTTGTGATTATAAATATGCTGTAAAACAATATTTTTGCACATGATTATGAAAGTGGTGTAAGTCACGTCTTATTCGTTATGAGATATTTAAAGGTTTGTGTTTTGATGTTGGTTGAAAACCAATGAAGTGACAACTTCATGTTGCATAAAATGCCGTATTTAGATTTTTAAATTAATGTTGGATGAAGATTATATTAATTCACAACATTGGGAACTGAAATAAATGAATAACTCGTTTTTTACAATTTCTTGACTTACGCCACTTTCATAATTATGGGCACATTTATAGTATGTATTAATAAATATTTGACGCTACATTTAGAAAGGCAAGTCAACACACTGCTTATGTTAAGAATGTTTCGATTATATATGTGCGAGACGTGTGAAAGATCACGTCAACTATCTTGAATATAGAGACCCGTAGTCCAGCTTAAGTCACGAACAATATTTATAATTAAAAACTAATAAAAAAATTAGAGTACTTCAATAAATAAATATTGGATACATATTAATATTACAAAAAATGTTTGAAGGTCATAAAAACAAATGCCATAGACAAAGAACATGATATTTTCAGATTCCTACCAAAATTTTCATTGTGTATAGTTAGGTATATTGTTAAAGGAATATGCGAGGAGAAAAATACAAATATTCAAAAAAATTAAAATGGTAATGGAAATAAATATTGCCACCACAATATTTTTTTATGGAATTTATGATGTGAGTAGAAAAATAGTGGTATTTTAAAATTGGAATAAAATATTTTTGGAAATTTTTGAATAACGTGATAGAAATAAATATAGCCATCAAATAATTTTAATGGAATTTAAGATGTGATTAGAATAATATCAACATTTTAAATATATAATATTTTTCGAAAATTTTGAAAAAACCTAATAGAAACAAATGTTGCCAGCACAATAGTTCCCGTGTGATATCGGCTCCGCAAGAGAGCAGCCTTATTGCCTCTTGCCGCCCGGCAGCCGCCGAGCGTTCCCATCGGCCCCGACCCCAAGCGGAACGCGCCCGGCCATCTGACAACCGAACTGAACGGTGCTGCCAACCAAATATTTTCTTTACACCTCGACCATCCAAAAGCACCCTGAATGATGCATGCAGAGTCGTCACAGGCTGCCTCAAACCAACACCCATTTCTAAACTATACTCCTTGGGTGGTATCGCACCACCAAACATAACACGCAAAGTCATATGCGCCGAAGAAATGCGTAAGGCAATCAACCAACCATCTCACTGCTTGTATAATCAGATACCCCCAGCACCAAGATGGAAGTCAAGAAGCAGCTTTCTGAGATCCACACAACCTCTCACATCCGGCCCTGAAAATGAGAGACTCCAGCTCTGGCAACAAATCGCATCAGAGGATTTAATTACTCCAAAGGAAGGCCTCCCAACTGGCAAGAACCTTGACTGGCGGACCTGGAAATCCCTGAACAGATTTAAGAACCGGAGTTGTTAGAACAAAGGACAACCTCGAGCGGTAGGGAATTCTTCGGCAGGGAGAGCCACTATTGTGCAACTGTGGAGACCTGCAGACCGCCTCACACCTAAGATCCTGCTGCATGTGCCCAACAAGCTGCACACCTCAAGACCAAATGCTAGGCAACACACGGGATATCGATGTTGCCAGATACTGGATAAAAATAATTTGACGTCGCTGACACGAAGAAGAAGACCCCCCGACCATCCAAAAGCATGGGGACTTTTATACTTTTATTCCTGTAATAACAATTATTTTTTAGGTATCCAAAATAATGATATTCTTTATTAACAGTGAAGAAAAGCAAATTTTTCGTCCTGAATTACAATCGAAGCCAAAATTATTTCGGTTCGGTTGAAAGAGTTACTGTTTCAACCAAAAAACTGACCATTAATGTTATGCATGTTTTGATTATCATATGTATTACGCAGGTATAGGTCATAAATGTTTATATAAATATTTACCACATACATATAGTATAAGTCACTCCAACTTAATTTTATATGGGAAAATAAATATATTCAATTTAATTATCGTGGTCTCCTTTTAGAAATATGCTTAACATATTTTCTTTTCTAAAGCTTCAGTGCCATACACCAGATCAAGATGAATTATACAAATAGTTTTACTGCAAGAGGACATAATTCTTTACTGTATTTTATTTAAGACCTTAAGTCATAACATTCTAGATATCTGACGGCTGAAGTACTATATATATTCGACAGAACTTCAAGATCTGAATATAAATAAATAAAAAAAATATGGTTTTTACAGTATAACACTACTATTTTATCCACTTAACACTAACTAACACAATGAAATAAAGAAAACAGTTTGTGCATAAAATAGCTGATATAAAAAGAAAGATTATAGTAGATTAAAATTAATATTTTATATTTGTATTATCAAAATACGTAATTTCGTCATTGCAAATAAAATACGCGCCCTAAGTATACTTGATGAGCATCTTATCTCTTATACCGACTCAATAACTGGTGAAGAAAAAGTAATATAAACAAGTAAACAAAAAAATTACAGGGATGAAATTTTAAATAATAAAGCATAGTGTTGGCAGCACCGAACGAAGCTCGCAGTGTGCTGCCGCTCAGCGCTGCAAGTCTCAGTCCAACGGCGAGCGTCGCCGGAGTCGCACGCGCGTGCCAGTGCATACCATCCGCATACGACATACAACCAACCGCACAAGCGAGCAAGCAGCACTCACATAAAAATCCAAGATGACCGCGTCCTAACAACCTCCCCCAGTGCAAGTGCAGTGTACCTGTGACCAAACATCGAAATATTCCATTCAAAAGTTCTTATTTTGAAATTTCTTGTTCTGTGTTGTTGGTGTATTTTTTTCTCAAGTTTTGACACGGCGCGTTTCTCTCAGAAGGTAAGACAGGGACGACGAGAGACTGCATCGCTTGCACACAGTAGTCCGTGTAATTCCAGGATCCCAGGAATGCTATGCCTTTGTCTTTTTTAATCACATTCCAGCAATATTCTTCGCCATCAATCGCCTGCAAACTTCTGACAATCACGCTTTGAAGACGAGAAGAGATTTTAAGCTCACCGTTCGTGTGTTTACATCGCTGCTTACAAGAAACATCGCACAGAAGCCGTTTGGCTACCAAATGTTACAGAGAGCTCGATACAATTCATACATTTCAAAATACACAACATTCTTTTTTACAAACAATACATATCTTACAACATTTGAACAATAATAAATATACTTATGAGCGTAAATATTAGGAATTTTAAATATTATTACATTTATTATAAGAAAACGTGATCGATGCAGATGTTCTTGAGTGCACTGTTTTTAATTAGGTAATAATACATTTCGAATATTTACAATCACGTGGCATTTACGAACATACTGTTTTAAACTTAAAAGTGAATGATGGAACAAAATAAAGGTGAATATAAACACAATGAGAGTGTTGCCCGTGAAGCACACCGCTACATTATCGTAATGTCGTAATAATTAAGCTTGATAAAAGCTTCTTATTATCCGTAATGCGTTCTTATATTAGTATACGAGTGGAAAGCTGTGTTTTTCGACATTGAGGTGAGAATTCCACGACGGGTTGTCAGACAAGAGAGCTTTGTAGTTTGTTCTTACATAACGATTATTTACGTAAGTGATATGCTTCAATAATATATTTAAACAATAATTGATAATGGTTATTTAAAATACGATACAATGTTAAATTAATTTGGAATATTCATTGACCACCGTACAGAAAAGTGTTTAGATTGTTTTCTTTTTTTAAAAGTGTAAATGTACATAGTTCTTTTTTCAATAAGCTAATGTTATAGTTAATAGAGATCAAATTCAATATTTTTTATTTTATTCTGGGGTCGACTTTCCTGGTGACATGCGCCAGATAATTCCGTTTTCAGTATTAATTCATAAATGGTTAAAAAATCGTTTTCTAAGTATCTTCAAGTCATTAGCACTAAAATATGCAATGGTGCCTTGCATGTTCATAAACACCACACATTTCTGGTATTCCATTATTTGAAAGTACGTTGGTATTCTTTTATTGGTGCTGCAAACATTGATGGCAAACAGACCCCGAGACTGTTATCACCGCCTCGAGAGCGAGCGGGCACAGCGGCTGGCGACCGCTCCTACTGTTCATTCAAACGTCTTTGTACGAGAGGGAACATATTACTTTTGAGGCTGCAATTTGGTCATTTAAAATCATTATAATCTATGAACGGAACAAATTGATCCATAATATGTAAATGGTGTGATCTTATACGTAATGGCGGTTCTTCATATTCATTAAAACAGAATAGGCAGTGTTATTAGTATGCTTTTTTTCATTATTTTTAATCTTTTCTAGTGTAAATAACTTATATCATTAGTCGGTTGATTTAAATATGACCAGTATATGCAAATATTGTTTTTATATTGTTTGTTTGCATTTAAGAAACTAGATAAAATACAAAATAAAACAATCGTTCTCATATTTGAGTTCATTATTAGTAATGCAAACATATTCCAAAACTATTTATTGTTTAATTTGGTAACTAGATGTCTCATATTTGTTCATTCAATGTGAATTTATTAAAGAAAATAACGACTATGTTTTCACGAGCCTTGTTTCCTATACCGAGCTTTAAGGAGAATACCAGAAATACCCGAATTAAAACAGCATTGTTCTAAAAAAACTGCTAAAATCTTTGTGTGCATAATCAGCTGATTGCACTGAGATACCGATGCTCAATGCTTTTATCCGATCACGAAATAAGTTAAGGAGAAATTACGTTTTGCTTTAAAAAAAAAACAGATTCTATCACGAATGTATAAATCCTTACAGCGAGATTTCAGTATATTTTACTTTAATTTAATGTTATTCAAAAATACTTATTTGATGCTTTCGATTTATCGCAATTAGATTTAATATCCGCATAATACACACAACATTTATTCAAATATTGCTAATTTCAAATACTATTCGAACTTTAATCAAACATTGTTCGTCCAGTACACTCTCGTCCCTAAGACGTGCCTCTTACAAGATTCCATCGATCTATATTACTTATGTATTCAACGTTAATTAATTTAAAGAAAATTAAATCGTACATTTAGTTATTTAATGTCGTCATCGATTCAGTAAGCAATCAAACAGACTCGGTCTGTTATCAATCCCAGTCTCGAACTCCCGCCTTGGCCCGAAGACTAGCGGCTGGTTGTTTCTTCTTCCTACTGTTCATTTAACGTCTGTTGGTCCATCGCTGCACCGCGCCGTGGCCCAGAGAGAGAGAGTGCAGTATCCATGCTGAAGTACCAGACGTGGTTCAAACAAGACGACGCTCAACTCAATTTTGATGACGACTTTCTTCAACGAACTTTGTATTACCCGGGGCCTAAAGCTAGAAGTGACTGACTATGTCGAATATATTAATAACATTTGTCACATAATACGATTGTTTTACATTTTGATTTATTTCGTTTTATATAATTAAGTCTTACAAAACATGTCTGATCAAATATTGTATATAAAGGATATCTGAGTGTGCTTCTATTGAATCTCTTTTACATATGATCGGTTTGACAGATTTTTGTAATGTTTGGAATAATACTATGCCCTATTTATTAGCTTGTATTTAAAACTGGTGTTTGCACACAAAAGCATTTTTATTTATATAAGATACATCTGGGAACGGGATACACTATGATTGCGACAGATTTATCGAATTATTTCAGTGTTTTAAAGGGGTTGTTGATAAAATAATGTAGGCTCACACTGCATATACGTAAATATAATTTAACATCATGCTAACAGTATAAATCAACTCCAAATAAAACGCTTTTAAATTAAAAGTATGAATTTATAATGCATCAGTATTGGTAAAATTAGGGAATCATTTTAGACTAGTTAAAAGCTCTAAGCTTCAATAATTTCTGTTTCCAAGTGTTCCCGTAACAATTTGACTGTTGTTATTGACAACAAGGGATACTTATTATGTATGTATTGTATATATATAGGTATATATATAAATATATATAGGTACTATTCTCCCCCATTATAAAATATATTACTTTTCGAAGCTTGTTACGGGTTAGAATCACTTATTGCTTAGCAACGTACAAAAAAATATACTTTTACGACGAACTTCATGATCAAAGAATTATTAAACAAATAACACACTTGAAGAGCAATAAACTGGTGATGGATTATTGTATTGTTTTATCATTTATTTTATCGACTATATTGTCTTAATATTTCATGTAAGGAAATAAATAAATTGACGTTATTATGTATTGTCAATGATCACATATAAAATAAACACTTCCCACCCGTTCGCGAAATATCCTAAAAAATATTTTAAACAAATATATATTTTTTTCTCTACTAAGTTATGATCGCCATAAATGCATCTATAAATTGTGTATTAAAATTATCATATTCCATGAAATGCTGTTGACCGATTCACGAACTATAATGCTTATGTTTTGTAAATTTACCACAGAGAGAAATTTAGACGTCAATCACCATTAATTTTCAAAATGTCACGAGAGTGATAAACGAATAATTAAATCGCAACCATTACGAGTTGGATTCATCTCAGCAGCGTCAACTCTGAGGAATATCGTAGTTGGTATCGGAGGTGGTTGAGATTACCGGTTTCTATAAATCCACCTTTATAGTCTGAGCGTACTTAACATTGACAAGCTTACAGCCTCAACCCGGCTACCACTTCTCAAAACTAATTATATTTCTCGAATAACAATATATTCCGTCAGCCATAAAGTCAGAATTAAATATTTTAAATACATAAATTAATTATTAATGAAATGTTAAGACGAGTAGCGCTCGTCGTGCTGTTTTGATTATTTCTGAAGAACTCGTCGTTTCGCAGAACATTTCGTAGATCGAATTTCTGGGAAGCGATTTGAAAGAACTAAGGTAATCCTTAACGATTTTCTGTCGCATAATGACATCTAAATTACAGTGATTATGAATGCTATGTGAATTTGTACCGATTGTTTGAATTAGAGGTCGTGACAGAGTAATTGAATTGCATTAGGTTTTTTTAGTAAAATACCTTGATTTTGAATCAGTTGATTGGCGTGTCTTTAAAATCTTATCATTAAACATTGACTAAATAATTAGAAAAAAACTAAGCTATTCGTTGGAATGCAATCCTTATGATTACAAGGGAATAATAAAAAAATCAATTATGTGCACTACAAACTTAAAAGATAGAAATTAACAATTATATTACGATTACAAGGAATATATTTTTATTAAAGAATATAATAATACGGAAATTTAATATATAATAGTTTTAAAATCTTTGAACTCGCTCATTTCAATCGCTAAAAAATAAATCGCCTGTTTATGGTTGCTTGAAAATATTATTAAAACCTTCAAATTTAAAGTACGGCGTCGTTTTTGTATGTGACTTGTGCCTCGAATCTTTGCGTTTTACCGACCATTAAAGTGTGTTCCAGTCTACAAGTCCGAACAATACGGATTTGTTTTAAATAACAATGCTTTCTGACGCTGCAAAAAAAAAACATCACTCCTGCAGTACCGACAGCGAGAGAGCATTTTCACCGCTTTTTTTTTATCGCGAAAAATAAAACGTATCGGCGACGAGTTTCGAAATCGGCAGCGTCGAACTCACCGGCCATCGAAGTTACCTAAGCTAAAGTTGCCGGGAGTATAGCACCTACCTGCGGTCTGGGCGGTCAGGTGCGGGGCAGAGTGATAATAAATCACTTTCCAAAAACTTTGTGCAAAAAATATTCTGCGACATCGAACACAAAGTTGATTGGCTTGTTGAGAGGACAATGCTATTTTATTTTGTCTTGACAATATTGTTTAAATTCTTTCAAATGCTGAATAGATAAATTCACCCAATATAGTAAAGTAGCAAAAATGATATGCAATACATACGTTCTAAAACTTATATCAATATGCCTCATTTGTATATGAATTTGCATTCAAATTAAGTAGTATATAATTGATAAGGAGAAATATATAACATTATGATTATATATATTTTTTTCAAAACATATAATTACACTTCTAAAATTTCTACCTCTTATACCAATTGCATGGTACTTACTTCTGAGTAAGGTGGTATACTAGTATATTGTTTTTATGTTATATTATGCGTAATTTAGACGTTATTCACTGTTGTTGTGGTCTGATTTATGAAAATGTCATAAATGTCTATAATTATTACTAAAAATGACATTAAAATGAATCAATGTATGAAATAACTACTGTGGTATCTGATATATATCTTCACTGGTATGTATAGATGATGTTATGAATTTAAATGATGTGTAAAAATATAAATTCTCCTACAATGTGGTGTATTTGCCCACGTATTGTTTTACATAGTAACGAGATGCTCAACAGGTTTTATATCGTAAATAAAACACTGCCGTAGGATGGCGGTGATAATGACATATGATATTTAAAATCACATTAATGATTTTAATGAAATAATGGAAAATTCTTGCTTTAAGCATAATTTACACTTCTCGCGTGATCGAGCCATTCGCAAACATTTTTGACCTTGCTGCTAAGAATACACTGCCTAATCTGTTCATTACGAATTACGTAAAATTATATTAGACGCTACCAAAATTACAGAAGTTGCTGCATTCATGAGTGGATTTTTTTAAATTAAAAAATCATTGCAATATTATTCCCAAGATAAAATTTAAATAATTCCCAAGATAAAATTCTCACCTTTTCGCTCACTTTATAGATACATTTTTGATTTTTCCACATAAACGTACGTTATTACTAGTAAATATACAATCACTCTTCATAAAAACTTTATCAATATTAACATTGTTCTTTTCTAGTCACTCCTTGGCATCACAATAATCTTGTATTAGCCTTCCTCACTTTTATCAATAGCAAGTCAGACGAATAACAGTCGAATATCTAATAAAACCCAGTTAAAATTTTATACTACACCCATACCTTGCTTTACGGCCTAGATACGTTCCACGAAACTTGGCCGCAAAGCGAAAAGCCTTATAAGGAACTAATTATTCTAATACAAATTCATACATTTTTTTCCTTAATAATCATTTGACTCATTGGCATTCTCCGTTTGTTACTTGTCCTCAATCCATATAATCAATATTTTTTTCATAATTTTAGGGCGAAAATCGAAAACGTGCCTTAATTGAAGAGGGCCGTTTTAGCGAAATGCCGTATAGCGAGGTATGGGTGTATTTGGAAATATTTTTGGTTAAAATACTAGCCTTCTTCACTTCTCATAATAGCAAGACAGAGGCGAATACGAGTAGCAGCAGACAGACGTATTTCGAATTGAACTTTGTATTAATTGGATTTATTTGTAGGGAGCTTTAAATATAGGATGTCCTCATTATGTGAGGAACTTTCTCCAATCTTCGCACAGTAAGTCTGTCCCGTTACTGATCATTAGTTATCCCTCGCTTGGCGACCGCTGTCCCGTTGGCGGGAGCATTTATCCCTACTGCCGCCGCGGGCCTCAAAAGTGCAAGCGGGGGCCGCGGGGCCGGACCGGTCGGGGGAACAAAGGGGGCCCAGGAATGCGGCCCCGGCCGAGGGACCGCCGCGAGCCGCGCCGCGTGCATATTGGCAAAGCCTGCCAAGCCTACAACGATCGAAGTGCAAGAATTTGACACGAGCGATATGCGACCTCCGGCATAGTCTCAAAAGTACACACTGTATGCCACAAGTGTCTAGTTTATATATTGCGGACTTATCATCGATGGGTTGTTATGGACATGTCTTGAGCAAAAATGGTAAACCAGACACGTATTCGAGAGATTAGCATACTACAAAACTTAAAAAAAAAAACTGAATCACATTTATTGCCCTGTGCTGAAAATCGTCCGATATAACGTTGTAAAAACTTTCACTACCTATATTTATTTTATCAACATTAAAAAAAGGCTCTCTTATAAATAACAAATTATTTAGGTAAATAATAAATCACAATAAAAACACAATAGTAAAAAATATATACATATTGTTACAAATTAGCAAAAGTACGGCAATTTGTAAAAATTTTAATATCATATCTGACGCATGTGGAAGGCCAACTCGTATTGCTACGATAAACAGTGTTGGGGTATAGATAATAGATAAATTAAACTTTTCAGAATAGATATCTTAAAATTATAAATGTCTCTCATATGTATAATGTTTATTGTGTATATTGTGGAATACTTGTAATTTGAAACGCGTTTAGTTAATATTTTTGACGTTAACGTTATTGTTATTAATTAATCGATAGCCACCATTTTCAACACATTATTAGGTCTACGAACGTTTAAGAATTTGAATTCGATTAGTTCAGTTGGAATGCAGCTTGCGATAATTCTAGCAACGGTCAAATATTCTTGGTAGATTATTCCTGACGAACGAAGAGAATCATGTTTGAAGGGATAATTTGGTATAATTTTATCTATTCAACTAAACGATATAGCATGCATTAGGCAGAGGTTTGGGAAAATCGCTATCTGCGTTTGTATGAGAATATATTTGTTTTAAAAAATATTTTATCATTATCAAATGAAAATGAATCACAGATAAATAGAATGGAAAAAATTTAGAAGCTGAATTTTTAAAACCGTTCAATATAAATGAGTCATTTATAAAACTAGTTCTGCCCAGGCAATCACTTGCATAAACTTCAATTAATATACAAAGAAAAAAAACCAACTAGTTTTATTAGTCGTGAACTAAATTACGATTTAATTAAATTTTGAATTCGTGTCAAAAAAAAGGAAATGTCGAAATCATTTTTTACTCGGAACGGAGTGAAGACATCGTTTATACGTCAGTTAGTCTGCCTTGATAATTAATCCCTTGTTATCAGTCGTGACTGCGACGACTTAATCCCTTTTATGGTCGCCTTGTTTGAGCTCTCGTGTGTTTAGGACGGGTTTTAAAAAAAGTGTTCACGACAAAAGAGTCGAAAGCGACGTCGGGAGAAAATCCTTAAAAATTCAAGATTTTTTTTAGGTTTGTTAGTCATGTTTTTGTGTTGAGTAACTGAATACGCGCTTGAGATTCGTCTCGTCTGATAAGATCCAAAAGTTTATGAGTGTCTCGCATTATGGTAAATAAGATTTGGACAAACCTCGGCATGTTGGGTTTATCACCTGTCGACTTACACATGATTCACATGAACTACGTTCCTGCCTCACTTACTTACTGCGGTACCCAGTCTATGGCAGAATAATTTAAAATACAATTGTATTTCGTTCGAGAAAGATGCTCCGCCGACGTGAGAATTTGAAACCGAACTACAACAGTCTTTGTTGATAGTCACGAATACGTAAAAGCACGTACAAGCGAAACACCGCGCTACAGAAGCTTTTGCGAGACGTTCTACGCACCCCACTACAGTTACGTAGATACAGCTTGTTTTGCCTTCTGGTGTCTCAAGTGTTGAATAAATAATCTGTTTAAAAATTAAAAATAAATGTATTGATCTATTAGCAATTCAAAAGTGGTTTTATCATGGTATTAAAGCAAGTGGGTTAGATTTAGGAAATCGAATGACTCACTTATCACACACGTGCTGTCTACCCCTTGTCTATGAGTACTTATCTTTTGAAGGGGAAAAATGAAGTATTTATAGTACTAGCGATATGTTTAGTACCACCAATAATAATACATACATATGTGATTCAACTGGTAGGTAGTAGTTTTCTGTGATATAGTGTAGGGGTAGGGTAGGGGGGGGGAGCCTGGGGCAGTGGCACACGTGGTCAACACTGGTAGCGCGCCAAAGCAGTAACGATAATTAGAGCAAGCGAGACGAGAGATAATTACGCGCAATCCACCACTCGGACGCACGCCTCGCACGTCTCTATCGTTTTTTTCTCGAGTGTGAACGAAAGTGGTAATAAGCTGGCAACACTTGTAGATAATTCAAATTTCGAACACGCATGGGGATCATTACTTTTATCTAGCCGTCACTGTTTATACATAATACCTAACATATCGTTGCATTTTGTGCTACCAACTTGGCGCTACTATAAACCTAACATACCGATATCTATACCTGAATCTAACTTAAGTCTATATGTTTGAATATGTATGGCATTTTCTTGTATATACCTCAATATATTAAATATATAATTAATGTTTACCTAGTTTAAAAAGGATTAAATTGAACACTCAATCACTGAAATGAAGAACGCAGTTTCGCACTAAAAATGATTTAGTGCTTCGTTTGTAAACATATATTGCATATAAATTCTTAGGTTTTTACGGCCAGATTTGATATTGTGGCTTTTGGGTTTAGCCGTGTGTGGCGAATTAGTAATTTCCAATATTTCGACCGCCATTGCGGTCACTCATCACTAAGTCTTCAACCCTGAAGAAGACCCCTGCAATGGCGGTCGAAATATTGTAAATTAGTAATTCGCCACACACGGCTAAACCCAAAAGCCACAATATCATATATTGCATATATGTACTGTCGTGCCAAACTACGCAAACTATTTATTGAAACACTTGATAAATTTAAACCTTACCTATTTATAAATAGGTTATGTTATAAATTAAGTAAATTAAAAAACAGACTGAAATATATATATATATATATATTGTATCAAGTATTTTTATAATAATTAAAAAAACGCTGTTTTGTGGTCGACGATAGCCTTAGTATTAATAGTAAAACTTTATACTATCTGAATCTTCACCACTAACCCGCCACAGGATGTAATACCTGACTGTGGTTCTGTAATCCGATTATGCTACGACGAAATTTAGTAGCTGCTCCATTGTTACAAAAATACTTTCTAAAAACTAAAAAAAAACCTTTCATTCTATTATTTTAAATTCATCAACCGGATACTGAGTAACAATTATAAATTCCAATCCGTTTAGCTATCTTTAAATAGTAAGCATCACGAAAGACGTAGAAAAATATAAAGTGCAATATACAAGTATCTAAAAGATCGCTGTACACCGCGATCAGATCGCAATCTGTATGCCTGAACCTTCATTGATATTCATTCATATTTGAAATATGTACTGAATGAATAACAATAACAGTACAGCCCTTGAAGATACGTAAGAACGTAGTTACCCAAAAATAGGTCAGACAAAGTACACGATAATGATAATATTCTCTCACGCGTGACCCAAAAACAGAACAAAAATACGCCGTAATTTAAATATTATCAAGGCAGCACATAAAAGGTTATAAAAACATCGGTGAGTAAAGTGGTCTGTTCCCAGGCATAGCTCTGGCGTGTTGTCCTCGGGGCAGGGTCGCAGGTCTGTGCTGTCGGTCCCTGGGAAACTAATTCTCGGACCAAGGGCAGTTCATAGCACTATCAAACTATGCTATGAACATCCTCTTAACTTCGGTCCAAGACTCGAATCTCGTTGGATGTAAAGTATATGGTAAACGGTAGCAAGTACATAAGCTTGTGTCTTCCGTATATTTCGTAAAACAGTTTCTGTAATAAGGTTATTCCCAATGACAAGAATCTGCAAAAATATCAACGTTGCTCCGAAGAAGATGTCCTGTCTATATAATAGCAAAAATAATTATCTATCCGACGATACCAAGAACTCTATTTATTATTTTTTGTTACATTACATATCATTGTTTATATAGAAGAAGATCTCAACTAGATTTATTGAAGAAAAAAATTATGTAGATTTGAAGACGGTTTTCATTTATTCATTAATTACAAAATCAAGCTTTCGAACCTGAGTATTATTAATATAATTATTAAGAGAAGTGAAAACGGACGCATCCTTCAGAGGCAGACTCAAGACCCACCTTTTTGCCTGAAGGGAGGCAAATTTGGAATGACCACTTGGTCATAAAAAGCGCTCTTTAAATAGTGATATAATTATAACTATTATGTTATGCTGATGTACATATAAAACGTTTTCTAACAAGTTAAGTAATATTTTCTCATCATCGCATACTGTACGATTGTGGTTTTAGGGTCCGTTACCGTGCCTCGTCATCTTAAACTTTTTGAACTTGACTACCGTGATTCATGATATTATATTGCTTTTACCGGCGTTTGCCATTCCATCAGGTAGATACTCTTGTGTTTTACCTTAGCGTTGCCGGTGCTGTTGAACCGTGGGCGATTTTTATTGTTTGTAATTGTTTTATATCCGGAATGCCATCGACTGACGCGGTGAGAAAAGAATGACTATTTGTCGAAATCGCAGATCGGAATGTTAACTCTTGAACATTATGTTATTTTTTGCGATGCTACATTGAGAATAGTTTAATAAAGAGAAGTCCATAAAAGGATACACGATTAAAGTAAATATGAACTTGTTTGTTAAACGTCGTGACTTTGCGTATCTAATTATGGGAATATCATTTATGTATGCGCAATTAAAGCCTAGATTCCGTTTGATTATTGAACAACAGCATGTGCATAATCTAGCACACATCTGCATGCTCGCAGTAATTCCATTTGTTATTTATGATGAGTAATGGCTTCCAGACCCACGCCACGTTAAAGGCATGTGCTACTAGATGCTGGAAGACTGTTCTCTCGAAGAATGGGACATAATGAACCAAAGATTATGCAACGAGGTCTATGCAAATCATTGGTGTCAAGCTAGAACGTGGCCGATAATCGCATATTATTACGATCAATTATATTTTTGAGCGTTTAAACGAGTTGCTCACCGTATTTATTAAGGAACACAATCGACAGTCTGACGTTTAATAATCCATCAGACGTCTGAAGACTATCTGTCTGCTGAAGCTGTGCCTAAAATGTACCAAGTGATATGAGAATTCTAAGAAGTAATAAGATCACCGAATAATTTTTAAGTATTACGAAATAATACAGAAACCTATAAATTTGTGACTAAATTTTCAACAATTAAAATATCATAATCATCATGATTGTCAATATAATGAGAATGCAAATACGTTTGACAAACAGGATTTCGTTTGCGATGTTTATTTTAAAAAAGATTGATTCCATTTTTAATGTCTTTCAAACGAGATTCAGTGAGCAGTCTCTGTTGTCGGATTTTGTCAGTTTTGAATACAATCGTGGTCTGATTAAGCGGGCGGTAAATGGTCTATCATCATAACTCGCCGTTAATTTGTGCAAATTAGTAGGCGAGATGCTGGTAACGAGCCAAGATGGGCTTCTCATCCATCTTCGTCAGGCGGGCGGCGGCTACCGCGCGGATGGTCCGACTACCTGGATCCCGTCTTTATCACTCTGTAAACTTGAAGAGCTAAAAGCGCGAGGAGTATCGTGCTTCGTGATGAAGTTGTCTCAATGATTGACATCACGATATTCGTATGTTGTTTATACAATAATATATATATATATATACATAAATATCCACTGGGAATAATTTGGATTACCATAATATAAGTACTCTGTCCGTCTTGATATAGGATATTATAACCATACATAGCAGTTATCAATACCATTGCAATGGAACTGCATTTAAATCAAGGTATTTGGAACACAGTTTACAGAAAGTTAAACTCGTCCTTCAAATAAATAAAGCCTTTCATAAAATAATTAAAACTTAAAGATAATATTTAGTTAAATCCACACAAATATAGAGGGACCAGTAACATTAAAAATACAGGAACATTTTTATCAGTAAATTGATAACCGAGAAATCACAATCAAAGTAATGAAAATCATTTTAAAACTGCAATTATCTTATGTATTCCCAATCAATTAAACTCGATTGATATTCATGTCACGTGTCACACGTTCCTAAATCACGATTTCCCGAGCTTATTCACAGACTTCGTCTGATTTCGGAGATTTTTTCCTGGAACCCACCAAGTTGCTCTGTGACGCACCTGTAACATGGACTTCCTTTATCATGACGTGAATCACAGTTCATTCATCGAATGATACTTCGATCAAAGCTACAACGTAATGTTCAGTATCTATTTCGTCACAATACGCAACAGACGTGCTCAGCAGTGTTTGTGACAATTTTTTTTTTGTGAATCCACTAAAAGTGTGTGTAGTTCCAGTATAGTGAGTGATCCTAAGTGAACCTAACCTAACCTAAAAGCCAGTTTATTTGTGACTTGACAAAGTTCTTTATATATATTTATAGTGGGTATACATAATTTGTTTTGATTTTCGGTCTGTTTCATTGGTTTTGTTTGTAACTGTAGCAAAGCAGAAAGAAGTAAGATAATCAGTCAAAGCACGCAAGTAAAGGTTGACATTGATACTAATTACATAATGATTAAATAATTGGTCCATCTGTCATCACTTTACACGCACATCAGACAATTGACAATGAATACGATCTTCAAAAAATTATCATTAGACTACTTGGAGCAAATTATTGTGTTCACATATGTAATTACTGAACGAATACGTAGATTATATATAACTATTTGAATAACATTTACGACTACAGATAATTAAAAAAATATATTCAAATGACGAATTCAGCGGCCCTTAACCCTTTCTTTACGGCTCGGTTTGAATACTAATTATATTGTTAATTATAAAACTAGCATTTGAAGCATAAATGTACTTATCTGGTATATTTTCATATATCGCATAGGTTCTTGTATCCTTTAGCTATCAGATGATGCATAAAAAACTATTATAAGAAAGTAGCAAAACGATATATCACGGCTACCGATGTCAACGGTAGGGGAATCTTAGACGGCATATATCGGCTATCGATGCGAAAGGGTTAATGATATTTAGAAGCTCACTAAATGTTAAATAATGATACAATTGGGTGAATTTTTTTTCTTTCTATATTTACGGAAACAATAATTATGTTTTTGTTATATATGTAGTATGACAATCACGTGTGATTGCGTAAATTCGACATAAATCGACCATAAACATTTCTATATAAAGCGAGTAAAATTTTATGATGGTAAAGTTCCAAGGTGCCGCCTATAAGTAATCCTTCTACAACTGACACATTTCTAGAAAAATTATGAAATATCCTAACATTTTATCATTTATCAGTCATTATTGTTTATCAAGTGCAATTTTATTGATGACAATATAATCAAGAAACATCCATTTGATATTATAAATATTTATTTATTTACCTTTGTTTTTACATGGATCACGTAAGATAAGTGTCCTCTCTTATCATTCCCTGATAGACACACCCCTACCTCCTCTCCTACATAAAATAGGTTTGGCCACTTATAAAGTACTATCGCAGCTCAGTTATCTATTAACAAGTGATGGATTGAGAAAGGCTACGAGTTAGTCGAAACTGCAGTCTCCCGAACAGAGAACTTATCTTAAGTGAGCCATGTAAAAACAAGCTAAGTAAATAAATATTTACAATGGATCTCAAAGTGAATGTTGAAAACATTGAGAAAAAATAAAATAAGACGAAAATGTTTTCGAATAAAATTACTCCTTTTACAATCAGTAAATGCATATACTATATATTGTAACATAAAGTTTTTCTTCCAGAAAGCATTATTATTATACAAATGGGTTATATTCCGAAAATGTATTTTATAAATTCTGATATTTTTTTTCCTTTGCTAACGGAGGACGATGTGATTTGTTCCCAAAAACGTGCGTCGTCGGGGAATTCATAGGAAATGCCATTCACTATTGAAATTTTGACCGCAAATATATTTGTGCTAAGTGAATAAAATTATAAAACCAAACAAGGAAATATATTTCTATTTATAATGCAGAAGAAATCTTTGTAATTTCGTAAAAAGCATTTTATAAACAAAGCTCTATAAATATGTTTAAAACCTCAATTTCTGCTCAATCGTTATTATGATTCAATTTGTATATTGGTTATGTGACAACAATAACTATATAACTACATTATTTGATTCAATAATAAAAATATAATTTTAACGTTAGAAAAAACTTGATGATTTATGTAATTCATTAGTGTTTTTTTTAACCTTATAAACGACTTCTAAGAACACATTCTGCATGCCTACTTGTGCATTAAAATCAAGTGACATTCATGCAACCTTAACCATTAACTTAATGTGAGAATCTCAGGTTAACGTGCATATTTATTTACATACGATTTCCACATTTTATTTTATTTACAAAGCAGTAATGAAGTATATCCGGTTATAAAAATTCAACCATGTAACATAATGCACAAACAACTTGTTCATCTGTTGTTAAACTACTACATCATTTTGATGGTCTGAAAATATGATAAATTTTCTTTCAAATAATACCCAAAATCTTTCGTTTTCATCGTAAATATTGCCCTTGATTCAAATATAATTACGTATTACATCATATGTATAATGCCGTGTGAACCACCTTTGGTATTGGTATTCAAGTGGATAATGCTCTCGGAATTGGCTCGGCAATATTGCCAAATAACGGCCTCGTAATATGAAAAAATGTTTCTTGTTTAGTTTAAATTGCTGCGAGTTTACTGACGGACGCGTGGGAGACGATAGCTTTGAGGAATCCGCCGTGAAGTACCGCCGTAAACCAGCGAACATAAACCTCAGAGTCATCGCGAGTTAATATGCATATTTGACACAAATCACCGTTACTTTCTAAGCATTTCATAACGACCATTAACATCGATGTTGTGCCAAGCTTCCTTAATTTACTGCTTATTGAATTAACAGTTGACTTTCAAAGCTAGAATTAAAGTGTAATATGTACTATTAAATTAAATACATTACAATACGAGCATATTGCAAAACTTAGATCATTCACAGCTTTGCTGAAAATACGAAGTTCAATTTATTTTACTATACTATTTTCGGGCTAATTACCCGATCTCATTAAAAATACTATTAACTAATCACCCAAAAACATGCTTCGGATACTAAAGCTGCCGTATCTTCAAGTTCTCAGACTTCTGCTCTGGAGTTAATCGGGAATCATATATGTTCTCTGGTGGACATTAGTATGCAGAGATTTCTTGAAAGAGAGTCTTGGAACAAGGCATTGACAATGTCAACTGATAGAACTGAATGGAAACTATATGTGGTAACTATATGCTCGCTCTAGATATAGAAAGAAAAATAAATATAAAAAACAATATTATATTTGAATCGTTGTTCCCCTCAAGTCTCGAGAAAAGAGTTAAACTGATTTTGCTTTAATCAATTATTAATTACAATTTCTTCTTAATTTTAACTTATTAAACCACGTTAAATATTTGTTAACTTGTAGCAAAAAAAACTGTACTTTTAAATATTGTTTATATATTCGTGTTATGAAGCACTGGCTTCGGTATCTAATCGTAGAACACAATTACCGAGCTGTACCGATGTTCCTTTTTATAGAAATTGAATTCGGGTCCAACATTGTAGTCGGCATCAATGAGAGGAGGAAGCTGTGCCCATGTGGGGCATCTGTGAAATGCTCGAGCATCATCATCATCCTCGCGGGTGTGGTCCATTTAGTCTCCTCAGTCATTAAATGTAATTAACGGGTACAATAGCCCGCGATTATTGGAAGCGGCAGCTCACAAATTACCTGATGGAATGACGAAAGTCGTCAATCTGTTTCTTAATATATGCACGTAACAAATATCTATATTTTACCACACATATTATGGTTTTGGCATTAATAGCATTATTCATAAGATGAACTAGTAACACGTGATAATATTTTTAGTTTTGATAAGTGACAGACATACTCAATAGTGGTCCCTGCGTTGTATTCCAAAGTTCTAATCTCAGTAACAAAAAGGGCAATCCCGGAAATATGTGTCACCCAAAGTTATGTTTGTTTACAGTGTAATTCGTTGAAAATAAAACTGTGTCAATGAATTATGTTATTCTGAAAAAAACATTTTACAAATAACGTATTTTAAAAAGATAATCGTTTGGCCCTTGAAAGATTAGATAACACGTTATGAGTATTTAATTAATAACATTGTTGAGTTATTATGGATAATTAGGTAAGTACTATTAAAGGGTTATCATAATTATGTCAATAAGACAAGACGCAATTATCCTTATGCTTCATTTAGCTAAATTGTGTAATTAATCATTGTAATAATTATAAGTATTCAGTTATTTTAATCGACCACAAAAATTTGAATGAATCGCTGGGAAGACATACAACTGCAAATTTTCCCTGAGGAAATTATAAAAGAACTTATTGTAATCCATTCGCACATACCAAGTATTTATTAGCGACAATACAAGCGTGACTTAAAAATAGATTTTTATATTTTCAAAGCTATTAGATCAAATGTATCAAGCATATGTTTTCTTAAATAAACCGAAAGCACTTTCCATTTTTCTCGCAAATTTTATGCTTGGTAATATTATCTCAAAGTGAGCGATCAAGACTTGTCGTTTCTTAGTGCACGACGCCGGATGAGGATTATTTATCTTAGCCAACTGACGACTCGCATTGCCGAGATGGCACGAAGAAAGACATCGTCGCATAGGGTCAATTGTTCACTTAGCTGAGAAAACAGGGTCGAGATATAGTTAAGAGAAACAACCAAGCCACCTGATACTCTGCCACTTAAGATCTTAACGCGAAGAATGCGTTCCCAAAGCTAATTGCTGAAACGCCGATGACACATATCCGAAGATAAAAAAATCGGAGATTTTAAAATTCCTCTCGCCGCGTTCGCAACCGGTTTGGAGCGTTTTTTCGCCAGCCAATGTTCTCTCCGATAAATAAATTGGCAACCACAATAAACGGATGCAAGTCAGTCTGGCAAAACTCTTTTTTATTGGCGTCTGATGGAGTAATTTATCGACAACCGGTTCGGCGGCGTAGCGGTAACGCGGCGGGCTAACTGACGCGAGATGATTGGGTAACGACCAAATAAGCGCGCGGCAACTTTTGAAAATGTATCGGGTGGATGTTTGCAATGAAAAACGAAACCCAAAACTAGTCGAGACTATTCAAGGAAAAAGAGCCGAGACTAGTCGATGAGGGAACCAGGAATATTCAAGGAAAGAGAACAGAAACTTGTCCAGGAGAGGAAACTAAGACTTGAGAGTGTTTTTGAACAAAATCTATAAGATTGTTTTTGGAACATCATGATGTAAAGGTATGCAGTTTTGTTAACAAATCATATTGTTTCTTTTGAAAATTATAAGTATACTAAATACGTCAGGAGAACAATAGACTATACATAATATTTTTTAACCAAACTTTAGCAATGAAAGATGCACATACGTGGAATCTAACGGGTTAATTAAGGTAGCCACATGCTCCAAATTAGGAGCGGAGAAGACATAGAAAAATGTGTGATGATCAACAATAAAATAAAATTGTGGCATTAAATAATCGGACAGTTAGTTGAAGCTAGTATGCACTGCTACTATGATTTTTTTTTGCAATAACACGTTTTTCCAGTTTTCTAATGACTATTTATAAATAATCTAAAATGTTACATTAGATTTGCGCTCTAATGTGCAAATATTTTGATGACTTTGGCATGACTTTCCGAAATAAAACTGCCGGATCGAAATGTGTGACAGGGCTACAATTTGCATACTCAAGAACCAAGAAGGAATATCATATCATTAGATCGCTCGAGCAATTGTTCCCAATTTATTTTACGCCGTCAAGATTAGGTACGCGGCAATTTAACTGGATGTAGAGGCCATCCGATACTGTTCTAGATTAAAACTGACTAAACCAATGTCGCCTGTGACAAGACGAATCTAGGGTATCCCCTTACATTTCGAGCACGTGACGATCTTATTTATAGAGGATGGAAGTTGATATTAATTATGCAGTAGCTAAGAATAAATTCGAACCATATTAATCACAATTACCAGCAACGAGAACAAATTACAATTAAAATATACTCTATGTGGCATAAATGTGTGAAATTTAAACAGTAATACGAGTTTTTGTTAAATATTTTTTGAATTTGTAATGAACGTGCCTCTGTGTAAAAAATACATTATAAAACTACTGCAGTTGAACATCATAATGATGTTAAAGAGTTCGGAGCGACGGCCAACATCAGGTAAAACGTAAGATGATGAGACAGATGTCCGCGGTCCATAGGTCAGGCACCGCTGCCGCAAGACCCACGAAAGGTCAACAATGAACCTCCGAGCAGCCTCCATTATTCCACAGAGAGTCTCGTTCAAGTTTCCAGTGAAGAAGAGCTACAATGAATGTAGGTGTAGTTAGGTGTGCTCGGAATGTATAGGACCACAGATGGATGGTTCTGAAATACAGAAGACCCATCCAAGACCAGTTGGTTCACTCGCTCACGGACGGGTTCAAAGTTCGTGGTTGTTACGTGCGGTGCAGCGCGCTTCTTCTTCGCCCGCCTACTACCGGATTATGTAACTCCTAAATATTACTTTGCGTCTATGATCTTCGGACGCTTGAATTATGCTTCTTACGCAGGCACCGGGGAATTAACCCAGAAATACGTGGTGTGCGTTGAACCTACTGGACGACTCGAGCCGGACTCTGACATTGTTTCGGCGGTGTGACCTCTCGAGTGTGTTGAAAGTGGGTCTTTGATTTTAAATCGAAATTTATTCTTCGATGTTAATGCTATACGATTTCTACACAAATAATCTTACTTCAAAATATGTATCAAAAATATACCCGAAAACGAGTAGAACCATCAAAAATCAACGGAGGAACATAATGTTTAAGTCTTCTAATGCATTAAGTCCATAAAACTTTTCGTATATATTGTATTTAAAAATGTTATATCATTCGGTTTTTAGAAAGAATATAAAATTTTGTCGGAATTCATGATGTTCATATAATTTCCTCCTACTTTTAAATATCATAAACGCTACAAAGATTGTGTTTTATGTACTAACGTTTGCACTTCTGCAGCACAATTGTTGCTTTACGTGTCACTTAGCAGCACTAGAAGATTACTTTTTAAAGCGAACCAATTGTTTTGTGCTTTTGGAGTTACAAGTTTTATCACTTGAGTGCATTTCAAACACAGCACATACGAGCTACTCCAAGAAGTGCATTATGAAATTCAATATAATAAAGAACTCTTGCATTTTTTGCTGTAATATTATCTACTCTACATAAGTGTTGACATCCTTTTATCTACACAAGGCTTAATTTTTTTCCAAGCAACGAAATGTTTTTTTTTTCATATTACAGTTCATTAAGTGAACTTATTTATCATACAATTATTGTCAACAGCAAGCATACGCTTTTTGTTGAAAAATTGATTTTTTTATTAACCTCTCCTCCCCGGTGATGTGTATCGACTACACATTGCTTGTAATAACTTAAATATCTCTGTAAATATAATACACACAGGGTTCACATTTTAGGTATTCCTCCTTAATACATTTACGTATTGAAAAAAATAAATATTTATAATAATAGGCACTCATCGGGAGCAGGAAATATTTTTCTAAAATCCGGAATAAATTCACCACTACAATCAAGACGCGTCAACTGTCATGAATCATTTGACCTGCCGGAAGCGTGTGCGAAAATAAAATAAAAAAATACACAGATGCGGCGGCATCTATACTCCTCACTCTCGCTGACGTACTAATATGAGTGAGCGAGACGGGAAACCCCAGTTGGTCGCCTAGTTCGAAATGATATCGGCTCATCCATATGTCGACAGGCCAAGTAATGTTAGTAGCTCTCGGATGTTCACGCGACAAGGTGCGTCTGGCCGTTTGAGATCTTCGTCTGATGTTTTTCATGTTTTTAGCTATTAAATGTCAATTATTACTGCTTATTGACATCAACTATTGTAAAATTAAGCGATATCTTTGAATATTTTCATTTTTTCGAATTTCTACTCATTTTATTCACTTTAAATCAGAATGTGTAATGAGTTGACACCATCGGAACGCGCCGAAGTTTTTAGCATCGTAAGGCGAGGGTTAAACATGTTCTTTTGTTTCAATCTAACGTGAAGAAATTTGATATCCTTTCTTTTCCTTCTTTTTAGTAACTGTCTTGCACACGTTAGCTTTTGAAGCACACACGGATTTGAATATATAATTCCGACAGTCCATTGTGAAGACGTCAAGAGTGTCGCGCCGGTAGTCGGGGGGCGTAGGTTCCCAGGGCCCCCTGTAATTAATGGAATCAATCACCGGGTGCTTGTGCAGGGGGCGCATTCCTGCCGCGGCGGTGTGAATACCTGCGCCACGAGACACACTCATTTCTCATTCCTTAACCCTCCCGGCTGCCTTTCATTGTTAAGACATTTCTTTCGAAACCTTCAACACTGATTTTTATTTCTTATTCTACGTTTATTTACTCTTACACGACTTCTCCTTTTTATAAATACGAGTATACTCGTATGCCAGCATTATAATATAATACACATATCTGCGCAATATTGTTGTCATTTTTTATGTTGTTAATCGATGAAAAAATATTGCCAAACGTTTCAAGACACACCAAAGAAGCTTATAATGGTTTTGTTACTTATATTGTTTCTGTTAATTGAGAGTAATCAATACAAAATCCAACCAAAATAGAAATATATTATATAGCATGTAGTTAGATTTAGTGAAATGGTGGGCGAATAAATCAATGTGATGAATGAAATATCAAATATTTGCAAAATCAATTCATCAAAAGGCGTCAATCATTGTTCATAAATGATTATACTAAAAACGCAAAGAGCAAAGAAAGCCAAATGAAAATATTTAACTAATGTTTTTTGGAATAGTATGGACGCGACAGACCGTGACAATTAATTAAATCAAATAAAAATTTCCTTGTGTTTTCCTTGTAGAAATTAATTAAAAACCCACAAGTTATAAAAAATCTGTACGTTTTTTTAGCGTAGTTAATTTTTAATACAATAAATTGTGATTCAACATCCGGCATTAAAAAAACAACGTTGTAAAAAACGAATTTAGTGATTTTTAAAGATATTTAGTGTGTCATTTTTTATATATAAATAAGGTGATATTTTCGCATTTTTTTTTTAATTTGTGAAACCGAAACAAGTCACGGTTATATCTTATTAAGAGTTATGATTATTTGTCGCTTGGAAGATACCTGCATTTTAGGAGCTCCTTGAAGCCAATATATGGGCATTGACTCATGCTTGAATGATGCACGCCCCGAAGAGTCTTTTGTTTTGTTAGTTTCGGGACTCGAAAAGAACAAAAAACGGGACCTCCTTCAGTTTTTTTAGTCCCAAAAGGGTTAAACGTCCGATGGGTTATCAGCCAACAGGTTTTATAATATAGACATTAATACAATTCTACAGATATGGCCGATGTTACAGACGTCATTAGGATGCTGCATGAGACGATAGCGTATTCTCGTGTTTTGGGATAATTAATTTGGTGAACTGAGATAGCACCCAAAGTGCACAGTTCAATTCAGAGATACGGCACATAAGAAAAATAAAAGCAAATATAATACGATAATAATACAACATTTGGCACATTACGAACTTTGATGGTGGAATAAAATATTTATTTTAACAGCAATTTGGCCTGTAGAAAAATGATGTTCAAGCTATTTTTTGAACAAAATAATACAAACTTGAAAATATATTGAAACAATGTATTTCGTCAATGAAGTATTTGCAAGTATTAAAAAGAGATCATTTATAATACTATATTATTGCAAAATTACATCAAAAAACATCACAGCATGAATAAATGATAACATTCTTTAAACTTCAATGTTATTCCTATAGTTTTCTTATTTTTTACACTTCGGTTGCTTAAATCGATTGCATTAACATAAGTAATAGCGATTCTGATGGTCATTGTATTGTGTAACAAAATTTCATTTTTCATGACCTTCAAAACGTGGCCAGAGGTTTCAATGTGTGTTCTTTTGTTGCAGAGCGCTAAAAGATGGCGGTCCTTGGTATGGTGTCCGCCGTCGCAGGCTTCGTGAAGGTGCGCTACCTCATCGACAAAGCGATCATTGATAACATGGTCTTCCGCATGCACTACCGCATCACCTCTGCCATCCTCTTCTTGTGCTGCATCCTCGTAACGGCCAACAATCTAATTGGTAAGTCCAAACATTCATCTATTGAGCTATGCTCATTCCACACATCAGATTCCCAAATTCTAGGTACTGTCATAGGAAGGATATCCTCGGGCATTGTTTGTAACATTTGCGTAGTGACTATTGCATCAGCCACTGCAAAAAGTGCAGATTTCAGAGTAAACATACGCAAAGCAGTTACATACTGAAAGTAATTCGAAAGAATCTTAAAGGTCAGTTCAATGTATGTATTTTGTGAAAGATTTTTTTATGAAAGAACGAACACAAACATCATTCATCACACTGCAATCCGAATTTTACGAAAGTCTTGAAAAATAATTTTAAAGTAAAAATATAATATTTTTATTATTCTTGTGTAAATATGATAATGATATTGATTGCGAGTATCAAGCAGTTTAAACTGTCGTCTAGTATGTCGTGGATGAAGTTGCTACAATTATAACGTTAATTCTACTTGCTATACAAAGTAAATTACTATAGATGGTTTGGAAATTCGCAAACCTTCGGACTTTGCAAAATGCTCATTATCAAGTATTTATCGTCCCTAATGGTAGACTCAACTGCATTGAAGTAATATTTAATTTAACCTTTTGTTAATTCATGCAGTTCAATTATCTAGTAATAAAATATTGCCGAGTATTCCCAGTTATATGCAATTAAATGCACTTCATGTATCGGAGCTAACTAGCACATTGTTTGTACCCCAATCGATCAATTGAATGTAAACATTGCTTGTGAATACTCTACTATTAGTTCCACGTGTATGCAGAAGGCAGTTTGCACGTTATCACCGCGTATCGCGGTAACCAGTACTCAAAACAAAAAAATATACGTATACCGGAAATATCAAACATTGTTCCAGTCAATGAACTGCCTAGAAGCGGCGACCGCGTTAGCAAAAACGCTAGCTAACCGCAAAATGTATAATCCAATCAAGTGTTTGACGATCAGCCAAAATTGAGATGTCCAAATAACAGTACTATGGTAGTAAGCTACATGTAGCATTACTTTTAAGTATTCTTGGTACATCTCCATTCCTTGTACTATGCAGCGTGTAGTGTTTCGGGTTTTTACCCATTGGGACCGGTTCTCTAGCGTCCACGTGGTGCACACTAAATATATTTATTATTTCTCGACCCATTACCTGCATCGTTTTGGCTGCAAAAAATAAACAGTCGACAAACGGTTGCTCTAAGTCGGTCAGCCGCTGAGAGTTGTAATTTGTAATGGCCGCCCAAGATGGGTGCCATATTTCATACCGAGAAGTATTATTTCATAGTCGGCGCGGCAGAACATGTGTGTAGCTGTAAACGCCGTAATTACAGACATAAGAAATGCTTAGATGTTTTGGAATAGATAAAAAAACAGCGAATTCGCTACTGACGTAAAAATATTGATGATTTTAAACTATACGAAATTTTCTATCTAGATGTACATATAAAAAGAAGAAAAATCACTTGGATACGCCTATAAAAAAGTTGACACTTTATAAATGGATGAAATAGTATTAATTATATGTAATTTTAAATAATTATTATAAAATAACAGTAACCTAGTTTTAATTGGTCTAACATACAAGTATTATTGCTTGTTGGGTTTTTACAATACTCTAACATGGACTTAATTGAACACAAATCTCCATTTTGAATGTATAATTTATTAAAGGTTGTAAATATGTAGTAAAAAAATGTTATCTTAAAATAATAACAGTGAAATTGAAACATGCCCTATTTTATTTGCGGTATGTAGTTGTAAAACCACAAAATTGCGACACGAAGCGGTTTTTTATTATTAAAAGTTTGCAAAGGAAAATCTGTCGATTTGTAACAATATAAAGGCGAACACTACAATTTAATGACTAAACTACTTCGTATTAAAACCACCGTATATCCATGAAGATAAAATATAAGCTATGTTTGGACTTTTTATAACTTTTAAGTCAATAGCATTTTATTCTCCATCGTAATGTCGGCGTGACTAAATGTAATGTATTTTGTCGTGGAATTCAAAATTTTGTAGTAAAAATTGCTTTGCGTTACAAATATTTATTTCCAAACTGTAAAAATGTTATTTGAATACATTATTTAATCGATTACTTAAGAATTGATAGTAAAAAACGTGCGGCAATTCATGATTTTTTAAAGAACTTCAGGACATAGTATATGTAATAGTTATCAGTTTTAAACGTATATCCTAACATTTTAAAACAATATCAATGTTTCTAATGCTGTTCAATAAATTAATAGATTTTTATCAAAAATTTTAATATTTAAAAATGGTTGACTTATAAGAAAAAAGTTAAAATCAATGTTGTGGTTGCAAAAAATACAAAATAAATGATTTCAAAATTGTACAGAAATTCATTTTTAGATATCCTACCTGTGATTTATAAGAAGCTGTCGGTTCTTATCGTTTCATATAAAAAAATAATAGTTTTCACGCCGTTTGGATTCAGTCTTTAGTCAATGATAATACATTGTTTGCACAACTTTTACTTGAACTGTGGACCATTATAAAATCATTGTCTTTTAATTGTTTTATGAAACAATTATATCAAGTGACAATGCGTCATTCATGGTAAAATGAAAAATGTTGTCTGTGGTAGTATTCATCTATTACTACTACATATTAATGAAGTCTAACACAATTCTAGTTTATTTCTTGACAAGTTTTGTCCTTAATTATTTTATTTCATATCTTTCATTATTTGAAGTTACTTTTCAGCTTATAAGTTCGCGATGAATGTTCTTATAATGAATGAGTTTACTGTCGACGTATATTAAATATAAATTAATATCAATCGATGCACTGATATGTATAAATTTTGTATCAATTCCTCGCCCACGCTTACAATAAAGAGCATTATTATTCAATTGGCGTTTAGTGGCCTCTTTATTGCTACAAAATTCTTGCGTTTTACTTGAAATCTAACACCGACGTATAGAGTTACCGATTTGTCCGCTAAATGCGTCCCCATGCGTAGATTAAAAATAACAGACAAGTGATGTAATATCATTTTATGATACACTAGTCAAAAACGTGTCACATGTTAAACGACTTGATATAATAAAAAAATTCTGGTTAAAAAATAAATAACGGGAAATTGTATAGAAACTGAAGACTATAGACACACACGGAATGTTCTATCGGCTTTGTGCTATGGTAATACCAAAAAATGCTAAGTGGCCGGCTTCTCGTTTTGTCAAAAGAATGGGGAACAAACCATGTGAAGAGCGTCGAGGCATCATTGTTCCATTCTCGTGCAGTTCACTACTCGACTTGGCTGACGAATATGACCAAATAAGGCCGACGACATGTGACTAATTCATACAATCCTCATCTTCTTGAGAACGGCAGAGATGTTCTCGTTGCAGCGTGCACACTGAGAAACATTGCCGTGACAAAAGGTAGAACTATAAAAAACACTATTCTAAAAATATTTGTCATAAATGAAAGCGTTACTAACGTAAACCTAAAACTGAACAAGAAAATACGATCAAAGCTTATGGTTGTACGCTACCACTAAAAAGCCACGAAAGAACGTAGATAAACGTTTTTTTCAATGTTTCAAAAGCATTTGGAGATTAGAAAAAAATATGTGTAGTTTTTTATTGGAATTTAATTGAATACAAAACAATTTTCGTTATGTTTTATCAAATCATTGGGATGGCGCATCTGTGAGAATATTGAAAATTACACAATGTTCGAATAAAAAAAACAAAAGGCCGAATACATGTGAATTAACCATGCGTGGAAGCTACACTTGTATGTGGACATCTATTATAACAGACATCGTATTATAGAAATTCATAACTAGTACGACATCAATGTATTTTTTGAACAGCATGTATAAGTTTTTTATGTTTATGGCAACATGACAGCAACAATGATAATACGTGTGGCATACTGGCTTAGGCAATAAATAAGATATCAGTCTTAAAGCATTATTTAGCATGTTATATTGTTTCATTAAATTAGTTGATATGCGGCTTACAGTTAACCTAAATTTAAAACTACAAAACGCCATGTGACAAGTCCATTGACCGAGGTTTTAAATTTATGCTTTTAATTTTCTTTTATATAATGTAGCTGAATCAACACCATTGACACAAATGAGATTCTTGTGCTATCAAAGATTATACTATAAATGTTGTGTGATTTTTATGACATTGATCTTAAAGTTCCTCTTCCATGCTATCGTAATATTTTGTTAGGTCAAGATATTAGATACTGGAATGTTGTTTATTGGTTCATATTATCATAATATTATGTTAGGTCAAGTTGTTGACATATTTTACTTAGGTTAGGTTAAATAGCCACGTCATTGTGAAACAAAATCCTCAATTCCCAGTTTGGTGATACGTAGTCTGACTAGGTTAAGGCGGTTAATCTTATAAGAAAAGTGTGATAATTGGATCGTTCCTCTTGTAATGTAGATACGCCAGTGTGCAGAGTGCCTAGCAATTACACTAACTGGCTGTCGTAAGAGCTATTGATCTGTTTTGTTGGCCCGTTTGCTACCAAGGCTCCGCAGACCACTGCGACTGAAGTGACGGGAGCTGGTCTCGACGTTCTCATTAAACATTCCGTTTATATAACTCTACACTAAAATGCGACGACTCTCGGAAGATGAGATCACGCCAAAGACGAATCAGCGGAGCGCGTCTCGTTATCCGCTGATAAATAATAAGATACCTAAGTTTGTGCCGTTTTTTAAAGAATTTTAATGCCTCACATGAATATATTATTATCACCTTACTTAAAAAGCGGCGCTCTTTTATAAATGAAGTGTCATTATTTCCCCCACTGCTCTCATGAATATCATTTCAATGACGATAGAAGAATAGCTGTTGAAGATCTTAAAATGATTGTCCCACACTTCTACTTAATTGAATATCAGTCTCCGAGGAGTAGCTCGTAATCTTAATTTTACATTTATTCCAGAGCATTATACTGAGAAGGGATGAAAAACATATCTATAAATCATGCACATATTATTTATAAAAACATAATTTAAACACGATAACAATACTTTTCCTAACAATGCTTGTGTTATAACTTGTCATTTTTTGATTACGCGATTGAAAATAACTAAAACACTCGATTTCATGTGCGCATGGTAGTCTTCGCGCATCCGTCTCCAAGGCAATGGCCATTGACTAACCCGAAGAGTATCAAGAAGCTGTACAATATCCCGTTAACCGTCTCCACATGAGTTGCTAACCACACGCCGGCATCAAAGACCGATGGCATTTCATCATCATCGGCAGAGGTACCACCAATACCGGTACAACTTTGTTCGATCGGCCATTGTGCCTGTGTACACGCATTTATTATTATTTTTCATTAATTATTTATGGCAACTTGAAGTGGCCGACATAAATTAAGCACTAGTAGTGACATTCCGACACAGCATAATCATGTCAATTGATACTACATGCCGACTACTTGCTACCGAGAATTATCGTTTCGTGCTAGATCAGCAGTTAATGTTTCTTATTAAAAATAATTCAATCGCGAAATAATCAAAATATATAGATTGTACTCGTTCATATTCTATTGTTTTCTTGCACTAGATTATTATAAAACATAATTACAATTATTTGTCTATCGTTTTATATAAATAGTGTTTGAAAGCTGGCTATTTGATCATTATATGCATATCAAGAGATATGCAATATTTATTAAATAGCACGTATTATACAATAACAATATCAAATGATTCTTCTATCAGCAACTCGCGGTCTAGATCAGCGTGATCTGCTTCACGTATATGAATAATATTATTGTTTTAGTATTATCTGAACGTGACGTAGTTCAGAATAGTAGCAGCCAGTGCACCTGCATTGTGGCGAGCAGTGGCGATGGCCAGTTACTTCTATGAGCCTGGAGCGATAGTCTCAGAGAACCCCTGCCCATAAACTACGGATCCATGAATCAAACCAGTTCCGGTGAAAAGCGAATATGCGCTCTCGGACCTCCGAACAGATCTCCGTTAGATGTTAGATGCCCGGATGATGTTTAAATCAATTTCCAACCGAGTTACGTCCAAAGCTCTCATCAAACACAACGCTGCCATTACAACGGAAAATTCGTGACGGAGATCGGAAATGTGCATCTCGCCATGTCGAGAGAACTATCAATAATCGTCATTGTTTTCAGCTTTACTCTTAAAAGTAATTGTTGAGCGTCTAGCGCAGTCAGGTTTTTACGAGAATTATAAATGTTAAACTATAATGTTGATAAATTAACATTGTCGACTGTAACAAATAGGCAAAACATGTGAAATACATTCAAAATTTAAAATTTTGCTAAAATTTAAAAATTGATTTTTTTTGGTACTAATCTTTTTATACTGCACGAATCAACTGTGTATTGCATCAACTTACTGTAAATATATATGATATATATATTTCCAGAATGCGTGTGTCAACATTTTTATACTGACATTTGTCTACAATTTGTCTCATTATTTACTCAGCATCTCGTGTTTGTTTCAAAACTAGATAACATTCGGTACTTCTCTTCTACAGCTTACAGCGCGTTTGCAATGGTAATTATTACGACTCGTTCGGTTAATTAAAATTTAAATGTTTTAATGTGTAATTCACGATTTTTATCGCTGTCCAAACAGTCAGACCGGTAGCCAAAGCGAACACAAGCCTTAAAGGTCCATATATCAAACACATTCTCGCGTCGGATCGCTTTTTGTGGACATTACAGTAAAATAACATGACCGCTCGCTCTCCGGTGAGACTCGGGTATCTGTGATCAAGCTGGTCTGCTGCTCAGCACACCTGCGATGCACCACTCAGATCAAATGACACCACACGTAATATTATTTTAATTTATTTGAATCTGGGTTTTATCATCTAACGCGTGTGTATGGCGTAGGTAAATCTAGAACATTGTGCGTAAATCTCTCAACGACATTAATTAAAACAAATAAATAGTTGTTTCGCCTTTTTGCATTGGAATATTCGCTTTATGCTCGTATATATGTAATTCAATAAATAAGAATCTAGATTACAATGTATATGTTATATCCATTTTACTGAACCCAATGAGTCATGGGGAAATGTTAAACTTTTTTTCTAAGAAGTAAACGGGGTATAATTAGTATTCAAAACCGTATATGCATTTCTGAGAAAGATATCAACTTATATATGAGTACTATGATCCAATTTCATTACCTTTATTATGTCCGTCACTTCATTATTGTATTTAAAATGACAACTTTCTATCAAAAATAGTGAGACAGTGACAGTGCTGAAAAGCAAATTTAGCATAGCAATTAACTTAATAAGTCATATATTATATTACTTTAATAAGTAGTGCTAACATTTGCTTTGATTGTGGTTTGAATTGCTCTTTCGCATAATGACGTAAGACGCTGAAAAATGATATCTGCCTGAGATATCATATTAACAAGTCTTCATTATCAGTATACTAAGATGTGTCTCGGATGATATTGTTGTCGCCGGTAGCAAAACGCCCAAGTGCATGCTGATAAGTGATTACGTACTCCCCCAGAGGATAACACCGATCCGGCTGATCCAGTTGAATTGACGATCAAGGGCGATAGATTTAGTAGTCCGCGCAACTGAGTGCTCCCCTCCTGCGGTGATTTATATCATTGCGACTGCCGAGTTGTTGAATACCACAATATGGTAGAGAAGACCGTAACAACAATTTACCGGAGGCCGGGCAACGTCGCGAGGCCGAGGGACTGTCAGGTACCGACTCGGTGCAACGATACCAAAGCTTACTGCATTCGTATGGTCTTAGTCTTACACTCTCGTGCCCATCCACCATAATTGCACACCTCAATCTTGAGCGACTGCAGACCGAGATGAAATGGTTGGTTCGCGTGAATCGTAACGCTTTGATACTTTCACCAACCGCTCGATTTTTTCATTGTATATATTTTTTAGGACTTTTCGTTGATTGAACTTTGATGTAATATGCTGTACTAGATAGTATTTTAACTAAGAATGAAACTGCTCAGTGAAACGTGTTGGCGTATCGACAATATCATAGTACAACAATTATTTCCATTGGAAAATCAGGGAATGTTATAATGCCCCAACTTTAAAAGAAATAATGCCACTGTAAATAACATGTTATAGATGAGTCCACATTTATATTTAAATTAGTTAGTTTAATTTAGTGGGGAGAAAATACTTTTCAGAAGTGTATTTATAGAATTCAATTTTAAAATCGCCTTATAAAATAACTGATTGTATATTAAATAATCATAACTCTATGTAGACATAATAATTTTTAGTTCATATTTCACGTTCCACGAATTGTATTCGAAATTCATTTTTTTTATTTTACTCACAGTTTTTTCGCGTTATCTACCGCAGTGTTTAATTTTCAAGATGCGACGTAACATGATATAAATAATTAACAGCATTCTCGAAATAACAAAATTGTAGATTCCATTTAATGCACGCTGTCGTGGAAGTTTATTACGAGATATATTGCCGAGTTCACCTTGGCATACAAATCAGCGATAGGGCTGATTGGACGAGGGGTCATTTTGCATATAATCATTAACGTAATCGTTCCCACTAACTGCACTCACTTCCAGGCTATCAAAGTACGTTAAGTTCATATCTACATATAGCATAGTTTTTTTTTACATATATATATAGATAATAGATTATATTTAATTCGTTTAGTTTTGCTTCACTATTGCACTACATACGAGTGTACATTCATTTTAAAACAATGGGACTCAAAGCGTTGCTCGTTAAGGTTAATGCGACTCGTGATAAACACATTTTACATTGTCGCTCGTGTAGGCTGAAGTGTGATGATCCAATCGAGCAAAGGTTGGGTCAATATCCTAATTAACATATCCATTGTTAGAACTCTTTCACAGTTGGCACTTAACAACACTTAACAAGGTGAAAGCAACGCACTAGACATTACCAAAAATATCACCGGATTTCAGTCCATATTGGAATCTTCACACTCGCATCAAGTTTTATAAATTCAAGCCTTCCAAATCTAACCTCAATCATTCAATTGCATCAATTATCTTGTTAACGCCCAGTGGTTTCCTTACGGGACCGCAGATTTGCGTCGTTCAATGCCCTACGGTCCCGTACAGGAGTGCATATGGTTCATTTCACAATCGGATTACATTAATTTGTAATAATAGTATTTAAGTAAGTTCATGGAAGAATCTATTGTGCGACGAAACATTACAAACATTGGCCTGCTAGGGCATTGAACGACGCAAATTTGCGGTCCCGTATGGGACCACTAAGCGTTTAAAGGTTATTGAGTTCTGAGAGCTTCATGTCATCCGTTTTCAAACTGTATAGTTAATTAAATAACTTTATTTATATTTTTAGCTTCGATTAATTGAATACATGTTTGACTGTTCAATAAAGAGAAAAACATAATAATTATCATCAGCCTATGTCCATCCATTGTTGAACGTAGGAATCCTGCATGATTTCCCATCCTTCTCGATCCTCCCTCCTCCCTCCGCAACCAATTTACTTTAATTTTATACTGATACTAGCAATTCATTAATTAAGTTTAGATTTTTAAACTAACAATCGCTACATTACTTTATGTTTTGTTGAATACATTTTATAACTATCTCATATTCTTCTGATTCCCTCTTTACCGGGTGGCATGGAGTGTTCTTCCGAACAAGGATCTTGTGAGCTCGTCGATTTTGCTCGTCATGCTCAGAAGTCTCTCGATGATCCGTGGTCCTTTGTCTTCTTCGACGATGCTCCAAGCTATCGTCGTGTCTTCCCACCGCCTGCACATGCGCCGGACTCCACGTTGCAGGCAGGTGGCACGTAACAAAAGATCTAGCTGGCATTCATTCCACGATATTGAATATCGTCTCGTATACAAGTTTATTTCATCGCGATTTAAAAAAAAAAAAATTACAAAGTAGATTACAGTATGTTTCCATCGTAAATTTGCATTATGATATAGTAATTAGTATGATATTTGTCAGCGGGTATAGCTCAATGGTTAAAGCTTTTGCTTTGCAAGCCAAGGTCGTGGGGTCAATCCCCGACGGAGATTAAAAAAAAGATTTTTAATCGATTTCTGAAGTATCCCCAGTTGGTGTGAATTTGATCCCTCGCCCGTAAAATGACAGTCATAGCTTATTAATTAAAATTGGTGGTAGACGAAAGTCGTCCCGTGAAGACCACCCATTCATAGAAAATTCTTGTAATAATAAGGATGATGCGTGAATCTCGGGCTGCAGTCTATGACATATGCACCATGGTAAGCGTTATAGAATTCCACATATGAGACTTCAGAATTACTATCACCATCTGTTGATCTTCTCCTGTGTGTGTTTACATAACAAAAGTAATTAATATGAATTATGCAATATGAAGGTATGATATTAAATATCGTCAATTATATAAGAAGGTAACAAACTTACAAATCTACTATTTATTAGAGATAAATTTCAATTTATCATTAATGTTTACTGTAGAATGTAGATCGAAGATAGAAATAATGTATTTGGAGGTGTTTTCACTTTCAATGTAGCGTTTTTCATATTATGACATAATAGCATTATGAATTACAATCAAGATCGTCTAAGTATGTATTCCAAATCACGTATCTCGTAATTGTAATACAATGCCCACCGAGAAGAGGATCTTCTGTCGGCAGACAACAAAACACTGTTCGCGACAACAGCGAGAATTATACAAACATAATTGATATCACAGTCTGCGACTCTCTAAACCAGTGCTCCGAGACCGGTGTGCCGCGGCACACTGGTGTGCCGTAAGCCGATACAAGTGTGCCGCGATCAAATAAGGCAATATTATAAATAAATAATTTTACAACGGTCCTCAAGCTCCCAGCGCCTATCGCCTATTTATGTAAACATACAACGAGGTACTTGCTTTATTAAGTTCTAAATGTAATTTTAAAAAAGTGAAATTGATCAAATTAATATCTATTTTTGGCCTTTGGTGTGCCGCGGTATTCAAGGTGAGAACTTTGGTGTGCCGTAGAATCCAAAGAAGTACTTTGGTGTGTCGTAGATGAGAAAAGGTTGCGGAGCTCTGCTCTAAACAATGTCTCTTTGTAATTTCGCCGTCCGAATGTTGTGTCTGAAACGTGAGCTAACCCACGTGCCGTATTAAAAACAAGCGTCGACTCATAAGAATTATTCATCTGCTAATGCGATCCTTGCCATGTGGAGCAGTGGGCATAGTAGTAATTCATAATTTATTGTCCATTATGTCAATGTTACACAACTCTTGCAAAAAAATCACCGCTGACGGCTACATCAGAGTCCGCCTTCGCGCTACATGTAAACGTTTGTGCCAACAACTGGGTTATTGAGATGCATGCATTTGACAAAAAGTGTAAACAAAAACTCGCGCGTGAGATAGTAAAATTGTGTTTATGTACTGTTTAGCGTGATCATAATAATTATTACGCATATCAGAACAGCTGCAATAAGATATTGTTCAAGTATATGTATGCGATATATGTTTTATTCAATTTCCATATTATACTTGAGCAAGAAAGAGCTAACAGTTTTTGCTTCTATATGTAAATATCAATTGAGTATTGAATTATTATATTAGTATTTGTATAGCGCTTTTTTATGACCGAATGGTCATTCCAAAAGCGCTTTTTTTCCTCTCTGAGTAAAAAGGTGGGTCTTGAGTCTGCTTCTGATGGATGCCTCCGCTTTAAGTTCTCTTATGCTTTCCGGCAGCTAGTTCAGGCCAGTAGCTGAAAGCACGATTGCCAAAAACCGTGCAAAGACTACCTCCCGTCAGCTACAGGGTGCTTCTATTTGCTCTGACTGATCTAAGTGTCTTGTAACACTTGCTTGAAGCATCTTTGAAACACCTTGCAAAACTCTACAATGATGTATTATTCTATTATAAACGCATGTTTCCGAATTTACGTACTTTTTAGGTGCAATTGTTGTTGGAAGTCACACCTATCCTAGTCGGGTAAATCAGTTTCTAATAAACTCATAAGAGTCTTGAAGATAGTACATCAATAGTTACGATGAGGAACCGCTACCGGAAAAAGTGGTTTTACCGATGGAAGCAGGATGTGTGGTAGAATGAAAAATAGCATGTGAGGTCAATGTCCAGTTGCGCCGATCGATGCGGGCTCATCATAATTTTATTAATGCGTCATTTAACATGTCTTCGCATAGATTGAGTATGGCAGTTGCTAAGATGGGACTGAACGTTATTTTAAATGAAGTTTAGTGAATAAATAGACTCTCATGTATTATATACACCAGGCACGTGCGCAATATACAAGTATATCACAACACATATATTTGTATACTATCGTCTAATAAGGCTAAGACTTTACAAAACTACCTTCACACATTCAAATGATGATGCCCCTAATAGTCATATTCGACTGGTAGTGTAATTTTAAGAATAGATAATCAAATATTGACTTTTCACTGATCGTGTTCCAGGAGACCCCATATCGTGCATAAACGATGGCGCGATCCCCGGCCACGTCATCAACACCTTCTGCTGGATCACATACACTTACACGCTGCCCGGCACAGACCCTCGCCATGAACCACACCCCGGCCTCGGTAACGAAAAGGTCACCGGTGACCGCAATGTGCACTCCTATTACCAATGGGTGCCCTTCATGCTCTTCTTCCAGGTAACACATCAATATCTTGCTCAATCAATCGCGTAATATATGACCCAACTTGCTGACATCCCTTATCTACATCATATAGAGTCTTCCATTTGGAGACCTGCTCAGAAAAACTAATGGCATCAAGGCAATAGTGGGAATCCCTGGATTTTTTCAGGAATATATATGATGTTAATCACCAAGGTGTTTCATTAATAATAGACTTCCTTAACCGATCCTTATGGTGTATTTTGTTCAAAATCATTTGTCATAGTAATATAATTATGGAATTATTCACAAATAAGCTTCTATGGCAACAGTGATTAAGTGATTAAAGCACACAGTCTCCCATATGCCTTTTATTACCTTATATGCCTATATACTTGAACTGAACCTGCTATTGCCATAACTATAACCTAAAGTACTTAATTCAAATGCCATTCTTACTTCTAGCCACATCTGTTTGCTTCTAAACTTGTTATTGCTGCCTTTCTAATCAAAACCATTTACTGTATACATGTAACATATAAAACGGATTAATAAAACATTTATAGATCATTGAAAATAAAAATAATATTAAGTATATAAATTTCAACAAACAATTTTCTATCTTTTTAGGGCACAAGATTCAGAAGTTGAGTGTATAACTAGGGTAATAGATTGTTATCATTTAATTATTGATTTGTGATTCCAGGGTGTCATGTTCTACACGCCGCACTGGATCTGGAAGAACTGGGAAGAGGGAAAGGTTCGTATGATCTCTGAGGGCATGCGAGGCAGCATCGCCGGAGTAGGTGACGAGAGAAAATGCCGTCAGGTAACTTGCACTATCATCCTACTTTTAAATTATTTAACTTTGCCTATTTCCTATTATCTGGGGTTGACATTTCTTGTGAGAATTTGCCACACTGAATTAAGTATCTTTATTCTAATTTAAGATTGCTGTTATTAATCCTAACTATTCATGCAAGCATATTGCATAAGGCTGTATTATGTAATCACGGCTAGACACCAGATGGTTTGACAGAGTTATATTACCTAATGTTATATATGTGTAAATATTATTTAATAAATTAAACTGTCATTTTTAAGGGTCAAGCTGATCACTCGACCTCTTAAAAGCATTGTGCATAACATACATGATATGAACTAAATAATGGTAATTATGTAAATTGTGACAATGTTCTACTCTAGCCAGGAACAGTTGTTACAGGAGAGCATAACTAAAGATACCATTTCTGCAAGACCTTTTCTCCTAGAGGAATATCATTGTTCATAACATCTAGTTGCTGGTGGTAATTCCATTATTGTATTTCCGTATTTGTTTACAGAGTCGTCTTGTCCAATACATGATGGACACCCTCCACATGCACAACTCCTACTCTTTCGGCTACTTCTTCTGCGAACTCCTCAACTTCTTAAACTCGGTAAGCAATACAACACCTCAATGCTATCAATCAATAATCTTTGAAAAATGACTGTAAAATTGTGTTAATTATATGCCAATTGTTCATTTTTGCCAGCTTTCGAAAACATTACTGGTGTGAAGGATTTTCGAGCGGTAAGCGACCGAGGCAATATTTTATAATGCTAGACTTTGGTGTTGCTGTTTGATATGAAATGTTTTAACTCGGCATGTCATTAGAGCAATGTTTTATAACTGAATGAATGGAGAGCTTCCTGTTGTTCGCTTTCAAAAGCCAGACTAAATAGACAATGTGTTGTGACAATTTCAATGTTTTATTTCAAAATTTTTGGCATTGGGCTGAATTAATTTATGTCATCTGCATTAAAAAGTGGATTCATTACATGCTTTAACATTTACATCGCTTATTAAGCATAAAATAATCATTGATGTTAGCAACTTTAATATATTATTGAACAGTTTTCATTTTTTTTTTATAATTTTCAGGTTAGCAATATCTTCTTCATCGACATGTTCCTCGGAGGAACATTCTTGACTTACGGAACAGATGTTGTGCGGTTCTCGAGTTTGAACCAAGAACAAAGAACTGACCCTATGGTAAGTTTTTATTCATTTTAATTTAATTATAAAAAAATACGCTTTTGAGAAACTATTCATTATCTATGTATTAGTGACGTCAAAATAGATTTAGTCCAGTATCTGGCAACATTAATGGTTTGTTATAAATATTGTTGTTTTGGTTTCAGATTGAGATATTTCCCCGTATCACCAAGTGTACGTTCCACAAGTATGGTCCATCAGGATCTATTCAGCAGCACGATGCTCTCTGCGTGCTGGCGCTCAACATCCTCAATGAGAAGATTTACATCTTCCTGTGGTTCTGGTAAGAATCCATATAATCCTAACCTTAAAATACTTGATTTACCCAGCTCGCATTGTCTGAAACAGCTGTTTAATGCATTGGTAGAAGGCAAATTATCCAGCAGCTCATCAAGCTTTATGGTAACTTTTTGTGGTGGTTATATGCTCCAAATTTTGAGTAAATGATGAAAATATTATACATCAATAAATCATTAATTCTTTTCTATCCTACATCCTAGTACTTTAAAATTATATATTAATATTTAAAAAAAATAACATATGAATCATATTCATTGTTTAACATAATAAAATAAAATAACTATGGGAATAATTAAGCTTGCTCTTATAACAATTATTAATGATAAGCTTTTGTTATCACACTACTACATCCTTCCATAATTTATGACTAAGACTGCAGAGTAAAAAAATGCTAGATTTGATTGCAGCGTAGAATAATTATGACTTTCAACATTTCAGGTTAATATTTTTGGCCGTGGTTTCCGGCCTGGCGCTGGTGTACTCCGCTGGTGTGCTGATGCTGCCCAGCACGAGGGAGACCATCCTCAAGAGACGCTTCCGTTTCGGAACGCCAGCTGGCGTTGATGCGATCGTTCAAAAGACACAGGTAAAAACATAACCTTAAATTCTCTTTCTAAATTTGATAAAACTTTGCTGAATCCTTTAGTTATTTTTTAAGATTAAACTTAAGATAATATTTGAGGTGTTGAATTAAATTTTGATTTGAAAATATTTATGTTTTTTTTCCGATGATAATGAGTGTCAAAAGTGCTTACTTGGTTGATAATATATGATATTGCTTCTAGGCTAGTTGTTTGATGTACTTTGAACTATGAGCATAGTTCAGATGACTAAAATAATGTTTTTTTTACTGACTAACTGCTTTTTTTATAATGAACACAGCAAAGATCATTATTCATTACTCATTAATTATTATTGAATAAACTAATATGAATAATAAAATTATTATTTATGGAGTATGCACCTTTAATTAAAACACATTATTTAAAAAATGTATTTAACAAATAATGTAATATGATCCAGAATAAAGACGCTGACAGATGTTTTCAAAATAAATAAAAAAATAGTCCAATGTACCAAATGAACCGGTTTCTTAGAGAAAAACTAACTTATGAAATTTACTTTCTTTTTTGCATTTTGTTTTCCCGTTATGATCCTCATTTTTTTTTTTGTTTCCAGGTGGGTGATTTCTTGCTGCTTCATTTGCTGGGGCAGAACATGAACTTGATGGTGTTTGGCGAGGTGCTGGACGAGCTGTCGCGGCGTATCCAGATGGACAACAGTCCGCCGTCTGCACCTTCCACCGTGGAGATGGTGCCCATGTACCCCGACATGGAAAAGTTCCACAAAGAGACGGAGACATAACGGCCTCTTCACATCATTATCTGATGGTCCGCATCCATTTAGAGCTACAGAAGATAGCACAGTTCAAGAAAGACTGTCAACATTACTGCAATGTTAACTGTTCAATTCAACGACGTTCAAAATTTTATTAAGACCTTAAATTATGTTTAAAAAGAACAGTGTGTGATTACTAACGATTAGTACCAAGCTTATATGGCCTAGAGTATGATTTATCATGTTGTTGAGATAATGTAACTGTTTAATTCTTGAAAAATGTTTTCTGTAAGCAATAATTACTCTCGTTGGATGCGTTCCAGAAGTGAGTGGCCATGTGATTTCAGAGTGCATGTAAAACTAGGCGTTTCCCATTGGTGCACTTTCTTCATAAAAACATTCCAAAACTGTCAAATTTCCTCCGCATGGTCACAAACTATTCCCAATATAATATCAAGTATTCTCTGACTTTCTTTAAATTTTTATAAACTGACTATTTTTATATAATATGAACGCCATATTTATATAGGCTATATTTTAATGAAATAAAATAATCAAAAGCGAAACTATCATTTTTCTGTTAAATCAATAATGAAATGTAAACCGAATTGAAATTATAAAAAAAAAAGTTATGATAGACAGATGAGAGTGCTGTTATTTACATTACATTACATAACAATTGTTTTTAGAAATAATGTTTTTCTTTTGTAAATGATTTGATATGATAATATTTTTTATAATGTCACTGTCTATCAGAATATTCATTGTTTCACAATGATTGGCCAATGTGTAAAATTGTACAAATTGGTATGATCAGTAAAAATTGTGAGGAATGAATTGAAATTTAACCAATCATGGAGACATATAATCTACATGCATTTATGTCTGTCAATAAATGTGTTTAGTATTAACAATCCATTAATTTAATTGAACTTTAATCATGTAATGAATATTAAATTAGTACATTTTTTATGTTTTTTGTTTTAAATTGAATTTTGGGACCAATATTGATCTAAATATGATATTTTAATATACTGCCATAATCAAGGTTTATTATTAATAATGAAAATGAAATAGTCTACGAAATTATATGAAAATGACGAAGTGTGTTATCATCTCGACAGGGAAACGGTTTATCCTGTTAGGTTACGTTAGTAAATAGTACGGGGAGAGAAGGCAACGAATTTTTACCTGGTGTTATTTTCAAAATAAATGTAATTTTATTTACTTTACTCTAAAAAAATGTTCTTAGGTAACATTTCTGCCATTTTAGATAGATCTCCAATGTGTTTTTGTTTTTTACTTTATTTTCATTATATTTTCATTGTATACCTGTATGTATTACTAAAATAAATGCATATTATATATATATATATTATTTTATTGTAATTCAAATAGCAACATTGTCTTGTATAATTACGTAATCTTTTAAATTGAATAATCATTTAATTTTTATTGAATCTCCATTAAAGTAATTATTACATGTCAGTTTGACTTTTTATCAATTTACAAAATTTAGAATGCCTGATTAGTGTATACTTAAATAATTCAAATAAATTAATATTTTAAAAGCAATTATATTATCATATATATACTATATATACTGTAAAATGTCATTAGATATTTTCTGATTTTATTAATTATAATTATTAGGCAACATGCAGTTTTATATTTTTATTTTTACGTGCTGTATCTTTTTTTAGTGATAGAGATTAGAAGTATTTGTATTTTTTATAAATATATTTTTTTATTAGTAAGATTAAGACTTTTAAATATTTAGTAAGCGAGTCTGTGTTATTTGTTAAATGCATAAAAACTTAAAATATTCTGACATTTTAAAATAACAAATACTTTTTCAAAAAAACGGTATCACTACATTGATGATTGACGAGCATCGCCGCAAAACAAAATTGACTTAGGAAAATTGTGTTAGGTATACATAAAAATATATGTATCGAGATAAATTATTTTTTGGAATGATGGATTATTATTTAAATGATGTAAATGTATATGCGAGTCAGGTAAATAACCTGACCTCCTTAAAATATGAATAAGGTCCCACACACACCATGGTGTGGAAATGTTTTTCAGATTATTTAAGCCCATGTGCTATAAATTGAAGTGTGGTAGTCGCAAGAAAACATGAATTACTGCCTTATTTTAAAAATCTTGAGGCACATTGACAATAATATCACCAACTTTTGTTTGAGCAGCTGACTTGCGAAAGATCTGGCAGTTAGCAGTGATCTGTGGTGACCATATGCTCGAATCTGAGAGCAGATATCCGCAGGGAGAAATGTATTTGTATAATAAGAGTGCGGTTCAGTATTTGTGTGCTAGAAATATTTTCGGTTTAAAAAGAAAGGAGTGCATTTTGTTATCTTAAAAATAATTAAGAATTATTGTATGAAATTCGATTTAAAGTACAAGGGATGGCTTCTGAAGTGCATCCCTGTTTGTAAAAATTAGATTAGAGGAAATCTATTTACTTTTAAACATTACGCACGCTCTTTGGACGATTATTACTCGATTCAGTCCACTCCAATTGCTTCTTTGCTTTGACAGATCCAATATTCATAATTATTATTTTTGCAAGGCATCCAGAATGATACAGAATGTATTTTGTTATTATGATTTTATTATATTTTTTTCATGTGGTGCAATCTTGCAGACCTAGATTTATGAATAATTATTATACTTTATGTTTTACCGACATGTCATATCAAGAATTCATGTATTATTTTAATTATTCTATCAATAAACTGGATTTTAATAGTAAAAATGTGTTTTTCAATTAACTAATCATGAAGCTATTCGTCAGAGGAGAAACAATGAATTGTATCATACATGTTAAGTTATAAACACAAATAAGTTTGCATTAAATATCCAAAACCATTATTATAAACATGGTTCCTAATGGAAAAGTCCCAATATCAAATATATGAATAGTTTAATATATTTTAGGATGAGGTGAAAGATATTTTTTTTCTCATCAACAATTAATATTATTAACCATATAAATAAAAATGATAATCTAAATATAAATATGTACATAAATAATCTTAAGATTATTTTTTCAGGTTTCTTTAAAATACTGGAACATAATAACACTTGCGACATCATTTTAAAATGATCTATTTTATATTTAGGCATTTTTAAAGTTAGTTTCTACTTACTAACTAAAAATGGTCATTCTGACAAAAATACACACTCCCATCAATTACTGTCTGAACAGTCTGTTTTCTTCTCTTATACTAATATTGTAGGCATCATCATTAGGGTATAATGTATTCATGAAGTGATTCCACTATCTACCTTACCTATCGGATCAGCGCACCTCTAAGGAAGCACAATATTTTCCCTTTTAGACTAGCGTTAAAGATACCATTTCAGCATCATAAACAATGCCTGCTTAACCCTTTACGTGAGGAATAAGATTTCATAAAAAGTCACAAAATGAGTCAATTAGTCAATGAAAAATAAAGTTAAATATTTGATGATGATTTTTTTTATGTGTTTTGATTGGTCAGTGCTGCATTTATATTCACCTTCAGAACTAAATTAAATAAATCCATTATTATTTTAAAAAAAGTGCAAATTTGAAACGTGTAGAATGACCCACAACTCAATACATATCGTGAAAAAAAATTTGACGAAGGAATGTCAGAATACGAAACAAAATTGTATTCAATATAGTATTCGGATAAATCCGCATCTCGCACTGAAGCGACGTGTTTTTTTCAGGGCGTGGGATAAATCCGCACCTCGCACTTAAGAGCAGTGCAAGTTGGTGCGAATATATCCACACCTTGCACGTAAAGGGTTAATTAGCAAACTGTGACATATCTCAAAGACTTCAATCAAAAAGAGCTCTCGGTACAGAGAGACAAGACGTTATTGAACAATTACAAAAAAACAAATATGCACATGAAAGTTGTGAACTTGCTGTGTTGATTTAGATGTGATATGATGAAGATGCACTCACCGGTTGCCCCAGTCCAGCTTGGAGGCGATCTGACTGCGGAGGGCTTCGGCCGGGCCCCGAGGAAGAGCTCCGGCAAGAAGCGCCCGGCGACCAGCCAGCAGCTCACACATAACCTTGCGCACAGCTTGGAAACGGTACACCTCGTTCTCCTGCAGATTAGAGACAACATCAGTGATATAGTGTGATGACATAGAACAGTTGACTCGTAATGAACAGTTTCACTAGCTCCTTTGTAACACCACAGATCTTCTTCTTCGTATCAGCAACATCAAAGTGCTTCCGCCCAATAACTGGCAACATTGATAGCCCCAACATTAGGTCTTGGGACGTGCAGGTAGATCTTAGGTGTGAGGTAGTCTGTACATCTTCAGTCACAAATTAGTGACTCTTCCTGCTAAAGTATTCCCCACCGCTCAAGGTTGTCCGACAAAAAACACCACAAATAGAAACTTTGGAATATTACATGGACACAAACACTATACACTACCTTCCCTCACACTGTGTACATCTGACCTAGTTGAGCGTCGTATTATCTACTGGAGGGCCACAACTCTCTATGTTTCATGTGTTTGTATAAAAAAATAAAAGTTACATGGATCCTGTAAATAGGGCACTGATTTTGACGGCTTGGCAGATCATCAACAGCTGGCGAGTCAACTTGTGCAAGGCTTTGAAGCAATACACTTTGATTTTCTAAAGGTACTGGTGACCAAGATCGTCATTATCTAGCTTTAAGTGTCATCAGCAGAACTTATGCCTGTACAATCCCTCAACAACTACTCCGCTGTATAGCCAAGCTCTTTCTTATTATGCAAAATAAGCAGGTTCAACCCTTTATGAAGCACATTTGCATACAAAACTATTTGGTTCGTTTTTTATTTAACTCACAGGATTTATTTTTATTATAATCCATTACTTTGACTTATACTTATGACTGATTACTTATCTCGCAGCCCAATTTTTTTTTCTATTTGTACCAATAAAAAAATGATGTTTTTTTTACAACATCTCAAATAAATCGTATTTTAATTTAAATCTCGCGCCGGTTTGTGCACTTTTAGCGAAAAATTGAGAAATATGGCAACCCTGACAGTGACCATTCATGGCAGGCAGGAAATCTGACTCATAGAATAATAGCATATTATGTGTAATATGTAACAAACAAATATGTTCATTTGTTAGACACTGACACTCAGGAGTTCATTATCAACACAGCAATAAAAATATTTTGATTCACTAGCTGCTGGTTGGTTAATCACTATGTGTCAATTAGGTCAGAGATCAAAGTAATGTCAAGTGGACACGTGTAATTAATATAATGAATGATCAAATATCAATAAGTATAGATAAATAGAACACGTTCTGTGGCATTGCCCAATATTAGATTTAAGTAGGGAAAGGCTCTTTAGCGTAATCCAACAGAAGCCTGGACCGGTTGGATATGTCGACCTCATCACTACGGAGTCCAACTACCATGCCTTTTCTGTATACGCGGCGACCTTCGGCGAAGAAGTCAAAAAGTCAAAAATTTAACGTCTGAACTACTAACTTTTACACCCACGCTTGGTGTTGCTCACCAAAGCCCGTTACTTGTATAACGAGAAAGTACTCTGAAAATAATGCCTTGGTAAGTGCTCCCAAGGAGCGCAGGTACAAGGCGACCGGCCGGGGACCTTAGGCCCCAAAAAAAAAAAAGTATAATTCTTCCAAAAACGCAGTCACTATTGAGATCGTTATCAAATGGAGAAATAAAATCATTTTTCGATTCACTGACTAGTTCACAGTAATCACAAAGTAAACCAAGAGATGAAATACAACTGGAGGAGCAATATGTATCAAGGTATGGTGAAAGAATTGACATCAATAACATTTTTTGTTGTTGTTAAAGACTGTTTTGAGTTCAAATACGAGTGCAAATTCGTTATTTTTCGCCGAATTTGTAATTTTTGGCTTTTAAGTAATTCTTAGCGTGTGCGGCTAATTTTATTTTTTCTCTCATATTTTGATAACCGTTGCAGATACCACCATTAAAATCTATTAGAATTACATATCAGCTTAGCATTCTTTCTCGAACATACACTACACCATAAATCCTAAAATTTATTAATTTTATTTAAAAAAAAATGTTTTAAAACTCATTATTTTTAGGATTTTTTTTAAACCAAATTTATCTTGATTTAAATTATTACCTCGGATGCACATAACAAAGTGTCTTATCGCTCTCCATATTTCTAGAAGACATTTTTCTAGATAACAATATTCATTTGACCATTTTGTGAAAGAGGAAATAGAGCAAGAAAAATGGCATCACTATATTAGGTCAACTATTTTAACTGCGTTGCAAAATATGACAAGTATGTGAAATGGGAATAATATTAAAACGAATACGAACGAAACTTCAATCGCTACCTGCACGATGTATTCACCATTCTGCCGGCGGGTATAGCTCAATGGTCAAAGCGTTTGCTTTGCAAGCCAAAGGTCGTGGGTTCGATTCCCAACGGAGATTTTTATTTTTTATTTTCTATTGTTGATTGATTTCTGAGCTCTAAAATACCCACGGTTGGTGTGAATTTGATCCCTCACCCGTAAAATGCCAGTTATAGCCTATTAATTAAAATTGGCGGTAGACGAAAGTCGTCCCGTGAAGAATACCCGTTCATAGTTAATTCCTGTAATACTAAGGATGATGCGCGAATCTCGGGCTGTAGTCTATGACGTTGGCGGATCAACACTCCACATGCAACGCTTAGCCATATGCACCATGGTTAGCGTCATAGAATTCCACAGATGAGACTTCAGAATTACTATTACCATCTGTCGGTATTCTCCTGTATGTGCTTACATAAAAAAAAAGAAAATACTGTGCAATGCAAAATCGCACGTTTCCTTTTTTTTAATTCGCATACAATCGCAATTCTATCAATTTATGGCTTGAACGCGAGATTATTAAAAATTCCAGCGACTCTTGCCAATGCGAGGTGCAGAGGAAACGACAACAGCCTGCATTTAATATGTATGGTGTGAATCTAGTAGATTAATGACTGTTGTTATGTGTGCCATAATATTCGGGTGGAACCATATAAACAGACACTTCCGGGTTTGACATCCTGCCAACCCATTCATTGATGATTTTATCAATTTCGTAAAAAAGATTTTTCATTGATATCTTAACGTTCTTAGGCCCAAAGCATCTTTCTATCTTGATGCTATTTTCAATTTAATTATACTAGTACTTTTTCTACGAGTATAATATACCTTACAGAATAAATACAGGATGTCTGAAATGGAAGTCTCTCTTTGGGGTTTTGTGTGATAGCGACATTCCAGTGAGGACCAAAGGTAAAATCTACAAAACAGCTGTAAGGCCAGCTATGCTCTACGGATCGGAGTGTTGGACCCCGCTGAACGTGACTTGGATAGGATTCATGTGGCAGAGATGAAGATGATGAGGTGGGCGGGCGGTGTGACTAGAGTGGATAGAGTTCGAAATGAGCATATTCGGGGTTCATTTCAGACACCTGAAAAGATAAGGGAAAATCGCCTAAGATGGTATGGGCATGTGACACGGAGAGATGAGGACCACATGGTGAAGAAAGCCCTCAACATACCCACGCTGAGAAGATTTGGAAGACCACAGGCAACCTGGACTGCAACTGTAGACAAGGATCTGACAACTCTGGGCTTGACCGAGAATGCAGCGCAGGACAGACAAGTAATGGATAAATGTTTAATTTCATTTTAAGTTTGTGTACTTCCACAAGTAAACGTATAGTAAAGTAAGTGTCCACCCCTTAATTATCTGCTTTCTGAATCCAACCTTCTACTTTTCTTCTAATCTTACGAACTTGTCTTCTAGCAAAAGATCAATCGATAACGCGTTTGTTTGCCGATTCTTAGGCGACACTCCATCATCTTTCTTCCCTGTCCACATATGGTATTGCCATTCTATTGTGCCGACTCTTTCGATAGTACCTTTCAAGTATAGTTTGAATTGGAGAGATATAATTACTGACAGAGAAGCGTAAAAAGATAATTCGTTAAAAACATTATTTTTCCAAGGATTGAATTTTCAAACAAATACTCATTAAAAATGGTATTTGACAGATTTCCCGCGCTTTAAAAAAACAAGATTTTTTTTTATTATGATCACATGAATAATTAATAGATAATTTATACCCACGGAATGATCTTGAAACACTATATTTATGCGATCCTATATGGGAGTTTTTTTTATTTGGATTCCACTACATATATTAAAATCAGTCACATATAAAATCCACGCCTTAATATGAACTGATGCAGATATCTCATTCACACGCTTTCTTATGCAGTTTGAATTAATTATTCAATGAGGCTGATGAAGACGTGCAGCTTATTTCGTGACGTTGATGTAAACACATGCAAGAGAACACCGCCTGATGGTGTGGACCAAATCTCAATTGTAGATTAGGTATATGCGATTTGCTATATTTCAATGCTACATCCGCTCCCAACATGGAGCATACGACAACTATAATCTGCAGCTAATCGTATCTTTCATAGCACTTCGCATTAAGTGAAGTCATCCAGGATTAAGACAGCCTGGAAGATTCAGTTAACCCTGTCAATAAAAATTAATATTACCTCTATAATGATGAAAAGAAAGAGAGACATGTTTGGCCTCTCTTCCCCCCACCCCTGCACAATAAATGCGCAACAAAAAAGGTCTGTATATAACAGGCGATGTCGTAAATGCGAGGCGACGAAATTCGACTACCTACCGCGTCCAAAGGTAACGTTTTTTACAAGCCGTGGACTATAGTCGATTTCCGCGTCGAAGAGGAAAATAAATTCGGGCGACTATAGTCGCTTTCCGCGTCCAAAGGGTTAAAGGCAATTTATTTCATGCTCTTCTATTTACAATACAACTGTCAAAATTAAACGTTTGAATTTAAAATATTATAATAGTGTCATATTATATTGAATTATCGGTGTTTTCTTGCTATATCTTCTTAACCTTTTCGTTACGGCTCGATGGCATACAAATTATGCCGTCAATACGGCGTGGATTTTTCAAACCATTTTTTTTTGCTTAAAACTAATATTTAAAGCATAAATGTTCTTATCTGACCTATTTTCATATAACACAGCGGTCGGGGAACTTTTTTAACCATTACCCCAAAATATTTTTGCGTGTCGATATTACCCCAAAATATTTTTGCGTAAGTCGATATTACCCCTCCCCCCCATTTTGAAAAGAAGACAATCAATGTATATTTAAATAAACATTATTTATTGAATTAATTTACACGGAAAATAACAAAAAAGTTACATGAAAATAGTAAGTTATATGAAATAGCAAACTAGAAAAATTTCCTTATTACCTAAAAAAACATATTTTTACCCCATTTGGGGTAATTTACCCCGGTTTCCCGACCGCTGATATAACACATTGGTTCTTCTATCCTTTAGCTACCAGGTGATGCATAAAAAACTATTATATTTAACAAACGTTCATTATGTAACTCCATACATGTGCTGGCATTCACAAATGTGGTATACAGAAAAATCGCTCCTGTGACGAAACCTAACGGTATTTATTTACATACTTTACAGATTCCTGTAAAGAATACATGTAGGTTGATAAAGGGAATGACTGCACTTCCAATTTCCTACCGTAGATGTCACAATGAGTACTGAAAGTAGCAAAACGATATATCACGTCAACCGATGTCAACGGTCGGGGAATCTTTAACGGCATATGCCGACAACCGATACGAAAGGGTTAAGAATAACAATCCCTATAAATATTTATGAAAAACTAAAACATCGCCGAAGATTTAACCCGAAATAACAAACATGCAGTGTATCTCTCTACCATTGTGGCATGCCCACTATCAACAACAGACTACTTTCCACGCCACAGTTGACGAAGACGCGAGAATCCAATGACCTAGATCTCTAATGGCAATTGTTTATAATAATATGCAAGTTCCAATCGCAAGTCGATTGAATACCCAGTTCAGGCATCTAGGTAACCGTAACAAACGATACGCTACGATAGAGCCAAAGAGCAGTAATGATTAATAGCGAGTCGGTGATTTATTGCACGAAATTCTGATTCATCAATTATGTTACAGAGTGTATATAAACGTATGGAGGTCCCTTAACAGACTTCGGACCGTAGTATGCAAGATGAGGACACATATGAAAGTCTGGGAGTTTTACAGCGCGCCGACTGAATGTGACTGCGGTGCGGAGCAGACCCTGTCACACCTTCTGGAGTGTGTGCTGTGTCCGAGTAGCTGCACCCAGGAAGACCCGATGATGGCCGGGAGTAACGCCATCGACGTTGCCCACTTCTGGGCAGACAGGATCTGACCCTGTTGTTTCCGACACGATTATATATTTAATACATTTACTAGTTCGTGTTTACACTAAAACGACATGTAAACATACATGAAATGATAATTTTCATATTCACTCTTAATAGTATGCAGCTTCTAGCATCTTGAGTGTCTAACGAACGAGAATCAGCAAATATACACTTGCAATCTCCCCAATCCACACACAAACACAACACACGTTTCCAGCATGCAGCGTCATATTTCAACAATCCCATCAAGATTCTAACACCCCATTACGACTGTTTTCCTCTCTGCTACGCCTTGACCAAGTTGATGCATGTTTACTGCTTGGAACACCGCATATCTGGAATCAACTTCCGCAAGAATAACCAAGTCTTTCCTTAAATACATCGAACGAAATTTATTGACGTGACTTAGTAGACTTTCATCTCACGAAGGTGTTTACCGTACACGGAATTTTCAGAGAATTCATAAAAAGGTTTGGCCTCTTGCGATACATGTCCATGTGATCCAGGCATACAACTGACAGTGCGAAATTCTCAGATGGAGTGCATCATCCATGTGAATAGGAGATGCGTTCTGTGTTATCGCCTAGGAGTCTCTGCCATTTCTTGGGAGGATTTTCTTGAACTGCTGCTTAGTTCTGACGGCCCTCGCTGTTCAACTTCATCCATAATATCGTTAGGGATACGCGCGTGGTTGACGAGGCTGACATGGAATATGCTTCTACGTTCTTCAACTGTTTGTTAGACGCATAATCTAACCTTGTGTGTAACTTGCAGGGTACGCGCAACAATACATGTTTTTTACATTTTTTTAAGTTAAAAAAAAGTAAAGGGAAAAAGCGTCAGATTTCACTGGTCTTGACCGGTTGTACTCTCCTGCATGCTATTGCATTAAAAAACTGAAAATAATCTGAAAATTGGCATTAAAAATACTTCGTTGTCCTCCGATGTAATATTTGTGTGCGGTAGGAAAATTCCTGTATATGTATTTAAACATTAATTAATACATAATGTGTAAGTGCAATTAGACATATCCTGTTATATAAATCAAAAAAAAATCTTATATTATTTGATATATGGATATATCACCAATGAGAAAACCACAACAATAACTTTTTACTCGTTCTCGGAATTTTCTTTGCTGTAATATGTATCAAGTAGTGGATGCTACCCAACGAATAGGCACACTCAAGTGGCAATGGGCAGGACATATCTGTCGAAGAGACGACGGTCGATGGGGAAAAAAAGTATTGGAATGGCGCCCAAGAACTGGCAAACGAAGCATTGGCCGACCCCCTACAAGATGGACCGACGATATAAGAAGAATAGCGGGAGTGATGATGATGATGAATATGTATGATGCATCAATGTGATTTGTTATGGCGCTCAGCTGTTGTATCGGTGACCTTATATATTGTAATCACAATGATAACCTTATCGGAAAATTGTTAAATCTTGCATCATTCACTACGCAGGAAATGAAGCTATTGATCGTATATAGGGAAAATGATGATTTGTAATAGTTCACATGGTAAGTAAACCAGATATTGTGCATTCATAATATGACTCTAATATTACTTGAGAAATGCGCGATAGTAGCGGCATGGAATCCGAAATTAGGATAACTAATGAAGAGCTCAAGTAGTGATGCTTGCTAAATAATCGAAACATTCGAGTAGCAATGGGCACATCTGGTGAAAATGTGACAGTCGACAGATAATAAAAGTGTTGGAGTAGTGCCCAAGAACTGGTAAGCGTGGTGGAAGAATAGCTAGAAAGTGACAGCGGCTCATAAAGAAGGCCTACATTCAACAGTAGAGATACACAACTTGATGATTATATCAGATATAAAATAAAAGATTCTTTAGAATTTATTCCACATATATATATTATTATTTTTTTTGACTACATGTTTCAGCCAGGTCGGATGGCCATTTTCAAGTCAATTAGTTAAATTTTTGTTGGCTCTATATAAAGCAAAAGAGTGAGCGAAAAGGTGTATATAAATTATGTGATGGGTATATGTGATTTTAGGAAATCATGATGATTATATGTTTTTTCTTACCATATCCGTTCCATATCACGGAGATACGATCATCACGTATTGTTACCACTTAGTTCTGTCAGTGTCCACTGTACATGTCTCATCCCCAAACATCTCTGCATCTGAAAATTCACCTGAGAACAAAATAGATATTGCTCTCGATGGCCCCCAAGGCTGCAACTCTAGTATCCGAGGCATATTTTTGGATGATTTGTTAATCGGATTTTTAAAGATATTAGATGATTAGCCCTACGCTCCCAAAGTTTGGACAATTCTGTCTCAAGGAAAGGTTCAACCCGATCAACGACACAAGAGAGTCGTTCATTTTTTGTGACAGGGGTGAAGATTTTCCGAGCACTCACCACGTAGAGTTTGCGCCAGATGCGCCCCCAGTCTCGTAGCACCGCCGCGGTCTCCGCCACGAGGGGCTCAGGCTCCGGGGGGATCGCGGCAGCTCCGGTAACTGCGCCCCCGGCGGCTCCCTCGCGCACCACACTGGCAGGGAAGATCCCCAGAGCGCCCTCTTCGCCCCCGCGGCAGCGCCCTCTACACCACCCTGCAACAAGAAAGACACGACACTCATCAGTAAAGAATTCATTCATCTTAAGCTCCGACACCTATTATACGGCTGCATTAGCTTTAAGAGAGATGCCTAGACTTACAACTGTAAAGAAGAATGGGAACGATACAGGGTGGGTGCATCATCATCATCACCATGTCCGCTCCCCTGGCTAAAGCATAAATCATTCACGAACTGCCGCCACAAAGCTGTCTGCATGATCCTCGTCTCGTCCCATGTCAGCTCTGTCTCCCGGGGTTCCACCGAATACATTGTATGCATAGTTTTCTCACACATGAGGCTTGAAAAATAGACATTTATAGTTTATATATATTTACAATCAGGGGGTTTGCTGAACCAGTTATTAACGAGCTTGCTGATCCCGAGGTGTCTAAAATCCCATATCTCCTCTAGAATGTCTAGATAGTGTTCTCTCATCTTTACTTCACTGAACGTTGTCAGAGAAACAAAATGCTGGATATACTCTGTGGTGTGGTAAAAAGCAGGATTACTACATGCTGACTTACTGTAAAGATATCAAATAAAATCGATTTAAAAAGCCATAGCGAACCGTGGCCGGGTCAGCTAGTAAGCAGTATTATATTATAGATTATGGATCTTACGAAGTTTTCCGTTTTGTAGAGGATGGCTAACCTGCATGTGAATTGTTGACTTTACAACGTCATTTACCTTTGTTTATACATTTATAGAGCTAAAATTTCGCACTTAAACTTAATGTTAATGACATAATGCATTACAAACTACAGCTGCAGAGGTCTTCTTCAGAGTGGGAATGTGATTTTATGGATTATAAAGAAGTAAACCTAGAAAATCAATTACTTATAATAATAAAAAAGTTTGTATCAATTGTGTTAAGGTATTTGATGCACTTTTTGTCTTTATTTAATCCTTACATTTATTTATGTCAATTTTGGTGCTCAGCGAATTATTACCTTATTATGTGTATAAATGTATTTCGTTGCTCTAAAATAGTTGAAAATCACTGTAGTAACCTATTGCGCTACTAATTACGACAAAACGGAGTGCAATAAAGGTAGATCTTTATTGAGCGCATGAAGAATAAAGTGGATAAGTGGTTAACACGTCAATAAAGATACACGACTAGCACCGCTATATTTAGCCGGGAAGATGTTGTGATAAACACAAACAATGACAATGCACTTTGTTTCACATTGCAACTAAGAGATTGCAATCGTAACTAGACAAGTGCGCGTTGCTGATGATCTGCAAATGCACTTGTGTTTTATGACATAGCTAATACGTCATCATAATCAACTGACATCAGCACGATGTAGCCCTTGCTAACTGGTTTCGAAAACCTCGATAAAAAATCTTTTGTCTCTTATTTTTTTCGTTTCCCATACATTTATGTGTCCGCCATATTGGGACTAGTTATATAGTTTTGCCACCGAAGGCGCTGGTGACCGACCACGGGCCGTAGGAGTCTAAGCGCCAACGAGAGCGTCAGTTATGTGTTGACGATCGAGAAGTTTTCCGAGAGATCCGCTTGGCCGGAAGCTTGTGAAGTTTTAACATAAATATAATCAATGTGCTTCTAAAAGAAAGTCTTTGTTTGCTGACCTGCTCCTCATCCTGCCTTCATGCGACGTATTAATCCCCTTTTTGAGAGAGAGGACGATGTTACAACCTATGTCCATCCACTGTTGAACCTACGCCTCTATTATATAATCGTGTCGGAAACAACAGGGCAGATCCTGTCTGCCCAGAAGTGGGCGACGTCGATGGCGTTACTCCCGGCCACCATCAGGTCTTCCTGGGTGCAGCTACTCGGACACAGCGCACACTCCAGGTGTGACAGGGTCTGCTCCACGCCGCAGTTACATTCAGTTCGGTCCGCTGTCTAATAGGAGTTTCCTTCTTTCTCGACTTTCTGCCTTCCACGTCCAGCTTAATCCTGCCTTTTTACTGATGTCGACAGAACATCTTGAATGGTATCGTTAATACTCCGTTTGCCAGTTTTTGAGCGCCTCTCCAACACTTTTCTTTCGCTTTGACTGCCATAAAATATATGGCAGTCAAAGCTCAAATGGTAGAAGTATCCTATGGTTACGTATATTTCATTTGGTGAAGTCCATTAAACAAGTTCTTCAGATTTCCTCGTTACGGATTCTACTTTTTAAAAACATCTAGATAAATAAGACTTGTTATTAGATTCCGCGAGTTCTTTCTTTAAAGCACTTTTGGTGCAACGATTACAATTAGAGGATACTGATTTGATATTGTGGCTTTTGGGTTTAGCCGTGTGTGGCGAATTACTAATTTCCAATATTTCGACCGCCATGACCACTAAGTCATCAACCCTGAAGAAGTCATCAGCCCTGAAGAAGACCCTTGCAATGGCGGTCGAAATATTGGAAATTAGTAATTTTCCACTCACGGCTAAACCCAAAAGCCACAGTATCACTCCTACTGAACTTATCAGTTGACCTAACTGATAATAATATAGACGAGCGTACCATCAAGTAGACTTAATTGTCCTCCGATACGATGCGGGTGTGAGGCAGGTAAATTCCTTTACGTCATTAACAATTACCATAAATATACAGTGTCATATATTAAGGTCAGTAGATAAAAATAGATTATAAGATAAAAAAAGCTCACAATAAATTAGTAAAACTAGAGCAACTAATATTAAGAGAGTTATCCGTAAAATAAGGTTGCCAGTGATTTTTCACAGTGTAAAACATGTTTAATTCCATGAATGCCTACATTTTTGGAAAGTTCAGACTTTTACCTATTTTTCTACATAGTCGCCACTGAGGTCAATTGCATTTTTGAGCTTTTGAATGCCCGAGTCAAACAAATCTGCCGCCAAGCCACGCAGATATCTGAGAACCGCTTCTTCCAGCTCTTCTCTATCGCCGGAATGCGTTCCACCCAGGTGTTTCTTCATGTCAGGGAAGAGATGGTAGTCACTTGGGGCTGAGTCCAGGATGTAGGGTGGGTGTTTGACAATACCCCATCCAAATTTTGCGTTCAGCTCGTTAGTGGTAAATTTATATGATAGTAAATTCGTAATAAAAAAACGGCATGAAATGTGTAACACTTACATTAATTCGAGAATTTGCTTATGAGTATACAATTTTTATAATACTCCAAATTTTGTGGATCGAAACTATTTACAACAGCTTTATGTTATCAAAGGTCAACAAAACTATATCAAGAACAAGAAACATTATAAAAACTAACCTTATTGATAAAAAAAACGATATTGAGTCATGTTTTGTACACTGAGCGATAAAAAATGAATTAGCGAGGTTACAAAGTCAAAGCTGCGCAGGAAAATGTGATGTAATACAATATAAGCTTTCATTGTATACGTCCACACAATAAGGTCAAAATACTACAAGAGTGAAAGGGTAGACTTGTTGCTTATATTTAGAAGTTGTTGGATCAATACCTCCTGTTGCTTTACCCAAATATAAACCTTATTTGTACTCGACCGCTTTGCAACGGCCGTAAAATGAAATAAAGCAAAATCATTTTTAAAAATAACTGCATAACTATAAATATGTTTACTGCCTTTACAACTTTTTTTCATTGTGTATTATATTATTAAAATATCTTTTACCGAGATAGAGAATGAGAGCGCTATAGAAACAACATTAAAAACCTCAGCTTTTCTAGGTCAACCACTATAATACGAACACAGTATCTATGTCGATACTTCAGTGTAATTCAGGATGATATTTCAGGATAATATATATAATACTGGAAGTTAAGGCTGCATCGATTTATGCTCTCAAGAACTGCCGCCGCAAAGCTTTGTCAGCCGCCATATCCCTCATACCATGTCAGCGCTGCCTCCCGCAGCACCTCCGAGTACATTCTATGTATAGTTCCTGACCGTTTTTCCGGACGGCTCGAACACAATGGTTTTAAGAAAAGACAACTATATTTTATGCTCTCCTTCGGTATTTGAAATACATGTACGAACCTGGCCCATCTTCGTCTCTTAACCGACTCGTATAGGCTTTTTCAATGCTTTCATTGCCGAAGATGTTTAGTCGAAATATGTTATATATTACGTCTTATTCTGAAGTATTTGCCTCCAGTATTCGTTTGCTCGGATTAAATTAAATTGTCATAAAGCAGACGTGGGCGGAGTTATCTTTAGGCCGGGGTCAATGTCTCTGACCAGTGTTTACATTGTTACAGAATCGGTCCCAGAAAAGATATCCTATATATTTTAATCATATGCCCCAATAATAGGGAAGGATTAGCTTGTAATAAAATATAATAAAAGTAATCGGATGAAACACGATATGAAAGATGACCCGGGATAAGGCAAAACACAAGGCAATTCCGAATTGTGATAACCAAATACTCCATTTAGAAAACGACAATGTTTAAGAAAGAGTTTGTCTAAATGTGATCCGTATTAATACAAGATAAAATTAAATTACAATATATACATAATATTTAAACCCTTTCGCATCGGTTGTCGGCATATGCCGTCAAAGATTCCCCGACCGTTGACATCGGTTGACGTGATATATCGTTTTGCTACTTCAGTACTCATTGTGACATCTACGGTAGAAAATTGGAAGTGCAGTCATTCCCTATATCAACCTACCTGTATTCTTTACAGGAACCTGTAAAGCATATAAATAAATAAATATCGTAAGGTTTCGTCACAGGAGCAATTTTTCTGTCAAGCCACATGTGTGAATGACACCACATGTATGGAGTAACATAATAAACCTTTGTTAAATATAATAGTTTTTTATGCATTATCTGATATCTAAAGGATAGAAGAACCAATGTGATATATGAAAATAAGTCAGGTAAGTACATTTATGCTTCAAATACTAGTTTTAAGCAAAAAAAATGGTTTGAAAAATTCACGCCAAATTGTCAGTATAGTTTGTATTCCACCAAACCGTAACGAAAGGGTTAAAGGGATCTCAAATTTAATACTAAATAAAACACTTACCGTATACCTTAGTGTAAATTACAAACTGCATAAACCAGAATGTAGGATACTTTCTTTTTTTTTAAACCCATTCAAGTGTCAAAAATAATTATTTTAAATAACTGATATTTTTAGGTTATTTTAAAGTAGGTTCACGTAATTATTTATGACGCAAAAGGACAATTTAGTTGAAAATATTACTTAATTTATTGGTAATATTTATTACGAAAAAAATATTCATCACCAAATTTCAATGTCCATTTCGCATATTAAAATGACCTACATTCTAATTATGTGACATAAACTTAATGACCCCAATCAAATTGTCGTTACAACAACACAACACATGTCCACTAATTACCCGAAAAGGTTAATCTGTATTGAAACAACAGCTATTACGCATTCAATCTTTGACAGAAGACAAAAATAAAAAAAACGCCGCGCTATCTTTGTTTACGCATTTTTTTCTTATTTCAAAAAACTATTCATAGACCAATCCGGTCGTAGCTCGGAATAATTATTTTAATAAAAATCCATAAAAACATTATTTTTAAAATATTAACAAAGTAGATATTTTAACTTATTTTATTCACCATGCTTCAATCTCATTTATTGAGGAAATATAACTGTATGGGACATCTTCTAATAAGTCATCACTAATTGAAAATATTATTTCCTCTGTCATCATATTTTGCTGCTCATTAAGAAGCTGCTTCAGTTCTTCCGCAGTGAGTTCATTGCTGAGGTCTTCTACCAACTTCACAACATTAACATACAATAAAATATTTAATTACTATAACAAGAAATATGAATAAACTTCATAAATACAATGTCGTTTCATTGATAAATTATTTGCGAGTAAACTATATCTGCCTTTTCTTCCAAGCCAGGGCTCTCGTCTTCATGGATGGTCATCGGGAGCTATCCGTAAAATGTATTTGGTGGATATCCGGTACGCAAAGCTACCTTGGGATGAGGCAAAGTATATGTGGGGGCAATTTGTGGCCACCATACGCTCTAATACGCTGATAATCAGATTAAGAACCAAAAATATATGTCATTTTCATTATTATAAATAGACAAAATATCACATGATTAATTTTAGAACACATATATGTTCAGGAGCCGTAATTTTGTTTAAAAATGAAGCTTTTATAAGATATTAAAAAAAACTGAACTGATCAATTGTAAACCGTTGAATACTATACACCAAAATAAGGATATAAAATCCAAAACATTGACGTTTTCCTGTCATTGAGGAGTAATTTTGTAGTCCCGTTTCTAAGTACCTATGTAGGTTATCAATTGTACTTTTTTTTCAATTGAATATAAGTAATATTAAAAAAGTATTTACAACATTTGCAATGGATCTTTTCGTTAGTCAAGACGTCGCAGTTTGACAATATTGTCGTAAGAATAAAATAAGATACATAAAATGTGATACATCCAAGACATGAAGTCAACCGTTGACAAGCGGAAGCTCTCAAACTTTAAGTGTTTCGTCACCCGTGACTCGGCAAAATGGGCAAAAGGAACAAGAATATGTATACCTCAACGCAGATGTTTTCTCGCCTAATGGACTTTATTTTTAGGAAGTAGCGACAGAAACAACATTTTACAGCTTACTAGTCAAGAGACTACAAGCCATGGAGAGGTCCATGCTCGGAGTGTCTCTAAAAGATAGAATTCGAATCGAGGATATTCGATGGCGAACTCAAGTGGAGGCTACTTAACAAATAGGCACATTTAATTGGCAGGACATACATTTCGAAGAGACGACGGTCGATGGGGAAGAAAAGTGCGCCAAAGAACTGGCAAATTAAGCGTTGGCCAACGCCCTGCAAAACGTACTGAAGACATAAGAAAAATAGCGAGAGTGGCCTGGATGCGGAAGGCGGAGGATCGAATAGGATGGAGACTCATGCGGAAGGCCTACGTTCAACATTGGACGGTCACAGGCTGATGATGAGTCAAGAGACTGAAAAAGCTTTAACGTTTTTAGTAAATATTTTTGCAACATTGATATGCAACATATTTAAATTTGTTTAAATGCACCTGCTGATATTTCTTGCCACATATTTCTAATTGGTAAGACCTTTCGCTTACCATGTGAGAGGTCGCAAGTCAACGAAGTCTAAAATATTTTTTAAAATATTCAAATTAGTAGTAGAATCATTATTAAAGTCATGTAATGAACACTCCCATTAATTCACAGCAAGTCCTCGCAAAATGAACGATGCGTGAATGCTGGGCTATCAAATAACGATGGTAGAACAACACACTACAAATAATGCTTAGCAATCCACAACAACAGTCTTCTTCGTAGTATCAATCCGGTGGATTGGTTTGCAGCAACAGAATCTTGCATCTCGATCTCTATTCCTCTCGGTCCTCCGCAACTCTTTTCAGCTCAGCATAAGCGCTACAATTCATGTCCTCGAATACTTGCTGCAAATACTCTAGGGCGCCCTCTACAGTTTCTACCCTCAACCATTCCCTCCACAATGTCGTGAAGAAGACCATCGTGGCGCATGATGTGACCGATCCATCGGGCTCGCCTCTCTGAGATGGTTCTTATTAGGTGCCTATCTTCCTTGATTATCCTGAGAACCTCATTGTTCGTGACGTGGTCTCTCCAGGAAATTCCAACAACAGTGAGCGTCACATAATAACAGTATGTCGAAGTGAGTATATAAAAAATATTCGTTTCAAGGTTTCTTTCGTTGCATTAAGCAAAAATACAATTTTACTGACCATTTTTGAGCACCTTTAGGGTATTATAATTATAATTGATCATCCTCTTAACTGTTTATGTTGTACTGAATGTGTCAGTTAGATAGTTTGTTATCAGAGTGTCGCAGTTACACCTCGACGTACATTTCTTGACATTTTAATAGACCTAATTAGCTGTGACCGTCAGCAGGAGTGGGCGGCAAACACGCCTAATCAAAGTGATAATAAAACAAGTACACCACGGGCGTCATTCAATCACTGCCAGCCGCATTAGCATGCAGAAATAACAAAACGCTCAGGACATCAATGGTACATAGCCGTGCGGTCTGGAAGACATCATCAATCGTTTTTAAAAATTCCAAATACCATTATTTTTTATTTTTTTAAACGTATTACGTTGAGCAAAAGGGAAAGAGGTTAATGCGCTTGAATTAAATACAGGTGGTTGCGGATTGGATCACAAACCAAGCTAAAAAACAATGCATAAAATATTTTATTATTTACAATCTACTTTACAAAGAACATGGAAGTAAGAATGGACATAGACCAATTCTTTCGCGGTGCACAAACGTGAAGCTAGACACTAATGTAAAACGCGTTTAATCAAAGACTAAAATGTAGGTGCTGTACCTGGACTGGACTTTACCCGCCTCACACCCGCATCACTCCGGAGGACAATTAAGTCTACTTGATGGTACGCTCGTCTAGATTTTTATCTGTTAGGTCAACTGATAAGTTCAGTGGGAGTCCTCTCTGAACAATTGTGGCCACTGCACAGAGGTGCTAAAAGAAAGAACTCGTGACAGAGATTAAAATCGCATTCACGGGTTGTAAAGAGATGGAGAATGAAGATAGATTCTCTCATCGAAAATACGAGCAAAGATTGTAAATACGTGGATTTTTTTTTAGTGGCCACAAAATCTACATGCTTGATAGGGCCGAGGCGATTCCCTCGAACTGCATCGAAAAGGACTCCTCTTTCTAACAAGAGGAACTGACATTCCCAGAGAATGTACTCTGAGGTCTCGAAGGGGGCGCCACAGGGGCAACTAGGGTTTGAAAGGTTTTGGTTTTGCTAGGTTTTGCTGTACCTATTTAGAATTTACATACTACACTACACCCACGTAATTTTCTCAGGAGTAAAAGGGCGCATCTGTTGTATATATAATTTGTAATTATCCTTGTTTGGTGTGATATTGATCCATCTCAGGTATTAAAATATCAGTTATAGACTATTTAGCAAAATTTGTGTTAGATGAAAAACGGCTCCTAAACACCATTCCTAGTGAATTCTCAATTCTATTAAAAATGTAAGATACGTGAATACCAAATTGTAGTCTTATGATGTTTTTGGCGATCAACACTACGCATACAACATTTAGCCATCCTCAAAAAATAAAAACTATGTATTACATACAGATGAGATTTTTCTATCACCGTTTAGCAGGATACACTTGTGTATGTTTATAGAATTATATTGAAGTGTAAGCAACAGTTATAAGTACTGTGGAGTGGCGAATTACCACATTTACTCGTATGTAGTGACATCAGCATGATGTAGCCCTTGCTGACTGGTATGTGCGCTAACGGGTGTGTTAGTTAATACCGCCGCTCGTGGCGCGGGCGAGAGCCCATACCGAGCGCGGAGATCAATGAGTGTGGAAGACCGAGAAGGTCGCATTACAGCCGGCGGCATGTCATTCCGCCTGGCCGGAAGCTTGTAAAGTTTTAACGTAAACATATGTCAATATGCTTCTAAGAAAATCTATGTTATCAATCTGCTCCCAATCCTGCCATCACGCGACGTATTAACACCCTTTTGAGAGAGAGGAAGATGTTAGCAGTAATAATTATTCTAGAATGTGCTAAAATACTCGATTTGAATAATCATATAAGGGTCCGTCAAATAACTTTTTTTTTGAAAATGGGGCGCAAAACATCCAGTGTAGCTTCGGCTGTGTGGCACGTAGCGCCGTCCTGTTGAAACCAAATGTTGCCAATATCTTCCTCTTCAATTTTTGTGAACAAAAATGGCCCGATAACGATCGCCATTGACTGTAACGGCCACTCCTTGCTCATTTTCGAAGAAAAATGGCCTGATTTTCAAAATAATGTCGCAATATTTCCCAGCGTTGTTCAAGCGTATACACAACCATATTCGTTCAGCGGAAGGATAAAACTAATTATCTGTCAAATCAGACATGAGCTAAGTGTTACCATTCACGAAATAAGCACTAGTTGAAAAAAAAACGTTAGATGGCGGACCCTTTATAAAGCGGCTTCTCCACCTGGCAAGAACTTTAGACCGAGAGCTGGAGACAAGAGATTGATAAATAAACATTCTGTATAATCAAGCAGTTTAATTAAATCAATATGAAGATAAATCCAGAAAATTATTTTTTTATTTAAATATTCGAATCCTATTCAAAAATTAAAATCGTCAGAATATTATACTCGTATTACAGTCAACTGATATATAGGACTGTGTGGTCGATCGGTAAAGGCGATTGAAATCAGCAGCGCTATACAATTCAAGGAATTTGCTTATTCGGTTGAATTACGTTGATTTTCATTTGGAGTTGAGACACAATCCTATAAAATGATTATTACAATGTATACACATAATATGTGTCATTTAATACAAGCCGTTTTCGTTATTATATTTTTTTGTCGCTGTAAGAAAACTATTTTTCATGCTTGCATTAACTGTGTTATTTATTTAACCCTTTCATTACGGGTCGGTGGAATACAAATTATACTGCCAATTATAAAACTAGTATTTGAAGCATAAATGTACTTATCTGGTCTATTTTCATATCTCACATTGGCTCTTGTATCATTTAGCTATCAGATGATGCATAAATAACTATTCTAAGAAAGTAGCAAAACGATATATCACGGCTACCGATGTCAACGATAGGGGAATCTTACACGGCATATATTGGGTACCGATACGAACAGGTTAAATGTCAAATATGTACAGGCAAATGCTTTTAAATACAATTAATTTAACGATAGTTGAATCGATTTTATCTACCAAAATGTGAATAATAGTGACATAAAGAATTTCCCTTTACATTCGCTTTATAGGCTATACGAAATATGTAATTATATGGATTTTTTTAAAATTTTATTAGAATATTATTTTATTATTTCAATATTCTAATCTACTTTTATAGATCATTTACTATATTACAATATTATTAATAGTTAAATATACATATACTATACATAAAATTCTTTTTTTTTTTCAACGGTCCAGGCATAGTAATAGCCGAATCGGCTGAGCGGTATGAATACCTGGGCATATTGGTTGGTTTCCAAGGTCCGCGGTTCGCATCCCGCTTCTGCCGTTATTTTTGTGTTTGGATTGACGCGTTGAAAAAAGAATGTTATGTATAGTATATGTATATTTAACTATTAAAAATATGTAATTGATAATTTAACATTTTCACATCTGGATACTATGACTGTACAACCGAGAATCGCTTTCTAAACTCAGCATTTTATCTAGTCCACAGTTCTCATAATTTTCCATGCAATTACGATCGGATATAAGTTTTCACTGAAAGTGTGGCAAATGATAACCAAGTAACCAGTTATTGGTGAAGGTTTCAAGACTACATTCTCCATGTGGTGTACAAGTATGCAAAATCCATTCTCAACAATGCATATGAGCATCAAAAGGTATCGTCAAAAGACTTCTGTCTACTACCAGATCATGTTAGATTAAGCTACAATACCAAAATTTTGGTTTATAAAGTTGGAAGTTCTTATTTTGCTACGAAAAGTGTGGTCCTACTTTGTTCTTCGTTAATATCTCCTCCGCTTTTAATGGATGTGAAAAAAAATCTGAAGTGATGACTAAGAATTGTACGTAGTAAAGTAGCCGACAAAAAAGAGTTCTATAGACGATATCATCAATATCTTCTTTAAAAAAAAGTAGTAAAAGAAGGGTCAATACCAAAAATAATGTCAAGCAACAAAAAAGAACTTCACCCAGCAGTGTGAGAATGCTTGTTGAAGAGAAGAAACTAATAATTTCTGACTTGTTTTCAAAACAACTAACATTATTTTTTTACGAGTCTGAATACATATTTAATCATCTTTCTACAAAAATTTGCAATTTAATTGTATTTTCTTTGGCTAATGGAAAATTTGGCAATCGTAGATACCGTTATTGAATCTATTTTCGAACATCAAGTCCACATATGTGACGAATCTCGAATCGGCCGTGAAAATTGATTGTTTACAGTTTACACTAACATGTTCATATATATATCACAGATGAAACATGAATTAGTGTAGTTACATAACCGTCGAAACAATAACAAAGCCAACATGCCAAACACAGAATTTAACGAGAAAAAGTAAATTTGTGTCGATTAATTATTTATCTTGCTTTATGTTTTTTACTAACATCCTCTTCTCTTTCAAAACGTTGTCATTCAGTCGCGTGAGGGCATGATGAGGAGCAGATTAGCAAAACAAAGACTTTTCTGAAGCACATTGTCATATATTTACGATAAACTTTACAAGCTTCTGGCCCAGGCGGAATGACATACCAGCCGGCCGTACTGCGACCTTCTCAGCCGTCAGCACACAACTCCCCGTGCGGCGCCGTGGTCAGTCACCAACGCCGTAAGTGCCAATCTATATAACTAACGCCAATATGGCGACACACATGTCTGGCAAGCGAACAGAAATAAGAGACGAAATATTTTATATCGAGGTTTTCGGTACCAGTCAGCAAGGGCTATATCATGCTGATGTAAGTACATTTTACAATTCTTCTTATCTGGAAAATACTTTATGATCACCACAAACTGCAGCTGCTCAGTTCTGGTAGTTGCCATTGTCCATGCCTCGTCTAGAGACATGTGGAAGTACCCGAGATACATAACGTACATAGAAACATATGGTTTCCGACGACCTAAAGTGCAACATCCAAGTCATATTTTAAGTGATTTATCAGATTTTTTAAGATGATCGGATTATTAGTGCTTCCCAGACATAGACAATTTGGTTCAAAGGGTTGACTAAACTCAATGTTAGGCATAAATTAGTAGTTTTCAAACATGGCCGCAATAAGCTATTAATTTAAGCATTGGGAAACATTTTTAATCGAATTAAAACATTTTATGCATCATAGTAAAACGTAAGTTGACCAGTATTAAATGATAATACGACGAATAGTATTTTTGATATCTTTACTGTCAGATTATTGTAATTTAAGATACACATACAGAATGATAGTAAAATAATAATAAAAAAACTAAGTTTATATGATAAGATATGGAAGACGTGCGTAAGTGTATAAGATGGTACAAAAACGCACTTGGACGTGCAATAAAACAATCAAAGATAACTGAGTCTTAAGACTAATATGTCAAATTACGTGTTACATTAATCCGCTTTATCAACAATAAAATATATCAACTCCGACTCAAAAATATTACTTGTGTCAATGACGTCAATAGGATTCGGCCCAGTATCTGACAACACCGATTGGCATGTGTGATATGTTAATTTTCAATTTTATTTATTTTTTCCTTGCAGAAACATTACAAATTTTATCAACTCAATTCATTTCTGAAGTACAATAATAATTAAATAAAAAATACAATATATACAAACATAGGTACTTATGAATAAGTACTAAGAACAATACAATAAAGACAAACAACAGAAGGTCCCAATGCTCATCAAACAGACGACGCCAACAAATTATACCTCCAAAGAAACTCGTGAAGTTCATGTCTGAATTGGGCCACCATTACGTGAAATATATCAACATCCAAGGCGATTTAGTTAAACAGTCTGATTCCTCTCCCAAGAGGCATAGTCACTGGCAGGTTAGTGTTACTCTTTGGGAGAGCGAACAATATGTGCCTCCTTATTCTCAGATATTTATCGGGGACACACAAACCAATCTTATGTATATATGTTCTAATTTCATTCTTGACTAACGACCATACTATGTAGAAACACTAGTTCTTGTCTTATCACAAAATTAAGCAACATTGGGCACGGAGACTGCTTGGATGAGAGAAATTTATGCCTCCGGACCTTCTAGCCAATAATCTATATTTTTGAAAATGTAAATGAAAAACTAACGCCTGAATTTGCCGAGGAAACAGCTGCTTACTTTTCTAGAACCGGGCTTTCGTCCTCAGGAACCGTGTGACAAAGTACCCAGATTTCTGGGTGCATAAATGACTTGGGTTTAGGCAAGGATAATAGCAGCTGACATAACTGTTTAACGGGAATTTGTGGGGACCATACGCTTTAACTAATAAGCAAATATATATGAAGACTTTTATACGTGGATATGATTTTATTACGATGAAAATTATTTCAAACGAAAACGCTTAACAACAAACATCGGTTAATATATTAACATCCTCCTCTCTTTCAAAAGGGGTGTTATTCCGTCGCGTGGGAGCAGTATGAGGAGCAGGTCAGCAGACAAAGACTTTCTTGAGCACATTGATTATATTTACGTTACAACATTACAAGCTTCTGACCACGCGGGATAACATGCCGCGCGGCCGTAATGCAACCTTGTCTCGCTAAAGGGCGGGGACCGACTACCGATCTCCGCGCTCGGTCTCTGCTTTCGCTCGCGCCGTGAGCGGTAGTATTTATAACAACCACAACAGTTAGCGGACCCTCCAAAATGACAACATGGCGCATATTAAGGCACGACAAGCGACCAGGAATAAGAGACAAAATTTTATACCGAGGTTTTCGGTAAAAGTCAGCAAGGACTACATCATGCTGATGTCAATTTAACACAAAATCTTTAATTCTTAATACATAATAATCAGTCGTGATTTCGCGTTAACCGATTTACCCCTGTACGTATATCGATACACTATATTAGTAGTTGACCTCATTGAACAATATAAACGTCGTGTTATGTTTCAATTGCAATTTGAAAATTTCAAGAATTGCAGATGGTTAATGTATGATGGGGAAAAAGAAATAATGATTCCATCACGGAGATGATGCAGGTGCAGAAGCACAGTGGTCAATATGTAATAGTCCAACGATAACCGCAGACATAACTCGTTAAATTGTGGCAACGCTGAAATATGCAAGCCAACTTGCAATAACAAACCTATAAAACATTATTCTGCATTAATATTGACATCGGAATGATGTAGTCCTTGCTTACTGTTACCGCAAACCTAGATATACGATCTTTCGTCTCTTTATTTCGGGTCGCTTGTCGTGCATTTAGGTATGCTGTGCTGACGGTTCCGCTAACGGGTGTGTTAGTTAAGGATACCGCCACGCGTGGCGCTATCGGAAGCCGGGACAGCGCGGAGATCGGCAGTCGGTCCCCACCCTATAGCGAGATACGGTCAGCGTTGCGGCCAGCGGTATGTTTCCGCTTGGCCGAAAGCTTGTAATAATTTTAAAGTAAATATAATCAATGTGCTTAAAAAAGAATGTGTTTTTCTGCTGACCTGCTCCTCATCCTGTCCTCACGCGACGTAATAACTCCCTCTTTGAGAGAGGAGGATGTTAATATATATATAATATATATAACAACAATTGTAAGAGATGTTTCATTAGTAAAATAACATATCTGAGTAAGTAGCATTCTTTCGCCCATGGTTACAAGAGATGATGGTTATTGAAAACTTTGTACTCCAGCTGACCACTACTTCTCTAAGTTTTTCGCAACTACCCTAGGACATTTTCCATCAAAGACAGAAGATATTTTATGTTTTTCCCAGATTTTTATTTTAGATTCTTCTATAAATAGATCAGTGGCGTTGTACGTCCAAGAACAACCTAGAAACATAGCGTCCCCCTCGTTTAAAACCATTATTCATGTTGTAATTATAAAATATTGTCGAAGAAAGGCTCCCGCCTAATACAGCGCCCAGGGGCATATGGTTCCCATACCACCCTCCCCTGGGTACGCTCCTGAAATTCATAAACCATGTTCACTGATCTACCCACCTCATGGCTAGATATGGAGTTTTTAATGACATGTTTAATTTAGTTTCAAACACTAGCTACCCCTCGGTGCCCCTTTCTAGACATGCACATTCTCTGTACTGGAACTGTAAGTTTCTTTCGTAAGAAAGAGCACTGCTTCCTTACACAATTTGAAAAAACTTGGTCCTATCGGATATGTAGACTTTATAGGTCCTAAAAACATTTTCCGCACCTTTACCAATCTTCCTCGTATTTTCTTCCGAGTCTTCATTGTCTTCCAGAGTAATGCTGGTGTGATGAGGATATGATAGATCCAGGATAAAGTTCAGAGGATAGGCTTACCTGCATACTCTTCGAGTATTTCTACGGAGTCGCCGATCTCCAGTGGCAGCCCATGGCGGACATCGCCCTGCCAGTTGTACACCGCTGCAACAGAAGACCAAACGGAAATGGTTAAACTCGCGTAACAATACACCAATTATTACTACACAGTGGGCAATACGGCACGAATGATATAATGTTATTTATCATCATATTCATTTCTGTGGAATCGAAATAAAAACAGATGTTGTGATGATATCATCTTTTGTAATACAGACAGCTTGGCATTGGTGGTTTCGATTTTTTTTACACAAATATAATTACTACTGATACAATGTTCAAGCCATCATTTATTTTACCATTGAACACAGCAAATTTGTTTTTAATACATTTCAAACAGAACTAAATAATGGCGAAACATGCACTGTGATGGGACTATTCATAAGAAAAGAGGGGCTTCGTCTCTGGACGCTTCTCGGCCTGAAAACGATCAGAATTATCTTCTAAAAACATCATAATACGACTTCATATTTTTAAACCGAGCGCTGCAACGACAGCGACAACAAAAATAAACAATACACATATTGCATCCTCAATGGTTCGTTCGAATCTAAGTGACACACCATTCATAATGATACAAAAGGTTAAAAGTATTTAAAATTGAAAACTTGGCTAGTAAATTATACTACTGACAAATTATCATGTTACAAGAATACTACGAGTCCAGTCATACATCCATTAAAGCACATTTTTTAAACCTGTATCGGAAATTTTTGCACAATGTTTGCGACGATTTTTTTATATAACAGTCCTTTCTATGTTGGGTTGAACCGCCTCTTAAGACTAAATGGTCTCGAAAGCAACGAACTAATCATCCAATTTGTATATGAAAACGACATTGAAAAGTTAACTGTACAATATATTGAATAGAATATTATACTTAATTGTTTCCTTGCATTTGAGAAAGGATTACCCCTCCAAGAATATAACTTAATTCACATTAAAATACCTACCGTAATATACTGTTTAGAACTGATTAATTGATTTTTCGGGCTTACCATATTAAGTGATAAACGTATATGCCGTAAATTAAACATTGATGATATCCAACAATTTTAGTTAATCTTTATCAATTAATGAATATTGCATTCTCCATTCAATTTTAATTTTTCAAAAACGGTTGGGTCTAAAAATAATGGCAGATAATAAGTTAGGTTCATTAGCATTAGCTACCGCAACAAGAGAGGCATCATTATTATTCTAATGCAAATTCGGAGGGAATAGCGAACAGCTGTCCTTGAACACTCAGGTAAGATTCATAATTATTATTCACTTAGTCGAGGGTGACCGTCGGGAAAAAAGTTGCAGAACCTCTGGACGTGAGCGATTTTTTCAGATTACTGTAAGTCTGTAACTGGAGAGCTGCAAGGATCCTCTCTAAACAATTGTGACTATTGCACAGAAGTATTGTAGATAAATAAGCCACAAAAGAGATTGAAAATAATTTTAATCGATAAATATTGATCCAGTGACAATTGCATAATGTAAGGACATCTCCCGTTAGATCACTAAGGCTAAGCAACATTGGATGTGGACCACAACAAGGATGGGTTACTGCCTGTTGCTGACCGCGTCTCTAATCGGGTTGAACTCCTTGGGATCAAATGGCAAAGCCTTCGAGAGAAACGGATTTAAAAAATCAGATTACAAAATCACCCAAATAGCCGTCTTCTCCCCCCGGAAGTCTCCAGACTTCTACGTTGGGGGTCGTTGCGAATGTTCTGAAGTAAACTTTCTGGTGTAGAGATGTCATATAAATAACACGTCATCGTCGAAACATCATTAAATTATTATTTTTATTCATTGAAATTGGGATTTAAAATCTATTGACATCAGCATGATATAGCCCTTGCTGACTGGTACATTGGTACCGAAAACCTCGATATACAATCTTTCGTCTCTTATTTCTGTTCGCTTGTCAGACATTAATGTGTCTGCCATATTGGCATTTGGGACTAGTTATATAAATCGCCACTTGTGGCACTGCGCGAGAGCCCATCACGAGCGCGGCAATTGTGTGCTGACGGCCGAGATGGTCACAATACGGCCAGCCGGCATGTCATTTCGCCTGGGCCGGAAGCTTGTTAAGTTTATCGTAAATAGATGTCAATGTGCTTCAGAAAAAGTCTTTTTTTGCTAACCTGCTCCTCATCATGCCTTCACACGACTGAATAACAACCTTTTGAAAGAGGGGAGGATGTTACTATATTTATTGTTCAAAAAGAAATAGAGAGTGAAAATAAATTCTCTCAATAAATATAAAAAAAACTGATCAATATAATCGGGAAAAAAATACTATTAAAAAAATATAAAAAAGTGACACAAGTGTGCACTTCGGTATAAAAATGAATGAATAATTGGAAAATAATTAAAATTTTAAATGAAAAATAATTTAACATTTACTTATAAGTTCAAATGGTCATACATAAATATGGCGTACAAGATTTAACCCAAAGTGACACTCACATTATATTTCGGCTCTATAAGTGAACTTCGATTGTGTATTGTGACGAAAATTGATAATTTTTGTTGATGCAAAAAACACTAAAATGACATTTTTTTCATTCTATTAGTGCACCGGGAATCTAAAAATAAACACTAGCAAAAATTAATATATTTTTATATCAATCCAAATGACCCTGTTGAAATTGTGGTGGCAGCAAGTTCACCGTGTCATAGCCCTTGCCATTCAAGGCACGCATTCTAACACAAGCCGCAAGGATCACTGCTGCAGAACAGATGTTTCCTCCACATCGTCCTTACAAAGGAAGCGATCGGTCATGTGTAAAAATTCCTCGAAGGGGCGTCAAAAATTTATAGCCTCACTTTTATGAAGACAGAGCAATGATATTTTGACTGAGACACGTTGGAAAAGGCGAATCTCGAAAAAGGTCATTTTTACTGTTATTTTTTTTACCAAAACGGTTCAGAACTCGGGAGTATCAAGCTTATCATATACAAGATAACGTAATTATCCCAACACTTCTAAAGGTTTTTGAAGTCTCACTAAATGAGAGTAATTTAAAGGTTTATTTAAAATTGTTATTTCATTATTGTCTTTTTTAACTCTCCCTGCCGAAGCATTCTTTACGCTCGAATTTGTCCTTAGTTCTACCAACTACGGTTCTTATTTCATTATTGTACAATATATTGATTGCTTTACAATCAAACGCATCACGCAATATGCAACAACTCGATGGTAGACTTTCACCGGTATGCAGAAACATTATATGACTTGAAGTAATCAACTTAACATCCGCTTGCAAAGACTTTTCTTAAGATTTGAGTTGAGGACTGACACTTCCTCATTTAAATAATTCTAAAGATAAGTAGCTATTATAGGTTGGTTACCTTAAAAAAGTGTCTATGTAGCCGGGCGGCAAGCTCCAGTGGTAAAACGTTTGTTTGTCATTCAGACGACGTCGGTTCAAAACCCGTCGAAGATTGTTTTTTTTTTAATAATTTAATCAAATCCAAGCTCTATACATGCCCTGGTAGGATTGACCCACCCCATAAGGATAAAAAAACATGTCCAGGCCTCGGGAACGTCGAGCTTATCATCCGTTCTCCTTTAAAAAACGCCGATTATTGAACACACAAATATTTATCTGGTAGCCGCAGTCTATGCAAGTTCGCGGGCTCTTGGCCTGAAGGCTCCTGAGAACTATATATGTTCCCACGGGGACCTCTGGGTACACAGGTGTTCTGAGACAAGGCATAGACAATCTGAGCTTATAGAATTGTTAAACGATAGTTTAATGTATCCATATGCTCCAAATATAGAGCGTATATGGTAAAAAATGGGTGTTTGGTTGGTTATCTTAAGTCATGGAGGACTGTATACGGGTGTTAATTTTAATGATAAAATTTAATGAATTCCCGCTTAAGAGTTTTAAAATGTGGTCACAGCGCGGTGTCACGGAACTCTGGCATGCGGAGCACGCGCCGGCCCTGACGAGACACCGGGGACCACGTGGTCGGGAGGAAGCGGAACCCCCTCCCCTCCCTTCACTCGCCGCCCCCGCTCAGGGTCGCCAATAGGCGGGGGCAAATCAGGGCGGTGGTCACGGGCATCAACCCGCTGCGAGCAACAACGAGTTACGCCAATTCCAGGAATAAACAATATTATTATGACTACGAGTACATACTCCCAGCCTGCATATTATACTCGAGAGTAAATCATTGATACAATGCCTCTTTTACTTTCCTGAATAAATCGGCAGAATAATCAGACGATTTACATTACGCAGTGAATCATATTATAATTATTCTTCTTCCCCATATCCGTTCCATATCTGGAATATGTGGTCACCACAATTTCTCTCCATTTAGTTCTGTCAATTCCTCATTCTTCTTGAAGGTCTACTTGGAAAAATATATGATTCTCGAGAACCTCCAGAACAGAATTCCGAGTGCTTGAAGATGGGGTAATTGTAGTATTCGAGGCATCTTTTTGTGTGATTTGTTAATCTGTTTTTTTAATGAAATCAGATGATCAGCCCAACTCTCCCGACACCTGGGCTATTTTATCCTAAGAGGAGAATCAACCTAACATATAATATACGAGAGTCAATTATTAAATCACTGACTTATTTCCAGAATAAATCGACAGCATAGTAGATTAGGTTTACAGTACGCAGTGATTTACATAATAATTATAAAAAAACGTTAATTTAGCTTCTCAAGACTCATCGTTAATGTATTCTTACTATTTCCAGCTAAGAGCACATGCACATTGATAAGCTGAGACAGGCATTCTAGTAAATCGGATCAAATTAAATAGTACAATGACACGAAAATAAATTAATCGATTACATATAATTATGATAAGTATACATTTCAATGATATGCTGTCATTATTGTAATTTTTCATATCAACACATACTTTTGTGAGATAAAGTAATGCGCTGAAAGTTACGCCTGAGAGAGTTTCGATCGCTGTAAAGCTTATTATTTTAAATCTGATTAATAAATTTACTAGCCCTAAGATTCTTCACATAATCATCATCAGTTCAGTGTTAAACGTAGGCTTTCCAAATGAATATCCATCCCTCTATATCTATTGAGGTGCAACACTCTTGATTTGTTAGAAATTAAAAAAAAACCCTCGTTTATGTGAAATCAACCTTAGAAAGATATAACGATATTTACAAGACAAGATGGGTTCTAATTGCTAAATTCTAATGTGACCCCTAATGCAGAACCTAATGCACAAATTGTAATTTTTCTCCTACTGGGTTAACTTTCTCGTATACTTTTTTTCGCCGAGCGTTTATGCAGAGCGCAATTATTTATATCGAGGGACCGGAGAGTCAGCTTTCCAGACAACTCTCGAGACCAGACAGAGACGAATCAGTAATCATTTAAGATCAATTATACGGTTCTTGAAATCATTGATTTCCTCGAGTATTCGAGAAAATCTCTAATAATTTACATCGTTCTGAAATGCATTAGAAAAACAAATAAGCGTGTTCTCCGTTAGAAATATGTATTTCGTAGTACTTCTTTTTCAATTCCGCATAATCTGCAAAGTTATAAGATTATGTGCCATAGTTTAATACACCTATCCCCCGATTTACACGGTAGATACGTTCCTGAGAAAAACGTGTAGATCGAAAATTAAAAATTTTCAAGTCAAAACCGTGTAAATCGAAAAGCCTGCAGAAAATTCATAATTTTGCTATTTAACAGTTGTGATTTTTTTTCAATATTTTTAGGTGTACGCAGAAATAAAAATAAAATGCATTGACAGGTTAAAATATGTAATATATTACGGAAACACTGTTTTTTTATTTAATTACAATACATACATTAAACAGAAGAACAAAAAATAAAACCAAAGGTGTTTTATTATCCTTCATCACTATCAGAAATTACTCTCATTCTTTTTTTCGGAATCGAAGGTTGGAATTCACTTTCATCACTCGAAGTTATTTGTGCCGATTCGATGTTTGAAGCAGAAATATTTACATTCTGAAAGGTGGTAATAAAATCGATTATTAACAATTGCTTCGATTTTTTTGTAAGATCTTTGTAAACTTCTTCATATTGAGCCAAGCAGCAATTTATGTCACGTTGGAATCGTAAAGCCCTTTCAACGTTTGTGTCATTTTGTATAAAATGATTACCCAGCTTTCTTCCCAATGCGAGTCCTTCGGGGATGACTTTAGCAGTGAATGTTACTGGTACTAATTCCTCTTCATCAGATTTGTCAGACTCACTTTCGCAAACTAAGTTAACTAAATCATCCTCACTTAGTTCTTTATCAGCCATTAACTCTGCGATATCATCATCAGTAAAATCATCAAAACCTTCTCCGCCCAATGAAGAAATACAGACACAGTGTGTGTGTGCAGCAAGTCAGCACAACTAGCTCGGGATTCCCTGTGAGATGTGTACACAGCGCACGTGTTCAAACACAGTAGCATTTAGTAGAGTGCGATAAAAACAAAAAAAAACTTATTTGGAAAACCGTGTAAAAGCGAAAACGTGTAAAACAAGTACCGTGTAAATCGGGGGATAGGTGTATACTCTTTAGAATTTAGATTACTTCAGCTTTTAAGTATTAGTTTTTTGGATTTGAAAGGCTGCAGAAGAGTTCGCTGTACACGAAAACAATGCCCTGATTCTTAGTTAACGTTATCAATATTGAAACAATGTGCGAGTGATGTATTAATTCTTATTTATGAATACATATACTCGTATTTTAACTAGGGGCTTTACACAACTTTGTTGGTAGTATGTCTATCCTAGACAACCCAACGGAATAATTTCTTTATAATAAATTTATTTAAAACGTGCTAAAAATCGTCTTAAACTTAAATCGACAGTTCGAACGGATATAAAGAATATATATTTTGTTAGTTATGTACATTAGTATTTGTAAATATTAGTTTAATTTCTTGAGTTTGCTACTGTCAATTGAATGTACTCGTGATAATAGCGCAGTTGCCAACTGAATAATTAAACTGCATTTTCAAAATGTAGTTTTTAATTGCCACCGAAGGACTGATAGCGTTGTTTTGCTTACTTTTATGGTCCATTAAGCCGTTGTTTACAATTAATTTCAATTACTAAAGCATATTACATATTGTAAAAGTATACATAATTGAAAATATTCCATGATTTTAATGTATATGATTCATTAAAAGGAACTTTCATAAAAGTGGTAGTAATTTTTAAACCATATTATACGAGTAATATAACATTTAACTTTTAACATGCTACATGTTTTGTCCCTTAACGAGCTATATTAAAATGATTATATATAGTGATATAGATTTACGAATAATAAGCAGCATAAACGTTACATTTGTACCAATGTTTCTTGCAACGTTTCCATCGTATTCTGAAGTCGATTCCACTATAACAGCAAACAAGTACTATGTTAAGGACAATGGATTAAAAATTCACTTTCAAGAAAGCGTAGAAAGCTGAAGGCATCGCACCAGATGTATTGAAAGAAACAACAAGCATGGCTATATAAAACGCACCTCACCATGAATATAATAATAACATCACAATAAGCACAGCGTCACTTTCCCCAGAGTTGCCCTCGATACTGCTTTCTACCTTCCGCGATGCAGCACCGCGATGGTTGTTATTTTTGCTAACAGTGCAGAGATTGAGATGCTGTGGCTCGCCGGGTCCATCTGTCACCTGATTGCGGTTAGATCTGACCAACTGCTCGATTACCTACCTATGGTAATGACTCGTACTATCAAAAATATCAAAGCAGACAGGTGGACAAGCTTGTTGCCACTTTGCGGGTTCCACTTTCTTTGTTGGCGTTGTTTTCCAATGCCGTTAAGCCCATAAACATTAGTTTATCATATAAAATATATGTTTTTTATTATTATTATTATCATCATCGACCAGTACCAGTCGACTGTTAAACGTAGGCATCCCGCATAATTCTACATCCCTCTCAACCCGTCGTTTTGTTCAACTAGCCTCCTCACGTTATACAAACTCAGTTTGCCAATTAGTATTTGGGTGTTACTCCTAAACTTTTCTTACCCATCAAAGTCGTCTCTTCGACAGATATATCTTGCGTATTGACACCTGAGTGTGCCCATTCTTTCTCTCTACTCGAGTTCTTCTTCGGATATCGTCATTTCAGATTCAACTTATTAAATACATGATTTTTAAATATTCATAAAACGTTGCCAAAAACACATTTAATGGTTTAATTTTGTTTTTGTTTCCCAGGATACAAAATCTATTCATTATTATTTGAAAGCAACGATTCTGCACGAACACCTGCAGTCGTCCAGCTATGTCCTGCTGCGTGTGGAAGAATGTGTTTTTTTAAGTTAATATGTAACTTTTAGCAAAAAAATCAAATCCTAGTTGTAAATAAAACGAATAATAATTAACTCAATGATTGCGATTTCAATATTTTGCTCCTCATTCAGATTGACATCTTCCTTTATAGAAGATATGCCTAACAGCACAAATGCAGCATCCTATACTATAATACCATCTCGTCTCTACATCACGAGAGAAGAGGCAATATTATAATGCTACTGTACTTAGTAGGCAATTAATATAATTACGTTTCATTCAATGGTAGATGAAGGTCTTTCTATGTTATCTTTGTTGCTATAAGAAAGGCATAAAACATATTTCGAGTGCATTGCTACGTACCTTTGGACTTTTGACGACATATCTAATATCATTGCTGACGCCAAATTAGCGATTGAAAAACTAATCACACAATATTATAATAAAAAAATATTGCGCGTTATGCTCTTCCGGTTAAGACTGAAATAAACCAATGGCATTTACCGACAATCAAAGCACTCGACGACAAACATAGATTTTAACGATCAGCGTAAACATAACATTTAATGAACACTAAATTTTAACAGCCAGTTATTTTAACAAGAATCTGTTGTAAGTGCACGTGATAATGCGTTAATTTTTAAAGTAAGATTCAATCAATTAAAATTTAATTAGGCACATTATTTATTTATCATTTTTACAACTACAGACGAATCATTACTTCTAGAGAAGCGGGTATTATTAATGAAGTTCGGTTGAAACTGAAAGAACGAATGTTCATTCAACATCATATTCTTTCAAATTCGCTTGATTGTACCAATAAATTTCAAGGAGTCGGGATAAAATCAGCATTCGTTGGTTTGGTCTAAGCCGGGCATTATATGACTGCAAATTGAATCACTAAGCTAGAGAAATCATATAAAATTGATCATTTAAAACAACAAAATGTGATTACGTGTATTATAAATGTTAAACTATGATGAAATGAATTTTCTTTCAGAATTTTGATTTGAAAAAAGGTTTCTACAAAATAATTTTTACTTCTTTCGTTCGTTAAATTTTAAACTGTAAATTTAAAGACTTCTTAATTTAAACGTCCTGTAATTTTCAGGTCATTCTCCCCGGAAAGATACAGTTATAAAAGATGGTGCACGCAAATCAACACGATGCAGCAGAAATAAAAAAAACATTCCTTAACACATGTCACAAAACCCAAAGCGAATTATTTTGCAAACTGGAAAAAAATTCTGAAAATCACCTATTTTATTTTTATTTTTTACGCTTGCCAGGGAGGCTGGACGCTGCTCGCGGGAAATGTGTGTTTATGTTCGTGTTTGTGTGTGGGTTGGGGAGATTGCAAGTGTATATTTATCTGTTTCTTGAAGAGATCCAGTTTGTAGAAAAGAGGAAACAGACGCTGGACGAGCATTCCAAGTTTACCATTGCCATTAAGGAAGAAACTTTGGAAACTGATAGTTCTTGGTGCTTCTCAGCGACAGTGGTAGTAACGGTAGAAAAGAAAAGTGAACCAATCTTACTCCTGTGTTCCATTGATTGCAGGTTAGACGTAAGAGTGTCACTGTTTATCTAACGAATTGCTCTTCGTTGAACTGAGTCAATTAAGTTTAGAAGGTATTTTGGGGCTCCAATCCAAAGGTGACTGCCGTATTCAAGGATAGGTCGGATTTGTCCTTTATATAGAAGAATAAGTTGTTTATCGTTGAAATACCGACGTGATCTATATAATACACCTAGTTTTTTGGAAGTGAGACCGGCTTTATACTTGATTGACTCGTAATATTTGACATTATTCGAGATTGATAATCCAAGAATGTTTATAGAGCTTGCTTTTGGAAGAGAACAACCATTGAAAGATACAGGATTCATAGCAGTCTTCTTGGTGGAGAAAGTACTTGATTGGGTTTTGGAAATGTTGAAACTGACGAGGTTGAGGTCATCGTGAAACCCTTTCAAGAGACATGTTCATCTTCTCCACCTTGACTCGTAATATTTGACATTATTCGAGATTGATACTCCAAGGGTGTTGAATAATTCCATCTTAGATTGCATTACTATCACATTTAATTTCGCTACAGTACCAACATAAAAAACAAAATTGCGATGTAGGTATTTGTCCATGTTATTCCACATGTCTTTGTTTTTTAGAATCGTTATTGTCTCTTGTCTGACTCTGTGTCTATAGCACACAGATTGCAGCTGCCGTGCAAAGTCAACGACACATGGGATATGACACCTGATAAGGTCATATGTTAAGCATTACAATGCGACCTTACTTAAGCGAGAGACACAAAGCATAATAACATTATTTATAATCATTAAATAAATACGCTGTGCGATATAATGCCTTCGCCGCATGTCGGTAGCATTCCGCCTAAGTCATGAGTTTACATATCATTAACCTAGTAAAATACTAATTTTCTGCGACGATACAATAAAACTGTGTACAGTCCACCCTCATATAGAATCACTCAGTTCTATCAGTTGCCATTGTCCATGTTTTGTCTCAAGATATAACTCTTTTTTCTGTACCGAAGGTTCACATGAGATCACATGGGTTTTTTGGTTACCAATAACCCCCATGGCAGAAACCCGGGAATTTGATGAGACGGACGCTGTAATATCAGAACCATATTTAAAGTGATTTATGTAATGACAATTTTAACAAGATTTGCGTGATTAGTCCAACGCTCCTGTCGCCTGAACCATTCGATGCTAAGGGGTAGTTCAACTCTAAATATACGCTGTAGAAAGTACCGTTATTCTGTATACGCAAACTCTCTTTAGAAGTGTACGATATTGAAGAGTCGACTGTTTTACCAGAATAATATATACAGTATAATGAGAAGAAAATTATTAATTGTTCGTATTATTCCATGCTATTATGTATTTTCTAAGACTCTTTCAGGTTTTTCGCTTCGTCACAAAATATTGAAAAAAAAATATATCAAATTTACGAGTATCATAAGCTTCCAGCACACACAACGCGATTTATCGCTGATAGCAACGATCTTTAATTCGATTGGCTGCGTCATTGACTGTGATTGGGTGGCTGTCAAGGGTCAATCTGCTGCAGCCAATCGCAAGAAAGATCTTTGCCCGCTGTGATAGTTCTGCTCTGTGTGCCTCATTCAAATCACTCGACCTACAAAAACGATATCCTCGATTTGAGTGAGAGAATTATACCCGTACACAGAGACATCCCTTAAGGTAACCAACTTAACACCCGTATGCAGAGACATTTCTTAAGGTAACCAACGTATAATAGCTACTCTTCTTTAGCCGAGCGGCATGGTCCAGTGGTTAACACGTCTGTTTCTCACTCAGCCGCCGTCGGTTCAAATCTCGACCAAGCTTGATTTTATTAAATCGATTTAATTAAATTTAAGCTCTATACCCTAATTTAAGCCCCCGGTAGGGTTGAGCCACCACATAAGGACAAAATAATAAATGTCCAGGCCTCAGGAGCGTCAGGCTTATCATCAGATTTCCTTAAAAATACCCTGATAATTGAACACCCAAATATTTCTCTGGTACTACAACCGCAGTCTATGCAAGTTCGCTGCTTTGAAGGCCCCGCTGCTCAAAAGTGAGGAAACCTCAGCTCCCGACTCACCTCAAATCTTAAGAAACCTCTCTGAATACGAGTCTTTTCTACATAATGCACTGATGTTTTTTTGAGCTTGTTGTCATAACATCAAACATAAATTTGATCCATCGGAAGGTTACGCTCCGTGCATTAGCCAGGAGACCACCGAACGAGACATTGCCGAGGTGGTTAACCCAAGGGCCATACGGTCCAAGCGTTTTATTGTTTGATTCACTCAAGCCGGAAACCGGCAAGTGTCGGCAATTTAATATGCAGGAGAACTCCAAATTGATCCTGCAGCGAATGCTGTTGTTTACGGTTCGGAATTACGCATTTAAATGATTGATTCAACCCGTTCAGACGCGATTATTTTACAGTGTTTTCTATATTTTCTAACTTATTTAAATATAATTCAAGTTAATGATTCTATCATCATTAAAACAATTATATTTTCTATGTCAATACATACAGGAAATTACCGTTAGACGGTGATGGAAAAATCTCTATTTTGTTGCATCTGCTGCTTACGTGTTAAAAGTTAATCCGCTTATCAACAATTAATGCATACAACTTTACAGCAAACATCATATTTCATGTAATTTTTTTTATCAACTAATTGGAGAAAAATAAATCGCAGACGCTGGGATTCGAAAGACGAACCTTTATAACCGTGTTCATTTTATTACCTGGTAAGAACATATAAATCTAAGGTATGATTTTAAACATTATTTTCCGGCGAATACACACATTTTTTGTATCCTGTATACCTTTATATTATTTGTCAACAAATGTGCTTAATTAACCAAATGTTTTCATTGTAAAGGTAAAGGTATGAATGGTAGTGATTCACAGATTAAGTCTTGCACTTTGAACTATGACCAGCACTTTTTACAGGCGGGGGGAGCAATACACAAAAACTAGGGGTTATTAAGTACAGAGTAACACAAAACATATAAGCCTGCCATTTTTCCATAATTAAAATTATGTTATTAAATTTTTTGAAAACAAATTAGAACATTTTTATTTCTGATAATATGATCCCATGGTACTTGTTGATTATTGAGTCCACATGATAAAAATGTAATACAATTACTGTAAATAGTCCTCGTAGGGTTAAGTCAGCCAAAACATAGACAGGCGTAGATCGGATATGTGTCTCGGTGAAGTAATTATAGTAGATTAATTAATTATTAAATAATAATAATTATAAAGCAAATACGAGTATAAATATTGTCTTACGTTTACGCCATTTTACCTTTTACTAGGTTTTACAATTTTGAAAACCCCTTCAAAAGTATTTATATTCATTTTAATGTGCAAGACAGATGGGTTAGGTTAGGTTTGGGTAAAAGTAATAACTTAAAATTTTCTTCCAAAGATCAACAATGTAAAGACATCGGTAAATTTCATTTACGCAATTTAATGAGCTAATCTTATTTAGCAGATGACTTTTCAAAGAGCGGGATTTATTAATTATCAAGATGACAATAATAATATGTTTGTTTTTTTTAGCAATACAATTTTATAAATATGAAAGTATGTTCCTAAAGTATGCTCTTAAGCATGTATTTATTGAAGAAGTGATGTTTTTATTTAATTATTTATAATTTCTAGTTAATAATAATTAATTTTACTAAATATGAAAAGAAAATTATTTATGACGGCTATAATGACAGTTATTACCAAATAGCATTGCTTTCATGGTAAAAAATATATCTAAGAATGCAATGAATAATAAAAATGCATTAGTTATTTGATATTGTCTCGCATATAACATTTTTATCAAAAACGTTGCAATTTACACACAACACATTCAGCGGCCTACGACATTTATATTTTTATATGCAAATATTTGCAAGATAATTTAAAAATAATGCTGAGATTAATGAACCCATTAAATGTACTTTATAACGTTTCTGTTAGAATTGTGAATTGCTGTGTAAGTGTGAACCAATCGTCATATGACATCTCGGTGTCCGGCGTCCATACAAAGTCCGCGAAAAGTCGCAAAACGTTTTTTGCACGTTGTTTACGTAGAAATATATATCTAAGAAATGATACTCTAACATTATCAACTTGTATCATGACATTCAATCGAATTTCACAAAAAATATATTCAAATTTTCTAGGGAAATGGCATAAACATATCTATAATAATAATTGATTTGCCTTCACAGGATTTTTGCAGTATTTTTTGTAGTATCATTCTGACTCAATGGGAAATATTTTTTAATTTATAATATTACTAATTCAACTGTATGTAAGAGATTTTATTGTAATATTTTAGTAACTCAGTAGATTCTCCAAACTATCAATTAGATGCTGTATACGAAAGTGTATTTGTGCAGATACTGTATAAATGTAATTATTTACGATTTGTAATATTACAATAATTAATATATTAGTACTAGTTTCCTCTAAAGAATGCTTTTGTCGTTTTAACAATAAAACATGCATAAGATAGCAGTCGAACGTGAGATACGCAGCTTCTTGTTGTATAATAATCGGCAGTAGCTCCCGGCAAACTGTGTGTTTATTTTTATTTATTTTATCTCATTTGTATCTAATACGGTGAATATAAAAGACGCGCCTTCACAAAAAACTAAACATTAAGTCAATATCTCAATTCAATATTTAAAAATTTTAGAACAAATGACCGACAGACATCCGGAAGTGGAGGAAAAGGAAACCGTCCTCAAGATGTGAAGTGTCAAAGTGACAAGCGGAATAAAAAGTAAAGCGGACACTCACCGACTCCGTACTTCTTGTTTTTGACCGGCAGCCACATTTTTTGGTTCGCACTCACACGCATCACTCACATAATAGCCTATTCACGCACGACACGGTTGTTAATGCACAATCACATCACAGTGCGGGATTAATCAATAACAAATAACATGGCCGCTAGTACGCGCCGTACGATAGACTCGGCGAACACAATATGAATGAAGTTGACGTTTGACTGGAACTGACTGAAAGGGAAAAATAAATGTTACCAGAGCGCTGGCAACACTTTGATATTATTCATAATGCCTTTGTGACGGAAAATTGCTTCTTGTTATTTAAAAGTAACCCTTCAAGTACTACGCTCAACAATTAAATAATATTTGATATGTTTTTTTATTCTTATTTATTTTAATCTCGATGTTTTTTTATTGGATTAAATTGAATAACAATCGCTTATTATTGCATAAAAATGTAATGTTAAAAAATATACATGTAAATTGAAACTAGGAACACTTTAATTATCATCACCATATCCGCTCCACTATCTTGAGCATATGGTCATCACGAGCTGACCATATGCTCACCAGAAAGCTCTGTCAGCTGCCATGGTCCTTGTCCCTTATGATGTTATCTCCGCCAATTACATTCTATGTAGTTTCCGATGACTTTTCAGGATAGCGCAAGCCCGGGGGCTTGAAGAAAAAGAAGCTATAGTTACCATTTTTATAAAGGTAGTTTTAGCAAGAATCAACACTCCTTTATTTTTTTATTATTATTAGATTTATAATAGTAATTTAATATTGTAATATTCATGTTATCAGGGAATTGCGTGATGCGTAAGATATTTTTGACCTAAGCAGATTCTTATATTTGCAATAACTGAAGGACAGATAAATGAACTTGCTCTATGGGCTGCTAATAAGTTATCTGCATTGTAATCTTGTCATGAAACCGTTAAAGCCTACTAATTTTTTCTCACACTTCAATCTCTTTATTCTAATTTTATCAATAGTTGACTTACTTCAAACTGAATGAACACACGGCCACAGAATTCTATACAGTTTGAGTGAATTTGCTACTTTTGCAGTTCCACGGAATTACATGTAGTAGGTCATCAGTAATGCAGTGTCGTCTAATATTAGTCAAACAAATATAATTTATGTTCTGTACTATATATTTAGATAAGTTCATGTCATGTCTGCATTATAAGTAAAATAACAAAAACAATCCAGAGTCTACAAGAAAACGCTCTACAGTTTAGAATTTTTTAAATGATACATATATGTTTTTAAAAGAACTTTGGATGATAGAAAAAATAAAATGCAACGTAGGAATACTATAGTAATAATTTATTATCTCAAATATGTCTAACATCATGATTTTTTAAACATATTATATTACAAATATACATAAATAATTACAATATAATTTAAAATAAAATAAAATATTTTTGATATAAGTGGAAAAGCTAGCGACATCTATTACAACGTAAAAAAAGGAAGAGACAAAAGGTAATATACCAATTTAATTTATATTCTTTACTAAAGAACCAATCAATTGTACATTTATCATTTTTGAAATCATCACTAAAATATATTTTTTCAACTGCAAATAATTTCAAAATAAGTAGAATTAATGTAATACAAGAACTGTTGCAAAATTTAAAGAGTCATTCATATATTTTAATGAAATGAATTGTATTGTTCATATTTATTAAAATGATTTTTTGAGTAATTATAAATGCAAATGAAAATAATTACAACAATTGTAGCAATAGATTGAGTAATTGATCATAATTGGTCGGTCAGATTTTACAATTCTGATATAAAGCAAAAGCATTCCTCAAGAATTGACAAAATGTAAGCAATTCAGAATTTGAATGCAAAGATTTGAATGAATAAAATATATAAAACAAACACTATTAATATATTTATTGAAGGGTCCATAGTAGTACATTGAGAAATTGGCTGAAATACTTCAACCGACTACAGGTATTATAAAACATGAAGATTATAATAATTATAAAAGCTTTTCCACTAATAATTAAAAAAAAAACATGAATTTTCACAAAACGATACTATATACAATCGAATTAGACTGTATATTTTCAAATTTGTATAACATTTTCATTTTTACATAAATTACAATATTCATATAGAAAATGTGTCAAAATTTACAATAACTAAAACAATATGATAACACATCAGTGTCAAAATTTGCCTACCATTTTATTATTACACTTTGTACAAATTAAGTAACGGTTTTCAACCTTCACACAGCCAAAAATCTCATTCCGCTTACAAAATCATCCATTATCAACTAGTTCCATGGCAATTCGATAATGAACACAAAAAGCTCAGCACCATTTCCAACATGACTCCAAACATACACAAACACAAATGAGGAAATAAAGTGTTCTGATAGAATCCACAAATGCAAACAAAGAAAACATTTTTCAATAGCAAAAATATTTAACCCTTTCGCATCGGTTGTCGGCATATGCCGTCAAAGATTCCTCGACCGTTGACATCGGTTGATGTGATATATCGTTTTGCTACTTTCAGTACTCATTGTGACATCTACGATAGGAAATTTTAAGTGCAGCATTCCCTTTATCAACCTATATGGATTCTTTACAGGAATCTGTAAAGCATGTAAATAAATATCGTTAGATTTCATCACAGGAGCGTTTTTTCTGTAAACCAATCGTGTCAATGCCACCGCATGTATGGAGTTACATAATGAACATTTGTTAAATATAATAGTTTTTTATACATCATCTGATAGCTAAAGGATAGAAGAACCAATGTGATATATGAAAATAGGTCAGATAAGTACATTTATGCTTCAAATACTAGTTTAAATTTAAAAAAAATAGTTTTAAAAATTCACGACGTATTGACAGTATAATTTGTATTCCACCGAGCCATAACGAAAGGGTTAAAATAAGAAGAGCCTTTCTCTAACAAATATTAAGAGTCCCTAATTTACATTCAGTCGATTGGCATATTTAGTAGGTCATGAAAATCCCTCCTCAAATCAATATTTTTGGCAATGTTTACATTCTAGGAAGTATATTGTTGATGATTTATGTGTAACATAATTATTTCTACTGCAAAAAGTTCTGCATTTTGTTTATTATTTTTTAAAATCTCTAAAAACATGTAAAGCCACATCAATCATACGATGACATAGTTTATTTTTTACATTTACTACACGGGAGTAGCTATTTTCGACTTTTTACGATTTTCATCAATAAAAAATCAGTTTGGTTCCGTATATTTACGAGTATATCTAAAATATTTAGGCACACATATATTATATACCAGACGAAACAGAGGTTTCTAAAAAAAATGTTTTACTTGATGGTAATTATGAAAAAACAATGTGGAAAATTGTATTAACCACACCCGTATGATGGTGATAATCAATTTAGATCTATGTCATGCCCATCGGTAATCACTTTAAGGTTTAGTAATATCTCTTGTTGTAACCAATATTGAATTGCTTATTATTTAAATCGGAGTATCTTTTTATCTACGTATAATTATAAGTATAATTCCTTCAATTCACAAATACATAATTATTGAGATAAATTAGGTAACAGCCCAAAAATATTATGAAATTATAACAGATTTATTTATATGCATTCTTGTAAATGTATAAATATAATGAAAATAACAATAAGCTTATATTTTTTAATGTTATTTTAATGAATACTATCAGCACACTTTAAATCAATTTAAAATACAATTTAAATAATGAGGATATTACTGTTTACTACAACGATAATACCTTTAATTGTTACACACACACAAATAATTGTTTTATTGGATGTATACAACACTAAAGCATACATTTTCTTTTTCTGATAGCATTATCAGTAAGCCACTTTATGTTTTGTTGTCCGAACAATTAGTAGGAATTAGTAACAGAAAAAATAATAATAAATATTTAAAAAAATAAATTCTATAATCTATAGTTTATAAGATTAAGCATCACATACTCTTAACCACTGAGGCAGACATATTGCCATCGCTTGTAAATAGAACCTAAAATTAATTAAATCATTGTATGCACAAAAAATCTAAGCCTTTTTCATAGAATAATAATTTAAAAAAGAACATTGGTTAACTTTTCACATTTTTATTATCTCTACAAGTGACAGCAATTATCCATTAAGCCTCAATTGCCTTAAGCCTTAACGATTTACGTATATTCCTTAACCTTTAAACGCCCAGTGGTCCCATACGGGACCGCAAATTTACATCGTTCAATGCCCTAGCAGGCCAATGTTTGTAATGTTTCGTCGCACAATAGATTCTTCCATGGACTTACTTTAATACTATTATTACAAATTAATGTAATCCGATTGTGAAATGAACCATAAGCACTTCTGTATTGGACCGTAGGGTATTGAACGACGCAAATCTGCGGTCCCGTAAGGAAACCACTGGGCGTTTAAAGGTTAATATTATTCGCATTGTCTTAATTATATATCATGGTTTTAAATAAATTAAAATAACTTAATGTTCAGATGTATTTAGAAAAAAAATAGGCAGAATCATTAACTACGGAATCTTGGAAAGAACATGGAATATTATAATTATAAAGTTTATAAAATAATATTGAGTACATAATTTAGTAATTTTTTACATTTATCTATTTCAGTTTAGCAACAAGATAATTTACAAACACTCATTGCATTTAAGGAAAAATAAAATTGACAAATAAATATATATTGAAAAGAGTTTTATCTATCTGTACAGAGAATTTTATATTACACAGTACAAAACACATTCCGATAGCTTAAAAAGTAAAATTAGCATGGCAACATTGACGTAGTATTACGATGAAATAAATATTGGTTTAATACTTTGTATTTCATGGTTGATGCTTATGTACAGTGTAAATAATAAATTAATCTAGAGATAAAAGTGTTAGATCTCACCAAGAGTAAACACAGATGGAAAATTATATGCAATTGCTTGAATTGCTTTAAAATTCAAGTGAGACTCAATAAATACTAGTTTAAATGGATGTAGAGGATTTAGAATAATTTTATCTATGAAATAATAATATTTTATAAGCTTAGGGCATCTTGATTGGTAAACAAAATTAAGGTGGAAGCATTTTTAATAAAATTACTATGAATATATGATTTTAAAGAATGTCATATAGGAAAAATAATGCAAGATATATTATAAAAAGATAATAAATAATTAGAAATTAAATGTTACAGAATGTATTGTGCTGAAAAATAATTATTCCTAGTAAAGTTGATTGTCATTAATAAATACTGATGAAATTACTGCTCTCAAACTGTTTGATCTGACATCTTTGTTTTCAACTCCAAAACTATAAAAAATCTGCGTATAATATACATGATAAATTAGTGTAATTTTTGTTTCACAATTTACACCGTGAAACTATTCAAGTATCCCAAAAGTAAACAATGGTCAAAATGAATTGTATTATTAACTAATTATAATTACTTTTTTTATATAGTTATTTGATTCACTATACTTACGTATACAAAAGATAGGTCAATGAAAAATATTGTAATATTTTTTTTAACCACTTCATACTTTTGAACGAGTAGTGTTCTTGGCGGCCAGTATGCCATTACGCATCAACCCGAACGCTGCACGCAGGTTTAAACTTATCTGCGTTTCGTATTGTAAACAAACATGTCCTACTCGTACGGATTTGTAAGCATATATCCTCTGTTATATATATAATATTATAATTAGTTTTTTTTAATTATTATCAATACATAAATTATTTAAACTTCATAAATACAGCATAAAAAACGTGATGTTTTAATTTTTTTTTTTTGTTAAAAAAAACCGAGCATGAAGTGGTTAAAGAAAGCTGCCGAGTTTGAAATATGAATGTCGATGAGTGTGTTTTAAGCCTAGGAGGAACCACAACTTTATAGATATGTCAATCTATAAACAGAGATAAGTCGACATGCCAAGTCCTCGCAAAACGTCAATATAAAACTGCATAAGGTACACGTAAACCGTCTCAAATAAATAACATACAAAAATATACATCGGTTAAAATGTCTCACGTCATCCGTCTCGATCTTAGTCAAAATAAATATTATCTAAAAATTCCTTGCAAAAATTAAATAGTCTTTCACATCATTAAGTTACTACACGAACAACAATTTACTATGACTCCTGGCAACTTCTGCTGACAGATGCGGAGTCTGTTGCGGCGATGCCAGTAAGTGGTAACCGTTCCGGAGAGCCCCGTTGGTGTACTCCCCCTTCTCCATGTTGAAACTCCTCACGAGAGGGTGTTCGTTGCTTTTCTGAATTATTGGCAACACAGGAGTACTCTTCCGATCATGCCTCTGATCGTACTTTGCCTGAAATTAAAAAACAAATGACTGAATAAAACATAAATATATTTTTTTAACCGTTATGTAGATAAGTCTTCTTTGAGAGCACAGCCCGAAACCATTAAACAGGTAATATTTTATTTATAATATAAATAAACCCATAAATCTCTGGATGTTTACTGTTGTTTAGTTGTTGTTTATGATGTTAATCTGATTGTTTATAAAGGTAAATTATGACATTCCTCATCGCAGCAAAACTTTATTAGCCTAACAAACAATACTAAGAAACATATAAATAAAAACTGTTGGCATTATGAGTTTAATCCACATTTTATAACGATAATAAATTAACATCTAAGTAAAATAAGTAAATTAAAATATATACTTCTTAATGATGTGTCATTTATTAGTCTCTATAGTTTGTGATAAAAAATATTTTTAATTATTTAAAATATAAAGCAACATGCTAAGAAAGGTATAGAAAAATCAAGACTATAACATCAATCACTTTAAGAAGACTCCATGTTGCATAAGCGTACAAGTGAGCCCGTGTTAGTAGCAAGTTGCGTGCTTGGAAATATGTATGCATCTTCAATTGTTTTAACAGAAGGAAGACATTCATATTTATTTTATCGACATATTTTATAAGTCATCATATCATCAATATTATCAAATCAAGAGGTAAAGTAAAAATGTTGCATCATTGTCTCCATTTGATCTGCAGATGTCATTAGACTACAGCTTAAAAAATGATGCTATTAGTAATTTGCTTTTTACCTTATTGTAGCAAAGCACTCCCAAGATGGCCAGCATCATCCCGAGGATGTTGAAGGTGGTGACAGGGTTACCAAGGATGCAGAGCGATACGGCGATCACGAAGATCCTCTTGGAGGCGTTGGCCACTGCGTAGGTCAACGGAGCCACCAGGGATATGACGCTAAAGGCAACGATGTTCTGCACCCAGCAGAGGAAACCATCAGCAAACAACAGTCCATATACTCTCGGGGAACCGGACGTCTGAAAGGAGATAAAAACTCATCAATATAGTTGGACGTAACTGGACATTTTCAGCTTTAAAGCTGCAAAATACCGAAGAGCGATGACGTCTCCTTAATGATCCATTCTTTTAGATTAACTATCAGTTAGCATCAGATAAGATCAGAAAAGACCAGAAATCCCCCTACAAGATGGACTAACGATAGTGACCTGGATGCGGAAGGCGGAGGATCGAAGAGGATGGAGACTCATGCGGGAGGCTTACGTTCAACAGTGGACGGACACAGGCTGATGATGATGTTGATGAAGACCAGAAAGAAAAATAATCTTATAAAGTGATTAAAATAATTGAAATTATGAGTTAATAGGAGATGGAGGAGGAAGATGTTAGTATTAAAATGGCAAAATAGTACAAGTCTCCATTAAAACAATATGATCAGTTAGCAGGACAAGGCTTAAGTGAATGGATGGTAAAATAAATAATCAATTGAAATATATCTACTATTCTCACATCCTGAACAAAATCAGTGCATCTATGCCAAAAATCTACGAATATTTATAATACTTATAGAAGACTTATGGAAGATAATTTGACAATGAATTCTGTGATGTAATATTACAATATTTCCTATCTTATCTATTCTATCTATATCCTATACCTTGTCATTCCATTCTAAAAAAAGAAAATTGTCACAAAAAGGTTAATGCACAATACATGTTTGTTTAGTTATTCACTTTATTAGATAACATAAGATAAGTTATGTGTTATTAAATTGCATACTCATATGTAAAACAATATTTCAATGTTATGTTATGAATGCTTCATATCAACGGAAAAAGGCAAATCACCTGTCTGTGTGATATTTAAAAACTACATATTGTATCTCTTTTTGCCTTATAATTAATTCATTAAGACTTAAATTTCCTGTAATTTGTTTGTATTGTAAATATAAAGAATGCTTAAAGATTCTCTGCCTACATAATTCATATATACAACTAGTGTTGGCCTTCTTATGAGCTATGCAGATGCTGGGCTGTTTCCTTTAGCGTCATTGAGGATAGATTATTTAGGACATATTCTGTGGCGATTGCAGATTATTCGTTTTGTTAGTGCAACGCTATTGCCTACAATACAACATTCAAAGCGGTCAACAATACAAGGAGAACCTTATCTTAGCTCAAGCAGCTGAAGAGTCCTCAGATAGAAGTATTGCTCATCTAAATCTCATAACAATTTACTGATTTTTAACCAGGGTGATCTCATAGAAATCTGAAGAATTTATCTGTAAGTTTAGATGTGTTTGATCTTACTAAATGTGGGTCCTTGATGACATTGGAGAAGTCAAACAGCAACCACACGGGGAGGAAGAGAAACAATGCCAGCCGCCCGAGGATGTGCAGCAATCGGAGATGGTGGATACCAGTGTCTTGTAGCACCTGCAACGCAAAATAATTAAAAGACAATGGATTAAAATATAATACATAGATCCTGTCCCAAGATTGACCGTGAATGGCATATACAATTTATATTTTTAACTAGTGATTAATTTACCTAAAAATATCCAACAGGTCTGATGATAGTGTTTTCTACACCATATGAAAATGTCATTTAAAAACCGGAAATATGTGAATATTCTTAAATATTGCTTGATTGACTATGGTGGAAGTTGAAATGTAAAAAAAAAATGTAATGGAAGTATATGAAAAAAAGAAAAATACATCGCAATTAGCCACTATAGCCGGTGCAGCCAACAAATTCAGTGCGCTTGTTGACTTCATACTAACGGAACCAACAAGTTTGTCTCGATGCATGACACAGGCGCGTCATTCAATTCCCGATTCTTCAACAAATTATTTATTTCTATCATTACAAATGAAAAACTATACATTATTATAATTTTATTTAATACTTAACAAAAATATGGAGGATACCAAAAACTCTCAGTATCTATTATATTTTAAATGGATATTTTACTAATATTAAAGACTCTAAAGTCAAGTTGTAGAAAATACATATCACCGTAAAGCGAGGGTTAAGAAAATTTGACAAAAAACATTCAAGTAAAAAAGTAACATATTGTGTTTATCATTTATTTAGTGGAGCCTCAGGTTTTGACATCAGCTGATTAAAATTAATGAAACAAGTTATTTACACAACTGCATAAATAAAAAGAATTTTACATCAGCCTTAATTTTTTTAAATTATCAGCATTATGCTGTTGACAAATAGATTGATAAGTTATTTAAA